>CP139508.1:190824417-192024417 GCA_021014915.2 Artemisia tridentata subsp. tridentata | reverse complement strand
CGTGAAAAAGATCTTCAAAAAGAGATCACTGACAAAAAGGAAACCATTGCTAAGTTGGAAGATTTACTTGTAAAAACGGGTCATTCTGCACAAACAGTTAACTTGTTAATAAACGATCCAAACCCGATTTTACATACATTAAAAAAGGTGGCTATCGGTTATGAAAACCCTTATATTCTCAAGAAAGCTCAAAAAGAACAGAATGTGCTTTTTAATGGTAATTTAATAAATGTTATTCATGACCCTCCGTCGGTTCATGATTCTGATGAAATGATTGAGCTTTCCGAAAAGAGTAGAAAGAAAATGAGACAAATGAACCCAGAAATAAAACCCATTGACTATAATGAAGCAAACAAACTTGCTAGGGTTCATCTTGTTCAAAAGGAGTCACCTCTGTTTTTTCAAAAACCAGTGGTTTTCACAAAACAAAAAGCTGTCTCAAATCATCTGTCTAACATCGAACAAATGGCATCTAAAAACACTTATGAAACAAGTGCAGCTAGACTATATTTGGTTGATCTTAAACAGAGAATTGAAACACTTCAAAGTATTGTGGCTTCCAAAATTAACAATAACAAGTTTGAATGGTTTTCGGGTGTTCAGGATGAACTCAAAAAGATTTTTGAAAAGGAAATTAATCCACATGTTGCTGCAATCTATGCGGTTGTTCAAAATGTGGAAAATAATCTTTTAAAAGAGTCTGCAGAATTCGTTAAGGATCACAAATCCTTAGTGAAGGAAGCAAATGAATACTTGGAACGAATAAAGGTTTTGGAACATTGATGTGCTGCGTGTGTCGTTGCGGTTTAGCAGTTTTAATGCCTACTCAAGTTTTAAATTTATATTTAGCCGACTTATCAATAACACACACACTTAACGAGCAGTGTACCCGGTCAGTATGAATATAATGGTAAGTAGAGTGTCGATCACTAAGAGTGGAACGTATTATCTCGTTATTCTAATCAGTATTTTAATATCCTAACGCAAGGGGGTTTCAGCCTGAGAGACTGGCACGATTTGTTTGCAATTAAATAGTAAAATAAACCAATAGGCACGAATCAGCAAGTAGCACACACGTACACAGATAAATACTCGAGACAATAAGAGGGTTGTCCTTATAATTAAGTAGTTTGTCACTTGTTTTATTGATAGCTTTATATGAAGTGTATGTAGTTAATCCTTTCTCGTTGGTCCTAAGCTTATCGGCGAGTAAACCCTTAATGATGACTTATGTCTAAAAGTTATTCCTAAGTGATCAATTTAGTAATAACCGTGGGAGTGCAACCTTTCCGTTGCCACATTACACAAGCCACTAATAAACACAGAGGTGATCAATGCACTAATAAATAGTAACCAAAGACATCAACATATAAACTTTAATCGATGGGAAAGCAATTTTAAGGGGAGTTGAAGTGAATGATAACATAACACAAGCCCATCAATCCTGATGAATTAAAGTTTGCTAACACAATAAAACAAAACTACTTAATGAATTAAACACATGCAGCACCTTCTTACAGCTCTTGTATCTTCGTTTGGTGTGTCTTGTGCTGCCTCCTTGACTGAATTCGTCCTAGGGTTCTTCTGTTTCGGTCTTCGAATCTAGAATAATGCACCGACAAAAGCTCCGGAATTCGTCTGGTCTTGGGGTATTTATAGTTTCTGTCTGAGGTGAGATGCGGCGCATCTTGTAAGTAGATGCGGCGCATGTACTTAACTTCGCGTGGGGTCCAAGATTATAATATTCAGGAATATTCGTACACCGCCAGAAGATGCGGCGTAACTCCATGATTAGATGCGGCGCATGTCCTCTTGTATCTTGGATCGTATCTGGTGATATCTTAATAGAGATGCGCCGTATGTAATGAGTGAGATGCGGCGCATCTGGAGCAGATTAGTCTTGATCTTCTTCATTTCAGTAGACTCTTAACTTCTTGCATGTTTTGCTCCATAATCAGTCCAAAATCGCTAAGTTTCACCAAATGCTTGTTTTTACCTGAGAATTACAAAAGTAAACGATTAAGTATCAATCCTCATACATAATATAGTAAAACAAGTCAAATTAATAGGATAAATGATAGTAATAAAATGTACTTATTTGAGTTCATCAAACATCAAAATGACTCTCTCTCTTTCGAAGCTCTATCGACCGATATCATGTCCATTATTTACCAAACATATTCTGTTGAGGATGATGAACGTCTTCGAGCTGAGACTTCCAAAATTATTGTAAAATATGAAAAGGCACTTGCCAAAATTGAAAAGCAAAATGTTACATATTTTAAACAACTTGATACGAAAAAGGAAGAATGCAAGTATGACAAACTGTCATATGAGCGTTCTTACAAACAGTTGAAAGAACAAATTGATCTTTTGAAGTCTCAGCTTGCAAGTCAAAAAGGGCAGGGTGAGGAAACTACGGGTATTGCACCATTAACCCCCTTGCCTAATGAAAAACAAAAAGAGAAAGCAGTTGTCAAGAACACTAATGTAATAGCGCCTGGCCTTTATAGGATTAGTCTCACTACTGCGTCTGCCTCTACATCTAAAACATATAGGGCGATAGACAAAAGTAAGCAAGATACTCCAAAAAAGTCTAGGAATGCTACCACAACATCTCAGGACAACAACAAAAATTCTAATGAGTGTGCCTTACCTTCTACAGGATTAGAAAGCACCACTAGGAGCAAGCGAAATCCTAGGAGCACTATCAAGAAATCTAGAGTATCGCCTGTCTCTGAAAGTGAATGCAAGGAAGTAGAAGAACACCCTAGGAATTTAAAGCTTTCAAATAAGGAACAAATATCATCTGGTTGTAATGAAAAGACCAGTGTTTTGAATGCATGTAATGAATCTGTTTGTTTTATGCAAGAGAAATCTTTGTCTGAAAATGCTTGTGATGATATTGTTTCTGATAATGTGAATGATAAGCCTGAACAGAAAGATGTTCCCACAAGAACTAGTGCTAAGACTAGATACCTTAACAGTCTCATTGCTGTATCTAGGACCATATCTAGTACTCTATTGCCTAGGGACTATCTTAAGTTGTGTGTATGGAAACCAACGGGTAGAAAGTTTACACGTAAGATTGGCAAACAAAAAGTTGTTCCCTTAGAACAAAACTAAACCATCTTTGTGTATGCGGTTCATGTGTTACCCCTAACCCATGGAACCAGATGTAATACGGTTTCCAAATGCAAGTGTTTTCTGTTTATGGCAGGTTATCGAGATTTGTCTTTGGATCGTAGACTCGGGATGCTCCAAGCACATGACCAGGAATCTGAAGCTGCTGATCAACTTTGTATGGCAGTTCATGGGGACTGTAAGGTTTGGGAATGATCATGTTGCAGCTATTCTGGGTTATGGTGATCTTCGTTTTGGGAATTATTTGATCACTCGGGTTTACTATGTTGAAGGGTTGGGACACAATCTGTTCTCGGTTGGGCAGTTTTGTGATGCAGATTTAGAGGTTGCTTTTAGGAGAAACACTTGCTTTGTTAGAAATTTGGTTGGAAATGATCTCTTAATTGGGAATCGTGGCACCAATCTCTATGCAATTGACATAAACCAAATGGCCTCTTCATCTCCGATTTGTCTCATGACCAGGGCAGGTGAAACAAAATCCTGGTTATGGCATAGACGTTTGTCCCATCTGAACTTTGACACGATCAACAAGCTTGCCAAAGACAACATCGTCTCCGGTCTTCCTAAATTCAAATACACCAAAGAACACCTATGTCCATCATGTGAGCAAGGAAAGAGCAAAAGAGCAACATTCAAACCTAAACCCGTACCTAGTTCGGTTGATAGGTTGCATTTGTTGCACATGGACTTATGTGGCCCGATGAGAGTTCAAAGCATAAATGGGAAGAAGTATATTCTTGTAATTGTTGACGACTATTCAAGATATACATGGTAGTTTGGATCAAGAGATGAAGCACCAAGCACCATCATCACCTTTCTGAAGCGGATTCAAGTTCTACTTCAAGCTCCAGTTAGGATAGTAAGAACGGATAATGGCACGGAATTCGTTAATCAGGAGTTAAGAACATTCTTTGAAGAAACTGGTATTACTCACCAGACATCAGCTGTTAGAACTCCACAGCAGAATGGGGTAGTTGAAAGAAGGAATCGAACCCTTGTAGAAGCTGCTCGCACTATGCTAATTTATTCCAGTGCTCCGTTATTCCTATGGGTTGATGCTGTTTCTATTGCTTGTTTTACTCAAAACCGATCCCTAATCCATCCAAGATTCAATAAAACCCCATACGAACTTGTCAACAACCGAAAACCGGATATTTCTAATCTTCATGTATTTGGCGCTTTATGTTATCCAACAAATGACAGGGAAGATCTGGGAAAGTTGAAGGCTAAAGGTGATATTGGAATCTTCATTGGTTATTCGGAAAACTCGAGGGCATTCAGGGTGTATAACAGGAGAACGAAAAAGATAATGGAGACGATGAATGTGAAGTTTGATGAAATTTCACAAATGGCTTCTGAGAGACTCGCTCTAGAACCCGCGCTTAACCCGATGACTTCCGGACATATCAGTTCGGGACTCGCACCTCAAGGAGCTCAATCAATTCATGATGAACAACCCACAACTCAAGAAATGGATAATTTCTTCGAGTTCATGTACGACGAATACTATGGTGGCGCTTCGAAAAATGCATCTAAACAACATTCCACTGCAACCACTCAACATCAACAACCACCACCAAAACCACCAAATCCAGATGCATCCACAACATTCGAAGCTGACGCACCAACTCCCTCAACGTCAACATCATCTACATCTACTCCAGCAACTCCATTCATTGAAATTGTTCTACCAAGAATTGATGAGCAAGAACAAAATAATACTGTGTTAGACGAAGAAGTCTTTGAAAACCCGTTTGGAACGAAATCTGGTGAATCATCTTCCAGATTACATGAACCGACTAACACGCAATTATTCAGTCCAAGGTACCCTTCAACATTACAGTGGACAAAAGACCATCCGATTGAACAGGTTATTGGTGAACCCTCAAGACCAATTCAGACGAGAAAACAACTTCATACCGATTGTGACATGTGCATCTATGTCTGCTCATTCAGTCTCATAGAACCTAAGAACATTCGGGAAGCAATGGCAGATAATGCCTGGATTGAAGCGATGCAGGAAGAACTTCTTTAATTTCAAATCCATGACACATGGGATTTAGTTCCAAGACCAATTGACAAACTAGTCATTGATCTTAAATGGTTATGGAAAAACAAAAAGGATGAAGAAATGACTGTGATTCGCAACAAAGCTCGTCTGGTGGCAAAGGGATACAGACAAGAAGAAGGGATAGATTTTGAAGAGTCATTCGCACCGGTTGCAAGGCTTGAAGCAGTCAGGATTTTCTTAGCTTATGCCGCTCACAAGAACATCACAGTTTATCAGATGGACATCAAGACGGCGTTCTTGAATGGAACTCTGAAAGAAGAAGTGTCTGTGAGTCAACCAGACGGTTTCGTTGACAAAGATCATCCGGAATACGTCTACAGGCTAAAGAAGGCAATCTATGGTTTGAAACAAGCCCCGCGGGCGTGGTATGACGAGTTATCATCTTTCTTGTTGTCAAATAATTTCACCAAAGGAACAATTGATCCAACCTTGTTTACAAGAAAATACAAAAATGACATTTTGATTGTTCAGATTTATGTGGACGACATAATATTTGGGTCCACAAATCCGACACATTCAAAACATTTTGAAAATCTCATGAAAAGCAAATTCGAAATGTCCATGATGGGTGAATTAAAATTCTTTTTAGGCTTACAAATTCATCAATCCCCGCGTGGTATTTTTCTTAATCAGGCTAAATACACAATTGAGATTTTGAAAAAACATGGTATGGAAAATTGTGACTCTGTTGGTACTCCTATGGTCACTTCACCAAAAATTGGCGCTGACCTATATGGGAAACCCATGGATCCGAAGAAATATCGGAGCATGATTGGTTCTCTCATGTACCTAACTGCAAGCCGACCAGATATTCATTTTGCTATTTGCTTACTTGCACGGTTTCAGGCAAGGCCTACCGAACTTCACCTCCAAGAGGTTAAACGGATCTTTCGATACCTTCGAAGAACCATTAACATGGGACTTTGGTATCCGAAGGATTCGGAGTTTACACTAATTGCCTTTTCAGATGCCGATCATGCTGGATGCCAAGTAACAGCGAAAAGTACATCAGGCGGAGCGCAATTTCTGGGAGAAAAGCTAGTAGGCTGGTCGTCAAGAAAACAAGATTGCACTGCTTTATCAACAGCAGAGGCCGAGTATGTGTCTCTATCTGCGTGTTGTGCTCAAGTCCTTTGGATGAGAACACAACTCACAGATTATGGTTTCTCTTTCAACCGCATACCTTTGTATTGCGATTCAAAAAGTGCCATAGCCATCTCGTGCAACCCAGTGCAACACTCGAAGACCAAGCATATTAGAGTCCGCTACCACTTCATAAAAGAGCACGTTGAAGAGGGTACTGTTGAACTATTTTTCGTGAAGACTGAATACCAGCTCGCCGATCTATTTACTAAAGCCCTCCCAAAAGAGCGGTTTGAAAACTTAGTTCGTCGAATTGGAATGCGAAGCCTAACTCCAGAAGAGTTAGAAAGTCTTCTCGAATCTTATTGATTTACTTCATAAAGCTTCGCAAGTAAATATATTTTTGTAAATATTATGTATATATTTTTGGTAAATATATATATACTTTTTCAAAAACAAAAATATAAAAATAGAAAACTTCAAAAAGACATAAAAAAATATAAAACAACAAAAACCAAAAATATTCTTCTCACGACATGTCTCTCGTCTAATCAATATTCTGTACGTACTTAGAAATGTCATTCAACAATGATACGGGTATTTACAGATGCTTGAGCGGGAGTTATTTTTTATGTTTTTCTAAAACATGTCGTTTCTCAAATTTTCTTCATTACGGCTTTCGTGCATTTCAGTACGAACCCCGCGCTACATTGAATGACTTCTGATTATTTCCGATCAGGACTCGCAATGTTAATGGCGAAAAGCAAATACCTTGAGCACTTAATCAAAATGATTTCAAAGAGATTTTTTCAAAGTCTTTAAAATGCATTTTGTGCTCAAGATAACTCCCTCTAACACCCTTAACTGCTTTTAAACTCAATTGTTTAAATAAAATGCTCTGATTAAGGGGGAGTAGAAAAAGAACAATGTTCCATTTTTCATGCTAAAATCAGTCTGTCTCTCCACAAAAAGTTTCATTTTAATCAACTGTTTTCAAAAATACCACTTCATGCTATTTTTGAGGGGAGATTAAGTGTTTAAATATATGGGGGAGAGGACGTGATCTAAAAGAAGTTTTTGTCGTTTGAATCTCAAAACGAGTTCTTCAAAAAGACTTAGTATGAACCCTCGAATTGACGAAACTAACTGTCCGTTATCGAAAAGACTAGTCCTGGACGGGTAATAATTTCAAGCTGGTTTAACCAGTGATGCAAGCGTGTCTCGCAAAGGACTTGTCTGAGTAGAATGTACCAATTCGAGAGATGATCTTTGAATATGACCGGGACGGGTAATAATTTCAAACTAGTCTAACTAGTGATGTAAGCGTGTCTCGCGAAGGTCATGTTCATTGAAAATCAATCATTTCAAATGTGCGAACTCTACCCAACATGTGCAACTTATTTTAAAAAATGCATGAGCACATGTGAAGGGGGAGTGTTTCAAAAATGCAAAACTCTCGATGTGTTAACAAAATGTGTTTTCTCATAAACACGTTGAGAGATTTTCACAAGGTTTAATGGCATGTGACAAATAATCTAGGATAATCATGGAGTAATAAGGTGATTATTGTTAGGTTATGTCCAATGATCCGCCAGAACCGGAGGGATCTACCCAAGGACTATTCCAATAGCTTAGCATTAGAAGTCCTTAGGAAAGATTGAAAAAAGGAGTATAATGAGAAAGGAGAAAGAAGGGGTTGAAGAATGAAAAAGAAAAGTTTTTGTAAGGGTGAAAAGAAATAGCCCTCCATGAAAACTTAGGTCAGAAACCGGGTCAATACATCTGCTATCGGTATTCACCAAGGTGATACTGGTATTGAAGACAAGACGTCATGGACCCAGTGACGCAATGCACCACCCCTCCTATCCACTCAGATATCTCTTAAAAGATATTTGTTTCATTTCTCACGGAGAACACTACATAATCTATCGACCTCTCACTCCGAGATGTGTTGATATTGAAAAGGTGGCACTCTGCTCCATGCTTCCGACGACTAAAACCAAAACGCACATTATTGAGTCTAGAGACATGAGATTCATCAAAAGATCTTTTAGGAACACTTCCAATGAAATACTCTTGTGTTCATCAATAGGATACAAGATGTATGAGTCTTAATGAGATCTAAGGATCTTGCCTCACGACATGATGGCCGAAGGACGATTTATTGCTAACTGTTTTATGCAGGTACCGACGAAAGTCCATCCACCATCATCATCTACTAATGAAGAAGCATCTGGAATGAAAGAGTAGATCAAGGCAAAAACGACCAAGAGACGACTCTTTGAAGATCACAGTGCATGAAGGAACATTGAAGGAAAACTATTTTGCATTGACACACAAAGTTCAAGTCATTGAAGACAAAAGAACAATCAAGGGACCATCATTTGAATGACCATCCCTTAGGGGGAGATTGTTAGCAATTAATTTCTTATTTGCAAAAGTGATGGTCATTAGTTTTTATAACTTAAGTGTGTCATGTAATATTTAGTTAGTTTAGTGGGCTTGTAGCATTAGAGTTAATTAGTGCAAAGTGTATAAGTGTAGTGCAAATACAAAGCCCACACAAAGGATCCACATTAAAGCCCACCAAGGCCCATCCTTGGTTGGCTGACTTTCATATTAATACACACACACACTCACAGTTAAGTGTGCCTCATTTGTAAGAAAAGAGTGTGTGTGTGTGTAACTTGTCTTTTGTTTATTTCTTTCACATTGAAGCTAATAAACATTTGACCAAAATATGCCTATGATCCACATCTCTCTTCTTGTTCTTAATATGTGTATATGAAGCATCATCTTGTTCTAGTTTGTGTTTGTATGTTAAAGTGCTCGGTGTTCATTCTTAGTGAAGATCGACTTCTACATAAAAACCGAACCATCGGTTTTTAGTTTCGGTCGGTTTTTTCGGTTCGGTTTTTTCGGTTTTTGGTTCGGTTACGGTTTTTTCGGCTTTTCTTACTCACCCCTAATAAATTCGGTTTTACACATTACATCTATAAAAAACTAAAAATACACATGGGCTTAAGATTTAATAATTAATTGTTTGGGACCAAAGTGTAAATAAATAAAAGTAAACACGGTGCATCAACAAGAAACATAACACTTCATTAAATTAAATCTAAAAACCTTAATTCAATTTAGCAGAAGCGATCTTCGTTCTTAACAATCAGTTGGATTATATGTTTTTAATTTATATCACCTTTTTGTCTCTTCGTTATATCAGCTAAGGAATGTTCTTTCGATCAAAGCAATTGAAGTATCCGTAATTATGTTCAATAAGAGCAAACGTTCGATCCAAGGTATAGGTTTTTTTTTTTTTTTTTTTTTTTTTTTTTTTTTTTTTTTTTTTTTTTTATTTTTTTTTCATTCATTCTCCAAATTTTTAATGATTAAGGATGTGTGTTGTTTAGATTTACGGACTTTTTTTTTATAATCAAAATTTTATATGAAAAGTTAAAGTTTTGGACATTGATTAGAGTGATTGAGATTTTCTTTCAAGGTGTGTGAAATCTATGAACATTGTGTCGCTTTAATATGGGGGTGTTTGGATTGTTGATTAAAACTCTAATTGGCTTATTTTTTGTGAATTAAGCTGTAAAAAAATTAAATAAGTGGATAAATAGTTTGAACAAAAAATTAGGAGCGTCCCATATGAATCTTATTTTGAAACATCAAGGTTTCTTTTCATGGCTTTAAACAAATGTTTTTTCTTCACGGATTTTGAATTTTTAACATTTTGTTTCTAGGTTTGCCAAGATGGCGGAGTGCTTTAAATAACATTCAAACACGGTTTGAACCTACAGTGTAACACCCGACCCGACAAGGGTAAAGATGTCACAATAATGGTTTCATATCAGAACAACACAAGCATATAACATAAATAATACAATAGAATTTCAAGGGTTACAATGGAAAATCTGAAACTACAAGGTTATAATACAATAATTTCTAAGTCTAAATATAAATTCTTCTATTCATCTTCAATAGCTAGTAAGGTCTTCTAAGTCCAAGGTACTCTCCACTCATACCCAGCTTCCAAACTAAAATCTGCCGCAGGAAAAGAAATGCGGCTGAGCTACGAAAGCTCAGTGAACAGATATAACGATAACAAAGCAGTAATGATAGGGTAGTGAGGTAAGTGAAACAATGAAAGGTATAACAGGAGTTAGGAAAGAAAGAAAGATAAAAGGTTATATGGATATATCAAGAAATGGTTACAATAGATAAGTGTAAAGCAAACCGTAACCCACCACAAGCCCAAGTCAAATCAAGTCAAGCCAAGTATCAAGTCAGGTGTCAGGTTATAGGGTAACAGTAACAGAAATCCACTACGATCCCAGATCAAATCAAATCAAATCAAGCAAGGTGTACGGAGGGGAGACCTCGGTACCAAGTACAGTATGAGGGGATACCTCCAAGGGGTGGAGTCATGAGCTCCCAAGATGTGAATGACGTGTATCGCATACACCCATCAGTCACCAAGTAATACAAGAATATATCAAGTCAAGTCAAGTACAAATCTAGGATGCATCCATACGCCCCAATAGGCTGCCACAATGTCTTCCTCTACGTAACAAGTCAAGTATCAAGTCAAGGCAGGGACGGGACAGGTCATCACTCTCCTGCCCTAGAGTCAAGCCATTGGTGCATCAATGACAAGGACATGAAACCCTCATGCCTAGTTATGGCTCGTAATCTCAAATTGTGGGTCAAGGGTCAAATATCAAGTATCAGGTGTCAAGTGTACAAGTTCAAGTTTTATCAAGTGGTTCAAGTCAAGTCATATATCAAGGGGTTCAAGTCAAGTTTCTAATCCAAGTTTATCAAGGTTCAGGTCAAGGGTCAAGATAAGAGATCATAGCAAAGGTTTATAGCAAAGGTTCAATTCAAAAGTTCATTTAAAAATAATCCTTTAATAATGGTTTTAGTAAAAATGATCTTTCAAAATAGTTTTCATAAAAATGGTCTTTTAAAAAGTTTTTTATAAAGATAGTCTTAAAAATAGTTTTCTTAAAACATTTTCATAAATAATTAAAAAGGTTTTCTCATCCAGTTATAATATCAAGTGTATCAAGGTTCAAGTCAAGGTTTATGGCAAGGTTCATATCAAGGTTCATAGCAGGGTTCAAGGCAAGGTTCAAAACAAAAGATCAAGGCAAGGGTTCAAAGCAAAGGTTCAAGTCAAGTGGATCATATCAAGGTTCACAATACAAGGGAAACATAGCAATGGCTTGGGAAATCCTAAACGAATCAAGATAAGAAATCAAGAGAACGAAGGCACCTTACTGAAAGGGCAGAATATCTGTACCTTATTAGCAAAACACAAGAATAGAAAGCTGACAAGGATCAAGTTACTCCTTCCTCGAACCTAAAGGAGTAGAAGACAGAATTACAAATGGTTTTTAGTTATCTTTTCATTTTAAGTAAGTTTCCATTTTTAGAAAGTTTTAAATATTATAATTTATGTTAAGTTATAAAATAAGTATCATTATGGAAATAGGGTTTATTTTAGAAAGTCATGATAGTGTAGGGTTCGTTATGACAACTTTCTTTATTATAGGGTTTTAAATGCAAATATGCCAAAGATCAAGGTCTAAAGTGCAAATATTACAAGTCATTCATTTTAACCCATAAGTTTCTCATAATTACAACTCTAATCCTTTAATGTTAACAATTTTACAAGTTAAACCCATTAATTAATTTAAGTTACAAATTAAACCTTATAATTAAATCAAGTTACAATTTAATCCTCATAATATTCATATTTACACAATAAGCCCTCAATTATAAAAATTTACACATTATACCCCTTAAGTACATATTTATACAAAATACCCTTAATTTTACATAATTTACAAAACAAGTCCCTCCATTTATTTTATTTTCAAATCGGATTTATTAATTTCATACTTACCAATTAAACCTTTTAATTACAAAATTTACACAAAGTACCCCCATATATTATTTTATACGAATTTCCCCAGGTCAAAAACATGTTACAAAAATATCCCATATCTTTATAAAATTACAAAACACACCCTTAACTTATTAATTATCTAATCGGTATAAACTTAAATATATAAATCCTAACCCTAAATTTACCAATCATCTCCAATCATTAAAACAACCTTAATATGCATTAATTACACTAAATCCAACACCATAAACCCTAACCCTAACCCATTCGAATTTTCTTTCTTCTTTTTTTTTTTTTTTTTTTCCAGTTTTAGCCGATTAAACCCATAACCAAAAATAATTCACAAACCATTGAGCTAAGCTTCAAATTAATTCGAATACAATTTTTACTGATCACTTATAACATATTACAGATTATAAAAATAAGTTTGAGTTTTATAAAATCATATAGAGTCGATTATAGTTTTTATACGTTTTAGGGTTTTAAGGATCGATTAACTCCAAGCGACTAGAATACCATGCATGGATCAAGATAACTATTTTATATGGATCATATATGATGTAAAGGAAGTCACAAAAATACCAGCTAGTGATTATAATGATCGAATGAAGTGTGGGAATTTTATACCTCTCGGTAAGCACTAAACGCGAGCAAGAAACAAAACCAAGCGAATCAAGCTTCTACAAATCGAACTCCTATTTTTCTAGCCTTCTTTGCACTTAAGATAACCCACAAAAATTATGTTCCAGCCTCAAGAAAATCGTTTGAGTCGAATGGGAGTTTTTGTTTTGATAATCGGTTTGTTTTGTTAGGGTTTTAAAGAATGTAATATAGAAAATATATATAACCGAATATATATTAGAGGAGAGGGCAAACTTTCGGTCCAAGTAATTTGTGATAAGGTAAAATTCTGATTTTTCAAGATCTCTTTTTATTTTGTAGTATTTATCCTTTCCTAATTTAATTTTAATGATTTAATTAATTAAATAAAATGTATATATATAATAAGTATATTCGGCCCTATATATTAATATTAATATGACAAACATTTTTATGACATGTAAAATGTTAAAATGTTCAAGCTAAAATTATTTTACTTCATATGGTACTAGTCTTCAAGAGTTTGGGATTAATTTGGTATTTTAAATAATTAATAAGTGAAATTTTAAGTTAAAGGGCAATTTGGTAATTTTGCATGTTTTGAACATTTGGGTATTACATACAGAGTCATAGAATACTTGATCATATTTAATTAGTCAAATCGCAATTCAATTTAAATACTGTAACATTCAAACACCGCCTTATGAAGTGAGTTGTCTAGCTGAAAGTTTATGGTTTTGTTTGGATACGTTTTGTATAAGACAAGTTCACCAAGCTGTATCACTATTGTCATAGATTAAATAAAGTTTTATCTTCACAGTAGCTACAAGTACTAAGCTCCACACTATGCTATTGCTTGGTGTTTTGTCTTTATTGAGGTAATTGTAGTGTAAATTGGTTGCTTTTTGTTATTATAATATCAAGCCTGTAAGTTTGTTCACAATCTCTATTTGTTGCCAAGAATGATTTGCTCAAAAAATGATTTCTTTGATAAAAATGTGAAGCATAAGTTGTATGTTAAAACGTGATTCCAAACACCCCTTTAGTTTAACTATTGAGTACTATCGTGTGCCTTTCCTCGTGGTCAGTGATCATCTACCGCATAATGCATCTAAAGAAGTCCAACGAGCTATTAGAGTTCATAGACTACACTGGTTGAGGCATAATAAGACCATATCTTAACTTCAAGATTATGCCTGATCAAGATAGAGAATTAGTTGGGAGGCTAATCAATAGCAAGCAATTTTCACCACAATCCACAACAAATTATCGGTTCATAATTTGAGCTTCCTTTTGTATCTTTTAGTGAATCATCTAGGGTCTCATTTGGCTAGGAAGACTATTGTAGCATCATTGGCTCCAAAATCATTGTATAATAAAAAATATTCAAAAACATATGCATATAAGATTTTCGATTTTCAATCCTGTAAGTAAAAGTATCTTGGACACATATATTAACCGATTTATGTTACAATTTAAATTACAACTGATCAAAATACATTATATACAAAATTAAAAAAAACACCCGCGCGTACGCGGGCATTATAACTAGTATGTATAAAAAACAAAATGGTTGGTAGAAAAGAAAATGTATCAAAAATTAATTCAAAAAACGTAATTTGAATTCTCCAAAATACCCTTGACACCCTATTTAATTATGATAAAGTCACACATTTAAGGTTAATCTCATCTAACACAAATACAATGATCTAACGGTCCATATTGGGTCTTACTTTTAGAACTTTAAATTTGATCTCACATTAACTCTTATATATATATATATTATATATTATATATATATATATATATATATATATATATATATATATATTATTTATTATTATTATTATTTTTTTAATATATATCTTTCACAAACATGCATTAAACAAAGGTTTTTAGAAGTTTAAATTTGCGTAGTTTTGATTTGACAATTATTGCTAATGTTAGTAACCGTGGAGTCTTAAAACTATTGAGATTTCCTTTAAAAAAAGCATCAAATGCTTGATATAAAGATAAAGATTAAACAACTAAAACCAAATACCAAATCAGTTACTGTATGTTCTATCACATAATGGAATCTTTATAACTTACTAACATATTTTATTGATTTGAATATAGGGCCAGGAACTTGACGTATGCACACATGTAACATTGGTTGTTTCTTTTTATGCATTTTCTTGTTGTATAAACTTCCAAAAATAATTTGACCCACAACAGAGAATCAAAGTACCTGTAGTTGATAACAAAAATTATTTACTACCATTAAACAGCTAAGATGAAAAATAAGAAAATAACGTTTTTTTACTAAAAGCACCAAACTCACACCATTTTACATATATAAAATATCACTTGTATCCTAGTTATAGTTATACTTCCAGAGCTAATAACATTATTATCGAGACCCTCAAGGAATGAAAAGCACTTAACGTATGAAACCGGCAGTGGTAGTGCTAAGGCCACGTCTTAGCCGTCCCTTCCTAAGCCGCTCTGCAATGATGAAGGAGAGTTCTAAAGACTGAGAAGCATTGAGCCGTGGGTCACAATGGGTGTGGTAGCGTGAGCTTAGATCATTGTAAGTGATGGTCCGTGCACCCCCAACACATTCAGTCACATTCTGGCCAGTCATTTCTAGATGAACACCGCCTGGGTAGCTTCCTTCTTGATCATGCACATCAAAGAACGCCGATACCTCAGCCTACAAAACGATTTACAGTCACCATGTCTGGATATGAGTTTTTGAAGTGACTATGCAACATTGAACAACTAGAATAAGATAATCAACTACAATAAACTGGACTGTAGAAGTTGGTGATTAACAAATTCTGATTACTAAAGTAACTAATGGATAAAATGATCAAAATAGGACATTTTGTGATACAGGGAGACATTTCATTAAACAGGAGTAGAAGTCTTATAATTAGATCGTGAGAAAAAGTAGATAAAGTTAAGTTTAATATAGCATTAAATAAACAGTTTTGGATAGTATGGAACACATTATCCGAAAGCATTTATTTGACCTCTAAATAAGCACAAAACAGAATCTGTTTATCGAATGATAAAACCTGATCATTGCTACTTCAAGTTGTGACAGTTGGATAATCGAACCAAAATGTAAAAGAAAATACCCCTCAATCTTTTCTAGAACCCCGTTTGGATAAATTGCCCAAATCAAAGTCCACATATTATAGGTCTATGATAACAAGAGTTCAAGAAAAGATAAAACATACCCTGATAGCATCAAAAGAACGCGTTTTAAGCCCAACGGGAGCTTTGATTGTGTTGCCATGCATAGGGTCACTAACCCACGTGACGATTTGACCAGCACTACGAACCGCCTTGATCAGATGAGGGAGCTTCACTCTGGTGTTATCGGCTCCCATTCTTGATATGATGGTGATTCTTCCAGGCTTGTTATGAGGATTCAAGATCTCAACGAGCTTTACTAGTTGGTTTGGGTCCATTTTATCACTCACCTACATCACAAAAAACATCACTCTCAGTCTCCCTCATTTTAAACAGAAAAAAACGTGAAATATGCAACTTTTAGCAGATATACCTTGATGCCAAGAGGGTTTGCAACTCCTCGTAAAAATTCAACATGTGCACCATCAAGTTGTCGAGTCCGTTCCCCAACCCAAACCATGTGAGCCGAGCAATCATAATAGAGACCTGAAGTAGAATCTTCTCTTGTGAGTGCTTGTTCATAAGGCAAAAGCAAGCACTCATGAGATGTCCAAAATTGTGTAGTGGTCATAATAGGGTGATCAATTGTGAGTCCAGCAGCAGCCATGAACCCCATTGCCTCATCAACCCGATGAGCCAGTTCCCTATACCTGTCCCCTTGTTCACTATGCTCAGTGAAATCAAGATTCCATTGGTTAACTCTTTGCATAGCTGCATAACCACCGGTGGCAAAAGCCCTTAAAATGTTAAGTGTGGAGACTGATTGAGTGTAAGCTTGAATCATTCGGTTTGGGTCTGGAATTCTTGATTTTTCGTCAAATGAATCACCATTTATATTGTCACCTCTGTAACTTGGTAATTTAACACCGTCTTTTTCTTCAAAGGAGTCTGATCTTGGTTTAGCGAATTGGCCAGCCATTCTCCCCACCTAATCATACAAAACCATCATTTTCAACAATATTAAAATGACACAGGCTTCATGTAAATAACAAAGAGTGATTGCATGCTCAAGTAACAAAGAACTTGAGCTCAAATTCCGGCTTTATTTGACTGTAATTGTTATACAACTTTGGGACTTTATTAGTTAGTCAGCGACACGCAAGGTTTGGTTTGGTCATTTCAAAACTAAAAGTGTCAACCAAACTGGTAATCACAACTACTGAGTTGGGTTTCGACCAAACGGTGTGGTTCAGCAGGTTTGAGTGTTTGACAGTTTGATCACATAATGGAAATTGGTCTTTTCACATACAAATACATATACATCCATCCATTGTTGTGGTACAAAACAGACAATCTACACGTGAAAAGTATTTTTTTAGCAATAAAAGTGAGAAAACAACATAACACACTATATCTTATCAAAGAAGTAGCTCTGAAGAAAAACGATAACGAAATATGGAAACATTAAAAAAATAATAATAACAATAAAAAATTGAAGCCTCAGCTATACTTACGTCTCTTAGCAATGACTGTGTTCTTGATATGAATCATCAAACAGAACTACTTCATCTAAGAAACTAGTTGCTAAACAGAAAATTCCCAGCTGTATTACTTCAGTTTAACATGCCCCTAAGGGAATGTTTGGAAATGAGTTTTGAAACAGATTATCAGAAAATAACAGCTTGAAGTGACTATAATCAGCTTGGTAATAAAAGGCAAAACTAAACTGATTACATTTAGGTAAAATAAGATAATTCAGAAGTCATCTAATTCTCTGTTTCTCTTAGAAATGAAATTTTGCTCATCGTATCAGTTAATTTTCTTAAGCTAACAGAATTTGTATTTGTTAAATACAACTTCAAACATAAAACAATGACACACGGTAGCGGACCCAGGATCTTAGAGGACCGGGTCACCGGGGGCAAAAAAAAAATTTTTGATAAAATTCGTGATGCACTTTAATAAAAAGGTCATATATTTTGTTTTCTTACACTAAAAACTGATATTTTTTTAATATTAAGATAGAGATCTAAGGTTTTTACATTGTTTGACTTTAATGTGGGGGGCAATTTGATTTTGTGGTGGGGTGCACTTTAATAAAATGGTCCTAAAAAAAATTTTTTACACTAAAAATTGATATTTTTTGGCGAAGCATGGAGGGCACCGCCACCCCCTAATCAATAAGTAGTTCCGCCCCTGGACACACCATTTTCTATAACCATTATAGTACACTTGATTCAGATGACTCTATAACTCTATATCATATACTCACTGTCAAAACTCAAATCTGAACATCTAATCATGATATGAGTAACACTTAATTATAACCAACAATAAGAAATAAAAAAACTTCAATAAAAAAAGAGGAAAATAACTTCGATTGGCAAATTTGATTTTTTGAGGCAAGAGCACTGGCATATTATCGAATTTAAAAGATGTTCAGGGTTGCATGGTTTGACTTGTTAAGTGCTTATTAGTTTATTACTTGTATTTTGATAAAATAAACACTTTTAAATAAGCACATGGGCAGGTACTTACTTTAGCATGGCCATAGCATATGCAAATCTTAAACATCCTTCAATCATATTAAACATGAGAAATGATATTTCTTCCTACAAAAAACTCTTATATATCCTTGAAATGTGGAAAAACTGACGGTGTATATAAAGAGAGATCATAAGTGAAAAACACATGTAATATTTTTATGTGGTAGGAGAATGAGTAAAGAGTAACATGTAGGAGGATATAACAATGCTCATTAAACATTGTGCATGCGATATTGAAACAAAATCTGGGCTTATAGTAGCTCTCTTGTTTAGAATCACACGGAGGGCCGTCCCTGAGTTTTTGGGGGCCTGAGCGAAGACTCAAAATGAGGCCCTCAAAAATTAATGTTATACATATAACACATATAAGTGCCAAGATGATAAACAAAAATACAATTTGAGGGCCTCCTCTCCATTTGTGTGCCTCCATCAACAGACACTGGTTTTTTATTGTTTTTTTCCCTTTTGTTGGCGAGTTATTGAAGCAGTTGAACATGAAAAACAACCGCATTCACCGGGTATAAAACCCTTTACCCAAAAAAAAAAAAAAAAAAAAAAAACAATTTGGTATGTTTACCACGATAACTCCTAATCTCCTAGTTTAGTATAAGAAAATCAAATACACAAAAAATCAGTAAAAAAAACACCGGATAACAGGCATAGTGATAATCAAGAAGTAGTACACGAAGCAAATAAGTTTTATAAACTGCAACAAGCTAGTAATAAGTAGTTTAAAAAAGCACAATTTTATATACCTTGATAACAGGCATTTGACCACCAAACATAAGAACAACACTCATCTGCAACAACAATCTAAAAGTATCCCTTATATTATCCGTCTTAAACTCCTTAAAACTCTCAGCACAATCACCGCCTTGTAGCAAGAACGCGTCCCCACGCGCCGCCTCACCTAACCGTTCCTCGAGTTTTCGACACTCTCCCGCGAACACTATTGGCGGATAACTTTCCAATATCTTCAACACACTTTCCACCTCAATTTTATCAGGGTATTCCGGGAGTTGTAGTGCCGGTTTTGATCTCCAGCTTTCCGGTGCCCATACCGTCACGGCGGCGTGTGAGATGGGTTTTTGTTTAAGGCTTGTTTTGAAAAGTTTGTGGCGGTGGGTTTGGAGTGGGTGAAAGTAAGGGGCGGCGCGTGAGGAATTTTTGTAGAGTTTGTGATGGTGGTATGGGTGGAGGGTGGTGGTGGAAAAAGTGGCGGCGCCGGCGGTGATGGTCGACATGGCGGCGGTGTTTTGATAAATTTGAGCAAGATTTAGTTATGATGTTTTGTTGTGTCAGGTGTAAACATGCGACGTAAGAAAGTGGGGCCCATCACACGTGCTTGCAGTTTACTTGTTTGAGCAGTGGGTACCCTGGAGCCATGACTCAAAATTGCTTACCACATCGGCAAAAATCTTTATGGCACCAGAAATTCTACAGCACCACATTCTGGGTGGTACCCACAGAAAATGTGGTGCCGTCGTCCACTTTTTTTTTTTTTTTTTTTTTTACGTTAAATAAAACATACACAATATTAACTAAAATAAACTTCATTAATTAAACTTCAAAATACAAATTACATTAAACTAAGATAAAGTATCAAGCTTGTTTTTTTTAATCAAGTTTCCTATATATTTGAAATGTTTATTGTTGGACTATTTTTAATCAGTTATCAAAAGAGGGTAGAAACTGTCAATTGTATAAAACTAACTTAAAGGGGCATAAGTGTAAATTTTTAAAACGTTTCAGGTGCAAAGTGTATATGACTAAACTTGTCATCTTCTTCCTCCGACCTATCCTCTGTTTCTGCCATTTTATTTACACCACTTCAAACTGATTACTATCAACTTACTATAAGTGGGAATCAACTGTATAACATTTTTAAACACTTTACCATCAGTTACAAGCTAAAACAGATCCAAAAAAAAAAAAAAAAAAAGAAAAAACCCTATGGCGTGGGCTGGTGGCTACGGCGGCAGCCACCATAGCGCGACCGGCGGTACCATGCGCCGTCGGCCATGGTTGGCTGGTGGCCATGGCTTGAGCCATCAGCCATGTGTACCGAGCACTCTTAGACACGTATCGATACTCTAGCCGTTAATTGTTTTTTGTTTTTGTTTTCCTAATACTACTACTAGTTCATTTACATATAGAATTTTATTTAGATATCACGAATCACCTCTCCCGGTTACCCAGATCACATTCTACGATTATCTGTTTAGATTCATTGGATCAATCTTTACCCTCCATCTCCATTTGATCAAATGGATGAAATTAAATTGAACATTTTTAAAAAATCATTTTCATCCTTTTTTTCAAATATTAATATCTCTTAAACCGTTAATCGTTAAACGAAAAACAATATACTATCACGACAAGCATTTAATTATATTTCTATAGATGGTCACATTGATATGCTTTCGGGGAGAAAAAAATCATTTTTTTCACTTTTTTTTCCCTTTTTTTACGTTTTTTATTCATTGTTTGAAGCTTGCATGAAGAAACACATGTGATTAAACACAACTTTAAATATACTAATAAAATCACATGTGATATTGCTATTAAATCACATATGATTTTATTACAGATTATATGTGATTAAACACTAATTTCAATATACTAATAAAATCACATGTGATATTACTGTTAAATCACATGAAATCACATCTGAATCACATGTGATTTTTCCCACACCTGATTTCAATCACATGTGATTTTCATAAATGAACTACAACATATTCTATAAAATCATATGTGATTTTATTAGAATATTCAAATTAGTGTTTAATCATATGTGATTCGTTGTGATGGTATATTTATTTTCGCTTAACGATTAACGGTTTAAGAGATATTTAAATTATAAAAAATGAGCGAAATATTAAAAGACTTTTAATTGGAGCCATTGATTTATTTTTAGATAGATGGCGGGGATAAGTCACTCTGTATGCAAGTAATGTTTGGTATGCAAAATAACTCTCCTCTAATACTAATTATCTATAAAAGCACAAGAGGAAATCCCTAAAATAAACCAAAAGTTTGGCTTCACATTATGGTCGAAAAAATACCTCATTCCAATTACGGTCATGTGCTACAGCGCGACCGTGCTACTCCATCTAATGTGCGGCACGTGTCTACTTTTTTATTAATAAGTGATAGATGGAGGTTTTCCCAAAGATTCTTTTTTATTATTACAAAATTATGTATTTACCCTTATCTCTATTAGCATCAATTATTTGTAACTTATGCTTTATAACTTGTAATTATATGTGCGACTGTGCTACCCCGTTAAATGTGTGACTTGTATAGCTGCTCTTGATCTGTTTCTACCATTGGAGCATCTCTTTCAATACCTTCATACTTATTATTTTCACCATAAACACACACTAAAATCAAACTCACTCTCACAGTTAATCAAAAAACACTCCTTTTAACTAACCCTATCAAAAAAACACCAACTTTATCTTCAACAAAAAAAAAAAAAAGAAAAAAAAAGCATCCCCAAATTCTAAATCCAAGCAATTCTAGATCCGAACAAAACAAAACAATCACAAACATTCTACATCTTTTTGATAATTATTCATATGTGAATAACTGTGATTAACTCTTTCTTTATGGTGGAAGAGTTCTTAATAAGTTATACTTATTTCTTTTTCTAATTTTTGACTTGCAGCAAAAAAAACAAACATATCGAATCCGGTGTATGACGTGATTCCAAATAAAATTTTGAAAGAATAAAAAAATCTCGATTCCTCGAAAATAAATGTTAAGAGCATGAGTTTAGGATCTGAAAATGGAGGCAAATCCAATGTACAAGTGGTGAAGCATGATGTATAAGTGGTGAAGCGTGATGTACAAGTGGGTGAAGCATATGAAAATGGAGGCAAATCCAATGTACAAGTGGTGAAGCATGATGTATAAGTGGTGAAGCGTGATGTACAAGTGGGTGAAGCATGGTGATGGTGTCGGATCTGTTGGTGTGTGGTGTTTTTTTCGAACATGGTGTGTTTTATTAATCTGGTGGTGTGTGGTTGTCAACAGGGTGGTGATGGTGATGGTGTCAGATCTGTTGGCTCGAGCAACGGGGTGTTCACGGTGATGGTGTCAGATCTGTTGGGTCGAGCAACGGGGGTGGTGATTGTGATGGTGACGGATCTGGTGGTGGTGGAAGGTGGTAGCTGGCCGGAAATTTGAGAGAGGGAGTAGTGGAATTTTGAGAGAAAAAGAGTATGTGTGAGTGAGAGAGAAAGAGATGTATTTTATATAAATAATGGGGGTGTTGGGAACGCTTAAAGTGATGATCATTATCGAGTCAACGAGTCTTGTATTATGGTCATGTAATAGCTCGTTAGAATCGTAAAAATATAGTCTACGTGTTAGTATAAGTGTGCAGTCTAGTTTAGTCTTAGTATTTACGTTAATGTTGAATTAGTAAGATAAGTAAACATGGCACACTTCCTTATGTTCAAGTTATGTAAGACTATATAAGCTTGTAACCTCTCATTTGAGAGGTGTGGGTTGGTAATGGAATAAGAAATTCTCTTATTTTCCTCTCTAGTTCTCTCTCTCTCTAAAACATATCTGTAACAACCGTGATTTTAGCAGGTTAGTTTGACTAATCGTCTCAACCTATCTAACTTTTGTTTGGTGTGTATTATGTGTTATATGTGGTATATGAGCGGTATATGTACGTGTGTTAGCACTAAATCCCTTGGTGTGAGATTTTCGTCATGTTTGAGTAGCGTTGAATTTTGGCATAAGTTCATTTTAATTGCCTTGGTGGTGTAGAAATGACTTGTGTAGTTTTGGGTGTTTTGTGATTTTGCGTAACAAGTCTCCGTTCAAATATTTGAGCGTTAGTAAGTTACGTGGAGGTTGTTTTTATGGGTTATATTAAATATAAGTGTGAAAATCTATTTTTGGAAACTTTATTTTGAAAATGATATTTTTCCGGGTTGTCGTAAAAACGAAAGTTTATCGCGTAAGGTGTTAAGTTCGGTATAGGATTTTTATAAAATATCAAGAGTACAAGGTTTTAAGTGTAATAATTAAATTTAAAATATATATATATATATATATATATATATATATATATATATATATATATATATATATATATATATATATGGGGAGGCCGATCTAGGGTTTTTAGGGGATTTAGGAAATCAAATTTGATACCAAATACACTTACCTAATTAAGAGTTATCTAGAATCCTTCATAGAGCACTATAAATACAAAACCAAAACAACCCTAATCTCCCTATTGTGAAAATCGGCCAAGTCAAGGAAGAGAGAGAAGAAGAGAATTTTTTTAGGGTTTTCATCTTTCAAGAATTAAGGTATAATCTTTAATACTTATGCTTAATTAATTTTTATGATTCATGTAGCAATAATATGATGGATTAGGGTTTATGTTAAAATCTGTAAATTATTATTATAAAATATATTGGGATCATTAATTAGTAATATTATGTTGATTGGTGAAGAGATTAGGGTTTAAAACTTGATAATTAATGAGTTAAGATTCTGACAGAATATTAAGGCTGTAGAGATTCGATGATATTTAATAGATGAAGATGAGTTAGATCACGAATTTTATGTCTAAATTGTAGTTCAAAGAAAGAGCTTTCCAAAAAGTCCGGCCACGAGTGTTTTCGAGGTCGGGAAGTCAGTCAAACGAATTTTATAAGTTAAGGTGTCAAAACAGTTAAACCGGGACAGATTTAGGTTAGAAGTATTGAGATCAAAAGTGGTTTAAAAAGTGTAGTTTGGGTTAGCCCTTCTGGAGGAATTGAGTTCTATATTATCTTTTACTTCCACGCGAAAATTGGACGATAATAAGATGTACAAGTATGTCTACTAGGTCAAAAATTTTTGGTGTGCGTTGATGCGTGGTTTTGCGACCTTACAACAGGTTTTACCTCTCGAGGGATCTCAAGAGGCTTACAACCCCACCAGGCAGTGTACCTGACCGATGTAGTATAGTGTAGTGGTAAGTACGGGGGATTGATCGTTCTCCACAGGGAATAGTGTTCGTTAGGTATGAAAAACTACTTTAATAGGTCTAAGGGTGAGAGAAGATTCTTTTTATGTTTTTATATTTTTTTGGAAAGCAAGTAAAATCTCGGGTTTGAAAGAGTGGGCGGAATTAGTTGCTAGTCAACTAACCCAAATTACTACGAATACAAATTAAATAAAATAACAGAAAATGAAAATGTTGGTGAAAACTTATGTGGAGGGAAATGTGTTTACTTAGATTTCCTTACTCCCTAACTATCTTTTACCGGTTGATTAGTGTGTATTAGTCGCGTGGATGACGGGTGTATTCCTTAATACCATTCGTGGGGTGGCGTACGTACTTCCCCAACTCTACAAGCTCCTACTTCACTCCTATGTCGAGCCGGCTAGGAAGCTCCTAACATGGGATCACTAGAATTCGCTTGTGCATTAAATACAACCATAAAAACCTTTAGTACACATTGGTTCATGTTTCTTAAGACGTTCAAGCAAGTTACCGAATAGGAAGTTAGCCAGTTTTCTTAAGCCTAACATAGATAAACAATCATCCAATACAACTAACAACACACTAATAACCAATAATCAATAGCTAGGTTTCATTAGATCTAAGCAAACACAAGATAAATCTAGCCTAACATGTTAAACAAAAGACAAGAATAAGATAGAATTAAACAACACATAGACATATTGAATGATTAATTGATAATTTATCTTCAATGTAACATGGAAGATCTCAAGGCAAAAAGCCTTGAAAGAGCTGCCAAATTCGTCCTAGGGTTTTCACACACAAAGTTCCCCAATAAGTTCCACACTAATGACAAAAAATTAGAAAACTATATATAGACTTTTGGATCTGACGGCGTCACGTTATGGAGTGTGACGCCGTCACCTCGCCGCTTTTAGGGTTCTCGGATGACCTTCTTGACGCCGTCCCTCTTTAGCTCTCCAAAATCCGTTCTGGCTTATCAAGGCTTGACGCCGTCAGACTATGAACGTGACGCCGTCCCTCTTTGAATTATAACGTGACGACCTTGATCAGATTAAAGCGTGACGCCGTCAGAATTTCCATGCAATTTCTCTGGCTTATCATGAGTAAATTTCACATCCACCACTTTTGCCAAGCCATGACGCCGTCCAGGGTTAAATATGACGCCGTCAAAGGTAACTTCCAGCAAGATTTTGAGACTTTGTCGTTTTCTTCACTTTTATGCTCCAAAAACGTCCAAAATGCCTCCTTTTCCAGATTTCTCCTCAAAAGTACCTAAAATGACAAAAGGAACGATTTAGGGCAATATTTGATCAAATAAATACGATTTAGGGCTTAAATGACCCCTTAAAAGCGGTACACTTTTCGCTTCATCAAATACCCTTACACTTGAGATTTGCTTGTCCTCAAGCAAATGCGCTTTTATTCTAATCAAAATACAAGTTAGGGGTCATTTAATGCTAACATAAAAGTAATTACAACAAATATTCGTTCCACTTTAATCATAATAAGCACGGAGATTACAAACTAGCACCTCACAAGTAGTGTTTAGATACTCACATCTCTCAAGTGTCATCAAAATAAATCTCATAAATGAAAACGGATAATATCTCTCACTACCTGTCATAGCAAATAGATTACCATAGGCTTGGGAAAGGATCGAAAACCTCCTCCACTAGGCGTAAGCACCTAAGATAAACTATCAAAGAGGGCTTTTACATGGGTTATAACGTTAGGTGTAGGGAAAAGGAAAACACGGTTTTGTTGGATAAAGGATATTTTACTGGTGGCGAGTTAAAGATCTTGATCAATTACATGTACTATACAATGTTGCTAAGCCAAGACTCGACTCAATCTTAAGCTAATGAAAGAAAATAACAAAAACATAAAATAAACATAAAATGAAACGGGATGGTAGTCCGTATGTTTTTTTCTACTTTTTCTTTTTCTCATTTTTTTTTTGTATTTTTCTTGATTTTTTTTTCGATTTTTTTTTTTTTTTTTTTTTTTTTTTTTTTTTTTTTTTTTTTTGCATACACTTTTGCCCTACCATACAAAATAATACATCATAGGGGCATTGCATTCCCCTTACACTTGAACTTTTACATAACTTTACAAATAACTATTCTAATGACTCGAATTAAGATAATTGAAAAACTTGGAGTACTTTTAAAACATTTAGCACATATGGGGGTAATAAATGATGATCTTCCCCATTACTCCATTACACTAGTACTTTACCCATGAGTCCCAATCGTCCCAAAACAATATGTACAAGGATATGACTCGACTTAGCAATCATGTAATCAACTAGATAATTAACTTGGGTTTAAACAAATGTTGTCACAATAATGCACTAAAAATGAGTGCATACAAGGTAGGCTAAGGCGATTTGGGTGTACATTTTAGTGGGGTGTAACAAATTCTTCCTTTAAGTAAAATGCTTTAAGGTCGAAACGAAAAGATAGGCTCTGAGGGGTGTACTAGGGGTATCGTGTACTAAAAATGAGTACAACGCAAAGGGTGTGGGAGAATTACTTGACCAATGTAGCCAATGTAATTATAACAAAAACACAGGTGTAAAACAATGGGTTAATCCTAATGCCTCTTATCATGTAGTAAATCTAACTACACGAATGTAGTCTCACTTGTGGCCTCGGAATGGTCCTAACGCAAGTTCTAGAATCTAAGTGCTACCGGTACACACATCATAGCAAAATGCTTTTCCTACCAATTCTAGGGGCGAACCTCACATATTTGGGGGTGGAAAAAAAAATTTAGTGGTACGGTTTTTTTGCTAGTCATATAACTCCTATCCGTGAGACGCTCATTAAGATCAAAGTTTCACTCCTATATGTTGTAAAAAATTTTAAATTTGGCACTAAAATTACCCTAACAGGTATTTATCTCAGTTTTATTACACATCCACTATTAAACAAACAAAAATCAAGCGCAATTGTATTCTCTAATCGTACTTTTACCCCCCCTTACACTTAAGATGAACATTGTCCCCAATGTTCAAATAACAAGATGTAAAAGTATAAAGTAAAAGAATGAAATCAAATACTCCCCTGATTCGTTCGGTGGATAATGAAGTAACATGGTTAAATCTTCTTCCAAGAGAATGTAAAAGCTCCAAGACTAATGCATCGCCAAAAGCTTGATCCAAAACATTTCCTTGTCCAAAATAACCTGTTAAACCTGAGAAAACAAACACGAAAACCTGCATAACATCGGCGGGATAAATCTATATATATAAGGATATAATGCTTGTGGAATGATAATTTTGCAGATTCCTGGAGATTATAAGTTATAGATTTAATAAAAACTTTTTATGAAAACAAAACCTTCAAAAATTTTCAGAAAATTAAACCTGACGCCGTCAGGTTGTAACTCCTGACGCCGTCAGATATGATCTGACAGAATTCTCATGTTACGTTTCCGGAAAAAATTTGTAAAAACCTATACCTTACTTCCTGTAAATCCTGCAAAACATCATTATGACTCGATACAAGCATTTGACTCAAACAAATACTAATATGTATGTTAATTTATTATTATTATGATTCATGTTCATTTGTGTTCTAATAAACCGATTTAGATTTCCCTTACACTTAACTTTTGCAAAATACCTTTATATGTAGTTAAGATGAAGTTAAAAACAAAATAAAGCATTTTCACAAATTAGTTTTGAACATGAATCAATAATAATAAAATTTAAACATACATACGGAAGCAAATAAAATCAAACAAACAAATAAATAAACACACAAAGCAAATAAAGCTTGGGTTGCCTCCCAAGAAGCGCTTTTCTTTATTAACGAGTCTTGTAGCTAGACTCAAAGTCACTCTACCCTATATAAGTGAGCTCGTCATCGAGGACGTCTTTAGGGTTAAGCTTGGTTTGAAGTATCCTATTGGTCCGCTTAGTACGATATATCTTTTCAAACTTCTCTCCATCCGGGTCATACAATGTCATCTTAATATGCCATGACCCATCTCCATCTTTGGGTGGTTTATCCCAATTTCACTTATGATCATCTTCCTCACAAGTCCACTTATTCATTCCTAGGTTAATTGGCAAAACTCCTAGGAAATCAATCATTTTCCTAAAAACTAGAGGGTCTTCAAATGGATCCAATTCGGTGTCCCTAGCTAAGAGTTGCTCTACCGTATGTGTTCGGTTCACAAAGTCCTCTTCTAGGTAAAATGGGCGTTGGGGTCCTATGAAGTCTCTATCAATCCAAGGTCCATATCTAGATGGTCTCCTATTTGATTCTAACCAATGTGGTGTTGGTTCCATACTAGTATCATAGGCGTGTTTCTTAACATCATAGACTGACCAAGTATCTCCTTCTCCTACCGCTATCTTGGATTCCTTACAATCAATCATAGCACTAGCGGTCGCCAAAAATCCTCTACCTATCAACAAGGGGCATGTAGGGTCGCTAACCATATCAAGGACGTGGAAATCGGCTAAAATGGTTAGTTTTCCAATGTGCACTAACACGTCCTTAACTACTCCAACCGGGTAAGCAACACTCCCATCCGCTAAACCTATTATCACCTCGGTTTCTTCAAGTTTTCCTAGTTTTAGAGAGGTGTAGAGAGGTAACGGAAGTAAGTTAAGGCTTGATCCAAGATCGGCTAATGTGTCATAAGCCTCCGAATTACCGATCTTGCAAGGTAGAACAAATAAGCCCGGATCATCTAATTTCTTAGGTAGTTTGTTTTGAACGAAGGCGGTCCCTTTTTCGCCTAACTTGAGCTTCTTCTCATCCAACACATCAACAACCGGACTTTCAAGGTGGAGCTCCTTGAATTCTTCGTCAAGGTTTTGAGTGGGAGGTGTTTCAACTATGTTGTTGACCAATTTGGATGTCATAACTTCTTGGTCATTTGGAACAACTTGGGTTTGTTTGAAACACGTGCTCATGGAATTGACCGAATAATATTGTGGACAAGAACTAGGGGACGAAACCGATGAAATAGCATTGACGTTTAGTTTCGGGTTCTTGACCGTGTTGCTAGGGAGTGCTCCCATTTCTCGGTCATTGAGGGCTTTCAACAAGGTGTCAATCTTATTGGTCATCTCGCTTTGTTTTTGTTTGAAATCGGCTTCAAACTTGGCTAAACGAGCTTCTTGAGATGCCATAAATTGGGACATCAATCCTTCAAAGTTATTGGTACTACCATTGCCGGAAGGATTGTTGTTGAAAGTACGGTTCAAGTTGGAACCGCTTGATTGAAAACGATTAGGTGGGTTGGAAGAATTGGTTTGTTGCGCGTTTTGGTTTTGTTTCCACCTAAGGTTCGGGTGATTTTTCCATGAGGGGTTGTATGTATCACCGTAATGGTTTGGCTCGGGTTTGAAAGTGTACCACTTGTCTCCCGCTCCGTCGGTACGCGAGGATGCGTAGTCCACAAAAGCTTGTTCGGGGAGTTCCATGCAATCACGAGTGTCATGGGGACCACTACATAATTCACATGAAGAAGTGATTTTGTTCACTTGGCTTGAAGGTTTAGGAGCCTCGTAGGATTTCATGAGAAACTTGACTTGGTCTTCAAGTTCTATGATCCTACGGTCAGAAGTGCTTGAATTGTTCGAAGGCAAAGATATTGCCTTGACCGTTTTATTCAAATCACGGGGATCACTTCAACTTTCGTTGTCATAAAGAGCAAGATCCTCTAGGAGAGCCCATGATTGTTCCGCACTTAGATCACGTAGCTTACCACCGGCCGATTGGTCAATGGTTTACCTCGTGGAGAGATTGATATGGTCATAGAAGATTTGGACTTGGAGCCAAAGTTCTATGCCATGGTGAGGGACTTTTTGGAGTAAGTCCTTGAATCGAGTCCATGCCTCGTAGAGAGTTTCGCCTTGACGTTGTTGGAACATCAAGATATCATTCCTTAGCTTGGTAGTTCTTCTCGGTGGGAAAAACTGAGCAAGGAAACGAGTGGTGAGATCATCCCAAGAGGTGATGGATCCTGCGGGTTGACGCTCTAGCCATTGACTAGCTTGGTCCCGCAGAGAGAATTGAAAGAGACGCAATCGGGTCGTCTCTCGGGTGGCAACGTCAAGGTCTATAGAATCAACAATTTTGAGAAAGTCCTTGAGATGTTGATTAGGATCTTCGAAACAAAGTCCATGGAATGCGCATCCGCTTTGCACCAACCGGATGGTGTCGGATCGCAAGGGTGTGACATTGGCTCCTTGAGTGAGCTCAATGGTGTTTCGATAGCCATGGTGGCTAGGACGGGAGTACTCTCCTAAAGTACGGGCTCTAGGAGGTGGTGGTTGTTGTTGTGGTGGTGGGATGTTGGGATCAAGGATATTACCATCTTCCATGATGTCGAATGGTAATGGTTACGAACAAAGAAACGAAGAAAATAGATAGACTAAAGAAAACCTAGAAAAAGAAAATAAAAATCTCACTAGAAAGGAATCTAGTGAGTAGACCTATAAAATAAAAATTCAACCTAAACAATAACTATTCCCCGGCAGCGGCGCCAAAAACTTGATGCGTGGTTTTGCGACCTTACAACAGGTTTTACCTCTCGAGGGATCTCAAGAGGCTTACAACCCCACCAGGCAGTGTACCTGACTGATGTAGTATAGTGTAGTGGTAAGTACGGGGGATTGATCGTTCTCCACAGGGAATAGTGTTCGTTAGGTATGAAAAACTACTTTAATAGGTCTAAGGGTGAGAGAAGATTCTTTTTATGTTTTTATATTTTTTTGGAAAGCAAGTAAAATCTCGGGTTTGAAAGAGTGGGCGGAATTAGTTGCTAGTCAACTAACCCAAATTACTACGAATACAAATTAAATAAAATAACAGAAAATGAAAATGTTGGTGAAAACTTATGTGGAGGGAAATGTGTTTACTTAGATTTCCTTACTCCCTAACTATCTTTTACCGGTTGATTAGTGTGTATTAGTCGCGTGGATGACGGGTGTATTCCTTAATACCATTCGTGGGGTGGCGTACGTACTTCCCCAACTCTACAAGCTCCTACTTCACTCCTATGTCGAGCCGGCTAGGAAGCTCCTAACATGGGATCACTAGAATTCGCTTGTGCATTAAATACAACCATAAAAACCTTTAGTACGCATTGGTTCATGTTTCTTAAGACGTTCAAGCAAGTTACCGAATAGGAAGTTAGCCAGTTTTCTTAAGCCTAACATAGATGAACAATCATCCAATACAACTAACAACACACTAATAACCAATAATCAATAGCTAGGTTTCATTAGATCTAAGCAAACACAAGATAAATCTAGCCTAACATGTTAAACAAAAGACAAGAATAAGATAGAATCAAACAACACATAGACATATTGAATGATTAATTGATAACTTATCTTCAATGTAACATGGAAGATCTCAAGGCAAAAAGCCTTGAAAGAGCTGCCAAATTCGTCCTAGGGTTTTCACACACAAATTTCCCCAATAAGTTCCACACTAATGACAAAAAATTAGAAAACTATATATAGACTTTTGGATCTGACGGCGTCACGTTATGGAGTGTGACGCCGTCACCTCGCCGCTTTTAGGGTTCTCGGATGACCTTCTTGACGCCGTCCCTCTTTAGCTCTCCAAAATCCGTTCTGGCTTATCAAGGCTTGACGCCGTCAGACTATGAACGTGACGCCGTCCTTCTTTGAATTATAACGTGACGACCTTGATCAGATTAAAGCGTGACGCCGTCAGAATTTCCATGCAATTTCTCTGGCTTATCATGAGTAAATTTCACATCCACCACTTTTGCCAAGCCATGACGCCGTCCAGGGTTAAATATGACGCCGTCAAAGGTAACTTCCAGCAAGATTTTGATACTTTGTCGTTTTCTTCACTTTTATGCTCCAAAAACGTCCAAAATGTCTCCTTTTCCAGATTTCTCCTCAAAAGTACCTAAAATGACAAAAGGAACGATTTAGGGCAATATTTGATCAAATAAATACGATTTAGGGCTTAAATGACCCCTTAAAAGCGGTACACTTTTCGCTTCATCATGCGTTCAGATCCGAATCTGGATAGTTGTCATGTTTGATTTTTTATTGGGTACTTTTGTGTGTTTTTAATGCATGGCCTTCTGGGAGAAGCTTGTATGCTTATGAAGGATCATGGTGGATTTTTGGTGTGAGTAGTGGATGATGTTTGGTCGTGATTTTATGTGGGTGAAAGTACCTTAAAAATCTGCGTTTTCTGAGATGTTTTATTTAAGGGATTTAGTGAGTATAGGTGTTTGGTAGTGATTACTATGGAGTCTAGGTAATCCATGGTGGGTTATATGAACCTTAGACATCCATCATATATGTGTTGCATGGACTATAGCTTTTAGCTTGGTCGCGTGTAATGTGGTATTGTTTTGTTTGTATAGATTTGTGTGTGGATAATTTGGAAGCTGCAAGGTTGAGGTGAGTTCATAGTCCCATTTTTAACTTTGTTTTAACTTGGGATGGGAATGATGCTTGTGTTTAAATGTTTTTGAGTTACTGTGATTATGTGGTTGTAAAATGCATGGACTTGTAATTGTTATTATACGTATACTGCATGTTATGAGATTATTGTGGTGATTCTGTGTGGTCCATTTGGAGGGTAGCTATGCTCCCATTATCCATTTGGAGAGTAGTAGTTCTAGTAGCTCTACTCACTATTATTTCTGTGTGGTCCGATCGGAGGGTATTAATTTACCCATTTTCTTGGATCGGTGGGCGCGTTCCGTCCCAATTGTGGTGGTATTTGGATCGGTGGGCACGTTCCGTCCCAATTTATACTTGGATCGGTGGGCACGTTCCGTCCCAATTGCATGCTAGTTGTGTGATAACTATTTTTACTGTCCTGCTGTGTTTTGTAATCACAGTGAACTATTATCGGAGAAATGTTTTTGTGTGTCTTAAACCTATGAATCTCACCAACAATATGTTGACGTTTTTAAGCATCATTTTCAGGTGAGCATTCTAAGGCTAAGGTAGAAGGACGTGACTAGAAGAGATTAGTTTGCATTTGAGGATGACTATTTTTAAGTTTTAATTAGAATAAGTTGGATTTTTGTTTGCGTTACTTGAACGTCTTTCATTTTTACTTTATGTTTTAATGAAGATACTTTTGGAGATTATTTTTGGTTATTTTATTTTGGGGTATCGTTACGACACTTTGTGTCTGTACTTTGCTTTATTTATTTGCATGTAGTAATTCTCTATATAGACGCCATGTGTTGTGATGATATCCATGATGTTGCACTCGCGTTTCCGCCATTGGCGAGGTGTGACAATATCTTTCTCTCTCTAAACATTACTAATATGTGTGTGGAATGATTTAGAAGGGAACCTACAATTGGTATCAGAGCTAGAAGATGATATAGAAGTTATTTGTGTTTTTTTAAAGTTTTCGTTGTGCTTATTTCGAGCTTATTGTCTTATCCGTAGCTTATTTTCTTCTTATTTTTCTGCTTATTTTAAACTTATTTTGGTCCTTTAAGAAGATTATTTCATGCTTATAACAAGTTTATTTTTTTTTTGGTTCCAAAAACCGCTTTCAAAGTGCTAAATATCATATCTGAGCTTATTTGTCCAAACTGTCCTGATTTACTTCTTTCTCGAAACAGCTTATTTTAACTTATTTCGGTCGAAACAGCTTATTTTGTGAACTAAAAGCACAAAATACATCATTAACTGAAAAGCTCAAAAATTATAGTAAACGTATAAATGATTTTGAAACAAAAACTAATCGTGAATACAACTTTGAAGTCGCATTTCAAAAATCATATGTGAAAGAACAAGACTTCCAACATCAAATGCGAGAACTAGTTGGTTCCAACAATGAAAAGGTTTCAAAATTGGAAAAAGAAAAACTTGACCTTCAAAACCAAATTGCAAAATTAACAACAGAGGCACATTAACAAAAAAGGTCTCAACATGTCAAACAGGTTACAAAACATTAAGAACGAGATGGAAAAACAGGGAAGACTCGTATCTTAACGACATTGTTGATTTGGAAGCAAAATTGAAAGATTTTGAAAAAACTGCTTGTGATAAATCGTTGAATGTTGAGACTGAAAGCTTAAAAGTGGAAAATGGGATGTTGAGACACGAAAATGAGAGAATTTTAAAAGAGTCAAGCGACATCCAAGAGAAACTTAAACGTCAAATATTCTCTCTTGAGCAAAATTTTGAAAGATGTCAAGCACAAAGCATTGACTTTGAGCTAACAACAGTCTTTAGAAAACCCTTGGATGTCAAAACTTGAACAACTTGATGATGAAAACGTGTCAATGAAGTGTCAAATTTCTAAATACGAAAATGAGATTGAGCATTTGAAACAGATTTACAAAAACCTGTTTGATTCAATCAAACGTTCACGAGTTTAGACACAAAACTCAAACATGAAACAAAAAGAGACTGAAGATTTGAAGTCTCAATTGTCTGAATTCACTGATAAAAAGTTTGAAAATGTTTTGCAAAAGATTGAATCAATGAAAAAGAAAAAGGTTGATTCTCAAATCACAAAAGTTTCCTTTCCAAATCCATTGTTTGATTCTAATACTCCATATGTTGAAAAGGAAATGGGGGAGAAAATGTCTTTGGGTGTGTAACCCGTAAAAACGGTCGTGTTTAGCCTGAATTGAGCACCACTAGTAATAGTCTCATACTCATTCTCCAACTTGAATACATTACTCTTCCTAAATATACCTAACGATAGTTTACTGTTATGAACTTTGCTTTTCACTAGAGCTTTTCATTCCTAGATGTATGTCATCTTGCATATATAAAATTTCTAGATGTTTACTTGCTCCTATGTGATTTGACTGCATGCCTTCGTAATTATTTGTTTAGTTGAATGGATTGTCATTATAATAGCTTTTGTTTTTCTCTAACTACTCTGACATGATGTATTTTTGTATTTAGTCATAATACATGCGTAAATGTCATAGGATATGTAGAAAGAGGTAGCATGTGACAATAGACTTGAGCATGAGATCTTTTATAAACCATTATGTTTTAAACCTATAATTAATGGGACTTATTTTTAAATTGGCAAAAACTTCACATTTTGGAAAAATAATTTTTCAAAAGATTATGACACATTTCTATTTTACATGTTTCACCATCCTACCTTTCTTCCAAACTTGTGTCCATAATTACGTGTTTATCAAAACCAAAGATTGGAAAAATATGTTTTCTTTCCTCATAAAAACATTTTGAAATAAAACCAAAACTATTTCATTAAAATATTTTTCACATCCACATAAAAACCCACTTTCAAACATTGTTGAATAATGCCAAAAACATTTCTTTAAATCATGCATGGTGATCTCATATCTGTCATCTATATTTATGTATGTGACATTTATAAGTGAACTAAATTTGAAAATAACCATAATTTATTCACTAAGACCTCACTTAGTACAAGTCTAGAAATCCATGCTATCACAACTCTACATTCCCATGCACATAGATATTCATTAGGATTATTTAACTAGCTTATTAATCTTCCTAAATATGATACTATGAATTACTTGGTGCTATGTAGTGCTTTTTTGTCTAACATATATATGTTACATGCTAAATGAGTTATTTGCATGCTAGATAATAATGTCTAATGAATATGCTTAGCATACATAAGTTATTAAATCCTAAATTGCCTCAAAAGAAGTTGGACTTGCTTGAAACTAAACCCAAAAACACAACCCTTTCAAAATTTTCTACCAAAAACCCATTTCCAGTAACCTGGAAATCAGCAGATGGGCGGCCCCCTTAATTCATTAGGCGGCCCCCTTAATATTTAAGGGGACCGGCCATCTGATGGTCGAAGGTGTTGCGTCCCTTTTCTATTTTTTAGCCCATTTTATCCTATACTTCCCAAAATTCACAAACACATTTTGTCACGAACTACCCACCAAAATTTACCTTCCACAATCACATCATCACTACACCATAAACACCCAACTCCATCATAAATGCTCATCCATATCATCCATCCAAACATGTCATCATCTAACCACCCAAAATCCAAGCCTTCAAGAGTTGCTAAAATCTCAGTGAGGCCCATTTGGAGGAGGAAGCTTGACATTTTCCATAACCCAACAAATGATGTTGTTCAAACTCAACCAACACCTAAACCTCATCCTAATGAACCCTTTCACACACATAACCAATCATCCATATGTCCACCTTCATTCACTCATAATTACCCAAGTTCACAAATGTCTCCACCACCAAAAGTGTCACCACCACTTCCACCAAATAACAACCACTCTCCATCATCATCACCTTCCACTCTACACTTGAAGTTCATTGAAGAACTCAAGGAAGCCCATGAGCTTAATGCTCTCCTTGCTTTGCACCTTGCTCAAAGCAACTTAAACCCATCACCATCCATATCACCATCATTACCATCATCACCACATCACTTGAGTCAAATTGAGAAACATGTCAACAATTGTCCTTGTTGCATCTTTCTCCAAAATCAAACCATCATTACCATTATCACCATCCATCTCACCATCATTACCATCATCACCACATCACTTGAGTCAAATTGATAAACATGTCAACAATAGTCCTTGTTGCATCTTTCTCCAAAATCAAACCATCACCTTAAATGAGCGTCTCACTTGGATTGAGTATCTTCTCACTAGATCTAATCCAACACCACCACTTGAACAACATCAAAACCCTAATTCAACATGGTCAAGTCCAAGCTCTCCACCTCCAATTCCTCTATCAACACTCTCTCCAACATCCATACACCCAAACTTACAACCCCATTAATCCAACATTTTTTACCCCTCTTTTACCATCATCCATCCAAAATAATCCAAGTTTTCATGTCTCAAGCAAGTCCAATGGATCTCTTAGGCAATTTAAAATTTTATACTTATTGCATGCTATAAGCAAAATATGTGTTGTATCAATAATTATGTTTTTAACATAATTATTTTCAACTAATGAATGCTTTATTTCTTGTCTTTAATATATGATTGTTATGCTTATTGCTTGTATACTTGATATCATGATATATATACACGCTTGATGATTAATAACATGCTTATTCCATAATATGTTTTAAATGTATGCATGCGTAATTAACATGTTTATGTCACTATTTAATCATTCTTGATGTACATGATTCAAATGGAGCTTGCTGCAAAAACACCATAAAAATGACCCTTTTCTGGAAATTTTTCAAATTTGGTCGCCTGGGAAAACACCAGATGGGCGGCCCCCTTAATTCCCTAGGCGGTCCCCTTAATTTTAAGGGGGCCGGCCTACAATTAAGGGGACCGGCCATCTGGGCAGTAAAATTTACTGTTTTCTTTTGCATCTTGCGACCCCTTTTATCTAGCCCAAACCTTACCTAAATCATCCACCATGCTTTCCCATCCCTTGGGCTTTACTTGAAGCCCATGGAGACAATTGCCTTTGTTGCATCCACAACCGAACCATCATCTTTGGTCTTAGAGATGAGATACACTACATGTTTTCATCCCTTGAACACATGCTTAACAACCAACCTCCACCATTTTCACCCACTACACCACCACCACCTTCATTCTCACCAAATTAAGCATATGCAATGTTTAATCAAAAATAATTTTTCAAACCATTTTGTGTGCAAGCCCCATGGAAGATCATGTACTCCTAGAATGATTATGTAGATTGCATTACTTACTAGCTAATGTAGGATTGAATATAATCTTGGATGGTTGTGTATTTATACACAACATTTTTAATGAATGTCTTTATATGCATGCTTATTTTTGCTATATATATGCTTGTGCTTCTAATATTTTTCTTGCAAGTATTCCATATATCGATTCCTTGGTGCCCTCAAACGAGGGGGAGCACACATCAAGGGGGAGTTCTCGTCCCGACAAATTTTGTCTCAAAAACTTGTCGGCATAACCTTTTTGATTCTACAAAAAGGGGGAGAAGTGAATATAAACTCACTAAATACTTGTCCAAAAATAACTTTTTGGATTTAATGAGTTTAGGTTTTGTAATCATCAAAAAGGGGGAGATTGTTGACATAAATAAATGCCTAAAAACATTATCAATATTTATTCATATCTCTATGTTTTGATGATCACAAAATGTAAACTCATTAAAACATAAACTTATAAATTAAACAAGTACTTAGTTGTAAATATTCACTTCTACAACTAAAATCACTTAAGGTATGAATGAACTAATGCTTAATGCATTATATGATCAAAGGAACATTTTCTTAATAACTAGATTTTTTATAAAATATCAAAAACATTTTATATATTTTTGAAAAACATTTTTGGTATTAAATAAATATGTTTAATCTTTTATAAAAATATGAATTCAAATTTTTAATCAAAATCAGTTAAAATGTTTCAGAAAAACCTTCCCCACAAAAGGACAAATCTGGGCAACGGACACCTTGGGCGGCCCCCTTAATTTTACTAGGCGGCCCCCTTAAATTAAGGGGACCGCCCCCCTATTTAAGGGGGCCGGCCACGCTCCAGTAGGCTCCAGCTGTCCAGATTTTTCCCTATAAATACCAGCCTTCCCCTAGATTTTTACTTACCCTTTTGCACTAAAACTTTCTGTTGTAAATCTCATTTCATATCTTCAAAAAAACCTTTGATCATGTAATCTTAAGCATTGGTTTCCAAGTGATCCAAGCTTCCACCATCCAAGTGCAAAAGAAGAATACTTCTATCAATCAAGACTAGAAGTATTACAACTTAGTATCATCTTGTTACTTAAGTTGTGTGTTTAACAAAGTTTGTAAATCATTCATTCATTCGTATGTAAGGTGTGTGTTGTAAATTAGTGTTGTGTGTAAGTAGTGAAGATGTTGTATAAGTAGTTGTGGTATAGAAGTTGTGAGGTCAAAGTGTAGAAGTCGTGAAGCCGTTGTGTAGAAGTCGTGAACCCGTGGTGTAGAAGTTGTGAAGCCGTAGCTTAGAAGACGTGAAGTCCTTGTGTTGAAGTCGTGAAGCCGTAGCATAGAAGCTGTGAAGCGGTCGTGTTAAAGTTGTGAAGTCCTAGTCGTGAAGTTCTTGTGTTGAAGTCATGAAGCCATAGCATAGAAGCTGTGTAGCGGTCGTGTTGAAGAAATAAAGTCCTAGTCGTGAAGTCCTAGTGTTGAAGTCGTGAAGCCGTAGCATAGAAGTTGTGTAGCGGTCGTGTTAAAGCCGTGAAGTCCTAGTCGTGAAGTCCTAGTGTTGAAGTCGTGAAGCCGTAGCATAGAGGTTGTGTAGCGGTCATGTTGAAGTCGTGAAGTCTTAGTCATGAAGACATAGTGTTGAAGTCATGAAGCCGCATCATAGAGGTTGTGTAGCGGTTGTGTTGAAGTCGTGAAGAAGTCGTGAAGCAGTCGTGAAGCCGTTGTGAAGTAGTCGTGAATAAGTTGTGAAGAAGTTGTGTTGTGAAGTTGTGAGATTGGTTCTAGCTACGATTAGAACTCGACATTTAGCTTTGTGTCGTTAAACCCGTGTAAGCCAAAGTTGTGTACGGTTTTCTCCGCCATAAGGGAGCTTATTGAAGTTGTGAAGAAAACTCTCGAGCTTGGTGCTCGGAGAGTGGAGTAGGGCAAGGAAGGTGTCCTTGTAGCCGAACCACTATAAATCCCTCGTGTCTCGGTTAGATCTTTCCATCTCTTACTTACATCTTTATTTATATCGTCATTACTTTTATAACATATAGGCATATATAATTGTTAGTAATAATTAGAAGTTGACTTCACATATAGATCAAATTGAAACTCCATTCAAGAAACCAAAACTTTTACAATCAATTTAAAAGAATACATATATAACTAATAATAAGGTTCAAGTTTTATTTTTCATACAAACTTGAATCTAAGTGTTTTAAAAATAAACAAAGGTTTTCATAATAAAATTAAAAAGACATAAAACTATTCAACCCCCCCCCCCTTCTAGTTTTCCACACGCGTAATTAATCGTAAGGAATAAAGAAATTACATTAGGCGTAAGAAAATAATTTTGGAACTTTGGTAATAATTTAGGAAGTGTAAAAATGCGTTAGAAATAATCGTTAGGAGTATTGGGTATATCGGGTGTTAAATTTAAATTGCGAATAACGTTTGTTCAATTAACAATTGTAAGTAAATAAAGAAAAGAAAATTGTTTCGGGAATTAAAATTTCGAACCGGAGTAGGAGCAAGGTACTGGAACGTTGTGGACTAAATATAGCCTAAGTCCTAGTGCATTGGAAAAGTATTCTAAATTTTTCGTTGCTTCAAGTAAAAAGTTATATGTAAACTGTTCTCAAGTAAATGTCAAGGAAAGAAATTTGAGTTTATTGAACAGTATTGACCTATAATTTAGCGGGTTGTCATAGTCTACCACCCATAAAAATGAATCTCGTCCGCGAGATTTAGTCAGTGTTGGTCATTGGAGTGTTGTCGGTGAAGAGATGCAGATACTTTTGACGGATCTGGTCTTCTCGTTCCCAAGTGAACTCGGGACCTCGTTGAGAATTCCCGCGAACTTTGACGATAGGAATTCTACTATGTTTCAATTGCTTGACATCACGATCCATAATTTCTACCGGCTCTTCGACGAAATTAAGCTTGTCATCGAGTTGAATCTCTTCTAACGGAATGATGAGGGGTTCGTCGGATAAACACTTCTTAAGATTAGAAACATGAAAGGTATTGTGCACACTGCTGAGCTCTGGCGGAAGCTCAAGTCTGTATGCCATCGGACCGATTCTAGCTAGAATCTTAAATGGCCCAATATACCTAGGGTTCGATTTCCCGCGTTTCCCAAATTGTATCACACCTTTCCAAGGTGATACCTTCAACATAACTCGTTCTCTAACTTGAAATCCTAATTTTTCGTGACTTAGGGAAACCTAATTCCAATGATTTGCGTCATGTACCGACATCACTTTTCTATCGTTCTCTTGTCGCTTGTGACTGATTCTTGATCTGTACGATTTTCCTTTGTTGTTTCACGAATAAGTCCTAGACTAGTGAGTTGGGCTTTTCCGATTTTGGCCTGACAACAGGTGATTGGTACTTCAACCATAGAGTGCCTCAAATGGTGCAGTCTTTATACCCGTGTGATGACTATTGTTGAAAGTGAATTCTGTCAATGTCAAAAGATTACCCTAAACAATTCAAAGTTGATCATACGGCGCTGAGCATGTTCTATAGCGTTTGGATAGTTCTCTTACTATGTTCATTGGTCTGAGGATGGTAGATCGTGCCTATATCTAATTAGATCAAAAAAAAAAATCTTAAAGGGATTGCCAGAGTTTGAGGTGTATCAACTACCTTTTATTAGGAGTATTTGAAATTGGTACAACATGTCTCGTGACTAATTCTACAATCATAAATTCGTCGGAAAGGGCGTTATCTGAAGGATAAAGCTGTTTTAAAAATTAGGAGTATTTGAAGATTGTTTTAAAAATTTGAAAAGATGATTGTTTCCATCATGGCATAATCCTTCCCGAATTATACATAGGTGATCAGGCTATGTATAATTGAGGACTAATGATGCGATGCTCGGTTTAGTCAAAGTAGTATTATGTTTCTCAAAAGTTTTAGATGGTGTTTAATGTGTTGTTTGGTAAAATGGTAGCCTAATTTTTTTTTTGTTTTTTTTTTTTTTTATTTACAAGAAAATCGGTTCGTATGGTAGTAAATGGTTGGTAGAATGCCATAAAATCAATTTATGAGGTGGTAGTAACATAACACGTTTTAAAATTCTGTGAAATAATTTCCTAAGGTGGTAGTAAAATAGCTTGGGGTAAAATTATGTGAAACAAATTTATAAAGTGGTAGTAAAATAGTCTGCAATAAAACTTGTTGAATGGCTATAGGATGTGTGGGAGAATCTTATGGAATGGTAATAGTCTATAGTCAAAGATGAAATTTGCCTAATTCCTAATAGGCTAGCGGTATGTCGTTGCGAAATGGCTAGGAATATGGTAAATGGAATAGAAAATGTAATAGATGAAGGTTGTGAGTATCGTGGATATAATAAAAGATAGGGATTACATTAAATAAAAAGGTACTTGTTATAACTAGGTTACGCTAACTTCCTAAGGTGAAGTACAACAGGAAAATGCAACCCTAGAGGGTTTAGACTTTGGTATTCTTGTTCTTCAGCTCTGGGCAGTCCTTCCTGAAGTGTCCTATGTTTCCACATTCAAAGCAGCTTCCCGAGATCCTCTGATTTGCGGGATTCCTACAGTCTTTGGTCTGGTGACCACGCTTCTTGCACAACCCACAAGGTTCGCTGCAATGACCTAGGTGATGGAGATTGCATGTGTTGTAGTAGGGTAAATTCCCAGCATATCTTTTCTTGGTGCGTGGTCCTGTAGTATAAGCTCTAACCACTTCTTGTCTCTTTGGTGGTTGTTGTGCAACACTTTCACCTTGATTGTTATTATTGTTCCATTTTCGTTTGTTGTCATTATTGTTTCCTACGGCCTTGGTGTGAGTGGTATGTGCTTAAACACATACCATTTCTAGACCAAAACCGGACCCAAAAAGACCAAAAACCCGACCAAAATGCCAAATATATTGTGTTTTTGTGTTTTTACATATGCAGGCACGGATATCAAAGAAAAGGACAAAATCAAGAAAGAACCGGAAAAACGAGCACGAGATATGGAAGTTTTATTTATAGCCAATGCCGGGAAGAAATTATGGTCAAAAAGTCAACCAAGGTCCTCCATCTTCCAGAAGTTGTCAAATTGAGCCCTTGGATCACAAGTTTGAATAATGGCAGAAAAAGTCCTTTGATCTCAGAAATTACACCATTAGTCCTTGCACTTTACCTAAATCTATTTATCCTAAAAACTTATATCCGGATTATAATTCCCCAACCTAAACTTTAGCCCACCTTAAAAACCTAAGCCCACAAAAAAATAATCCATAGCCCACTACCCTTTCATCACCTAACCCGATCCATAGAAAAAGATAAACCCGGTCAAATTCACTAAACTCCCACTCGGTCAAAAACAAAATAAACAAACACACCCCCTATCTCTCTCACAACCCGCCTCCCTCAATTCACCCCCAATCCCAATAGTTACTATTCACGCAACCCTAAGAATTACCGTACGAAGTTTAACAGCAATTAAGGGTACTAATGTCAATGATTGGATCTTCTAGAAGGCCCGGACAGAGAGAATGACACGTGGGAGCAATTTATTGGACCGAACACGCATCAACTTTGATCAAACGGTGGGAAACTAAAGATTGAAGAGCAAGGATGATCTAAGGGTGGATATAGCTGTGGACACACGAGGATCGCCAGCGTGGACACTCCAGAAGGATCGGCCAAGTGCTATAAATAGTGGGATTTCTCCTCTCGTTCGAGGCTAGTTTTTTTTTAGATAGATATGATTTAATTTTAATTGTTTTATTGTTACTTTAAATTTTTCAGTCGATTTTAATTTTGTAACGAGAAGGCTTGTAATTTTTTTATTAATGTTTTAGATTAAATGTTTTATTGTAATTCTTAGTTTTAAATCAATTTTATTTGTATCCGAATTAAAGTTTAATGTTCTAGTTTAAATCAATTTTATTTGTATCCGAATTAAAGTTTAAATCAATTTTATTTTTAGTTTAATGGTAGTTTAATGTTCTTGAAATTAAAGTTTTCTTAGTATTGTTTTTATATCTGAGTATCAGTTAAATATATATATATATATATATATATATATATATATATTATTCTCTGATAAGTTGATAAGCTGGTGAATAAGCTGTGGAATGGTGATGAAAAGCTGAGCTGGATGTTGGGTTATTTTCTGGCTTATTTAAGCCTGGGTTTTTGTGGTGATTCTTAGTTCATTTTATATCAGCTAGTGTAGTTTGTAAGTTTTTCATTTTTCATGTTCTTAACTTGTCTACGTTCTTAATTATTAGCTGCTCTTGTTAAATTTTTATTACTTTTAATTAGTTTTAAGTAATATAGTTATAGAGGTTTAAGAATAATATCATGTTTAGAGTAGATTGCACTAGATTTCAAGCTGATTTAGTGGTAGGGCTGTTTTTTTTTAGCTAAGCTTATTAAGATTTCATCGCGGCAATTTTTGAGGTTAATCTAAGTAGTTAAAAGAGGTTTGAAAGGATTGCTTTAGTTTTAGAGTTGAATTACAAACTTTGCGCCACTTTTCATTTTTCTGCTGTCAAAAATAGTGCAATATTTAGTGGAATTTGGACTGCTGTCATAAGCTTAATTCTGGCTTAACTAGATTAGCTTAGAACTTCGTTTTTGGTATTCACATAGTTCAAGTTGGTGACTTAAGGTTCTACATCTGGGATTTAGGTTTTCGGCTTATTTAAGTGTTTTTTCTAGGACTGCAAATTCGGCCAAACAAAATCTGTCAAATAGTGCAGCAGAACTTGTGGTTTTTCACTACTGATCTAGGCCAAATTTAACTCAGCAATTAAGTTTTTGTGATAGGGATTTTTAGATTTTAATAATCTCTGTTTGATGAGCTTTCCAAAACAGCTTTTATTTTAAAATTTGGTTAAGTTTTGAGCTTGTTTTAAGCTGTTGAAAGTAGCTTGTTAGAACTGCTACAAAAAGAAAAAAAATAAAGCAAGTTTCTTAGTTTGACAATTCTGGTCCCTTAGGTTTCTGTGTTAGTTTAAAATCGAGGCTAAGTAGTTTTAGTATTAAATAGTTTGTTTTTTGGCAATTTTAGTCCCTGTCTTTTATTAAATATATAATAGTTTCAATTTTTACAACTTTAGTCCCTCAAGCTTTTATAAAACTTTTATTTTTCCAAAATTTCTTTTATAATTTCAATTTATTTTCTATAAATTACATTTTCAGTCCATTAGTTTTTTTTACTTTTGCATTTTAGTTAAATCACCTAATTAGTTTTAAATAGTTTTAATTCATAAAAAATTATTAAAAAAAAAAAAAAATTCTTTTTCCAAAAAAATTTTTTTTCTTTTTCCAAAAATTTTCTTTTATCAATTTTAATATAGGAAAATTATTTTTATATTTTTAGGTTTTAAATTTCACAAAATCATTTTTATTTACGTTTTATAATTCGTCGCGTAACGTTTTTAAATTCAAATTTTCGCTTTTAGATTTACATGCTTAGTTTAATTGTTTAATTAGCTTAATTAGTTGTTTTTATTTCATATTTAATTGTTCGTAGTATAAAATCACAAATCAATCACTCTTTTTCACTTATTCACCACACGTATTCGACACGTTAACGACAACTCGATATTCGACCTTCGTCGGGACAAACGACTCGGGTTAACACATATTTCCACGTGTGTTTTCCTTGAACTATAATTGACTCGAACCAATTAATGGCGCCGCTGCCGGGGAAGGCTTGAAAAGAGTTGGAGTTTCGCCATAAGAATCGTGTTTTGAAGATCCTTCCTCGGAAGTTTTCGTTTTCATAAAAATAAAAAAATACAAAAATATAATAATTAAAAAAAACACTTTTCCTAAAGTGTTTTCACCATTAATAATAAATCCTCGGTCTTCCGTTGAAGGAGGGCGGTTGTAAACCATTCCAAATTACAACAAAACAAATCGTGAAATTGATCGTTATCGGATTACTTTATTACTACAACCTAATTACGGGGTTTAAGGAAGCTTGACATTAAATTGTCGAGCTGAAGAAGGCGGGTTTTTAAGCATCTTCGGAGCTACCTTTGCCTTCCCGCCACGCTGCGCGTAGTTTCAAAGGAAACGGTTACGGTTAACGTAACGGTTACCAAAAAGAAAATAAAGTTTTTTGTTTTTCAATATATTAAAAAAGCCAAAAATAATTCCCAACCAAAAATACAAAAAGATTTTTGATTTTTATTTTTGTTTCATTTTTGGTGTATGCACACCCGATCTTCTACTTCTCACCCTCTTCTTTCACCACTATCAAATCCCGAGAGGATCATTCGTCACAATCACCGTGTTCATTTCTCAACCGTTGAAGAAATGGCCGATGAACCACACAATCAACTCCCGCCGGTGGGTGGTGATAATCATATGCCAGCTCCCGATCTCCGAACGATGGAGGAGCTGTGCCAACCCACAATGCACGGACGTGGTGGCCCGATTGCCCCCGTCAATATTCAAGCCGCCGATTTTGGACTTAAGCATCATATGATTCAACAAGTCCAAAATTCGTGCCAATTCCATGGCTTGCCGGGTGATGATGCGAACAAGCATCTTGATAAATTCATAACCGTCACCCAAAGTATGAAACAACATGGGGTCTCCGATGACGCCCTCCGTCTATATCTCTTTCCTTACTCCTTGACGCATCATGCCACCGCTTGGTTTGATCGTCTTCCCAAGAACTCCATTCGTAGTTTCGACGAAATGGTTACAAAGTTCTTGGCGAAATATTTCCCACCGTCGATGGTGACGAAATTAAGGAACGAGATTAGCAATTTCCGTCAGCTTCCCGATGAATCATTGTTTGAGGCATGGGAACGCTACAAGTTATCGATTGATCGGTGTCCGAACCACAATATGTTATTGGTCACTATTATAGATACCTTCTATAACGGATTGACATTACGACACCGAGATACGATTAATGCTGCTGCCGGTGGTACGTTTATGAAACGTCGACCCGAAGAGTGCTATGATCTCATTGAAAATATGACCACCCATCATAATTTCTGGGATTCCTCTGCCGAGAGGAATGAGTCAACAAGATCTAGCACTGATTCTTCTACTTCCGAGATAGCCGCTCTTTCTAAACAAATGAATGATTTGTCTACGGCTATCTTGAGAATTCATCAAAATCAGACTATGAATCAAAACAACAACAATCAAGTAAATGTTGTTAATCATAGCTGTGAGACATGTGGTGGTCCTCACCAATATTTCGAGTGCCCAGCCTCCGGTGGCTACACTCAAGAGAATGTGTATGCTGCTTCTGGAAATTTCAATCAAGGTGGTAACGGTTACCAACCTCAAGGAGACCGTAATCTCCTCAGCTACCGTTCTAACAATTTTCTCGGACCACCCGGTTTCCCACCAAATCAAAATCAGCAAATGCAAAACCGTAATGTTCCAAATAATCAAAATCAAAATCGGGGCAATCAAGTTTATCAAAACCAAGGGAATTATAACCAAGCCCCGAATCAAGGAAATTTTCAAAATAACAATCAAGGTTTTGTTCAAAACAACCGAGGGCCAAATCTTCCAAACAATCAAAATCAAGGATTTGTGCCAAACCCATCGCCCTCGGATGAGTTATTAAAGCAATTCATTCTTCAAAACCAACAACAACAAAAGAAACAAGAGGAAATGAATAGAATGATGATTAATCAGATAACCGAATTGAACAAACGTTTAAATGATCGACCCTCGGGTTCGGGTACTACTACTCTTCCAAGCAACACGATCGCCAACCCGAGGGGCGATGCTAAGGCGATCACAACTAGGAGCGGTGTTTCATATGATGGACCTACGGCTCCGGCTACCCCTTCTTCTCTATCTCCCAAGGTAGTCGTCCGTGAGACCGAGGTGACCAAGGACACGGAACCTCCTACTAACAACAGAGGAACCAAAGACGTCCAACCTCCGGTCATCCAGCCATCTGAACCGAAAAATGTTGAACCAAAAGAAAAAGCTCCTAAAGAAGCTCCCGTTAAGACCAATCTTCCGTATCCTTCGAGATTGAGTGATCAAAAGCTCCGTGACAAAGCTTCGAGTCAAATGGAAAAATTCTTTCAAATATTCCAAGAATTACATTTTGATATAAGCTTCGCGGACGCTTTGCTCTTGATGCCTAAATTCACTTCCACACTCAAAAGTTTGTTGAGCAATAAAGAAAAATTGTTTGAAATGACAAAAACTCCAGTGAACGAAAACTGCTCCGCGGCAATTCTCAAAAAGCTTCCGAAAAAGCTTGGAGATCCCGGAAAATTTCTCATCCCATGTGAATTTTCGGGAAAGGTTGAATGTCACGCCTTGGCCGATCTTGGTGCGAGCATCAACCTAATGCCGTTATCCATCTGGAAGAAATTGTCTCTACCCGATCTCACCCCCACTTGCATGACCCTCGAGCTTGCGGATCGGTCCATAACCCTTCCTAAAGGTGTAGCCGAGGATGTCTTTGTAAAGGTGGGGCAGTTCCATTTTCCTGCAGACTTTGTGGTAGTTGATTTCGAAGCCGACCCCCGGGTTCCTCTTATTCTCGGAAGATCATTCTTGAGGACCGGGCGTGCTTTGATCGATGTTTATGGTGAAGAAATTACTTTGCGGGTCGATAAGGAAAAAGTCACGTTCAATATTAATCCGAACTCGAATCCTCAAACCGACAAATGCAATGTCGCTACGGTTGATCAAAAATCCGATCCCGTAATTGCTCTTAAAAGAGTTGATCCAAACCTTTCAAGATTCACGGTCAAGAGCATGTCAAAAAAACGTGCTGAGCTCAAGGCCATGAAAATCAATCCTGGATCGAACAAGTGGTTTGAGTGTTGTGCTGCAAATACTAAGAGTGTTCTTGACGACGATGATGAAGACGAATCGGAGACTACAACGGAAGCGGTGGAAATTGCTAGCTCTAAGAGCACACCACTTGTCCCACCTCCAGAACAAGTTTATCACATCGAGATTCTTAATTCCGACTCTTCCCATCCTTCTCCTCCGATTGAGGGAAGTGTGATCTTGCGGGAAGAGCTCGAGGTGTTCTTCAAAGATGAATCAATTTCACCAGAAATTGATGATTCTTGTCTTAATCCGGAGGGAGATATTCTTTTTGAAAAATTATTAGACCAAAAGCCATCTCTTTCTCTCCCTCCGAAGGAAGTTGAAATCAATCTACCAAAGAAATTTGATGACCTTGTTCCCGAAACTTTCAAAACAACTATCACCAACCCTCTGTTTGAGTTCGAATCGGGGTTTACTTTGATTTCGGATAATCTAATCTTTGATAGTCAGATGGAGGAAAGTGATAAGTCTGTGACGGAACCTGAGCTCACAAATCATCATATGATTGATTCTCTTCATGAGGAGTTCTCCGGTGAACTCACTCATTGCATATCTCCTCCGGAATACGATCAATTCTATTTTGATCTGGAGGATGATTCTAGTCTGGGGGGAGGCATACCTTCTCATGAAGATTTAATCCCAACCCTCCCGCCCGAGACTTTTGAGAAAATTTCTACTGATGATGAAGAGCTTATTATGATCATCCTCAACATCTTTATGCTCTTCATCACTTATGTTGTGCCTTCTCCCATTCTTCACTCCTTCGGGAGTGAGGATATTACCTTTGACCCCGGTATTACCACTTCTGGTTATTCTTTCTAAAAAATACCGTGGGTATCTCATCGGAGTGGAACTTTCATATGCTTCAATGTTTTTCCAAACATCTTGAACGAAAGTCCGATGGAGATTATCTCTTCCACTTGCTCCCCCAAGGACAAATAAATTCGGGGTCGAGTCAAGCTCATGTGACTCGGTTACCAAAAACAAGCGCTTCGTGGGAGGCACCCCATGCTTATCTATCTATCTTCTTATCTTATTTCTAATAAAACGTGAGGAGGGATCCCCTCTTCCGTATCTGGTGCTTCGTGTTTTCTGTGGTATGTCCAGGAATGCTCGATGATGAAGACTCTCGTGCTCGTAGTTTCCTTCACGCTACTCGAGTTTCATCATTCGTTGCTCATCCGATATCCTTAATCTTATCGTTTTACATTTATCTTTTGGCATAATTAATAAACGGCCTTAGATTTATGTAGGAGAACCCTTACCTTTAAGACATTGAGGACAATGTCTCGTTTTAGTCTGGGGGGGTAATCTTGCGATTTGATTTTTGCCTTGCATTTTTGCCATTTACTCATGCAACCCCGTTTTTCCTCCAAAATTGAAAAAATTCAAAAAAAAAAAAAAAAAAAAATGAGAAAAATTTAAAAATTTTTGCAAAAATATAATAAATTTTGACATTTTTGTTGACTTTCCGCTGGAGAGAGTAGGAATAAAATTCTGACTTGACCGGGCGTGTTGAGCCCTAGCTTGTTCCTTTAACCATTTATAATCTATAAGCTTGTGCTAGTCTTTTACACAAGGAGCTAGAAAACGCGAATTCTTTTTAAGAATTTGCAAGTTCCCGTATCGACTTTATATATGCATGGCTTGATTATAAGGCTAAGCATTCGCGGATCTTATTACTTAAGATTTTAAATTTGCGAAGAACGAGAAATGATAGAGTTGTTTATAAGTTAGATTGCTAAACGTGGAGTAGTTGGTTCTCTTTAGAGCTCATCGAAGTTATTTGTGGCTTTTTGTTCCCATAAGCTTGTTTCACTCAAAAATAGAAATTTAGGAATAATTAAAGCTATTTTGGTTTTGGCAAAATTTAGTTTTTAATCCTTCTTAAGAGAATCCTTGCTTATAAAAGTTGGGTACACATCAAGGTACTGCCAGTGTTACGGTGTAATAGACTATTCCATCTTGCCGGCTCACAACCGATGTTGGGATTGTTATAAAAGCCGTAGGACTCGGGATTTGGCAAAATATATAATGAATAATGAATATTAATAATAATCCAAAGCCATAAAAAGTTTTCTGCATCTTGCCGGTTCGCAGCCGATGTTGTAGACTTCTAATAAAGGCAGAGGAAAAATTCCAAGGTCATAATAGACTATCACATCTTGCCGGTTCGCAGCCGATGTTGTGATTGTTATAAAGGGCCAAGGATCAATAATAATATGTGCTTAATAATGTTAAAAATGCCAAATTTCGACTCCGAGGTATCCTAATAAAGGCTTCCGTCTCTGGACTCGTAGATGAGTTGTTTCGGTCGCAAATAAAAGGGATATCCTCAAAATCGTGTTAAATCAGAGACCTTGATGTGGACCTCATTTTTGTATGCAACGGTTTTCAAGGGAAGGCTTGGAAAATACTTAGCGTCTAAACTAGGTATCTTTATTGGCTTAAAAATTATCGAAATGAGAATTAGAAGAAATTCATTTCTCACCAAAAATAAAATAAATAGAGGAAAATAGGAATTTGGGAACGAGAAGTCCACAATTAGCTTTCTGAGTAGTGTTGGCAATCTAACTTGTAAATGACAATGATTTCGTTTTTAAGCTTAGTTTGGGGACTTGTGAAAAATCAGGGACGACGAATTTTATTCGTATGGTCACTTCTTTATTAGTCGTGTTTCCTGCTCGAAGACCCTAAAAATTATCGGGAGATAATGATTGTCAACAAAAGCCGTCACATGAATAATGAGAAAAATATAAAAATACAAAAATAGAATAAAAGGAAAAACGTGTTCTTATAACATTGCATGAGGACATTGCAATAGCTTAGTCTGGGGGAATTTTGGTATGTGCTTAAACACATACCATTTCTAGACCAAAACCGGACCCAAAAAGACCAAAAACCCGACCAAAATGCCAAATATATTGTGTTTTTGTGTTTTTACATATGCAGGCACGGATATCAAAGAAAAGGACAAAATCAAGAAAGAACCGGAAAAACGAGCACGAGATATGGAAGTTTTATTTATAGCCGATGCCGGGAAGAAATTATGGTCAAAAAGTCAACCGAGGTCCTCCATCTTCCAGAAGTTGTCAAATTGAGCCCTTGGATCACAAGTTTGAATAATGGCAGAAAAAGTCCTTTGATCTCAGAAATTACACCATTAGTCCTTGCACTTTACCTAAATCTATTTATCCTAAAAACTTATATCCGGATTATAATTCCCCAACCTAAACTTTAGCCCACCTTAAAAACCTAAGCCCACAAAAAAATAATCCATAGCCCACTACCCTTTCATCACCTAACCCGATCCATAGAAAAAGATAAACCCGGTCAAATTCACTAAACTCCCACTCGGTCAAAAACAAAATAAACAAACACACCCCCTATCTCTCTCACAACCCGCCTCCCTCAATTCACCCCCAATCCCAATAGTTACTATTCACGCAACCCTAAGAATTACCGTACGAAGTTTAACAGCAATTAAGGGTACTAATGTCAATGATTGGATCTTCTAGAAGGCCCGGACAGAGAGAATGACACGTGGGAGCAATTTATTGGACCGAACACGCATCAACTTTGATCAAACGGTGGGAAACTAAAGATTGAAGAGCAAGGATGATCTAAGGGTGGATATAGCTGTGGACACACGAGGATCGCCAGCGTGGACACTCCAGAAGGATCGGCCAAGTGCTATAAATAGTGGGATTTCTCCTCTCGTTCGAGGCTAGTTTTTTTTTAGATAGATATGATTTAATTTTAATTGTTTTATTGTTACTTTAAATTTTTCAGTCGATTTTAATTTTGTAACAAGAAGGCTTGTAATTTTTTTATTAATGTTTTAGATTAAATGTTTTATTGTAATTCTTAGTTTTAAATCAATTTTATTTGTATCCGAATTAAAGTTTAATGTTCTAGTTTAAATCAATTTTATTTGTATCCGAATTAAAGTTTAAATCAATTTTATTTTTAGTTTAATGGTAGTTTAATGTTCTTGAAATTAAAGTTTTCTTAGTATTGTTTTTATATCTGAGTATCAGTTAAATATTATATATATTATATATTATATATATATATTATATATATATATATATATATATATAGAATCTGGATCGATTGAGAAGGTTTTTATTTTGAGAAGATTGAGAAGGTTTTCAAAAACGATAGATTTTTAACTTTGATTCATGTTTTTCAAGCGTAAAACTCATTTTAATGTGATTAAAATTCAAAATGTGTAAAAAAAATTTGAATCAATGTTAAAAATCTCTCGATTTTGCGATATATGTAGAATACTTAATCATCTATACAAATTTAATGAATCATCATCATAACTCGATTTTAACAATGATTTGTGAATCAAATTTGTAATTTATAGATTCGATTCACCATAAAATGATGTTTTACTTGTGAATCAAATCAAAAACATGAATCAGTTTGTTCAAACAAAGATTTCTCAATCTTCTCAAAATAAAAACCTTCTCAATGGAACCGGATATATATATATATATATATATATATATATTCTCTGATAAGTTGATAAGCTGGTGAATAAGCTGTGGAATGGTGATGAAAAGCTGAGCTGGATGTTGGGTTATTTTCTGGCTTATTTAAGCCTGGGTTTTTGTGGTGATTCTTAGTTCATTTTATACCAGCCAGTGTAGTTTGTAAGTTTTTCATTTTTCATGTTCTTAACTTGTCTACGTTCTTAATTATTAGCTGCTCTTGTTAAATTTTTATTACTTTTAATTAGTTTTAAGTAATATAGTTATAGAGGTTTAAGAATAATATCAGTTTAGAGTAGATTGCACTAGATTTCAAGCTGATTTAGTGGTAGGGCTGTTTTTTTTTAGCTAAGCTTATTAAGATTTCATCGCGGCAATTTTTGAGGTTAATCTAAGTAGTTAAAAGAGGTTTGAAAGGATTGCTTTAGTTTTAGAGTTGAATTACAACCTTTGCGCCACTTTTCATTTTTCTGCTGTCAAAAATAGTGCAATATTTAGTGGAATTTGGACTGCTGTCATAAGCTTAATTCTGGCTTAACTAGATTAGCTTAGAACTTCGTTTTTGGTATTCACATAGTTCAAGTTGGTGACTTAAGGTTCTACATCTGGGATTTAGGTTTTCGGCTTATTTAAGTGTTTTTTCTAGGACTGCAAATTCGGCCAAACAAAATCTGTCAAATAGTGCAGCAGAACTTGTGGTTTTTCACTACTGATCTAGGCCAAATTTAACTCAGCAATTAAGTTTTTGTGATAGGGCTTTTTAGATTTTAATAATCTCTGTTTGATGAGCTTTCCAAAACAACTTTTATTTTAAAATTTGGTTAAGTTTTGAGCTTGTTTTAAGCTGTTGAAAGTAGCTTGTTAGAACTGCTACAAAAAGAAAAAAAATAAAGCAAGTTTCTTAGTTTGACAATTCTGGTCCCTTAGGTTTCTGTGTTAGTTTAAAATCGAGGCTAAGTAGTTTTAGGCTGCGTTTGTTTGCATCTGAACAGCATCTGAACAGCGTCTGAACGGCACTATGTCTGAATCGGTCAGACATTTTTTCCGTTCAGACCGTTTGTTTTTTTGCATCTGAACAACGTCTGAACGGCACTATTTGATCTTAATGGTCAAGACTTGAGAGGGGTGTCTTAACGCGTCTGAATGCCTCTTGTTGACACAAAATAACAAAAAATAATAATAATAATAAATAAATAAATAAATAAAAAATTCCCGTTCAAACACGAGTTTTTTTTCCCGTTCAAATGCGTTCAGATTCAGACATTTACGCCTCAGATTCAGATTCAGACGTGCGGTTCAGATTCAGATTCAGACCCTCTTAATAAACAAACACCACCTTAGTATTAAATAGTTTGTTTTTTGGCAATTATAGTCCCTGTCTTTTATTAAATATATAATAGTTTCAATTTTTACAACTTTAGTCCCTCAAGCTTTTATAAAACTTTTATTTTTCCAAAATTTCTTTTATAATTTCAATTTATTTTCTATAAATTACATTTTCAGTCCATTAGTTTTTTTTACTTTTGCATTTTAGTTAAATCACCTAATTAGTTTTAATTCATAAAAAATTATTAAAAAAAAAAAAATTTTTTTTTTTTTCTTTTTCCAAAAATTTTCTTTTATCAATTTTAATATAGGAAAATTATTTTTATATTTTTAGGTTTTAAATTTCACAAAATCATTTTTATTTACGTTTTATAATTCGTCGCGTAACGTTTTTAAATTCAAATTTTCGCTTTTAGATTTACATGCTTAGTTTAATTGTTTAATTAGCTTAATTAGTTGTTTTTATTTCATATTTAATTGTTCGTAGTATAAAATCACAAATCAATCACTCTTTTTCACTTATTCACCACACGTATTCGACACGTTAACGACAACTCGATATTCGACCTTCGTTGGGAAACGACCCGGGGAAAACGCATACGTTGAGTTTTACCCTTGGAAAAATAATATACTAAAAACGACAAATCAGTGAGCTATGTGTTCCCTTGCTTGGAGCGCCATACGGATAGCTCTAGGCATGGTATCGGGTTCTAATGAGGCGACCAACATACGAATTTCAGGGGAGAGTCCCCCGATATACCTCCCAAGTTTCTTGCATTCCGGTTCTTCCATTGCAGGGCATAGCCGTGCTAATTCGTAAAAACGATCAGTGTATTTGGCAACATCATCTCCTACCATGGTAAAGTCCAGGATTTCCTGTTCCATTACTTGTAATTTGCTCCTTGAACAATATTCTAAAATCATCATCCTTCTTAGTTTCTCCCAAGAGATTGAGTAAGCAGCGTCGACCCCTACTATCTGAACATGTTTAGTCCACCATACCTGGGCACGATCCCGAAAAGTGCAAGTGGCGAACTTAACTTTGTTTTCCTTGAGACAGTTACCACCTCAAAATATTGTTTCTACTTCTTCGAACCATTTGCAAAATCCCCTCGCTCCTTCAGTTCTGCTAAAGGTGTGGGGATTGCAATCCATAAATTCTTCGTGAGTAAGATCAGGAACTTTCGGTGCCACATTTCTTCTTTCTATGCCTTCAGCTATTTTTGTGGTTTCAAGTCTTTCCGGTGCATTGGTCACATTTTTCTCATGATTGGCGAGGGATGTGGCTATGCTCTCGGCAATGATTTGCCCAACAGTGGCTTGTGTCATGGCTGGAGTGGCTTGCTTCGACATAACTCTTCAAAATCATAAGAGACCATGAGAATTTATAAGTAGTAAGGATCATCACACTCACATATACGTAACCATGACATGTATAAATGAAGTGAAATCACAACAAGATGCAGCCACGAAAATATCAGAAATATAATCATAACACACATGAATATATAAAATGAAAATTTCGGCCTACATAGACTGATATCAGGCATAGCACAACCATATCCATATAGTAGAGTCAATACTTGGTAAATTCGTTGTAAAACAACCAAAACTACTACAAGTTTCTTTGAACTATGCCACACATCCCGTGGCTAGGATAATAGTAAAAGCTAGTAAAGATATAAGTCTGGTCTAGAGGCTTCCTGGTGCTCCTCTGGGTGGATCCTGGGTTGTGGCATCTTAGGGTTGTGATGAATTCTGATGTGGGGTCTGGAGTTGCGCGTCGATCATATCCGAGATAGTATAGATCCCAAACCATTCTTGAGGAATCTGCTGATGTTCCTGTTGAGTCGGTGATCTTGGTACTATCCACAGAGTGTCATCTTATTCCTGATATGTGGGAATGGAAAAGGGGAATGACAATGGTGATAGTGGGAAGGTAGGGGCAGTCTCCTGAGACTCAAAGGTCTCAGCGTCACATCTGGTAGTCTCTTCTAGGTCTGTCTCAGGTGATGCTAATACCTCAAATAGGTAGGAGTTATCATCTAACGATGGTGAGTGATATGGGAATGTCGAGGTATATGTGACAACCCGTAATTTTACCGACTTATTTCTATACAAGATTATATCTGTTTTTCATATACGAATCTTTCTGAACTTATTTGGTTTAAAAACGTGAAGTTATCTCGCGAAACGTGAAATTCGTACACAACGCGTACTGGCACTACCGACGATTTGATTTGATTGTTTTATTATTTGGGAGAATCGAGGCGTATGAATAGTCGTTTTTTATTGGAAAAATTATTCTGAACGCAATGGTGAAATTCCGTGTCTTGAATCTATCGTTTACTAGTCTAAACGAGCCCCGGACTTGATTTCGTGAGAGATTGCAAAAATTCCAGAAATGGCGCCTGTGGAATTTTACACCCGCCGCCCTAAACTTTTGTTATTTACAGATTTGGTCCCTAGGGTTTATTTATCAATTGCCCCACCTATATATATTTCACTATAATTATTTTAGGGTTAATAAATCCCCTCCCCTCTCCTCCCTTTCCCTGCAGCCGCCAACCATCAACACCACCCCACCTCCGGCCACCCCTCACCACCCACTTCCATCCGACACCGCCACCACCCAACTCATCCTCTTGCTCCCCTCTATACGAATAACCACATCACGCGCCACCACCACAAATTATTAGTCAAGATCCATATGAATCCGTGAGATTTGAAGGTGATTTAGGTCGAGTGTTTTGTTTGTTGTTGGTTCGAGGATGCCACACAGCCACCACGGCAGTCACCATCCACCACAGCCGACATCGCTACCATCGCCCTCTTCCTTTTTCTCGACTTGGTAACTCGAGAAAAACCGTTTGATATTTATTGATTTTAATAAAACTGATTGGTTGTGCTATTGTTTTCGTGGATTTAAAAACAAATATAAACCGAGTTAATAGTTTTTGTGGTTAAAAAAATGAGATTAAAACATGTTTTATTGTGTGGTAAGAATCTCAGATGGTGTTCGTGTTTAGTTCTTGAGATTCGGGTCGGGTTGAACCCGACTAGATTTTCTGAAGTGGATCCATTTTGGGTATACGAGCTGTTTTGGTTTTTTTGAATTAGTGATATTTTGATTTCGATGTAAAACTGGTACTAGAAGTTTAGTGGTGTACCTGGGATTCGATCCATATTACTTGGTTCTAGCATTTGTTGTCGGGTCTGTTTGGTACCCAGTTTTGGATGTGGGTTGAGACCCGGTTTGGTCTCGGCATGGGTTTAATAACTTAGCATACTACTCGAGTTTGGATTCATTTAAAAATAATCATATATCTTAGTTTGCTTATATTTGGTGGTGTTGCGGTTTACAGAAATCACCCACGAGGGTGTTGGTTACTAAGTGTCAGCCACGAAATCCCACTTAGGGTGTCGAGAGTTGGTTGGTCTCGGTTTGACCACGAAGCACCAAGGGGTGTTGTGGTCGAGTATTTGGTTACATGTTGCATTGTGGTTATGTTATGGTGTGTCACATTCCATGTTGTGTTTCCATTTCCTTTTCACTAATATAGGTCTTACAAAATCTGTGTTTAAATTTGGTTTGTATTTGGTAATGCAAATGGGCAAAATCCCAATATGGGTGTTTGATAATAAGTGGGCCGAAGCCCAATGGGTAATAGAGAGTGCAAGTGTTGTTATATATTATGATTGTGTTAACATTTCTGGTCAACGATTATGAACTAACTGGAATGAATTAACTTAGCCTTGGTGACGTTAGTATATTTTGGATAGCTCTTGGGGAATTGATACCTAGTTTGAACTCGGATGAATATTTATCGGACTAAATATATATTTGGACATTTGACAAGTAATAGATCGTTATTGGATTTATGATGTTAGACTTTGGACTTATTGGACATTTTGGGACTCGAGACGGTATAATATATTAGACACGAAATGGACACAAAATATTCAATAAAACCAAAACTAATAATTACGCAAATGATAACGAGACATAAAACTTATAAAATATTGTAACTTCAGATTTAGTTAATTAAAGTCACGACGACACGGAAAAATTGATTTATATTAGTTAGACTTACCGAGTTGACCTATTTTATATTACGTGGTTAGTAGTCGTCATTTTCTAGATTTTCTTTGATTTGCTTGAGTTATGTCGGTATTTCTCGACTATGTCAATGTTTTCCTCCTTTGGCGTGAGTTCTAGTCAGTATTTTTCTTGACTGTGTCGATGCTTATTTCTTTTGGCGTGCATGTTCCTGAGTCTATGTTTTCTTACCACACCACACGAAACGTTGATACTAAGCTTTTGATAAGTTTTGAAATCGAGTAATCCACGAAAACTACGACACGTTGTCTTTTATAGACTTTATTATTGTGCGAGACGTATTTTGAGATAATGGTATACGTATTAGGTTGTGCCAATCCTAGACCGTTGTGTACCGCTGTGCTTGTACCTCAGTGTACTGTTGTGCCTGTACATCTTGGAACCGTCGTGCCGTATGACTTGAGAATGTTGTGCTCTGCTTCTCGATGCCAGTCGTGTCAGTTGTGATCTTGCATTCTGTGGCTAAGGTGAGTTCATGGCCCCTACTTTTACCGGTTTTATAACTATTTTGGGGGAGAATACATGCTCATTTTTATTTAAACTCAATGATTGTTTTTCTTGAAACGTGATTTGTTTTCTCAAACGTACTGTTTGGCTGAAATATATGACATGTCTATTTGTATGCGTTATGTGCTTACTTGTTTATTGACATGGCCTGAATTTGTGATTGTGGTTTATGAAACTGTTACGCATGCTGGCTAAGGACTATTATTCCATGTCTGCTATTGCGCGGAGTTATTGTTATGAGCTGCATTAGTGCAGGACTATTATACGCAAGGGCTCTTTGTGCCTAATTATTAACAAGGGCTCTTTGTGCCTATTACCAGTGGGCTCCTGTGCCTATAGACTACTATAGTGTGCACCTATAGGGAACTGTTGTTGTGATTTGATTTTTTGTGACCTAGCCAGCGTAACAGTTAAACTTGCGTGACACTATATGAGTGTAGTATATGTATAATTGATTTTGGTTCGAGATGCTTTGACTACGTTATTATTTGCGGATTTGCTTCTGGAACTGTGATTTAGGCAGTGTGAGCCTACGTTGGACTTGACTTGTTTGCGAACGATGATTTGAACTCGAAAACCTTTTGGTTCAACCATGTTGTTTTAAACTAAAACCTGTGAACTCACCAGCGTAAGTTGACCCTTTTAGCATGTATTTTCAGGTTAACACAAAATATTATCTCTGGAGGCGCTTGGCAAAGGGCATGGTCATAGGCGACTCTGATATATTTATTTTGGACGCTTCAATCCTTTTATGGGCCTATTTCCGCACTACTTTTGAATGATGTAAATTTAACACTTTTTGTTAATGATTTTATTCTAAATGATTGAGGTAAAAACCGTTCTTGGTAACTTGTGTTGTGATACCAATTGAGTAGCACCCCTGTGACATGTATGCTTCCGCTGGACCCGATTTTGGGGGTGTTACAGATTGGTATCAGAGCCTAGGTTATAGAGAACTGGGTTTATTTTACAACCTAGACTATAACCACTTTTATGAAAACTTAACCCTATGACCGCCACGTGCCTGCCTGCCAAGCTGATTCCTCGCGTATGATTTTGTTTGATGGTACATGTGACGAGATTTTTATGATGTATTAGATGAGATGTTCATGATATATTTGACGAGTTGTTGATGAGATGCTTGATTATATACTTGTTGAGATGTGTGCCTGACTCTTGGATATTTTATATCCGCCTGTTTTAGCTGTTCACTATAAGCATTTCCATATGCTTATGCACACACCATACCTGTCATAGAGTTACGCTATTTTCTTGCGTAATCTCACTATTGAATGTCGAGGTTGTACACTTGTCGTGGTTTTGGGAATGATTTTGGATATAACGGACATACTACTAGTATAACTAGGCTGAGTATTCCAAAATTCATTGAACCTCGGGTGAATATAGACTGATCACCTATATTCAACCAGGGACAGTGGGACATAGCCTGATCACCTATATCCGACTCAAAGGTGAATTTTGCAATACTGGGAGTAGTTATAATGGAATTATGTTCGGGTTGGTCCTTGATTTTTGGAAGGGTACAGTTTTGCGTGTGTACACGGACATTGAATATTACTTCCGCACACACAACACAATGGCATCGCAACACCACATGAACCGTAATGCTCCTGGCACCGCTATACTTCTCCATTATATGGAATTCTTGTTTGTCGCCGTCTGGCCGTAATTTGCATCGGGTCGGGTTAGACCCGATTGGCACCGTTTGAATCCGAGTCACTTATTTGTAACCCCTTAAGAGCGTAATAAGCCCTTCTGAGCTTACTGGAATGTTTGGATTCGATTTTGGCCTTGTTTAGATTTGATTTTGGCCGTGTTTGGATTTGATTTTGACTATGCTTGGATTCGATTTTGGCTACGTTTGGATTTGATTTTGGCTATGTTTGGATTGGTTTTGATTCTGATTGAAATTGGATTTTTGATTTTGTGATTTTGGACGTCATCCTGGATTTGGATTTGTTATTCGGCCTTGTTTTGTTGTGGTCTTGTTACAGCCGCCTCTACCTTAAGCCTTGTGCTCAATCGATGTTGTTCAATCGAAGATGTTCAATCAATGCTGTACCTTCCGCTTTAAGTACTATGTACATTACTGATTCAACCGACTGATTGCTAGTAGCAATCAACATCTTCCCTCAGAGTTGTACTCTGAACTCGCTAAACTCTCCATTTGGCAGAGACACCACGCCCAGCAAAAATTTTAAGACCTTAAGGAGTAACCTGAACCGTGTTCCCTGGGGCAACCACTGAACTTTTCTCTCGTCCCTCGGGAATACAGTTATATTTGCTATCCTCTTATGGGGTAATAAACTGTTTTGCCATTAATTTTACAAACTGCCTTTGATTTTTCTACCGACCAATTTGTGGTCATCCTACAAATGTTTTACTACTATTTCACGAAAATCAAAATTTTGATCTTACTACCATTTTATAAATGGCGAACTGCTTTCCAGTTACCTCATAAACTGTTCTACAAATCATTTAGCAAAACGATTTCATAAAATGTTTTGTTGCCTTGCTACGATCTTATGAATCAAACTGAAAATCAAAATTTTGACTTTGCTACAATTTTATAAACGATGAATTGTTTTCCTATTATCCTATAAGCCGTTTCACAAATCATTTCACAAATCATTTCGTAAGACGCTTTGCTGTTTTGCTGCTATATCAGAAGCTAGACCTCAGGAGCGAATCTCGCACCTCTACCTGAATAATCGAGTTTGGAAATGGTTGGAATAGACACCTCCCGTTGGCCAAATTCTCTTATAACGATACCCACGACTCCAGTATTTCAACGGCACCGTGTGAGATGCTTTGTGGTCGATCTCCGACTTGTTGAGTAGGAGTTGGGGATACCCAACTTACTGACCCTGAACTTGTTCATGATACTACCGAGAAGATCGTTCGGATCAGAACCGAGTTGCAAGCTACTTACGAATCGTTAGAAGAGTATGCTGACAAATGACGTAAACCTCTTGAATTCCCAGTTAAAGCCGAGATTATGCTTAAAGACTCACCATGAGAAGGTGTGATACGTTTAGTAAACGTGGAAAGCTTAATCCTCTTGCAGGTTTTTGCAACAAAAGGGTAACTGGGTATACAAACCAGAGGGTGAACTTAGAAAGACCTCAATTTCACTCTAATTTTGCTAGAATAACACCCAGAGCAGTTTTATTAAAGTCTGGCCCAAAATCATTTTGTACTGCTAGACCAGCAGTTCATACTGCCAGACCAAATAAGACTTTCTACCCAAACCAAGCAGTTAAAAGTGCAAAAACCACTTTCAAATCTGCACCAACAACTGCTAAAAGACCCTTTAATAACAAAGCTGTGATAAAGAAACAAATTTGGAAATCTAAAGTTACAACTGCAAAGCCAGCAGTTCATACTGCTAGCCAAGCAATTAGTACTGGTAAACATACTGCTAGGGAAAAGATGGGTAATGTTGTTAATGCTTCAGCATGTTGGGTTTGGAGACCCACCAAACCAAATGGTGCTTCAATTGTTTTAAAAAGAATTAACTATATTGATGCAAGAGGTAAACCTAAGTCAATGATGGCTTAGGTTCCCCAAGGAAATTAATTTCCTTATGTTATATTGTTAGTCATATGCTTATAATGTTTTGAGACAAGTGCTTTGCACTTTCTTTTCTTGGTTTTGGACTAAAAATTGTAGGTTGATTGAGCAATTTACTTGGAGATTGTGGATTGAGTGCTTTGTGTTTTGGATGTATGGTGCTTTGGAGCTTGAAGTGTGTCACTCTGTCACATCAAGAACCAACTAGTCCAGAGCAAACGGTTTCTGGTAAAGACTTCTCAAATCTGTTTATGGTTGATAGTTTACCAAAAACTATATGGTTATCAACTCACCATATCTCACAGTGAAGAGTTGGCTAGTCCAAAGCAAACGACTCTTGGTAAAGACACATCAAATCCGTTGATAGCTGATAGTTTGCTAAAAACTATGAGTGGGTAGTGTTGTTTTAAATCATTATTAAGTTTATACTGCTCCTTAAAATTTTTCTTAAAAATTAGTACTGCTAGTGCAAAGTTTGTACTGCTGAACTAGCCGTTGTAACTGTTGTTTCAGTAACTAATTTTTAATATAGCCGTTGGGTAAAAACCGTTTATTACCATATATATAGGGTTTGTTTTAGGATAATTATCTTCTTTCTAAATATTTACTCCTATACTTTCTAAAGATAATTTTATCCTTTACGCAATATTCTCAAACCCTAACAGTATCTCTATAAAAACCCAATTGGCTGTTCACACCTTTAATTAAACCACAAACGATCAGTTTTCTTTTATAACTTGCATAATTTATCATGGCTAATTTGGAATTTGTCAAGACACACAATCAGGTGGCCTTCTTGGAGAAAACAGAGCAGGGTGATGGACCTATTTTTCATGAGATTGTGGACTTCTTAAACATAACTCACATAAGGTATGCTCTTACAATTAACCCTACTCTTTATGTCTCTCAAATCACAGAGTTTTGGCAGACTGCTACTGTCATAACTAGTGAAGATGGAGACATAGAATTACATTCTAATGTGGATGGCATATCATTCATTGTTACTGAAAATTCTATTAGGAGACATCTTAAGTTAGAAGATTCAGATGGTATCAATGATTTGCCAAACACTGAAATTTGGCAAGAAATTGCTAAAATGGGGTATGATACATCCAATCATAAACTAACTTTTCAAAATGGATGTTTCTCCCCACAATGGAGATTTTTAATCCATACTCTCTTACACTGTTTAAGTCCAAAGAGAACATCATGGGAGCAATTTAGTAGCAATATTGCTATTGCTCTAATCTGTTTATCAACAAACAAAGTTTTTAACTTTTCAAAATTCATCTTTGAGAGTATGGTAAACAATGTGAAAAGTAAAACCTAGTTTTTGATGTATCCAAGGTTTGTGCAAGCATTTTTGAACAAGAAAAAGAATCAGTTAAAGAAACATAAGCAAACCTTTCCAACACCTTGCCTACAACAAAAGATTTTTCAAAATATGGCAATGGCAAGCAGACTTTTCAATGGGGTAGTAATACCTCTATTTCCTGAAATGTTGTAAAGAATTCAAACTTTTCAGGGTGAAGGGTCAGTAATCCCAACTGAGCCCCAACACACACCCATTGTGGTTCCAGATGTTACTCACACACCCCCAGTAACCAACACCTATAGGAGAAGAACCAGAAAGGAAATTATGGTCCCTCAGCCAAGTTCTCCTCCTCAACCAATTGAAGCAGATGAGGCTATCAATTTTGATAGTATGGATGGGGCTTACACTACTGCTTCAGGCTTAGTAGCTGGGCAGGGCAGTGTAAACATCATTAAGACCCCTACCATGGCAACATCTAATGTGCCAAGTCCTTAAAGACTTGCCAGAGGTGATGTAACCCCAAGCTAAATGGAACATATGGATGGTTCAGGAGTACATCCTAGTCCAACTAGGGAAGAAACTGAGCATATGCCCCAAGATTCACCTCTCATAGCAGGTGAAACAGCTAGAAGTGATGACGGCAGTTCTAAACTAAATGAATTGATGGTCTTATTTACAACTATGTTAGAGAAGGTGACATCTTTGGAGGCTGAGCTGAAGAGTCACAAAAGAGGAATTTTGCCCTGGTCTACACAAATTTGGTTACAAGAGTAAAGAAATTGGAAGCTCAAGTCCAGAGATTCAAGGGCAAAAGATCTGCTAAGATGGTGCTATCTACAAGTTCTTCAAGTTCTTCTGATTCAGATGATGATGATTTGGGTGATTCTCCCAAACAGGGGAGGAAAACAAGGAAAACAGGATCAGAAACTCAGGGGAGGAATTTAGATTTTGAAGAACAAGAGGGTGGTGGTAATGGTGATGATTTTGATATGGATGAAGATCAAGCTACAGAACCTATGGATCTTGAAGAAGGTACTGAGTTGGTTAATCTTGAAGAGTTAGAAGATATGGGTGATACTGCTACAAGTTCACATAAAGGTACTGCTGGTATAGAGGTAGCAGTACAAACTGCTGGCATAGTAGAAGGTACTGCTGAGGAAGAGGAGTATGAAAGAAAAAGGGTAGATAAAGGAAAGAAACCAATGACAGTTGAAGAAGCTGAACAAGAAGCTGAGCAACAAAGGAAAATCAAGCCCAGAACACAAGCTCAGATAGATTTTGATGAAGAAGTAGCAAGAAAGGTTCATGAAGATGAGGTTGCTAGTTTCATGGAAGCTCAGAGAATGGAGAAGAAAAGAATTAGATCAGATGCTATTGTGGCTCAAGAATCAATTGAAGAGCAGATACAACATTTGATTGATACTGATCCAGTTGTGAAAGAAAAGGCCTTAGAACCACTTGCAAATGAAAGACTGAGTGTTGAAGAAAGGTCAGCTCAACTTGCTGATTTCATTAACTCAAGGAATGATGAAGAGGCTTTGAATGACTTAATGCAGAATATTAGAAAGAATCAAAGTCAAAAGAGAAAAAGAAAACCAACAAAGGCACAGGTCATCAGTAGAATGAAGATGCAACTTAGGAATCAAGCTGGTTGGAAGGCAGTTCAGTTAAAGGGAAAATCAAATGAGGAAATTGAACTTTTGTATTACAATGCATACAGAAGAGCTCAAAATTATATTCCTATGGACTCAGAGAGAAGATCTTCAAAGAGACTTAAGACTGCTGAAAAAGAACAACCTGAGAATGTGGAAGCACAAGCAGAAAGAGTGGAATTATCACAAGAGCAGATGAGTAATATGTTAGTTACTGTGCCAGAAATTCTACATGTTGATCCACTTCAAGATAGACATCCAATAATGGACTGGGAGATTTACAGAGACAAATTTGGAAAAGCATGGAAAGTTACTAGAGTCAGTGGAGAATCAACAGTTTTCAAGAATTTTGAAAATTTGCTAAGAGCTTGTGATAGAGAAGATCTGGACACTTTGTGGAGATTAGTTCAAGAGAAGCTCAAAAAAAAAAAAAAAAAAAAAAGAGGACTGATGTGAAAGAACAAGAGCTTTGGGTGGAATTCAAGAGGTTATATGAACCAGATCCTATAGATGTTTATTGGAATTTTCCTTGTTATGATCTATCTACTTCATGGGAGTTTTATAGTTCTTGCAATGTGCATCATTTGTCAACACAAAGTGGAGTTGATATCTTTATGTTAGCAGAATTGGAGTATCCATTGAGTTATGAAGTACTTGCAGTGATGATTTCTTCAAAGCTCGGATGTGAAGAAGAAAATGAAGTAGTTCAAAATCTGATTTAGAAAATCTATGATCAGTTTGAAAGAAAAAGAAGATAAAGTGTTTGGCAGAATCCCCCCATCATCTACAGAGTTGAAGTTTAATTCAAGAAACTTAGTGATTTGGAGAGAAATCATAAGTTTAGGGGAGGATTGTTGGGAATTAAACCAACAGTTAGTACTGTCAGGCTTAGAGTTTCAACTGATGCAAGTTTACACTAACAGTACTAAGTCAACTAGTACTGCCAGTACAAATACTTTGTACTGCTTATGTGATGAAGACAGAGACTGAAGATAAATATAGAATAGATTTGGTGTATATCTTCTAGTTATAGATTGATACAAATATTGTAGTTTCCTTGTACATGACTTCTTGTGCTATAAAAGGAGATCCTAGGTTAAGTTTTGATATATGAATAGACGAATAGATTAAAGGTTTTGTAACCCTAGTGATAAGTTAAGATCACTCGTATTATAATCAATAATATTGAATCTTTTGGTGATAATCATAGTCTTCATTGTTCACATACATTACTGTTCCATTCATTCATCATACATACAATATCTTCTAAGTATTGACTAGTAAATTCCACATGCTAGTTAGTATTACATCAAAGTATCTCTAACACAAGGTGTGTGTTTAGATCCTCTCACGGACCACAAGATTTCAATAGCATGACAATCACAATAAATATAATGTCATAGCCAAAAATAATATACAGTGCCCTAAGCTCATGACCTTGAAGCTCAACGAAATGGTATGCAATCAAGCATAATAATAATCAATGCCCCAAATAAGTGTTTGCCAGACACTCGAAAATAATCTGAATGATATGCGTCCGCGCTTACACGCATGAAATTAACGGTTCATGATTCGTGGGGACTTTAATGGCAATACGGTAACTTAGGCAAAGTAACGGTTTTAATACTTGTGTTCGAAAAATAGGCAATGTATTCCCACCCCGAGGGTTTAGAAATCATGTATAAATAATGTAAAAATCGGGGCTATGAAACTCACCTCAGTTATCAAGTCTCGATTAGAAATACTGTAAACTGGAAATAAAGGTCCGATACTCTAACCGCAACCTAAATAAATACCATGTCTTAGGTTTGAAAACAAGGTCGTGCATGCAAGTTCATATACTATCATATCACTTGTACATGTTTGTTGCAATATTTATCGACAAAAATATAGTTGCGTCAATGTGTCCTTTTATTTAGCAAAGTATCCCTTTTTAGAAAACGTAACTAGTTAATCTCGTGATTAAACTATAGTCGTCTTGTTAACAAGTATTTTTGAAAACCTCTAACGCGCCTAACAAGTATACATAACGTTCTACCATTTTTGTTTACGTCATTTTAAGCCAAAACCGACTCTAAAGTGTCTAAAATTCACATTTTAAAGTTCCATCAGCTTTCTAATAGCCAAAAAAAAAAAAAAAAAAAAAAAAAAAAAAAAAAAAAAAAGCTGTCAAAAGTTATATGTCGTCGTAACTTCTTTAGGCCATAACTTTCTTGTCTTAGCTCGGATTCTTAAGTTTTTTATGTCCCCGGGTTCGTGTTTAAGTATACTAACATGTTTTTAGTGTCTTGGCTAGTCTAGTTAACTTTTAACATCAGTTTTTACCTCTTCTAAATTCCCAACAGCATCTACATTTTCAGAAAAAATCATTTTCGTCGCACAACTTAAAACTAACATATCTTCTTCGTTATAAATCTGTTTTAACTCATTCAAGCAACTACGTTTCCGTTATAAAGTCTATTTTCTATATTTCTAGCCTAATCTTGCTACCAAGCTAATGATTTTTCTGTAGAAGGTCGAATGGGACAGCTTCCTTTTTAAAAGTATCAAAACACGTTTCCTAGCTTTCTAGTTATCTAAAACCGCTTAACAACAACTCCCAAACTAATCCTAGCTCTTCCACCAATTTCTCAACATGTCAATAGTGATCTAACGATAAACTTAGCAATATTAAAGAGTTCTATTTCTCATAAATTCAAGTGACCATCAAGAGTAGTTAAGATAACAAGCTTACTAGTTTATATATAGCGTTTTTAATTTTTACATCTTGTCAAGATTAACAATTATCTTTTGTGTTCATGAAAATATATTTGAAACATAGTCATTAGTTAGAAGATTATTGCGGTTATAAGGTTTTATTAACATGTACAAAGTGATAAATAAGTATATGCAACTTGAGACTAATATCAAGATATAAAGAGTATGAAATTTATCAAGATAAGGTGTTACTTACTTAGGGAGATTAGTATGATGAGGAGATAATTTACTTGATTAACCCAATATTAGTGCTTCTAAACCCTTACAAGTATGTCCTAATGATACTTGATCTTTAACCAAACAAGTTTTCTTCTTCCCTTGCTTCCTTGGGTGGATCGAACTATATGAGTTAGTGAGTGTGTGTGTGTGTGTGTGTGTGTGTATATATATATATTATATATATATATATATATATATATATATATATATATATATATATATATATATATTTTCTCTTTTGTGCTATGGTGTATAAATTGTGCTAAGGTCTTATATATATATGGAGGGAAAGTCCAATTTGGAATAGTTAGTCAAGAACAAAGAGACATAAGGGTGGCTTTGATGATGGTTTAGCCGAATAGGCTAGGAGGGGGGAGGGGGGGAGACAAAGACTTGGTCAAGCTTACAATTTATAACTCCATGTTTTGAGGTCTTGGTCTAGTACTAATTGTAAGTAGATAAATTGTCTAATAATTACTAGTATTATGGAACAAGGGGGGGGGGGGGCGTAAGAGTAGAAGAGTTGATTTGGTACAAAAGTGTATATATTGTATGTATTGGGTATTAAAAATAGGTATTGGTGATTAACGTAAGTTACGCGTAATTAATCGTAAGGAATAAAGAAATTACATTAGGCGTAAGGAAATATTTTTGGAACTTTGGTAATAATTTAGGAAGTATAAAAATGCTTTAGAAATAATCGTTAGGAGTATTGGGTATATCGGGTGTTAAATTTAAATTGCGAATAGCATTTGTTCAATTACCAATCGTAAGTAAATAAAGAAAAGGAAATGTTTCGGGAATTAAAATTTCGAACCGGAGTAGGAGCAAGGTACTGAAACGTTGTGGACTAAATATAGCCTAAGTCCTAGTGCATTGAAAAAGTATTCTAAATTTTTCGTTGCTTCAAGTAAAAAGTTATACGTAAATTGTTCTCAAGTAAATGTCAAGGAAAGAAATTTGAGTTTATTGAACAGTATTGACCTGTAATTTAGTGGGTTGTCATAGTAGGCCACATAACTAATGACTGCAGAGCCACTGGCGTAAATTTACAACTGATGACAATAGTGTGCCACGGGTGTGGCGAGAAGGGGCACTACAGGAACCACTGCCCAAAACAGAATACTAATCAGAACGACGCTGCTCGTGGGAGAGCATATGTACTAGGTGACGGAAATGCACCGCAGGACCCTAGCGTAGTCACGGGTACATTCTTACTTAACCAACAAAGTGCTAAAATATTATTTGATTCCGGAGCTGATAAGAGCTTTGTGTCTACTTCATTTGCTTCTCTGCTTAACATTGCCCCAATAGAACTAGACACTACATACGAAATTGAAATAGCTAACGGGAACCTTATAGGCACCAATACAGTAATCGAAGGTTGCACCTTAACCTTACTAAACAAACCTTTTCCCATCGATCTCATGCCTATTCAACTTGGTAGTTTTGACGTCGTCGTTGGCATGGATTGGTTATCCAAGCACCATGCTAGAATAATCTGTGACGAGAAAGTCGTCCAAATTTCACTGAATGGTGAAACTCTTATTGTTCATGGCGATCAAAGTAGAACTCGACTTAACATTATCTCGTATATCAAGATGGTGAAGTATATGAACAAGGGATGTCACGTGGTTTTGGTTCAAGTGACGGATAATGAATCGAAAGAGAAACAACTTGAAGAAGTGCCAGTTGTCAAAGATTTTTCTGAAGTATTTCCAGAAGATTTGCCCGGTATTCCACCAGTCCGTCAAGTAGAATTTCAGATCGATTTAGTGCCTGGGGCGGCACCAGTTGCAAAAGCACCTTATAGGTTTGCACCTTATGAAATGAAAGAGTTATCTTAGCAGTTGAAAGAGCTATCAGATAAGGGATTCATCCGACCGAGTTCATCACCTTGGGGAGCTCCGGACTTATTTGTCAAGAACAAAGACGGAACGTTCCGAATGTGTATTGATTATAGAGAGTTGAACAAACTCACCGTGAAGAATCGATATCCATTACCCAGGATTGATGATTTGTTTGATCAGTTACAAGGATCGAGTGTCTACTCGAAAATTGATCTGAGATCGGGATATCATCAGCTGAGAGTCCGAGAAGAAGACATTCCCAAAACAGCTTTCAAAACGCGGTATGGACATTACGAATTTCAAGTAATGCCATTTGCTCTAACCAATGCACCCGCAGTGTTCATGGACTTGATGAACCGAGTATGCAGACCATACTTGGAAAAATTCGTGATCGTGTTCATAGATGATATTCTAATCTACTCCCGCAGCAAGGAAGAACATGCTGAACATTTGAGAACCATTTTAGAGTTACTCAAAGAGAAAAACTTGTACGCTAAGTTCTCCAAATGTGATTTTTTGGATTCCAATGGTACAATTTCTTGGTCATGTTATCAACAGTTAAGGTATCCACGTAGACCTTGCCAAGATTGAGGCGGTTAAAGATTGGGCATCTCCTACGAGCAAAAGGTGAAGAAGAGTGGTAACACCAGTTCTAGTTCAGGGAATATGGCTTTTGTATCTTCTTCAAACAGTTCGAATCGTGAAGATGATGAATCAGTTAGTACTACTAAACCAAAAGTTAGCACTGCTAGTGTAAAAACTAGTACTGGTGGATTAACTGAAGAGACCATATATGCATTTGTGTCAGAACAGTCTGGTGGGTCAAAGATCTTTAATGAAGATCTTCTTCAAATTGCTGAAGATGATTTGGAAGCTATGGATTTAAAGTGGCAGTTGGCTTTGATAAGCATCAGGGCTAAGAAGTATTACCAAAGGACTGGGAATAAGATTACCTTCAATGGAAGAGATGTTGCTGTGTATGATAAGTCTAAGGTGGAATGCTTTAATTGTCACAAGATGGGGCACTTTGTCAGGGAATGTAGAGTTCCAAGACAACAAAGCAACCATGGTCAAGGGTTTAAGAATTAGCAAGGAACAAGGAGAACAGTTAATGTTGAAGAGCCTTCTTCCAAGGCTATGGTAGCTGTAGATGGAGCTGGATTTGATTGGAGCTTCATGGAGGAAGAAGAGGAACCAGCTAACTTGGGTTTGATGGCTTTCTCAGACTCTGAGGTACATATACTTCAAAAATGTTCAAACTCTTTTCGTGCTTTAAAAGATTATGAAAATGTTAAGAAACAGTATGATGAACTTAGAGTAGAATTTAATCAAGTAAATTCTAGTATGACAAATCATAAAAGAGGATTAGCTATTTTGGAAGAACAAATTGTGTTTTATAGACAGAATGAGTCAAACTTTTCTGATGAGATAGGTGTTTTAAAGAGGGATTTAGAAATAAAAGATAATAAAATGAGTGGACTTGTATATGAACTAGAGAAGCTTAAAAAGGAAAAAGAAAACATCCAGTTAAGTGTAGATACTCTTGAACATACTTCAAACGGAGTTAAGAAGATAGTAGAGAGTCAAATACTTAACAAAGCTAAATCTGGTTTAGGTTATAAGTCAGTTGCACCCCCTCTTAGAGGAATGTTTGTTCCACCAGAAATTGATTTAGCTCATACAGGTTTAGAAGAGTTTAAGGATATGGATTTTCCTGGATATGGTGTTAAGATTAGTGAGAATCCTGTTAAATTTGTTAAGGCAGAAGATTCTTTTGTGAGTGCTAGTGATAAATCTCTTTCTGAGGAAAAGATGTCCTCTGATAGGAACTCAGATGCACCAACTATTGAGGATTGGACATCTGATGATGAAGATGTAGAGGTTAAGGACAAACTTAATGTTGTTAAGGTAGAAGTTAAACATGCTCCTAAAGTGGTTAAGAATGAAAACATAAAACCAGTTAGGAAAAAGTGTTCGATATGCTGAGATGTATAGGACTAAGAACAGATCACCAATTTCTGAGGTTAGTCATAGGAACTGGAATCACTCAAAATCTAAGAAATTGGATGATAAGTTTGCCATGATTAGAAAAGTGTGCTTTGTTTGTGGAAGTTTTGATCATATGGCTGCTTATTGTGATTCTAACCCATGGAAAAAGAAGGTTTATGGGAATACAAGGGTGAATAGGAATAACAATGCTAGGGTAACTCAAAACAGTTCAACTAGATTGACAAGCCCTAATGCAAATCATAAGATGTCACCCAGAGCTGTTATGTTAAAGAGTGGCATCAAAACAGTTTCAACTGCTAGTCAAAACAAGTGGTTTAATAACAAGCAAACTGTTACAAGTGCAAAACAATTTTCAAATCATGCACAAGCAGTTAAAAGGCATTTTTATGAGAAAACAGCAATGACCAATCAGAAGTGGGTGCCTAAAATTAAACAAGCAGTTCCAACTGCTAGGTCAGCAGTTCCAACTGCTAGACCAGCAAATCCTACTGCTAGGCACTTAAATGTTAAGGGAAAAAGGGGCAATGCTGTCAAGGCCTCAACACATTGGGTTAGAAATTCTACCAAACCCAATGGTGCATCAAAGACCTCCAACAAGTTTTCTCATCTTGATGCACAAGGCAGATCCAAACCAGTGATGGTTTGGATTCCCAAAAGAAACTAACACCTTTATTTTGTGTGCAGGAACATCCTTCAAATGGTAAAGAAGATAGAGGATATTCAGACAGTGGATGTTCAAGGCACATGATAGGCAACATGTCATATCTTTCAGACTTTATTGCTCTGGATGGAGGACCAGTTGTCTTTGGTGGTGGTATTGGAGGAAGGATTACTGGTAAAGGGGTAATTAAAACTGGTAATCTTTATTTTGAAAATGTGTATTATGTACCAGAACTTAAGTACAATCTTTTCAGTGTATCACAAATTTGTGATAAACAGAACAAAGCTTTATTTACTGATACTGATTGTCTTATTCTTTCTCCTGATTTCAAGCTACCTGATGAAAGTCAAGTATTGCTTAAAATCCCTAGAAAGGATAATACATACAGTGTTGAGATGAATAAACTAGTTCTTAAGGTTGGACTTACTTGTCTTGTTGCAAAAGCCACATTGGAAGATTCAATGTTGTGGCACAGGAGGCTTGGTCATGTTAATTTTAAAACCATTAACAATATTGCTAAAAATGGGTTGGTAAGAGGTTTACCAAATAAAACTTTTCTCAATGACCAAACATGTGTTTCTTGCCTTAAAGGTAAGCAACACAGAGCCTCATGTAAGCCAAAGACCCAAAACTCTATTTCTCAAGCTTTATATATGTTGCATATTGACTTGTTTGGTCCTACCTCTGTGAATAGCTTGAACTATAAGAGATACTGTCTTGTTATCACTGATGATTATAGTAGGTTTTCTTGGGTGTTCTTTATGAAAACTAAGGATGAAACTAGTGAAATCCTTAAGACCTTCATTGTTGAAGTAGAAAACCTAGTTTATAAGAAAGTTAAAATAATTAGATGTGACAATGGGACTGAATTCAAGAATAGGGTGATGGATGATTTTTGCAGAGAAAAAGGTATTAAGAGGGAGTTTAGTGTAGCTAGAACCCTACAGCAAAATGGTGTAGCTGAGAGAAATAATAGGACTCTTATAGAGGCTGCTAGGACAATGTTAGTTGACTCTAAGCTACCAGTTTCATTTTGGGCTGAAGTAGTTAGCACTGCTTGTTATGTATTGAATAGGGTTTTAGTTGTGCAACCTCACAATAAGACTGCTTATGAGCTTCTTAGAGGTAGAACCCCTGATTTAAGCTTCATGAGACCTTTTGGTTGTCATGTTACTATCCTTAATACCAAAGACCAACTAGGAAAATTTGATGGGAAATCTGAGGAAGGTTTCTTTGTTGGTTATTCTCTGCACAGTAAGGCTTTTAGGGTGTACAATACAAGCACCAAGCAAGTAGAATAAAATCTGCACATAGAACTTTTGGAGAATAAACCAAATGTTGTAGGTGTAGGTCCAGATTGGATCTTTGATATTGACAGTCTTTCAGATTCCATGAATTATGTGCCTGTTACAGGAACAAATACTAACCATGATGCAGGTTCAGAGGAGGAAGATGAAGATTGCATTTTCATACCAGTCATGGAAGAAAGTCCAGTGAATGAGTCTTCTACAAAGGAAGATGATATTTCTTCATCAAGTGGTGTAGACAAAGAGAAAGATGTTGCTGAAACCAGTGGTCAGAATGGTAAAGAAGCTGAGAATCCAATGAGCAGTACAAATGGAGTTAGTACTGCTCAGCCACAAGTTCCAACTGCTGAGCAAAATAGTGATGCTGCTGGACCAAGTCAACCTCATCTTGATTCACCAGTTGATACTGCTTCTCAAGCTGATGAGTTTGATTTCTTTGGAGATGGTCTGCAAAACATGCCTACCAGCTATGCAGCTCCTTCTATTCCCCATACTATTGTACATAGGAATCATCTACTTACCAATATCATAGGAGATGTACAATATGGAGTCAAGACCAGAAGGCAAATACAAGACCCAGATCATCATGGATTTCTCAGTGTGGTATATGAGGAGAAACATCATGATGATGAGCATGAGTGTATGTTTGTATGTTTTCTATCTTAGATAGAACCCAAGAATGTGTTAAAAGCTTTAGAAGAATCAAGTTGGGTTGAAGCTATGCAAGAAGAACTGCTTCAATTCAAAATTTAGAATGTATGGGTTCTGGTTGATCTACCAAAGGGAATGAGAGTGATTGGTTCAAAGTGGGTATTCAGGAACAAGAAGGATGAGAGGGGCATTGTGATAAAGAACAAAGCAAGATTGGTTGCTCAAGGCTATACTCAAGAAGAGGGTATAGATTATGAGGAAGTTTTTGCTCCAGTTGCCAGGATTGAAGCAATAAGATTATTTCTTGCTTATGCTTCATTTATGGGGTTTATGGTCTATCAAATGGATGTGAAAAGTGCCTTTCTGTATGGTACTATTGATGAGGAGGTTTAGGTTTCACAACCTCCAGGTTTTATAGACCCAGAGAATCCTGACAAGGTTTATAAGGTGGTGAAAGCTCTATATGGATTGCATCAGGCTCCAAGAGCTTGGTATGAAACTCTTGCTAAATATCTTCTGAAGAATGGGTTTCATAGAGGGAAAATTGATCAAACTCTTTTTATTAAAAAGGACAAGGGTGATATTCTACTAGTACAAGTCTATGTAGATGACATTATTTTTGGTTCTATAAAGAAACAGATGTGTAAGGAGTTTGAAAAGCTGATGAAAGACCAATTTCAGATGAGTTCTATGGGAGAGCTTACCTTCTTCCTAGGTCTTCAAGTACAGCAAAAGTCAGCTGGTATATTTATCTCTCAGGATAAATATGTAGGTGAAATTTTAAGGAAATTTCAACTCACAGATGCCAAGGTTGCTAGCACACCAATTGACAAGGAGACACATATCTTATGAAGAATGGGTTTCATAGAGGGAAAATTGATCAAACTCTTTTTATTAAAAAGAACAAGGGTGATATTCTACTGGTACAAGTCTATGTAGATGACATCATTTTTGGTTCTACAAAGAAACAAATGTGTAAGGAGTTTGAAAAGCTGATGAAAGACCAATTTCAGATGAGTTCTATGGGAGAGCTTACCTTCTTTCTAGGTCTTCAAGTACAGCAAAAGCCATATGGTATATTTATCTCTCAGGATAAATATGTTGGTGAAATATTGAGGAAATTCCAATTCACAGATGCCAAGGTTGCTAGCACACCTGTTGACAAGGAGACACATTTGCAATTAAATGATCACACTGGTGAAGATGTGGATGTGCACATGTATAGATCTATGATTGGGTCTCTGATGTACCTTACATCATCTAGGCTTGACATTATGTTTGTTGTTTATGCCTGTGCAAGATTCCAAGTAAATCCTAAAGTGTCTCATCTCACAGCAGTAAAGAGAATCTTTAGATATCTTAAAGGTCAGCCTAACTTGGGGCTATGGTATCCTAAAGAGTTTGCATTTGATCTAGTGGCATTCTCTGATTCTGATTATGCTGGTGCTAGCATGGATAGAAAGTCTACAACAGGTGGATGTCAGTTCTTGGGTTGTAGATTAATTTCTTGGCAGCGTAAGAAGCAGACTATGGTGGCCACATCTACTACTGAAGCAGAATATGTGGCAGCAGCAAGTTGTTGTGCTCAAGTTCTTTGGATTCAAAACCAGATGCTTGATTATGGGTACAATTTCTTAAACACAATTATACATATAGACAATAGCAGTACAATGTGTATCATTAAGAATCCTGTTCAACATTCAAAAACTAAACATATTGAAATTATACATCATTTTATAAGAGACTGTGCTGAAAAGAAGTTAATAAAAGTTGTTAAAATACACACTGATGACAACTTTGCTGATCTCTTAACAAAAGGTTTTGATGTAAGCAGATTTCAGTACTTGGTAACAGGTATTGGAATGCTTAATCCTTCAAAAGATTAATGTCTAAATGTTTTTGGTTTTTGTACTGCTAGTTGTGCTATTTGTATAGTTAAGACTGCTTGATAATTTTTGGTACTGTTAGTCAATTGTGATAACTGTTAAAAGAGACTATTGTGTATTGTGTTTTCTTTGGTTTTGGACTAACATTTCAGGTTAAGAAAAGCTTTTTGCTTTGGATTGTGCTTTGGAATGTATGATGGTTTGGATTGTCAAGTGTGAATTTTTGTCACACAACAAATGGTAATTGATTCACCATGTCTAACCGACATAAGAATCAACTAGTCCAGATCAAACGGTTTCTGGTAAAGACTACTCAAATCCGTTTATGGTTGACAGCTTACCAAAAACTGGTTGGTTATCAACTCACCAAATCTAAGTGTGAAGAGTTGGCTAGTCCATTGCAAATGGCTATTGGTAAAGACATGTCAAATCCGTTCATAGCTGATAGTTTGCTAAAAACTATAAGTGGACAAAAATGTTTTCAAATCCACATTAAACTTACAACTTGATTTTATCTCTGAAAACTTTTTGCTAACAGTTAGTACTGCTGGGGTTAACAGTTTGAACTGCTGGCTTCACCAGTTTGTACTGATTGTTCAAACTTAGTTCCTACTGAGTTTATGCTCTGTGATACACCTCTCTCAGAAGGTAACACATCTGGAAGTGTTGAGAGCAGTTTGAAACAAAACAACCGAATTGATGGTAACTTGTACAAATTGTCATATTGGATGCTGAGCTTGGATGTCATATGTTCTAGTTCATCTGATGGTGAAGATTCTTCCAAACAGGGGAGGAATTAAAAGTTTGTTCTAGTTGCTGTTAAAGATGATTATGAAATTCAGGGGAGGAATTAAGAAGTTAGAGATGGATTATAAACAGGTGCATAACATTTATTCATTACAGAGGTGGATTCATTACATAAGAAAAACCAACAAAACCAACCAACTCCTAACATCACAAACCAATCAACTACCAACACACAAACCTAAACCAATCTAGCACATAACCACTACTCAAGCTTCCTTTTGCCTTTGTCCTTGAAGTCTGGCATGGATTTGTGAACTCCTTTGCTATCGATTGAGTTCCACACTTTCCAACTAGGAAGTCCCAAAACTTGTTTGTCAGGTTTTGGAAGTGGTTGATGTTTTTCTGGCACTTGAACCTTACTCATTTTTGCCACAGCTTTCTCTATCTCTCTTGTCAATACAACTGATAGTGGAAGTGCTTGTTGATCATCATCATCAGAGGATATTAAAAGGTCATCGTCAGAAGATACTTCTTGAGCTTTTGGAGATGGGTTTCTGATAGTCAGATTAGTATAATTCGGTGGAAAGTAAGATCTCCATCCATCACTTTCTGAATCTGAAGAAGAATCTGATGAGATCTCAACAATGTTTGGATTGGAAGAACTCATTGGGTTTGATAGTTGTGATTTGAAGGTTGATGTGTGTAATGGTGATAGTATTGAGAATTTAAGGCTTTTTTTATAGAACCAATGGAGTATTAAAGTAATTAAATGCAGGGTTGGTATAAAGAAGTAAATTCTTTGGGTTGGTATTAGGAATTAATTCCTTATAGGAATAAATCTATTTATGGTAATTTTTGAGGAGTTGACCAAAAAGAATATGATATGTGAAGAAAATTCCCAAGTGTTTCGAAATTAAAGATGAGTGTTTGAAAGAATCTACCCCATCAACATAAGCAGAAGTTTAATTCAAGAAACTTGTTGATTTGCATAGAAATCATAAGTTTAGGGGAGGATTGTTATGAATTAAAGTTAAGTATTTAGTACGGTTGAAGAATACAAGAACAATTAGTACTGCTAATGAAGAGAAGAATACAAGAACAGTTAGTATTGCTGATGAAGAAAAGTTAGGACTGCTTTCAAGATTAAGGTGAAACCGCGTGAAGATAAATATGGAATGGATATGATGTATATCTTATTTGTATAGAATATAGTTTACTTGTAAAGGACTCTTTGTGCTATAAAAAGAGATCCTCAGTTAGGGTTTTATATACCTAATACCTAATCGATATCCATATCTCATATATACGAACAAGCATTGTTAAGAGCTTCACGTTTAATTGTTCAATATAGTGAAAGCAAAGTGTTTGATTTATACAATTGTCTTGTTCATTATTGTTACATTCATACGTTCATACAATCACCAAACACATATTCTTCTAAGTACTTGGTAGTAAATTCCGCGTGCTATCAAGTATATACTCAAAGTATCCCCAACACAACGTGTGTGTTTAGATCCGGTCACAGTTCCTTTAACCATTTTTTACTATCAAAATTTAAAAATTTTGTTCATTACATTACCATGAATCAGAAACGTTGTTACGTGATTCACAATACTTTGGAACGAGCTCACACACGCACCACGACAATCCATAATACGAATAAAAACCAAACGGATCCTTATTACATAGTTCTCGGCCCAACAGGCTATACCTAAGCCCACTACTATTCAAGCCCAATTCTTATTTTTCTTATATTTCATACGAGCCAACCCTCTAATACTTGGCCTCGATATCTTGATATTTCGACACACAAGCTATACCACATTTTACACAATTCGATTCTTCACATTTCAAGGATTCATGAATGGCAATTCATATTATCTAGTTCGAAAATTTGATATTAAAATGAGGCCTAAAGTTAACTCAATTCGACCACATGTACAACCCAACTCAAGTGTAACCAAAATTGACTAAACTCATTTTTACCTAAGCCATTGTGTTTTACCTAGTCGAAAACAACTTCTATAAGCCTCACCACCTTTCCTAATTCTTTTGGTCACGTCATATGTCGTTTGGACCTTTTAAATGTTTCGAAAATTATTGAACCATGCCACTTGATCATAGCCGAAACTGTAAGTAACAAGAAATCATAACATGTGTGGTGCTTGTGGTTTAGGCCGAATTAGAGAAAAGAAAAAGAGAGAGTGGAACCTTAAGAGAGAAAGTATAAGATGTTAGATTAGAATGAAGTGAAGGTCCAACCCTTCCCTTGTGTGGGAAGGGCTATATATAGTGACATACAAGACGCCCCATGTGGGCTATGGAGCAGGCTACAGTGGGTAAAGACCCGACCCGACTCCATGGTGAAACGATATCTATTCTAATATGATTAAACCTACGAGCTACTTAATGCTAATCTATACTCGGGGTGACCGAGTCTTTCATATGAATATTTATATTCCTAACAATCTCCCCCTAAGGGAGGTCACCCCGGAAATTACACTTTGAATTCTAGCATTCTATAACATAAATTTGAGTTTCTAGCTCGTAGTCTTTGATTCTTCCAAGTCTTTAATCTTTATGCATTCAGCAGTGAGCTTTATGATGACTGTTCTTTTTTCTTGGACGATCTTTGAAGATTCTGTTCTGTCATCATCCAATGTACGTCTCCAAGTCATCCTTCTGTAGCATTGTCTCCATGTGATGTTGTAATCTTTGTACCGACATGCTCACACTTTTTCTGGATCATGATTTTCAGCATCAGAGTTACGGAAGCAGTGTTGAAAGTCTTTCAGTTATCATGATTTCTTTGATTATGAAGGTGAAGTGCGAGCATGGGGTGATGGATCGGCATCTTTTCGGCAATCAGCTGCAACCACCAGGTATTCCTGCATACGACAGTTAGCAATAAAATGTCCGGTACTTATAGGTTCAGACTTCGAGATTGTTAACAGCATAATGTGAGAACTTTCTCTAATCCTTACCAAGGCTGTTCCTGAATTGGATACCCCCAAGAGGGCTTACAAGATCTACCAAAGTAAATCAACGATTAGGTGAGTCGCTGGAGTTCACTCCACGACTGTAGACCGTTTGAAACCGCCGCGACCACTAAGCGTAATCCACACAGAATTACCGAAGTGACCTGCTTTCAGGGCTGTTTGATGTTGACCCTGGCAGGAATTTTCATTCAATCACTGAGAATTACATTTGTAAATTCCCTCATAAATGTTCTGGCAGATTGCTAAGATCTGCGTAGGACTCATAAGATTACAACTAGTGTCCTTAATGTTGAACACCCAGTGTAGAAGTAACATGTGTTCCTATGAGATTTTATGATGCATCTCGTGGCTCTAGACTCGATAAGTGCATTTTTGGTAGTCGGAGACTGGAGCGGTGTCTCCTATTTCAATATCAACATGACTCGTAATGAGCGATCGATAGATTATGCAGGGTTCCCCGTGAGAATGAAACAAGTCCTTTTAAGAGAACTTGAGTGGCTAGAAAGTTTAGTGTAGTGCGTCACTGGGTCCATGACGTCTTGTCTTCAATACCGGTGTTACCTTAGTAACTACCTGTAGCATATGAATTGAACCCGATTTCTGCCCTAAGGTTGAATAATTGGTGGGCTATTTCTTTTCACCCTTTCTCATTATATTTCTTTTTAATTCTTCAACCCCTTCTTTCTCCTTTCTCATATTACTCTTTTTTTTCATAATCATACCTAAGGACTTTCTAATACTAACTATTCGGTATTGTCCTTGGGTAGATCCCTCCGGCTCTGGCGGATCATAGGACGGTTTTCCTAACGTTAGCCACCTTATAACTTCATGACTATCCTATGTTGCCGTTAACCAAATCCTTGAAAAATCTCTCAAAGTGTTTATGATTATGAAACACATTTTGCTAACACTTTGAGAGTTTTATACTTTTCAAATGCTCCTCCTTAACATGTGCTCGGATGATTTTATTATAACTTTGCACATGTTGGGTGGAGATCGCACTTTTTGAATTGATCCACTTTCAGTGAACACGACCGATTCGAGACACGCTTATATCACTAGTTAGACTAGCTTGAAATTATTACCCGGCCATGTCAAGTCACCAGAAAGTTTCTCGAAACGGTACACTCTACTCAGACACGTCCTCTTCGAGACACGCTTACATCACTGGTTAGAAAAGCTTGAAATTATTACCTAGCCAGGACATGTCCTTTCGATTAATGACAGTTTTTGTTTTGTCAATTCATTGGTGAAGTCTGAGTCGCGCTCACATGAGATGCCACATCCTTTTTGCTATCACAAACCATTCGCTCCCCCTCAATATGTGCATCGATATACGAAAGAGTTTAGCACATATGGAAGAGCTTACATTTAGGACCAAAACATCACATTTTATCAGATTGCATATTTAAATCACATTCTCTCCCCCGATAAAAAATTTCGAATCTTTTGAGATTTTGTGATCTCAATTGATTTAAATAAGTTTAGAAAATATGGGAGAAAATGTGGACAGGTTTAATATGTGTTGATAATGGAACATGCAACTGCTCCCCCTCAAACCAAGAGGGAGAGTGTCGGATCACTACTGATGTTGCACAAAGTTTAAAAAGGTTTCAAAAATTTGAACAAATACTCTCCCCCTCAATTAATGACCCATTTTCTATTTAAAGAGCTGTAGTCATTGAATTGAGTGTCAAGTATTTGTGAAAATTTAAGTCCAGTTATCACCTTGTGAAACACCAAAACTCTCTTGAAGAATCATAGATGAGAAAGAGTTGGTGATGCAAAGAAGACTTCTCATCTTATACGTGAAATAATGCACTGAAACGTACATTAATTTGAAGAAACATGGATATAAAGTAATCCATGCCCGGGTAAACTTCACCCAGTGGGAGGAACAGCCGCCTTTTTGGAGACAAGCTTTCCCCATAATGATGAACGGGTTACTGTCTGAAGTAACTGCAAGACGACATGACATGTTTTAACAATTCATTTTAACTTCTGCTCAAGCTTCATTTAAATTCTCGTGTCATTATTGAATGACATTTCTAGGACCGTAAATGTTATCGATAAACAGAAGACATGCCTAGAGGAACTATTTTTGGTATTTTTGTGTTTTTCTGATTTTTATGGTTTTTATAGGTTTTATATTTTTCTATTTTCTTTTTGGTTTAAAATATATACAAACATATACAAGGATATATGAAGCAAATCCCTTACTCCTCGTTTTCTTCTTGAAGACACTTGAGGGTTTCTAGAGTCAAACTCTTCATGCCAAGTCGCGGGAGAATAAATTGGAATCGTTCTCACGGGAGTGCCTTAGTAAAGATATCAGCCAACTGAAACTTGGTCCTCACGAAGTAAAGTTCAAAAATCCCTTTCTCAACCTGTTCCTTTATAAAGTGATGTCGGATATCAATGTGCTTTGATCGGGAGTGTTGGACATTGTTGCAGCAAAGAGCTATAACACTTTTGTTATCACAATACAGAGGAATCTTGTTGTATGCAAAGCCATAGTCCGATAGTTGAGATCTCATCCATAGGATTTGAGCACAGCATGCAGACATGGTAATGTATTCAGCCTCCGTGGAAGATATAGATGTACTCATTTGCCTCTTAGATGAACAACTTACTAACTTTTCTCCCAGAAACTGAGTACCTCCCGACGTACTTCAACGAGTATCTTGACACCCCGCATGGTCTGCATCTGCATAGGCCGTGAGTGCCATGTCGGTGTCTTTAGGATACCAGAGACCCATGTGAATAGTTCCTTGAAGGTATCGAAAGACTCGCTTTACCGCTTCCAGATGCTTTTTGGTGGGTTTAGACTGGTACCGAGCATACATGCATACCGCAAACAAGAGATCTAGCCTGCTAGCGGTGAGGTACATTAGGGATCCAATCATACTTTGAAACTTGGTTTAATCAACAGGGATCCCAGAGAGGTCTTCATCCAAATTCGATCTCTCAACCATAGGGGTGTCAACAGGATCACTTGAATCAAATCCAAATTTCTTCAATATTTCATTTGCATATTTGGATTGATTAATGAAGATGCCTCCGGGACTTTGAGAGATTTGTAAACCTAAGAAGAATGACATTTGTCCCATCATAGACATTTGGAACTTAGAACTCATCTTGTTAGAAAATCGATCACATTCCATAGGGTCAGAGGAGGCAAAAATAATGTCATCTAAGTAGATCTGAACGTGAAGTAGATGTTTGCCCGTTTTCCTAGTGAATAGTGTAGGATCAACAACACCTTTGGAGAATCTGTTTGCCAGAAGAAACTTAGAAAAAGTGTCATACCACGCCCTAGGTGCCTGCTTTAAGCCATAGAGGGCCTTCTTCAAGCGATAGGCGTGATTAGGACGATCAAGGTCCACAAATCCTTCAAGTTGACTTACATAGACTTCCTCTTTCAAATCACCATTTAAGAATGTTGTCTTTACATCCATTTGGTAGACTGTCATATTCTGACTGGCAGCATTAGTGAGAAAGATTCTGATGTCTTCAATTCGAGCAACCGATGTAAATGATTCTTCAAAGTCTATGCCCTCTTCTTGATGATACCCCTCTGCAACAAGCTGTGCCTTATTTTTCAGAACATCACCATGCTCATCGAGTTTCACTTTGAAGATCCACTTTAGAGCGATAATCATTGCACAATCTGGAAGAGGCACTAATTCCCATACTTCAATTCGATCAAACTTATGAATTTCTTCTTGCATTGCAGTAAACCAGCAGTCTTTAGACAAAGCATCTTTGAAATCTTTGGGTTCGACTTTGGACAGTACGGAATTAAAGAAGCACCACAAGGCATCGGTGGCAAGTTGCTTTCGTGTGGATACCGGACGAGAAGGATTTCCAATGATGTTGTCAATCGGATGATCATTGGTCCATTTTCTGAGATGATCATGTGGTTGAGGGTAGGGAACTGATGTTGCCGTGTTAGGATCCCCTGAAGAAGATGTCTCTGTAGAAGATTCAGGAGCAAAGATATTCTCAAATGGAACATCCTCAGTAGGAGCAAAAGGATTCACTTCAAAAGAATTTTCTACTCCAGAGCCTTGCTGTACCCAAAAAGCTTGAATATTTGAAGATGATGGTGAGTGACTGGTAGCTGGTGCATCTTGACCGATTGAGACAGATACAGATGGACCCTCTGAATTTTGTGGAATTGGAGCATCAACAACTGGAGGTACCGGTGGAGCTTCAGTTGTAGTATCAGCCGTTGGTGGCTCAAAGTATTCATCAAACATTGGATCAAACAAAGTCTTCAACTCTTCACTGGTAGGGGGTACATAAGGAACTGCAGGAGTGGGATGTTGTACAAGACCTGAACTAATTGGTCCAAGAGACAAAAGATTAGGTGCGGGTCCAGAACTTGTGTGTCCAGGAGCCGTTTGCTCAGTCAGCTCATCGAATGTCACGTGAATGGTTTCCATGATTTTTCGGGTTCGTTTGTTGTAGATTTGGTATCCCTTGCGATCTGGTGCATATCCAACAAAGAATCCTATGTCTGCTATAGCCTTTAGTTTTCCCAGATCCTGACTGTCGTTTGTTGGGTAGCATAGAGCACCGAACACTCGTAGGAAGGAAAGATCTGGTTTTTTGCCATGTATCAGCTCATAAGGAGTTTTGTTGTGAAGAGTATGTATCAAGGATCGGTTGTGGGTGTAACAGGCTGTAGCAATTGCTTCCGCCCAAAGAAACATCAGTGCCTTGGAAAATATCAGCATGGTTCGTGCAGCTTCCACAAGAGTACGATTTCGTCTTTCAACAACTCCATTCTGCTGAGGAGTGCGAGGAACACTTTTCTGGTGAGTTATGCCAATAATTTCATAAAACTGAATGAGTTGTTTGTTAACAAACTCGGTTCCATTGTCTGTGCGGATGATTCTGACGGTTTTGTTAAGTCTTACTTGTAGCTGTTTGATAAGCTTGATGATAACCTCTGGAGTCTCGTCCTTGGTTCTCAAAAACTTCACCCATGTAAACCGAGAGTAGTCGTCGACCACCACAAGAATATATCTCTTCCCATTTATACTCTGTACTCTCATTGAACCGCACAGATCCATGTGAAGGGTGTGAAGAACTTCCATAATGGTGTTGACAGTTTTGGGTTTGTGAGTATGCTTCTTGCTTTTGCCCAGTTGACAAGCAGAACAAAGATGATCCTTTTCAAACTTCAATCTGGGCATACCTCGAACAAGATCCTTGCGAGTAAGTTCATTTATGGTGTCTAAGTTTAAATGATTTAAACGACGGTGCCAAAGCCATGATTTGTTATTTGAGGCCTTTGACAGCAAGCAAATAGGAGAGGACTGAATCATGTCTTCAATAGAGATGGTGTATAGATTAGTACCACGGCTGCCTTTAAGGAGATCAATACCATCCAATTCTCTGATGAAACATGTGTGTTTTCTGAAAGCAACTTCAAGATCGGAATCACAAAATTGACCAACAGAGAACAAATTGTGCTTACCGATACTTCATAACTAACACCTTGTTGGGTTTGTTCCAGTGTTAGCTCCATCTCAGTTGGCACTATTCCCTCATTCACTTTTCTCCTTTTTTTTTTTTTTTTTTTTTTAATCATACCTAAGGACTTCTACACTAACTAGTGGATTGTCCCTGGGTAGATCCCTCCGGCTCTGGCGGGATCATGGGAACTTGAACCTAACCTAACCATCCTTATAACTCCATGCGTTAATTAAAATGGTCGGTCTTTGATATTCATCCATGATTGCCAAACCAAATCCTTGAAAAATCTCTCAAAGTGTTCATGATTTTGAAACACATTTTTTTTTTGCAAACACTTGAGAGTTTTATATTTTTCAAATGCTCCCCCTCAACATGTGCTCGAGTGATAGTTTTATAAATTTGCACATGTTAGGTAGAGCTTGCACTTTTTGAATTGATCCACTTTCAGTGAACATGACCGATTCGAGACACGCTTACATCACTAGTTAGACTAGCTTGAAATTATTATCCGGCCTGGTCAAGTCCACAAAAAGTTTCTCGAAATGGTACTCTCTACTCAGATACATCTTTTTTGAGATACGCTTACATCACTGGTTAGACCATCTTGAAATTATTACCCGGCCAAGACGTATCCTTTCGATTGATGACAGTTCAAGTTTTGTCAACTCATTGGTGAAGTCTGAGCCTTGCTCACGTGAGATGCCAAATCCTTTGTTTTGTAAAAACCATTTGCTCCCCCTCAATATGTGCATCGATATAAGAAAGATTTTAGCACATATGGAAGAGCTTGCTTCTATGACCAAAACATTTTTTGCTCCCCCTCAATATGTGCCTTGATATACAAAATGGTTTAGCACATACGGGAGAGCTTACATTAACATCCAAATCATCACATTTTATCAGAATTTCCTATTTAAATCACATTCTCTCCCCCGATCAAAAATTTCAAACCATTTGAGATTTGTGATCCCAAGTGATTTAAATAAGTTTAGAAAATTTGGGAGAAAATGTGGTCAGGTTTAAATGTATTCTGATTTAGGAGCATACTATGCTCCCCCTTAAACCACGAGAGAGTGTCACTGCTGATGTTGCACAAATTTGGCAAGGAGTCAAAAATTTGAACAAGTACTCTCCCCCTTAATTAATGACCCATATTCTATTAAAAGAGCTGTAGTCATTCAATTAAGCGATAAGTATTTGTGAAAATTTTACTTCAATTTACCACCTTGTGTAACATCAAGACTCTCTAGAAGAATCAAACAAGATAAAGAGTCTTGATGAAAAAGAAGACTTCTCTTCTTATACACGACAAGACGCACTGAAACGTACATCAAGTCGGGGAAACATGGATATAAAGTAATCCATGCCCAGGTGAACATCACCCGGTTGGAGGAACAGCTGTCCTTTTGGCGACATGCTTTCCCCAATGTACAGCGTGGGTTGCAGTATGAAGTAACTGCAAGCCATTAAGACATGTTTTAACTGATTAGTATAACTTCTGCTCGAGCTTCATTTAAGAATCCGTGCCATTGTTGAATGACATTTCTAGATCCGTAAATGTTATCGATAAACAGAAGACATGCCTAGGTAGGACTATTTTTGGTATTTTCTGATTTTTGATTTTTATGGTTTTTATAGGTTTTATATTTTTGTATTTTTCTTTTTGATTTAAGATATATACAACTATGTACAAGGATATAAGAAGACAATCCTTTACTCCTCCTTTTCTTCCTGACGACACTTGAGGGTTTCAGGAGTAATGCTTTTCATGCCAAGGCGTGGGAGAATAAACTGAAACCTTTCTCTTGGGAGGGCCTTGGTGAAGATGTCAGCTAACTGAAACTCTGTCCTCACGAAGTATAGTTCCACAATTCCTTTTTCCACTTGTTCCCTGATGAAGTGATGCCTGATGTCGATGTGTTTTGACCTGGAGTGCTGAACATTGTTACAACAAAGAGCAATGGCGCTTTTGTTGTCGCAATATAGGGGAATTTTGTTGTATGAGAATCCATAGTCCGAAAGTTGTGATCGCATCCAAAGGATTTGTGCACAACAAGCAGACATGGCAATGTACTCAGCTTCAGTAGATGATATGGAAGTACTCATCTGCTTCTTAGAAGACCAACTAACTAACTTTTCCCCTAAAAACTGAGCTCCTCCTGAAGTACTTCGACGAGTGTCTTGACATCCCGCATGATCAGCATCCGCGTAAGCCGTTAACTCCATTGCAGTGTCCTTAGGATACCAGAGGCCCATATGAACCGTGCCTTGAAGATATCGAAAGATCCTTTTCACTGCTTCAACATGCTTCTTGGTTGGTCTGATTAACACCGAGCACACATACACACAGCAAACAGAAGATCTGGTCTGCTAGCCGTGATGTACATCAAAGATCCAATCATGCTTCGATATTTTGTTATATCCACTGGAATCCCTGAAGGATCTTCATCCAGCTTCGTTCTATCAACCATGGGAATGTCAACAGGTTCACTTGAATAAAATCCAAACTTTTTCAAGATCTCGTTGGCGTATTTGGATTGATTAATGAATATGCCACCGGGACTTTGAGAAACTTGTAATCCTAAGAAGAATGACATTTGTCCCATCATGGACATTTGGAACTTGGAATTCATCTCCTTTGAAAAACTATCACATTCACTAGGATCTGTTGAAGCAAAGATGATATCATCTACATATATCTGAACTAGTAGTAGATGGTTTCTTGACTTCCTGGTGAATAGTGTGGGATCAACAACACCCTTGGAGAATCCGTTCACTAGGAGGAACTTGGACAATGTATCGTACCATGCCCTTGGCGCCTGTTTTAACCCATAAAGAGCCTTCTTCAAGCGGTAAACATGAGTAGGGTGTTCAGCATCCACGAATCCTTCTGGTTGACTCACATAAACTTCTTCCTTTAAGTCACCATTCAAGAATGCCGTTTTGACATCCATCTGGTAGACTGTCATATTACGACTAGCAGCATTTGCCAGGAAGATTCTTATAGCTTCAATTCTAGCAACCGGAGCAAACGATTCTTCAAAATCAATGCCCTCTTCTTGTCTAAACCCTTTAGCAACTAGCCGTGCCTTGTTCTTTAAGACATCACCATACTCATCAAGCTTCACTTTGAAGATCCACTTTAAAGCAATGATCATTGCAAGTTCTGGAGGAGGCACTAATTCCCATACTTCAAGTCGATCAAATTCATGGATTTCATCCTGCATAGCCTGGAACCAGCAATCTTTAGTCATTGCTTCTTTGGCATCTTTTGGTTCGACTTTGGACAGTACAGAATTGAAGAAGCACCATAGTGCATCAGTGGCTAGTTGATTACGTGTGGATACTGGACGTGAGGGATTGCCTATGATGTTGTCGATTGGATGATCACTGGTCCATTTCCTGAGATGGTCGTGAGGTTGGGGGTTATGAACAGACGTAGCAGTGTTGTGTCCTTCAAGTGAGGATGTGTCTGATGAATGTTCAGGAGCAAATATGTTTTCAAAAGGAACCTCATCAACAGGAGCAAAAGGATTAACTTCCAATGAATTATTATCTGAAGATTCTTGTATTACTGGAGAAGTTTGAGCGTTTGATGACGAAGGCGATTGACTGGCAGCTGGAGCATTGTGACTGACTGATACTGAAGCTGTAGGGCCTTCTGAACCTTGTGGGGCTTGAACCTCAGCCATAGGAAGTACAGCAGGTTCACTTGGGATGGTTCCATTCGTTGGCTCAAAGTATTCATCAAACATAGGATCAAATAACTTCTTTAACTCCTCGCATGTAGGTGGCACATAAGAATCTGCAGGCGTGGAATTCTGTACAAGTCCTGAACTAATGGGTCCAGGAGACAAAAGGTTAAGATCGGGTCCAGAACTAATTTGTCCTGAAGCAGGTTGCTCACTCAGCTCATCGAACGTAACATGAATGGTTTCCATAATTTTACGGGTTCTCTTATTGTAGATTCGATACCCTTTGCTGTCTGGTGCGTATCCAACAAAAATACCTACATCTGCTTTAGCTCTTAACTTTCCCAAGTCTTGACTATCGTTAGTTGGGTAGCAAAGTGCAACAAACACACGGAGAAAGGAAAGATCTGGTTTCTTGTTATGAATTAGCTCGAAGGGAGTCTTCTCATGAACCGGATGAATTAGGGATCGGTTTTGAGTGTAACATGCTGTTGCAATAGCCTCTGCCCAGAGAAACATTGGTTTCTTTGAAAATATAAGCATAGTTCTTGCAGCCTCCACCAGAGTACGGTTCCTTCGTTCAACCACTCCGTTCTGTTGAGGAGTGCGAGGGTTACTTTTCTGATGCGTGATGCCAATACTTTCATAGAAATTACGGAGTTGTTGGTTAACAAACTCAGTACCATTATCTGTGCGGATGATTCTGACAATTTTATCGAGCCTTACTTGCAGCTGTTTTATCAGTTTAATGATAACCTTTGGAGTTTCGTCCTTGGTTCTCAAAAACTTTACCCATGTGAACCGAGAATAATCATCTACTATCACCAGAACGTACTTCTTTCCATTTATGGTTTGTATTCTCATTGGACCGCACAAGTCCATGTGGAGGGTATAAAGAACTTCCAAGTTGGTGTTGATGGTTTTAGGCTTGTGGGTTTGTTTCTTGCTTTTACCCAGTTGACATGCAGAGCAGAGATGATCTTTCTCATATTTCAGTCTGGGCATCCCTCTAACAAGATCTTTACGGGAAAGATTATTTATGGTACCGAAGTTCAAGTGGTTCAAACGACGATGCCACAGCCATGATTTTGTTTAGAGGCTTTAGAAAGCAAGCATATGGGAGAGGACTTCAACATTTCTTCAATCGATATGGTGTATAGGTTGGTGCCCCGACTGCCCTTGAGGAGATCTATACCATCCAATTCTCTGACGAAACATGTATGCTTTCTGAAAGCCACTTCCAGATCTGAATCACAAAATTGACCCACAGAAAACAGATTGTGCCCTAGTCCTTCCACATAATATACCCTTGAGATTACACTGTCACCAAACACATAATCTCCATAACCCATAATAGCACCAAAGTGGTCGTTCCCAAATCTAACTGTCCCGATAAACTTTTTCACGAAGTTCTTGAGCCGCGAGCGATCCCCAGTCATATGTTTTGAGCAGCCTGAGTCCAAATACCACAGGACGATTTGTACGACCTGCATTTGAAACCAGACAACAATGGATAACTGAAAAATGTGGATCCCCAAGTGCAATTGGGGTCCATTTGGTCAGCACACACACATATTCAGGAACCACAGATTTCACAGATGCTACTGTCTTTACTGAGGAGACAGAACTAGAGGCAGGACAAGACCTAGATGGAAGGCATTGTGACTCTAAAGACAGGATTCTACTAGTTGGTCTCCATTCCTTATTCATCACAATTTTATGCATATTCATTTTAGGTAATGATCTCTGTTTTCCTAAATTGAATTTCCTTCCAGTGGGTCTCCATTCCTTAACATTCACAATTTTATGCTTATTCATTTTAGGTAACGTGCACTGTTTTCCTAAATTGAATTTCCTTCCAGTGGGTCTCCATTGATAGCCTATGCTAGCAAATGTTTTTCCTGTTGCTTTCCAAACCTTTTTGCATGCTTCAGTTATCCTACCATTCTTAACATGGGATGATGCAGAAGACATCAAGAAAGACACAACACATTCATCATGATTAGCAGAAATTAAACAATTGTCGCATGTTTTACAGATAGTATTAGAATTCGAATTAATTACAGTACTTTTGATACTAGAATCAACACGATTCATCCTACTCATTGCAAACTTATTGTTCCTAGGTTGGGCTTCTACATTCTTCAAGTGATCATTCTTAGCTGGCGCAATCCTATCCTTTCTTGCATTTCCTCTAGACCTTGACCCGCTAGCTTGGGTGTCACTTTTTACTCCTGTAGAAGCATCGAAGGTAACATTAGTTTTGTTTTTCTGTCACATGCCTTCCTGATAATGATGTGTTGGGTTCTGATGTTTTAGGTGGTAGATCAAAGGCTACATGCTTGTTCTCAACATTGGATGATGATGCAACAAATCTATCTCTATGGCAGCTAAACTTAGGAATTGAGCCTATGGCATATTCTAAGTTTTCCTGAATCCTTTTCGTGAGTTTGCAAACATAGACAACTGCCCTATCAAGTGGCTTATCAGCCCTATCCTCTTCAACTACCTCACGAAGTGTGTCAAGGCCCTCTCTAAGATGATCGAGATATGTTTGATGGGCAAAGCTGTTATTTCTAAGCTTAAACGGAATACGCCCAACATCAACATCATACTTTTTACTATCAGTAGCCTTTGGTGCATCACAATTACAAGTGGTGCATGGCATTTTACCTTTCACCCGAACCTTCAGATTCTCAATTTCATTTGTCAAAGAGGTTATTTGATCATTGTGATTGCTTCTTGTAACTTTAATAGAATCATATAACTCTTTGAAATGTTGTTTAACCTTTGAATTTTCTTCTCGATAACACTCATTTTCATAATGTAACTTATTTATGGTGTTTTGATATTGAAAATTCTGAGAATCTGAAGACGAAGGTTTATTGGTGCCATATACTTCACACTTGTTGGATTTCAATTGGGCAGTTTGGGCCCTCAGCAGTCGAATCGTGTTCGTGTGAGCTTGAATTGTCTCATCTCGTTTGCTTAATTCAAAATAAGTATCAAATTCAGGAGCATCCAAGGATGTCTTGTCATTTGATATTTTATGTTTTTCATTTAAATGTTGATATTTCAATTGCAAATTAAGATATTCAACTTCCAATTTTGAAAAACGTTTAACCATATTATCATGGTCATCATTTTGAATTTTTTCAAGCAATTTTAAATTCTCCCCCTCAAGCTCAACAACACGATTCTGGGTGACATTTAACGCAATAGCATACTCATTAAATTGACAAGCAGACAATGCAGAATCAATAACAGTGTAAAATACATCTTGTGCAATACATTTAGCAATCAAGTTGTCGTTAGTAATGAGTATGTTTTTTCTTTCAATCTCTCGACTCTTAAGTTCTATTGCATGTTCATTCACCTCATTTTCCATATCTTTAAACACTACTTCCATTTCTTTTATTTCGGCTTTAAGAGCAGTTTGCAACCCTTCAAAGTGTTCTTTAAGTAGTTTAAAGAATGGCATGACCTCAGTTAAGTAACACCTTTTTGCATGTTCAAAACACCTTTCCCCCTCAGTAATACCGGAGGGTGTGATTCTCTTCTTACATGTTTTATCGAAATCAGCAAACAGTTGCCAAAGCACATATAAGCTAATAAAAGTTTTGCATTCAGTGGGAAGAGACAAAGGCACTAAATTCCTAGGTGTATTGGGAGGATACACCGTTATGGACGGAACTTTTCTAATAAGGGGGATGTTGGCCTTAAGTTTTTCTACCTTAAGTTTTTCATTATCTTGTTTCCAGAAAATCTGTTCAGGTGTTAACTTCTTTTGAGGAGCAAACACAGTCAAACGATTTTCCTCATAATAATCATGGGGCTTGATTATTATTCGTTTGACTATGCACTCGGGATCCCTCATTTTCTCATTCATTTTTTCCCTCGTTCTATCACTTATCTCATCCTCTTCATTTGTGTAGATATGCTCAGGTTGGTCATGAATAGGCATAAGCATCACATTACCATCATATAGGGCTGGTTGAAGTACTTTCATGTCCCTAAGGATGGTTGACTTAGGTTCACCTATCATGATTTTACTATGCTTATCACTCAACTTTCTGTGCTTATGAATCATTTGAGCAGTTTGTATGGTTTGATTTTGTGTGTACAACTTATCTTCAAGCTTATTTTTTAATGTCTTGAGTCTAGAGAAATCATTTAAAAGAGTTGTTTCTTTTTGTTTGAATTCTTGCTTAAGTGTAGTTACACACTTTTGTGCTTCCTGTTTTTGTTTGACTGACTGTTCTAGCTGACTTTTCAAAGAACTCAACTCTAATTTTAATGTTTCTTCTCTCACTCTAGACTCTTTAATAAGTGTACTCATTTGACCTTCTAATTTCTGCTCACGATCATTAAGCTCAAACTTAGCACGCTGTTCATACATAGCCACTTGTTCTTTATAGATGTTTAGTCTAGTGATCAAGTTATCATCAGGGACAGGCAATTTGTTCTCATGGCACTCGCATGCATTATCTATATTACCCGCATTATCTAAGGCGCATACATTACTCATAACACAAACATCATTATTGACAAAAGATTCACCATTTGGTACATCAGGCGAGTTGTTGTGATTCAAATACTGTTCATATGAAATAATATTGCTATTTTCCATGTCAACATTACTTGAGTCAGAAACATCTGCCTGATGTACTTCTTCGGGATTCTTTTGTCCCTCGACAATATTATATGTGTCATAGATTTTTAGTACCTCAGATATCACGGATGCATTAGAAGGACCAGCTTGACGGGGAGATGAGACCAGGGAAGACAAGTTAGCCATGAAGATTGTTTGAGCCGTAGGTTCATCATCTACATCAGAGTCATATGCATCACAGTCATCTGCCTTGAAGATGTTAGGATCATTAAGTGCTAGATCCTGAACAGGTTTCTCATCCACATCTTCATCAAAAGTATTTCCTCCATCTCCTGCCAAGAACAATAACTCTTCCTCATCCAATATAGCTCCATTCTCTTGAGCTTGCATTAACAGCATCTTGTCTTTGAAGTAATCTGAGTTCTGAGGACGTTTAGGTTGATTGCAGTTTCTAGCAATGTGTCCAAGCCCCCCACAATTATAACACTTGATCTGTTTCCCTTGCCCCTGATTGGCATTCCCTGCTTTATTCTACACATAACCTCGACCCATGTTTCTACCAGCTCTCCCTTGCACATTCTGAACCACAATTTTCCCATCCTCCACCATTGCTAGATTGCGTGGGTTGGATGAATTCCTTAACTGATTGTTGGTCTGAGGGAGTGATGCTTGAAACTGTTGAACCAGTAATGAAACTTGATTGGTGAGGTTGTCAATCATTTTGTTGGTCTGAGAGTAGCCTGAGTCAAGTTGAGAGCTCATAGCAGGTACTTGTGAGTGAAGTTGATGATAGCTTGGGTTGGATGATGATTGGATTGTCGGTTGAACATTTGTCATGAACGCCAGTGGATCATTTGTAGTTGAAGGACTTAACTTTTCTCTCAGCACCCGATCATAGACAGCATGCTTCTCATGTTGTTGCAGGTATGCATACAGCTGTTCATAGTTGGTATCCCTTAAACCTTTGTTGAGTTTGACAGCAGTAACAAATCTGTCCCATTCAGGAGTCATGTTGTTCACAAACTTTGAGTTTAGTTGGATATTAGGCATAGTCATTCTGATCATCCTCATATCATTCACCAACTTATGAAATCTCACATAGTAGTCTGTGACATTCTCTCCTGGGTTCATTTTGAAATGCTCGAACTCATCATACAGCTGTGACTCACGATCTTCCTTTGTGAGTTCTGACCCTGCCAACAACATTTTAACGTTGTCCCACACAGCTTTGGCTTCAGTGTTGAAATTGATGAGCTTGTATACATCCTTTGGAAGACCTTGAATGACTATGTTTGAGGCTCTAATGTCGGCATCATACCTCTTCTTTTCTTCTTCATTAAGATCATTGTAGTTTCTAGGTCTGTCTATGCCCCAAGTTACAGTCCCATCTTCACCAGTTGTAACAACATCTCTGGTGGTACCCATCTGATATGGTCCATCGTCAATTGACTTAAGAATGTTAACTCCATTATCTTTTCCCAAGCAGTAAAGTCTTATCCGTTGTGCCCAAGACTCATAATCCGTCCTATCTAGCATAGGTGGACGAGTGTCAGATCCTGCTGCTTGAATATCTTCTGATGATGTGTTTGATGTGGTAGCCATAGTAACTACGGGATTTTACAGATCTTGTGATTTAACCGAGAAATCGAATCTTTCGCGGGAATTTCTAAAATCACCAAGACACAAACCGCCTAGACAAATAGCACTCTTGAGGATACAAACCGCCTAGACAAACCGCGTAGACACAAACTGAGTTCACACTGCAGAGACAAACCGTGTAGACACAAACCGAGTTCACGCTGGAGAGACAAACCGCGTTGATACAAACCGAGTACACGCTGCAAAGACAAACCGCGTAGACACAAACCGAGTTCACGCTGGAGAGACAAACCGCGTTGATACAAACCGCATACACACCTCAAAGACAAACCGCGTAGACACAAACCGAGTTCACGCTGCAGATACAAACCGCATAGACACAAACCGAGTTCACGCTAGAGATACAAACCGCGTTGACACAAACCGAGTTCACGCTGCTTATACAAACCATGTAGACACAAACCGAGTTCACGCTGGAGATACAAACCGCGTTGACACAAACCGAGTTCACGCTGCAGAGACAAACCGCGTTGACACAAACCGCGTACGCACCTTAGAGACAAACCGCGTTGGCACAAACTTCCAAACACGTCACTTTCAATGCAGTTTGTCCTTTTGCCTAAACTAGTAATAGGACAAACCGCGTACCCGATGTGACACAAACCGCGTTCAAGAACGTCCAAAATACACAAACCGCATCCAAGAACACTTGGATAAAAACCACTCGAATCACCCAAAAATGCCACACAAACCTTAAATCTGTGAATCCAAGCACCAAATATTACTCTTATACTATTCCTAAGCTAGAAAGTACACGGTATAACAACTTTTAATCACTAAACAAAGCACAAAATGAAATAAATGTAACTTAACAAATCGAACCAAAAAAACCTCAAAAACTACACAAATCCGTGAATACCAACTCTCATGGACCTAACCATGGCTCTTGATACCAATTGTAGGGTATTCACAATGCAAGAAACACTAGTTTGAGGCCTTAATATGGATCGAATGAATAAGATTCTAGAGAGAGGTAGGAGAGTTTGGGAGCCTTTGTAGAGAGAGAAATAGGATGAGATTAGATTAGCTTGAAAGGTCCAACCCTTCCCATGGGTGGGAAGGGAGTATTTATAGTATTACATAATATGTCCCTAGTGGACTGTGGAGCGAGCTGACAGAGGGTAAAGACCCGACCCACTCCACAATACTAATTAATAACTAAACTACTAATAATATTACTGATAATCCTACGAGCTATGATGATCTAATAAGTACTCGGGGTGACCGAGTCTTCAGCTGAATATTCATATTCCTAACAATAACATGTATGGTGCTTGTGGTTTAGGCCGAATTAGAGAGAAGAAAAAGAGAGAGTGGAACCTTGAGAAAGAAAGTGTAAGATGTTAGATTAGAATGAAGTGAAGGTCCAACCCTTCCCTTGTGTGGGAAGGGCTATATATAGTGACATACAAGATGCCCCATGTGGGCTATGGAGCGGGCTACAGTGGGTAAAGACCCGACCCGACTCCATGGTGAAATGATATCTATTCTAATATGATTAAACCTACGAGCTACTTAATGCTAATCTATACTCGGGGTGACCGAGTCTTTCATATGAATATTTATATTCCTAACAGAAACATACACGCAAGCACCTCCCTTAAATTCCATTATACTCGAGTGCTAGCTAAGGTTATTCCCCTAATCTCTTCGGCATCAAATCAATAGCCAACTTGTGTGTATATAATACTATATACTAGTGCATGTATGTATACTTATACGTATACACATTCACACCCTCATTCCATCACAAACATATAACACACACAATATTTCCTAAGTCCTTTTCTCTCTAAGCTGAGCCATTCAATAAGCAAGAACAAGTCCTAGGCGTTCATTCCATTTTCCAACTCGAGAGCTAGTGATCTCGATTCGTTTGTGTTCATTCTAACGAGTAACGTGCAATAGTCCATCCTCCCTAGTTAATTTCAACGTTTCTCACCACCATATTTGGTGTAGTAAGCCTTTCGAAATCATTTCTATACATACTTATGATTTTCACTTGTTCATACACGTTTCTATTTCATTCGAGTTCATGTACAAGCTTTCCATTATTTATTTCAATCTCTCATTATTTATTTTATGTTCATATATGACCTCCTAATTCTATGGATGGCTAGATAAGAAGTACTATATTCATTCATCACATATATCATCATATAAATGCTTATCGAGAACCATTTTAAAACCTTGTTGAATATCGAACGTATATAAGTCATTTAATCTTTTGGACCATGTTGTTCGACTAGAAAATGTTCCATAAAATCATTTCTATACATATGACATATCGAATAAATTACACAACCTATTTCTCCATAAGCTAAACAAATAAGCAGTAACAATAAGCTACCATGATAAGCTCCTATGCTATCTTTTCGAACCCACAAGCTAAACACCCTCGAACTAGTTATAAAAGCTATATGTTTATCGAGTGGGCCTTAAATCCCACTAAGCTCAAAATAAGCAATTTCGAATAAGCAGTCCAATAAGCAGTTTGAATATGTTATAAGGACTATATTTTAAGCCCAAAACGATTTGAAACCCATTGGATCGTTATATGTTAACGGGCCTATTATAAAACCCTTAAGGCCCAATAAGCTAAAAATAAGCTCTTTTTATGAAATAAGCTATTTTACAAACTTAAATAAGCTATTGAAGACTTATGAAACTCTCGGAAAACTTAATCTATAACATTTGTGATTTTTGGACTTAAAATGCAAAATATTATGCTTATCGGGTTAAAAATTTTAACTTTCATATAATTTGGTGTTAAACTATCATTTTCATAAGTTAAGGGTAGAAAGTGAATAAACAGTAACCAGGAGTGTTAAAATGTCATATTTTGATATTTTGGACCAAAAATGTAATTATAATCTAACCAAGGACTAACGGTGTACAAGTTTCACCGTTAGGGTTAAAAGTGTAAATTTCCTATAACTTGAAGCACCATTCAGTAACTATGTTATATATATATTCACATAAAATGTTTCATACATTTTCAACCTTAAAGGGTATTTTTACATTTCGTACGATTTATTTAACAAACGATACGTATATATATATATATATATATATATATATATATATATATATATATATATATATATATATATATATATATATATATAACGAGATTTCTAACGAATAACATAATGTATCATTCACCAGCTTTCGAAGAAACGATATTTACGGATTCAATAAACATAAAAACAAGATAATATTATATATAATATTATTTTTGAACTTTAAGCATTTTAAGCATATCATCCATTCTCATCACGAACCAATTCGTTATCCGATACTATTTCCACAATCATTATTCGTATTAAACCAAGCTTAAACTATCGATATCTCAGATTTCCCTATTATTCAGTTCGTGTGTTGGAGCCGTTCCCATATTACATTTGATTTCACATTATCTATGCCAACTACATTCAAGGTGAGCTCATAGTCCCACTTTTATCTTTTATATAATTTTAAACTCGTGGGGAGATACATGCTACAAAACAGAACACAAGTATTTTATGTATGCTATACCTGATTGATATTGCCTAAGTTACCATTACTATTGCCACTATTACAAGTCCCTCCCATCATGAGCCATTAATCACTTGCGAGTGAACGCGAATATAGTGAACATATCTGTTGGAGGCTGACTGTCTAATTGAACTAACCAGAAGATGGTCTTAGTTGCTAGCTGGTTTAGTCAAATGCACTTTATTTGAAGGAAATAGGTAGACGGCAATCTCCTATTTAGGGCCATAACTCACATCATTAATTTGGTGTGTTCATGCCGTTTATGCGGTACTCGTTAAGGTTTGAGTGTCATGAGACTTAGGGCAATATATCGAACTGCAATATTACTATTTCTAATATGATTGTATTTCTATGCAATTATACAAATTGAGACTTGTGTTCAAACTGATTACAATTACAAACACTATGGATTCACTCAACAATTTTTTTGACTTTTAGCATGTTTATCTCAGGTAATTAACTGAGCATTCAAGGCACGGAGTGGGCAAATAAAGTGACGATTTTTGGTGTCAAATAAATTCTATCATTCATTTCAAACTATCCTATCTTTTGTGAGATATTAAACATTGAAATTTTCTTTTTGTATATGAATTATTAAATAAATGATAATAACTTTCAAAACGCCTCTTTTGAGTCATTTTATATGATTATGACTATGATCCTTCCAGTGATACCTCGTTTAGTCTTTCGCTGTTAACTTGAAATTTAGGGGGTGTTACATTTTAAGTCGATGAAACAGAATGTCGAGAATGCATGATGGAAACAACATGTCGAGGACACAACAAGAAGCAGTAGATCGTGTTATGCATGGGACGAGCAATGATGCAAGATCATCTTGATATGCAAAGAATGTTGTTGTGCTTGTTTCTTAAACTAATGAAGAGGCAGCAGGTTGAGTGTTTTAAGTGCTGCTCAATGATGATTAGAGCTGCCAGCAGGTTTGGATTTGTTCATACTGCTGCGTGATCTTTAATACTGCTCCTTTACATTAGTACTGCTCGAATACATTTAGTACTGCCAGGTTGTCTCATTAGTATTGCTACGTTTAATATGTTAGTACTGCTCATCGTGTGTTAATACTGCTCGAGGACGTGCACATAGTTTGAACTATTTGAGTTCAAAGGTACTGGATTACTACTTCCATGTTTTATCTTTATGCTGCTCGAGCTCATGGTTAGTACTATCTATTCTAATTAATGCTGGTGCTCACGTGTTAATTTGTACTCCTGGTTGTTTAGTTTTGCATTAGTTATAACAGAATTGCCAAAGGTTATGTGAGAAATTCGAGTGTTTGTGGGATATGAATTGGTAAAGATTATTGGGATAAGTTATGCAAGCAGGATGTGAACATTTGTGCTATTAGATAAAGTTGCTTATTTGAGGGGAAAAAAGTTAATACTGTTAGCTTTTAGTTACAACTGCTGCATAGTACTGCCAGTGTCACCCGACATCTGACAGAGGGAATTGTTTGTACTGTCCGTTATGACAAATATTGGGCAATACACGCGTGAGGGATCTCGGATAAAATAGAAACATGAGTTGATTTGGTTTTTGGTGTTTACTGTTTGGTTTTGGTTTTACATGTTCTTAACAGTTTAATGGCTCGTTTTTATTAGTTCAATTGATTACGAAGAAGATTGATTATCATCTATTTGTCGATGAAGTGGAATTATTCGGGTTTGTGTTTTATCATACCTTTTAGCAGGAGGTAACTTGTTTGTGCGTTCAAGTGGTGACTAAGACTTGAAAAATCTGTATTTTTGTCAAGAGATTGAAATCTCCTTATACATCGGTTTGGGTATACGTTCGAAGTCACATATATAGTACAAGATATAAGACACAAGTTTGGGTTGTTCTACTTCAGCATCAAGTTTGTAATACTTAGTTTTCTTCATCAGTAATCATTACATCGAGTTTACAGATTTGAAGAATCAAGAAATAGTTAACATATGGGTTTCAGGGGAAGCTTAATGTTAAAATGTTTAACCATTTATATGCTACATCAAGGAGAAGGTTTTTACAACTACTAGTTGTTATTATTACTATTGGTTTAGGTTTCTTTTGTCTTGAGTTCATTTATAGTAAGCTTTTTGGTGTTCTTAATGGTGGGTAATTCGAGACATTGGAAGACTGGATTGGAAGTATGATAGTTGTTCGCAGTTGTGAAGATCAAGGTTGCATACTTTAGTTCCCAATTTAATGAGGACAAAAAGGGAAAGAAGATTTGATGATTTCCAACTTGTAGATTCTTGGTGGTATAGCATGGTACAAAGGAATTCTGAATTAAGGGAAAGTATTTGTTTCATTCAGGGAGATGTTTACATCTTAACTTCTCTACTTCGTCTAGGGAAGTTCGTACACGACTTTGTTTGTTTTGTCATCATCAAATAGGGGAAGATTGTTGGGATTCTTAATTTGATGAGACAAAATAAATAAAAGAATGAAACAAAAGGACTTAAGTGCAAAAGCTGGAATTGTTCAAAAGATGGAAGATTTTGAAGATATTCCTTAATGTTTAAAAGATTTACTTTATTTCTTACTTCCTTTGTAAGTCTTGGACTCCTTAAGTTATAAAAGGAGATCAGACGTGTAGGTTTTACATAAGTCGTGAGTTCCAATGTAAACCCTAAAAGTGTGAGTGTGTGTGTGTGTGTGTGTGTGTGTGTGTCATCTAGGCGTCAAGTCCTCTAATGGACGCCTAGGGTAAGTTGTTTGTCGCCTTAAGAATCTATGATTCCTGTTACAGTTCATTGATGTAACCGTATTATCTTGAATAAATAATATTGGGGCTGTGGAGAATGTTTGGAAAAACCTTGTTATGATAATATTGATTCTATCTTTAAATATTCCGCCTATGTTATCATTATCCTAGATTAGTTCTTAACAAACTAAAGCTACAACGATCTATAGACTTCACAACAAATCTTCAAAGAGAACCCATGAGGTTCAACTCTAGATGGAAATCTTCTTCTTCAGATTTTAAAACTCCAAGAGAAACACCGGGTTTCTCAAACAATTTTCAACGGAAAAAGAGTTTTAAATCTCCATTGATTCCACGAGTGTTATTTCAAAATGAAACACCGGTTTTCAGTCCTCGTTGGAATTCAACATCTTTAAATCAGATTGACACAACTTACAAATGGATTTCAAAATTTGGTAAACCCGTTAGCGTCGTGCTTAAATGGGTTCCCAAGGTTGTTGTCTAATCTAAAAATCATGACTTCTTAGTACTTCAGCTAAGAACTCGGATTTCAAAGAAAGGAAAGTGCCTCGCTAAACCATTCTTTAAAACCAATCGTGCACTTATCCTACAATGGGACCCTGTTGTACGCCTCAGTGCCACATTCCTTTTCATAACAAAGAGAAGTCTTTGTTAATTTTTAAACCTTGGTGCAAAATTTATTCAAGAAGTTTTCAAATACTGAAATTTCTTACTCTTTCAGAATTTTGCTCAAGAGGACTTCCTCCCTCGAAACGTTTCAAAAAAACAAAAACAAAAAATCACAAAAACAGAAATTGTTTTGAGGGGGAGTATTTGATAAAACAATAATTGCCTTATGACTTCTAAACACTCAGTTTAGGACACGTGCTTCAAAAAAATGGCTTGTAAGTATTTCAGCTTACAACCTAGACTTAAACATTAGGGCTTATGCACACATTTCAGTTTATAACCTGCGATTTTCAAAGAAAGGACGCTGTTGTACGTTTTTGTGCGATAATCCTAACAGATAAGAAGTTCTCATGCAAAGCTTATCAAAAAAAAAAAAAAACTTCTTAATCTTGAGCAAAATTTATTCAAAAATTTTCAAAAGGTTTTTCAAAACTGTTCAAAATTTTGCTCAAGATTTTTAAAACAATACTCCCCAAATTCGCTCCAAAGTTTAAAAAATGTCAAAACGTATGATAGTTTTGAGGGGGAGTATTTCAGAACATATTTCAAACAAATAACATTTGTTGATCAAAACTTTATATATATAACGTTTTAGTTACCTTGAAGCAAAATTTATTCAAGAATTTTTCAATATGAAATTTCTAAATCTTTCAAAATTTTGCTTCAGGAAAACTCCTTCCCTCAAACTTTAAAAAGGTTATAATCCTCAAAACATATGCGAGTTTTGAGGGGGAGTATTTCAAAAACAAGAATGTTCCGTCAAATCATGCTTAATGGCTTATGTACACATAATAGTGCATAACCCGTTCCTTGTAAAGAAAGGACCCTGGGGTACGCTTCAGTGCCTCAATCCTAATTTAAGGAGTGAAGGCTTCTTACTTTTGAGTAGAATTAATCAAATTTTTAAGATTTTTCATAAATCTGCTCAAAAGAAAAAGTATTCTCTCTCACTTTTAAAACCTCAAAAAGTTACTTCACTTATTGAGGGGGGGGGGGGGTACTTGAAAAACATCCTTGTTCATAAACATAAGTTCTTGTTAGATTCTCCTCGTAAACCTCAAAAAGTATATTTTATTCAATTTTTTCTTCAAAAACAACATCAATATGCTATTTTTATGGGAGAGAAAATGAAAATGTGATTGAAATATGGTAACAAAAGTGAGGAATCTCATATGAGCTCGACACAGATATTACCAATGAATTCACGAAACCTAACTGTCAGTAATCGAAAGGACTTGTCCTGGACGGGTAATAATTTTAAGCTGGTTTAACCAGTAATGTAAGCGTGTCTCGAATAGGACTTGTCTAAGTAGAGTGTACCGTTTCGAGAAATTCTCCTTGAATATGACCAAGACGGGTAATAATTTCAAGCTAGTCTAACCAGTGATGTAAGCGTGTCTCGGAGCGGTCATGCTCACTGAGAATCAATCAATTCAAAAGTGCGAATTCCACCTAACATGTGTAAACATTCTTTAAAATTCATAAGCACATGTGAAGGGGGAGTATTTCTGAAAATGGAAAACTCTCAAAGTGTTAACAAATATGTTTTATAACCATAAACACTTTGAGAGATTTTACAAAAGGTTTTACGGCATGTGATCAATTAATCTAGGATAATCTTGGAGTAATAAGGTGATTAATATTAGGTTTATGTCCTATGATCCGCCAGAGCCGGAGGGGTCTACCCAAGGACAACACCAATAGTTTAGAACTAGAAGTCCTTAGGTATATTGAAAAAAAAAGGAGAAAAGAAATGAAAGGAGAAAGAAGGGGTTGAAGAATTAAAAAGAAAAGTTAATGAAAGGGTGAAAATAAATAGCCCTCCAAATGTTCAACCTTAGGGAAGAAACTGGGTTCAATTCATATGCTACTGGTTATCACCAAGGTGATGCCGGTATTGAAGACAAGACATCATGGACCCAGTGACGCACTGCACTTAACCTTCTAGCCACTCAAGTATCTCTCAAAAGGTACTTGTTTCATTTCTCACGGAGAACCTCGCATAATCTATCGACCTCTGATTCTGAGATGTGTTGATATTGAAAAGGAGGTACTCTGCTCCATGCCTCCAACTACTAAAATCAAAACGCACTATTCGAGTCTAGAGCCACGAGATTCATCAAAAGATCTCTTAGGAACACTTAACAAGTTTTAAATTTAAGAGTCCTATGCAGATCCTAACAATATGCCATGAACATTTATGAGAGAATTTACAAATGTGATTCTCAGTGATTGAATGGAAATCCCTGCCAGGGTCAACATCAAACAGCCCTGACAGCAGGTCACTTCGGTAACCCCTTGTGGGTTACGCTTAGTGTTCTCGGTGGTTTCAAACGGTCTACAGTCGTGAAGTGATATTTCGGTATACTTCAGCGGCTCACCCTGAATCGTTGATATAATTCGGTATATCTGTGTAAGCCCTCTTGGGGGTATCCGATTCAGGAATAGCCTTTGTAAGGATTAGAGAGAGTTTTCACACTATGCTGTTAATTATCTCGAAGTCCGAACTTGTAAGTGCTGGAAACTTCATTGCTAACTGTTCTCATGCAGGTACTCATGAAGACCCGGAGTTCCAGCTAGCTGTGACCATAATTAACACCATTATCATCAACAACATTGTAACACCCCAACCCGACAAGGGTCAAAATGCCACATTATGGTGTCAACAGAACAAACTCAAGCGGAAGACTTTTATTAATAATAAGGTTACATAAGTTCAAAATGAAACTAAGGGGAATATAATTCTAAATCATAATGAGTTCCTAAACTAAAATACAAATCCCAACTAAATCTAATTGAAGATAAATCCAAGTCTAATCCAAAAGCAAAAGGCATCTATCATCAGGGTAGTCCACTAAGAGCTCCTATGCACTATTCACTCAAATCCCAGCTTCCAACCTAAAACCTGCCGCAGAAAAAGAAATGCGGCTGAGCTTAAAAAGCCCAGTGAACAGATATAAACAAAACAAATAATCGAACATATATAAGTATAGGGAAAAGGAACATAAGCTCCTGCTGAACAAATATCATCTATCAAATGAATACGAGATCAAGGATCAACTATACAAAATGTCATATATCATAAGAAGCAAATCATAGCGAAACATAAGGAAATCATAATGAAGTCAAGGAATCAAACAGAGAATAATAATCATATAACAGGACAGAAATGCCCATCGAGCTCAGAAAGCATACAATATGCTTAGTCACATAATCATAATCATATCCATATATCCGTCAAATCATAAGTGTGCAAGGAGTAGCTAGCTCCAATGTACCAGAAGTGAAATTGGGTGCATGGAACGCTCTACCAATCACTGAGTCAAACCATATCCAAACAGACAAATACCTAGGATGCATCCATACACTCCCTGTAAAACAGAATACATATGCAAGTACGAGACTATACATACATATAACAGAATGGCCATGAGCGCAATAATCATATATATATCAGAACAGAAGGGAATGCCGTGGATCAATCACACCTCCACAGAAAGTGTCATGCCATTGGTGCCTCAATGACATGGCCATGGTACCTCCATGGCTAGTTAGCTCGGGCAACAGAACAGATAAAAAAAACAAGGCTATCCATAAACATAACGTAGTAATCATATGTAACAATCCGTAAAATTCTCTAGTCATTAGTGAACGCTAATCTAGTATTAACACATCGTTACTGTTCACTTAACCATTTTTACAAGCAAATTTAAAATTTTGTTGATTACATTTCTATAACTCAAACGTTGTTACGTTATTCATGATACTACGGAACGAGCTCACACGCGGACCACAACGAAATAAACACACTAATATAACCAAACGGACCCTTAATTATATTTTTGGCCTGTTACTATTCAAGCGCATATAAAATTTCAGCCCAATTTCATTTTCTTTCTTTTATTCCCTTCGACTCAAATCTCATTCACTTGGCCTCTTTTAAATCTAATCTCGACACACGAGCCACACATTATTTTACACATTTCGATTCTCTATACATCTACAAAATAGGAACGACAATGTTCATGGCTTGGTTCGAACATTTAACATCATAATGAGACCTAAAGCTAATCACTTTCGACACGATTTCAAGATCATTCCATATTAATCTATATTAAGCCAAACTCGATCAAACTTATTTTCCCCTACGTCTTTTCATTTGCTATGATCGAATATGAAGTCGTAAACATATTTCCCATCTTTTATTACAATACCACACGTTAAACAAGTTGCTTAGACCTTTTAATAAATGTCGACCCACATATATATTCCCACTTGGTTATTAAACCGAAACACACACAATTCATATAAACAACTTGATCTAAAATAATGATAAATCCTATCTTGCTTTCAGAGGAATCGAATATAATCTCCAACAAATGTCTACTTGCACATTATAAAACTTTTTAAAACACCCACATGCATATACATATATACGACTACATACAAATATAATACAAACCACTTGCAATTTAAAAAATATACTATATATATATATATATATATATATATATATTATATATTATATATATATATATATATATTTATATTTACATTTCGAGTAAACACAATCACATGCACTCACTGACACCAGCGAATAATATGCCTTCAACTTGTTTCAACTTGCCATACTATATATACGAGTACTACATGCACATGCAAATATAATACATCCAACTTGATACTATAAACTGAACCAATCACCCATAATATTAGATTTCTATTACTGGAAGGATTCTCACATCTTATTTTATCCTACAAATCCCTACTTGCATTTTAAAATACACCATATATACGATACATGATTTGCATGCATACATACACATACAATTCATACACTTTTTCCCTTGATCACATATCTCATTTTCTTTCTCCATTTGTTACTGTCGAGACCTCAATAAAATATTAGGAGCCATTCTATAATCATTCGAGCTCATATAGCACTCATTCGATTATTGGTTTATAGTTTTAGCGGGTTTGGAGTTTTTCCAATTGGTTTCTAGTCCATTCGAACGTTAACATCCCACCATTTCGGTGTTGTAAGCTCCCTTAAACTCTTTACATATTCATTATGTTCATTTCGATTCACCATGCATCGTACTTCTAATTATTTCGATCGTATATCACTTTTTATTACGTTTATACGCTTTCTTCTTTATTTTTACGTTATACATATTGACCTCCTTCATGGATGGCTAAGAACTTGTGTTTTACAGTTATTCGACACTTACATATTCAGTTATTTACTTTCGAGCTCATTTTTATTTATATCGAATCACAACTCATTATATATGTCATTTCCTTTATTATCCGAACCATGTTAATAACGATAAGGAATGACCATGGTATTTCGAATTCATATACACAACACATAGTTTTTATTTCTCGACATGTTTCTCTATTATCTCATCTAATAAGCTACATTAAAAAGCTTTTCTAATAAGCTCATGAAACACAATTTTAATCGACCAAGCATATGGCCTTCAAAACTATTTTTGAACTTGTATACATATCGATTGGGCCTTTAAAGCCCATTAAGCCATTAATAAGCCATTTTGAATAATAAGCAGTTTTTATAAGTTGAAATAAGGTTTATAAAAATTTTAAAACTCTCGGATAATTTTTCCTATTTTTTTTTGAGAATTTTGGACTAAGTTTGCAAAATATTTCAACTTTAGGGACTAAAACTGCCAACTTTATAAAACTGTGTTCAAAACTGCCAAATCAGTAACTTATGGGTATAAAAGGATAGAACAATAACTAGAAGTCATAAAATGTAACATTTGACCCTTTTTGGACTAAAAATGTAACTGAGGACTAACGGTGCAAAACTTACATCGTTAGGGTAAAAAGTGTAAATTTTGTAAAAGACCAAGGGCTGAACTGTAACATTATTTATGATCATTTCTATTTCATGTTTTACTCATTTCATATGCGTTTTGTCATTCGTTTCAGTAAATTTATTTTTCATTACGGTTATATTTATATAACGAACTTTTAACGAATAACTTAACGTATTAATTCAACGACTTTCGAGGAAACGATAACCGTGAAATCAAAAACATAAAAACAAGATAATATTATATATAATATTATTTTTGAACTTTAAGCATTTTACGCATATCATGCATTCACGTCACAATCCAATTCGTTATCCGATATTCGTTCACAATCACTATTCACAAATCCTGTCAAACTTAAACCATCGAAATCTCAGACTTCCCTATTATTCAGGTCGTGTGTTGGAGCCGTTCCCGTGATACTATTGACATAACATCACAATACTTTGACCTTACAGCTAAGGTGAGTCATAGCCCCACCGTTTCTATCATTAAATTGTTTAACAACTCTTTGGGGGAGATACATGCTCAAACTATACTTATTTACTTTTTCAAGTACTTAAAATACTTATTACATGATTCGTATTTATATACATATCTGTTCTCTTATACATTATGCATTGTTGACATGTTTAAATTACTTTACGCGTTTATCAAAATACTTATGACATTGATTCATATTTATATACACATCTGTCATATTTCATACATTGATACGTATTTCTATACACATCTGTACTAGTCATATTCATACTTTGATACGTATTTCTATACACATCTGTACTTGTCATATTCATACATTGATATGTATTTCTATACACATATGTACTTGTTCTATTCATACTATGTTGGCAGTGGATTGTAAATACATAGGTTGCAAGTCTTGTATGGGCGGGACTTGGGACTGAGTGGATTTACAATGCCTTTGCTGTGGAAACTTTAATGCATACTACTTAAACTAAACATTTATGCTTTATGATACGATACGCTTTTATACTTAGCTTTGGGAAGTAGTCTCCCACTAATCTTTGGGAAGTAGTCTCCCACTAGTCTTTGGGAAGTAGTCAACCAGTAGTCTTTGGGAAGTAGTCTCCCAGTATTTCTTTGGGAAGTAACTCCCGGTAATCTTTGGGAAGTAGACTCCCAGTATGTGTAGTTTATGCATAGGACTCTTTCGTGTGATTTTACTTAATTAATCGTATACACATCTATTCATTACTATGTTAGCAGTGGGTTGTAAACACACAGGTTGCAAGTCTTGTATGGGCGAGGCTTTGGACTGAGTGGATTTACAATGCCTTTGCGGGGAAATATTTATTCAAATGCTTTACATTTTAAACTAAACTCTATGAACTCACCAACCTTTGGTTGACACTTTTTAGCATGTTTATCTTAGGTTATTAAGGCGACAGTGGATGCATGGATTCTAGAGTCAATTGCATAGTTGGAGACTCATTTCATTATCTTTTACCATTCGAAAAATCTATGTAACTTTATACTTTGGATTTCTTGTTTAGCTCTGATTTTAATAAATCGAATGGTAACATTTTAAAACGTCTCATTTAGAGGTCGTTTTCTATACCTTGATCTATATTATGAAGTAATACCCCCTTGACTCTACTGTTCCGCTGCGGTAATTTGGGGGTGTTACATCATAGTATAATCAACAAAGCATATCAACTGAACAGAATCTCATACCAATGAGATAGCATAATGAACATCATAACAGAATGGATAGCAAACTGAATCATATCATAGTGAATCATATCAAAAGATCATATCAAGGATCATTTCAAACGGATCATAAACAAAGTCAAAGATCAAAGAGTCATGAAAAATCCCTACTGAGAAGGGATAGAATATCTATACCTCAACAACAACGAATGAAGGAACACAAAGAAACACATACTACTCCCTCTGAAACGAATCTACCTGAATTAATAATCATTTATCATATATGAGTCCACTTATTCTTTAATGACGTAACTGATTATTGTCTTTAATGTTATACCCATTATATTATGTTATCACATTTAGGGTTTGATTATATTCAGTAAAAACATAGGTTTTCAAATGTATCTCGAACATGTCATATCGAGTTAGGAACAAGGTTATATCGATTTAAAATAAAGGATAAACCAAATTAGGGATAAAGGTGTATCGAATTAGGAAGTAATATAAATCTCGAAGTTCACCCTCAAAACTAAGTACACACCCTAGCTCGTAATAGAGTATTATTTTGGAAAGACCTTCAAAACTATTTATTACTTAGACTCAACTCACTCTTTTCGAATAAAAGGACAAAGATGCGAGACAAACACAAGACTAGATCAAACCACAACCTCTTCTTTTTAACCAATTCATATGTGCATGTGTGTGTATAATGATTCATTAATCAATTCGACCCATGATCTAAATTCGACCCCATGGTTTTATTTGTAACTCGACACAAAACATACACACTATGCCTAAAATCACAAGACTTTTTTAATCCCATGCATACACAAACTCCCATACGAATAGCCACAAACCACTTCCTAAATTCTGATTTCTAATATATATAACAGTTTCTATTAACTTTGGTATGTGATTACAGATTTATATGTTTTTCGAACACCTTATAAATTGACACCAAAATACACACACAAGACCAAGACATGATTGATTCTCTAATTACCGTGCATGCATTCACAAACCCAACATGCTATCCTGATCAGTAAATGCATGTTCAAAGTAGGTTTCATATGTTTAACCCGAAAGCCACTCGACCTTTTTTAATAATAACTTACGACTAAGGTTTATTATGTTGGGCTTCGATTCATTATTAATGGTGGGCTTTGCATGTTACCATATAACAAGATTTACTTAATCATAGAGATCATGTGTAGCGTATGATACATATATTAAGATAACAGTTCGAAATATACCTCTAGGCTAGACAAGTATGATTGAAACTGAACACGAATGAACATACACAAGTGTGAACACGAACACCCAGATTCAACGAGACACCACTGAAACTCAAAACCCCGACGTAACCGAACAACTAAACGTAACCCAAAACTATGCCGAATCACGAACTCCTAACGAAACCAGAACTGAACCAAAGCACGGACCGCAACACGACCCGAAACGAACCGCAACTTAATAGTATATGAACCGAAGCACAACTCCAGAATGGAATAATGCTGCACGAGTAAAAATACCTCAGATTTGCTAAGCTTTCAAATGGTTAGTTTCATTGTATTCTTCTGTGAATTAGTTTCTCATATAGAGGAGAGCTACATTTATATGATTTTGTAAAACTAATAGTTCGAAAAGAAAGGGATGCGGAAAGTGATATAGGGGCGTTTCCTTAACATAATTTGTCGATAAAAACGGAAAGTTTGACCAAGCGTTTTCATATATAAACGTGTGGGTTTAAATGCGTCCTTATCTCGATATATTTATTAGCTTTTATTATATATGTTAAATGACAATTATCCTAAGTTAGTAAGGTAATTACTAATTAGATATTTGACGAAATTAGGCACATATATTTTATGTAATTTTCTTTAATTGTGTTTCCTCTATTTATATGTACAAAAGTCTTCGTATAGTTTTGACATAATAATTACGAGGGTGTTATAATTCTTCCCCTCTAAAAAGAAAATTTCGTCCGCGAAATTGAAGTTGAAATATTAAACGGATACGTATCAAATTACGAAAAGAAATGCGGATAACTAGCTCGCATAGATTCTTTGGTCTCCCAAGTAGCTTCGCTCTCGGGATGATTCTTCCAAGAAATTTTAACATCCGGAAATGGTTTTGTTTCTCATGACTTGATCCATACAAATTAGGATAGCCCTAGGCTCTCAAACAAAACATAAATCATAACAAATCTGATCCAACGGATACAAAACAAACACGTAACAGATGATAGTTGTACTCTCTTAAAGAGATACATGGAACATGATATAAATATAAGGCAATTACGGAGGTAATGCTAAATCGTAGAAAACTTCACAATTTTATCTAAGATTCTGAACGAACCAAGGAAACATATAAACGATCAACGAAGCACATATCAAACTATCAACGTATCAAGAGTTTCATAGAGATATGGGTAACATATTCATACTGACGACCAACTAAGCACACATCGGAGTATTAAAACGTATCAAAAAGCACAGTAGAATAGGTAGGATAATCGTACGGATAAGAACGAATCTAGGGACTAACGTATCGTGAAATAAATCTTCCTCATATGCCAAAACGTCTAATGCTTTTCTACGGAAACACCATACAGAACACACAAATTCCCGGTCTAAAATTTCAAGCTTCTCTTCCGCAATGATAACTAACACATTAGTCACTGTAATCAACTCCGGACTTTCAAAAAGCAGCTCCCTGACTTAATTCAACCAAAAGGTGTTCTACATCTCCGTTCATACAAAACTCTGAAAGGAAAACCCTTGTTACTTGCATGTCATCAATCTTAGTGAGCAAACACAACCAGGCCACACACTCGTCGAATTTTCTGCACAACACGTCCTCTAAGTTGGAATAGTTGTTCTGCTTATCCATCAGTCGGGAGGTGCAAAGCATTACTAAACTTGAGTTTGGTTCCTCAAGCCTTCAGTAGTTCTTCCTAGGAATGTGAAGTAAAAAACGAGAATTTTTGACACTATCACTGCAGATGCACTAGGTAGTTTGAATAATCTTCTGCCGAAAGAAATCTCTACCAATCTCCCAAGTGAGCCGACCTAGTCAAATGATCCACTACAACCCAATTCGTGTTGTCCTTCCTAAATGTGAGAGGAAATTCCGTTACAAGGTCCATGAAGGTTTAAATCCCACTTCCTTCTAAGAATATCCAAAGTTAAGTAAAACCACTTGTATGCTGATTCTAACTCTTAACCTATTGACACGCTAAACACTTCGCCACTAATGTAGTCACAATCATCTTCATACCATTCCATCAAGGTTCCGCTTCAAGTCTCTATACATATTAGTACAACTAAGATGGATAGAGCAAATAGGACTGCGTGCTTTAATCAAAACGACTTCATTCAAATCTGCCATAATTACTCCCAAAAGTCATGCGTCTGATAATTTACCTTCTACGGTTCTAGCTGCATTGATGCATAACCAATAATTTGCCCATGTTGCATAAGGACATAACTAATCCTCCTTCTTGAGTAGAAACCAATCTCTTTTCAGCTTTTCAAAATTCTCCTCTCATTCTTCCTCAAAATTACTCTTCGAAAGTATTACATAGAGCTTCTTCTGACGTAGAAATTTCAACACAAAATATGAAAATGATCCCCGTGTTTATCTTTCGTCTTCGAATATACCGACATGTCATACTATAACAAATCGTCCAAGTATTCATGAAAGACACGGTTCATCAAGTCCATAGGAACAGTCGGAGTAGTAACCAGTACAATTGGCATCATAAATACTCATGAAGACCATAACGAATACGAAAGGTAATTCTAGGGACATCTTGCTTGTAACTGAAGAAAATCAGATCTTAAGTCAATCACTGAGAAATTTCACACTATAATACGATTTAGCATCCGGAAATCAACACCTAACCTCATACTATCATCATTCTTCTCTACGAGTAAAACTGAAGAACATAAAAGAAACACACTTGGACAGATAAAATCACTTCTTAGAAACTGGTCTTTCAATTCTTTCCCTTCAACTGATGTCGTTCAATACGGAGTTTTCAGAATTAGGCAAAACGACGCTCTTATACAGATAAAGTTCCAAATCAACCAACTTACTATTCTCATGCACTTCTCAAGATCCCCTATGATCCCAATAAGTTCAAGTTATATGATGTAACTATTATCACGTTGGCCAGGCGTCATAATACTTGCATCATATACACATTCCTTTAATGCAATCACATTTTACCTCGAGTCGTGACTAAATAAATTCTCATAACCAGATCATAATTGTTTACCAGGTTGGGAACCATGGTACAGAATTTTGAGTTTCGCAAATCGCCAAAGATGACAAATCTAATATGACCGTTGTTAGCATCTCGATGCTCAGTCAACAAATCCATATCCAGAATAATATCGAATCAAACATTCCCAAAGGAAACAGATTAGCGGAACGAAACTTATCTTCAAAAATCTTCAAAACGTACAGGAAAATTCTGATACTCGTGACGGATAATCATAAGGTTTTTCATGAAGATAGAAATAGGTATAGAAAAATTCTAATAGCGCAGAGGGGACCTTAATATGCTTAGCAATGGCAAGAGAAACCATAGAATGTGTCGAACACATCGGATTCATACATATATGAATTATCTGAACGGACGAAAAGGCATCCAACCGAATGAAAAACAAATCAGAGATCGAAATTCGAAAGAACGCGGTCACATCAGGAAGTGAAACCTGTAAGGTATTACTACAAAAGTATCAAGGCATTCTAAACTTACGTTGCGTATCCTGATAAATTTTCTAAATCTCCAGAACGAATGATCCTATTGGGGCTTAACTGAAAGCAGAGGCACAAATCAGAGTGGTGTGGAAGAAAGATAGCTAACTAATGCCTTATCATATAATCCACCCTATCCTCACCGGTTATAACTGAAGTTCCTATGGGGAGAAACCTAAATCAAATCCTTCAAAGGTCATTCCATAAGTTCCTATAGCGCAAACCTAAGGGTCCAAATCTTCACAGGCCAAAACTTTTATGCTACAAGTCGAAGCCTGGGCTCTGATACCATAATGGTAACACCCCAACCCGACAAGGGTCAAAATGCCACATTATGGTGTCAACAGAACAAACGCAAGCGGAAGACTTTTATTAATAATAAGGTTACATAAGTTCAAAATGAAACTAAGGGGAATATAATTCTAAATCATAATGAGTTCCCAAACTAAAATACAAATCCCAACTAAATCTAACTGAAGATAAATCCAATTCTAATCCAAAAGCAAAAGGCATCTATCATCAGGGTAGTCCACTAAGAGCTCCTATGCACTCTTCACTCAAATCCCAGCTTCCAACCTAAAACCTGCCGTAGGAAAAGAAATGCGGCTGAGCTTAAAAAGCCCAGTGAACAGATATAAACAAAACAAATAATCGAAAATATATAAGAATAGGGAAAAGGAACATAAGCTCCTGCTGAACGAATATCATCTATCAAACGAATACGAGATCAAGGATCAACTGTACAAAATGTCATATATCATAAGAAGCAAATAATAGCGAAACATAAGGAGATCATAATGATGTGAAGGAATCAAACAGAGAATAATAATCATATAATAGAACAGAAATGCCCATCGAGCTCAGAAAGCATACAATATGCTTAGTCACATAATCATAATCATATCCATATATCCGTCAAATCATAAGTGTACAAGGAGTAGCTAGCTCCAATGTACCAGAAGTAAAATAGGGTGCACGACACGCACTACCAATCGCTAAGTCAAACCATATCCAAACAGACAAATACCTAGGATGCATCCATACGCTCCCTGTAAAACAAAATACATATGCAAGTACGAGACTATACATACATATAACAGAATGGCCATGTGCGCAATAATCATATATATATCATAACAGAAGGGAACGCCGTGGATCAATCACACCTCCACAGAAAGTGTCATGCCATTGGTGCCTCAATGACATGGGCATGATACCTCCATGGCTAGTTAGCTCGGTCAACAGAACAGATAAACAAAACAAAGCTATCCATAATCATAACGTAGTAATCATAGTATAATCAACAAAGCATATCAACTTAACAGAATCTCATACCAAGGAGATAGCATAATGAACATCATAACAGAATGGATAGCAAACTGAATCATATCAGAGTGAATCATATCAAAGGATCATATCAAGGATCATATCAAACGGATCATAAACAAAGTCAAGGATCAAAGAGTCATGAGAAATCCCTACTGAGAAGGGATAGAATATCTATACCTCAAAAACAACGAATGAAGGAACACAAAGAAACACAGACTACTCCCTCTGCAATGAATCTACCTGAATTAATAATCATTTATTATATATGAGTCCACTTATTCTTTAATGACGTAACTGATTAATGTCTTTAATGTTATACCCATTATATTATGTTATCACATTTAGGGTTTGATTATATTCAGTAAAAACATCGGTTTTCAAATTTATCTTGAACATGTCATATCGAGTTAGGAACAAGGTTAGATCGATTTAAAATAAAGGATAAACCGAATTAGGGATAAAGGTGTATCGAATTAGGAAGTAATATATATCTCGAATTTCACCCTCAAAACTAAGTACACACCCTAGCTCGTAATAGAGTATTATTTTGGAAAGACCTTTGAAACTAATTATTACTTAGACTCAACTCACTCTTTTCGAATAAAAGGACAAAGATGCGAGACAAACACAAGACTAGATCAAACCACAACGTCTTCTTTTTAACCAATTCATATGTGCATGTGTGTATATAATGATTCATTAATCAATTCGACCCATGATCTAAATTCGACCCCATGGTTTTATATGTAACTCGACACAAAACATACACACTATGCCTAAAATCACAAGACTTTTTTAATCCCATGCATACACAAACTCCCATACGAATAGCCACAAACCACTTCCTAAATTCTGATTTCTAATATATATAACAGTTTCTAATAGTATATGAACCAAAGCACGGACCGCAACACGACTCGAAATCGAACCGCAACTTAATAGTATATGAACCGAAGCACAACTCCAGAATGGAATAATGCTTCACGAGTAAAAATACCTCAGATTTGCTAAGCTTTCAAATGTTTAGTTTCATTGTATTCTTTTGTGAATTAGTTTCTGATATAGAGGAGAGCTACATTTATATGATTGTGTAAAACTAATAGTTCGAAAAGAAAGGGATGCGGAAAGTGATATAGGGGCGTTTCCTTAACATAATTTGTCGATAAAAACGGAAAGTTTGACCAAGCGTTTTCATATATAAACGTGTGAGTTTAAATGCATCCTTATCTTGATATATTTATTAGCTTTTATTATATATGTTAAATGACAATTATCCTAAGTTAGTAAGGTAATTACTAATTTGATATTTGACGAAATTAGGCACATGTATTTTATGTAATTTTCTTTAATTGTGTTTCCTCTATTTATATGTACAAAAGTCTTCGTATAGTTTTGACATAATAATTACGAGGGTGTTATAAACATTCCATTTCCACATGCTCATACCAACATCAGAATGTCATTCAAAGATCGAAGCAAAGTTCAGAATGATTCTACATCAAATTCAAAGAATCTGCAAAGTAAAGAGACAAATATCAAAGTCAAAGAATGGGAACTGCAAATGTATGAAACTCAAAGTTAACAAGAAGTATGAGCATGTTGGAAAAGACGTAAAGACACCATTAATGAAGACGTTGATAAAAGGCAAGCGAATACCACAAATGATCACAAGAACAAGAACGAAGAACAAAGATCACAAAGCATGATTGGAACAAAGAATCTAGCAAAGCTATTACACAAAGACTCAGAGTTCAAGACAACAAGCATCAAAGAAATTAAAAGATCATCCATTTCTATTGATGGACCCATAACCCACATGTCACAAAAGAGATCTCAATGATCACCCCTTTAGGGGGAGATTGATGGAAACATAAAAGTGATGATCATAAATGTAATCAAAGAAAGATCTCAATTATCGTCCCTTAGGGGGAGATTGTTGGGAACGCTTAAAGTGACAATAATTATCGAGTCAACGAGTCTTGTATTATGATCATGTAATAGCTCGTTAGAATCGTAAAAATATAGTCTACGTGTTAGTATAAGTGTGCCGTCTAGTTTAGTCTTAGTATTTACGTTAATGTTGAATTAGTAAGATAAGTAAACATGGCACACTTCCTTATGTTCAAGTTATGTAAGACTATATAAGCTTGTAACCTCTCATTTGAGAGGTGTGGGTTGGTAATGGAATAAGAAATTCTCTTATTTTCCTCTCTAGTTCTCTCTATCTCTAAAACATATCTTTCTCTCTCTAAACATTACTAATATGTGTGTGGAATGATTTAGAAGGGAACCTACAGGGGGTATTTTGGTATTTTAAGAGGATTAATAATAAGACAAAATGTTATTTCATTGTACTTTTGGTCGGGACACGTGTCGCACATTGGATGGAGTAGCACGGTCGCGCAGTAGCACAAGACCAGAATTGGAATGGGTATTTTTTTAGACTATAATATGAACCCAAGCCAAACTTTTGGCTTATTTCATGGTGACTCGTCATCATAGTGCGAGTCCATCAGCACATTTCCCTGCGCAGTCAAATACACTAATAGACTGGGGGACTTTATAGCGTATAGGACCTTCAGCCCAACTGACTAAAGGTCCATACACTTTACCCATGTCTAACAGCGGCCATAACTCATCACAATACACCAGGGATACGAACTCCCAGGCTAGGTTCGAATGCCTGGTCAACACATTCAAGCAGCAATGAAACTGGGTGCTTTCCCCAGGACCATAGCAACAAGCAAATAGGTTTCACTGCCTCATTCGCTTAGAGGTAGTGTTGCAATCTTGCATGGATCATTCCATGCACCTAGCAAAGCCAAAGGAAACACACCACGTGCCATTCCCGTCTTCTCTATTGGATGTCCACCACATGGGCCATCCTGAAACTGTCGATGGACTCTTAGGGCGACGCGAAACCCTAGGACCATCTTCTATAACGAATGGCCCAACCCCTTTACACACTAGTTACACTGAAAGCGTTACCTCAGCTCGTGACTTCGGTCACACCTTACGGTCCTTACCGAACATGGGAAACCAAAGCGGTTAGCTACCTCCACCCCTCAATATGTACCATAAGTAAACAGATTCACTAATTTCTACATTGAAAAATATACATCCTTGGTTTTCCAACTATATATCACACATAAAATTTGAACATCTAAATCAATACGGTTTATTCATAGAAGTTGGACAAAATAGAAGAGGAAGAAAAAAAAGAATTGATATTCAAACTCGCTTGATATATCATATGTGATATAACACTAATATCCAAGTTCGAACAGTCAACATGTTGTCGTAAAATTGGCATAAATATTTGTATACAACTCCAAAACCCTTTAACAAAAAAAAAAAAAAAAAAAAAAAAATCACCTTTTTTGTTCTAAAAAAAAAATAATACTTATGTCTATTTTATGACAAGATGTTCGGTTTTCGAATCTACAAATTAGTGTTATATCACATGTGATATATCAAGCGAGTTTGAATATCGAAAAATATTTCATATATTTGCTCCAACTTTTACAAATAAACTGTACTGAATTGAAATTTCGAAAATTATGTGTGATATATGGTTGTTAAGCTAATGATTCGTATTTTTAAATGCAAAAAAACGATAAGTCATTTGGAGTTCTACATAAATACTTATGCCCATTTTTCGATAACACGTTGAGTGTTCTAACTTACAGGTTAGTGGTATATCACATGTGATATATCATGCAAACTCTTGTGCCCAAAAACCCTAAAAAAACAAAAAATGGTTTTTCAAAAGTATATGAAAGTACCCCTTTATTAAAAGATAATTAAATGTTTGTTGTAATTGTGTAATTTGTGTCGCCTAACGATTAAAGGTTTTTAAAATATATTATTTTCAAAAAAAGAAAGGTGGAGGTGGATTTAATTAAAAAAAGGGGGTTGTTACTGTTAGGGGATGAAAGTGAGTGTTTTATTTTAGTTAAAAATTGATCCCTCAATCTTCATGGATTTTATAGTCTTTAAATTTTTTTTTGAACGGCATATGGTCTTTAAAATAACTCATGTTAATGTTGTATAGCAGATATCATGATATGATACGAAAAATGAAAGCCAAATAGTAAAAGTTAAGCCTCATAGTATGAAATATTTTGTATTATAAAGAAGTAAAACGTGACATGCTATCAGGATTGCTGGTGAGGTAATTTTTTTTTTTTTTTTTTTGACACTTATGTAAATGGAAAAAAATCAGATCTTTTTTACAAATCACTTCCATTTCAGTTGTGTTTGGAAAGATATACATGCAATTCCCTCATATAAAAAGATGATTTGGCAAATCTAGCCAACTAATACATTGGTAAACTTTAGAACATTAGTTGGATGTGAGAGGAGTCGTATTAGTGGAACGCCGCGAAATGGCCAAAAAAGTACTCCACTGCGTACAACATTCCAAGAGACGCCCAATAGCTTGTGGTCGGAAGTCGACCAACCCACATAAAGCAATAAACAAAATAATGTGATTGATATTGCATAAATCATCCTTATTTTACAATACAATATCCCATAATTTAATTTCATATAGTTCTTGTTTGATAATTATGTTATAAAGCTGTTTTGTAAGGTTAGTAGGATGATTTGACGCTGAATGGAGATGGATGGCATTTTAGATGATCGAGATTGGATATGCCTAGAAGACCGCCCTTATGTCCTAACATGGAAGGTCTTGTGCCACTTGAAGATTAAACATGTGATATTTTCAGGTCTACGCCCTTATGCCCCTATGCAGAAGCCCTTATGCTTCCTACATCAAGAACACTTATTTTTCGCAGGTATATGCTCTTATGCCTCTTTCTGGAAGGGTGTATGAGGCCCCGAATAGAGGGTATAAAAACCCATTTTTAGGGTTCTTCATACATTCTCTTCATTGTTCACACAAAAATCGATCAATAAGCGATTCTTGACGATTTTGAGGCTTTTTGGAGCACATGAAGAAGAGACACAATCCAATCCATCAAAAACACCTTATATTTTTATTGGTTAATTCTAAAATCATTTAGAGAATTTGAATATATACTGATGAAATCAGTTTAATTTTTTCAGATGAAAAAAAGAATGGTTTTGTATATAAATAGAGTAACTAAGAGCCAGCACACTTAGAGCACAGAACATGCTTCCCCAACAGGGAAGGTAAACATTTGGTGTGAGGCGGAACTGGCCAAGACAAGCGGGCAGGGGGTTTGGCAGGGAAGGTTAAGGCATTGACTTGGTTCATAAACAATCCACGGCCAGAGGATATGAGAAGTGGCACCGGCTTGTTCAGAGTGGGTTCCTGACCGGTGCAGCGCATAAACATTTTATAGTGTGAAGTAGTTTATATTTGTATTATGAAATATTTGAGAAGACTACAAGATACTTTCGTATTATTTTTGGTAAAATGACAGTATTGTAATTATTATATATATATTTCTCGTTGAAAACTATATATGATTTCTCAAAGGTATAAAATTTTCAACTGTGCGCGTAAATCATCCTTACTGGCCGCTTACTCATGAGCCTCCACTCTGCCTGTTTTGGTAACTCTAACTTTGAGCAAGACTTCAATAAAAACTCAAAAATGTATTGACTTTAGAAAGAAAGGAGCAGTTTAAGAAACATTTAGAAACCCAGAGCTTACATTCATAATGCACCAGTTTATCAAACACTACCCATGTTTTACTAGACAACTCAATTCAAAAGCCCAGAAAGTTCATACGAGATAAGCTTAGAATTTAGCAATATCTCACCACATTATATAAGGTCTAGATGCCAACAAAATACGCGTTTTCTTGTACAGCTTCAGAACTCTTAATAATAGGGGCTGTACCGCATTGGCATTCTGTACCTGGGAACCTTCCTGCATTTCACAAAATAAACAAGAATGATTTTTTAACTTGACTTTGGCTATACGACCTGAAAGTTATGGCTATTAAAAAAATGTACCCATATCCATAAGGAGAATAGTAAGGTGCAGCCATGTAACCCATATACGGGCTTGGACGTCGTCCTCGAAACACCTTCATCCCAGGAATGTTTGTCCGCTTGGCTGTTATCTGCAATAAAAAGAGCATAGAAAGCATGAAAACATTTGAAATAGATGGCACTATGGGCAGAATGGTTGTTTTGACAATGGGTCAAAAAGGGAAAAAGACGATTCGACATATCTAAGCGTCTGGACTGAGTAGAGTATAAGTGTATAACATCCAACACTTTTTTAATGTTAACCTACGAATATGACTATCAAAGAATAATGACCCAAATTATTTTTTCATTACTCACAAATAAAATGGTTACAAACACTTCATTATCTAATGGCTACTTTTAACCCACTCACCCCCCCAGACCAGTTTCTAAATCGGTTAATACTATATTTTTACCCGTTTGACCAGCTAGCATTATAACAAAACCAAAATTATCCCGTTTTCAGATACATTGGTTTGAAATACCACCCATAAAGTTAAGTTCTGTTCATTTTCCTATTTCCCTTCGTTTACATCTTAAATTGGAGAACAAGAAGAGAAAAGTTGATAATAACCTTCTCTAAATGGGTCAACAAATAAATCTTTGATCAGATCTACAGTGCCAGGTTCATCCAGTTAGGTCTGGCTTATAAATATCTTTTATTAGTTATACAATTATAAACCTAACACACCTTACCCATATTTACGAAAACTCCCTAAGTTTTTTAATCCTGTTACAGCCCCTAAACCTTTTTTTCTCATAAACATGCATATTTTTCAGGTGACTATGTAGGGAAGTGGATGTATATACACAGTGTACTGATGTCAACAGTCAATGACATTTATACTGATTGAAATCATTTTGCTTGCATGGGCTTTGAATTTAACAAAATTTTCTTATATTATAATATAATGATTAAAAAAAAACAAAAAAAACAAAAAAACAATTTTGCACAATTTAAAAAGAAAAAAAAAAAAAAAAAAAAAAAAAAAAAAAAAAAAAAAAACACCAAATCAACAGCTTGTACATCTGAATCCCATGATTTAAACCTCAGACCTCATCTGCATATCTGATACAACTAAAAGGTAGCAAGATCCTAGCTATTTTCTTAGACCAGAGTTCCCGAAAGTAATGCATTATAAAAAAGGTCAAGACCGCGGATGGTGGTGGTGATTTGATCTATGTTCAAGAAACAGTCATGAGATGTGAGGTTTTAATATTACAAGAAACAAGCATTATCTTATACTATCAAGATGCCCACGTAATGCAGCAGTATTAGAGGGGAGAAGCCAACAGTAGTTGGTGGTAATAGATGGTAAGAGCGATGATGTGTCAGTAGTTGTTTGTGATATCGAGATGACATCGAAAAGATAATAGTCTTAATGATATATTTGTTTCATTAGAGTTGAGTTCGTCATCATACCAACATATACTTTCATACCACATTGACTATCTTTACATGCATAATCACCAAATAAATGTATCATCTATGGAATCTATCACCCTCAAATTACTATTTTTATACTAAAAAAGATCATAATACACAATTTAATGTGCATAAATTATTTGTAACCTAAACATAAGTATAATTATATGTTTTTAAATTTGTTGTTAAAACTTCAATTTTGTCAGAATTAAATATGTTGACCAGTTTTAAAATTTTCATTTTGTAACGGGAATATTGTTAAAATGTGTTTGTATTGTGTGCATAAAAAGTGATACCCTTTAAAAGTTTTAAGACATTTTCTACATATAAATGCATTGTAAGATAGTTTTAAGAGTGCATTATAGTGTTGTAAGGTAAGTATGAATAGTTATACTTTAGACAAAATTATATAGTCTTTATATAAGAGTAAGATAAGATAACAAAATTAAAAGTATACATACAGTCAAATATGAATATATCCAAGTCAGCAAAAATTTGATCTACCACTTTGTCCACCTTCCCATTTAAATAAACTATTGTGTCTACATCAGGATTTTAAAATAACTTGGACGCCACATCAGCTATAGTTAAATGGTTACACGTCTAAGTGATATATAAGCTTAAAGTGACCTAATATAAGCGTAAACCGGTTGAAACAAGACAAAGAAAAGTTTGGGAACAAATGGAGAAAGTATGTTGGATTAAATGGTATATACTAGTATACTACCACGTAAGGATTAAATATAGTAACTGATCCAAACTATAAAATATATCAGAGATAGCAATGGACATTTTACCTTCAATTGGCGGCCATGAAGCTCAGATTCATTAAGAAGAAGGGCCTCCTGAACGGCTTCTGGTTCAACAAACTCAACATAAGCATATCCCTTTGGTTGCCCAAATTTGTTACTCCTGATAGTGACCCTATTCACCGTCCCACAAGATTGAAAATGTTGCTGAACTTCCTCAGGGGTACAAGAATAGTCCACCTGTTCATTAACAGTACCATTCAGTCAGCCAGGTACAATGAAACAAAAGACAAGGTAGAATTAAAGGAAATAACAATTCTACATAAGCATACAGTGAATGAAGTGCTCCTTAGTGAATAATGGAATCAATAGATACTTTATTGGACGTAAGAAACACATTTACGTAAGAAACACATTTATGAATTATATGATTTATAACTTTATCTTTCGGTTATTCTTTGGATGCAATAAAAAGGTAATACGTCTTATAGCTTATTTTTTGGTGAGTAATAGCTCGGTAATCTATCATCTTTGTAGAAAAGTATAAACAAAATAGATACACGATAAACTTCAACCTTTATCCATCTGGCTTCCAAAAGAAACGGGTATAAAAGAGTGAGAGAGATACAGATATGTGTGTTTGTGTGTATGTGCACAGAAGACCCCTCACCATATGAACAGCAGAGTATCATAAGCATTACGAAGGATTAACGGCAATCTGGCTATGAACTACAGGCCTCACAAAGCTATCTTTGAAGCACTCCTTCACAGCATGTAGCTCCAAGTGAACACTCTTTGACTTCAACACAGAAATTATATATATATATATAATATATATATATATTTTTTTCTCTCTTTCTTACTGTTTTTTCACTCCTTTTTTTTTTCTTTGTTTTTTTATTATTTTTTTTTTCCTTTTTTTTTTTTTTTTTTTTTTTTTTTTTTTTTTTTTTTTTGTTCTCAAGTCATTTTTTTTTCCCGCAATTGACAATTCTCTTTTCTTTTTTGTCACTCTTTTATTGTAGACTTTTACTTTTGTCAATCGAAGTTGATCTTTCACTTCTATTTTACTTTTTTTTTTCCTAAGAATAATCTTTAGATAATTATCAGAGTGACTCCCAAAAGACTAGTTAATCGGAGCACTTGAAGCACAACCCTGTTGTCACAGAAAATGAAGTCAACGTCATTTATCAACTCTGAAATAGGGAACCCGATATATATCTAAATTAACCATTACAGTTAACTGATATCAAATACCCCTCACCCAGGTTCAAAAGAAAAAAAGACGGTCATAAACAGCGCCTTACTTGAAAGGAAGCCAGCAATAATGCCCTTCATGTCATACAAGCATAAAGATTGACAAAGAATGGTCATGCCACACGAATTGACTACAGTCCTAGCTATCAATGGGTCAGATCTTGTTAATATACCAATCTGCCTGATATGTTTTATGAGCCAACAAATAAAAATGATCTGTTGATCCAGCAGCTCAACCCATTATGCAGACTATACTATAATAAATCCATGCTGTGTCAGTGTTGGGACCAATTAAATATAACTACCTTTTTATATGTTCTCTAAATGGCTGTAATCTGCTGCCTATCACAGGTATTTTAGATGCCCCAACCACACACTTGTAATTTTATATTCCCAGTCTTCACTTGTATGAGAGTTAAAAGTTTTTTGAGCACAATATACCATACAAGTAGAGATTATTGATACTTATATGGTGCAAACTGAGGGATAGAAAATTGGCTGCACAATATAAGTGCAGACATTACACTTCAATAATTTGAGAATATACTCAATATAGTAAACATTGTAAGAGAAGGAATGAGACCCGAAAGGCAAAATATAAGAATTTGGCAAACGGGGAGAGCAAAGACCAGAACAAAAGAACAATTTAATTCTGTGGATGTAAGCAGAATTCTCTTATTGTTGTTGCAAGTCATAAGATAGCACTAATACGTTGTAAATGTTTAAAAGTTTAAATACTAGTGAGGTAGACAACCTCATGTCATGCGTGAAAATAGTAAGGACCTTGGGCTCATTGGGACACTCAAGTACGATGGGAGTTCTAAGGTGCACTTTGCTCTGAAATATTTCCTAAGTGGACCTACTTCAACCTCAATTTTATTAAGAAGATAAAAGGTAATGTTTGAAAATTAATATTTAACACTAACCTTAAAGTATAACTAGAGAATATAGCAATTCCAAGGTTGTGTGTACTATACATTTATCCCACTGCATATAGACATACCCACTTTAACTCAAATCAACCATCTTTTAGCAATGATCTAACAACTCAATTCAAATTTTAACAAGCAATTATTTTAGAACTAATGTACTAGTCAAATTTGTTTCTTTTCAGAAACTTGTCAGAAAAATGCTACGTAGTTGACCGACCAGGGTCCAGGAGCAGATGGTGCATCAGTATATCAATTACAATGAGATAAACATATGTATGATAACAATAACACTCCTATAGTCCTATTTAAAAAGAAAAATTACAACCATCTACTACACATAAAAGACGGGCAGATAGAAGCCTTACATTGCCAACAAAAACTGATCGAGCATCTACTTCCTCCTTATTTGCTTGATTTGCTGTAGCTGCAGCAGGATCTGGTTGCACATCCAAACATGCAAAGTAAATGTTAAGGATATAGACACTCGTCTTTTTCTATGAAAACTGATATTGTTAATGCAGGATAAACTACCCATTACACATTAAACACAGAGAACAAAGACATAACCTACCCTAATTCATAGTTTTGATGAATGGGATTGTGCTAATAGAACACCAAAGTTCTAAAGTACTCATATAGATTCGGTTTTCATTCGTCGAGGTTTAAAGCTACAAACCCTGTTTGATACTATTTGCACATTTGATGGATAATAATCACCTAGCTCCACGAGCTTGTATTTGCAACAATTAAGAAAAAAACTTGCCAAAATTCCCATGTGGAGAGCTGATGAGTTGAATTTACTAAAAGAGATGGACTTAAATAAGGCTGGATTGAAGAATGCTATATATGCCCTAAAACGTTAGGGAGATTCATTATCACTTTTATGCTACCTAACTACTTGGAATATCATGCTTATTGATGTTGTCCACATTGTCTAAAGCTTGATTCCATTTTATATATAACAAAAGAGATGAAAGGCAAAGAAGGATGACCCAGCTTTGCTATATGTCAATTCCTTGCTTACACACCACTCATATCAATTCACTTGAGAGGAAATCAGGAAAGCAAAAAAAATATTGACAATGTGCGTTTTCACTTTAAACAACAATTGAGTTGGGTTGTTCCTCTTTCCAGAACAATCATAAGACATGCCCCAATATGAAAACATGATTAAACACTTAAACAGTCCAGCTGTCCAACAACAAAAGTCTATATGGAGTCGCATTCAGCTACAGAGTATTCAAACATATACAGAAAACCAAAATTAACCCATACTGACAATGTTTACCAACAACGTATCACCTTCTGCCAGTGGCGAAACCAGAAAGTTAGATTGTGGGGGGCAAATTTTATTTTTTTTATTATTTTTATTTATTTTAGTTTTTACAATAGCAACAAAATGCAGCGAAAAAACTAGAATTGGAATGATAAATCGAGTATTGTTACTTAGAGATCAAGGATATATAAGGTTTTAGAGTGTTGAATGTTGGGTTTTGATGTGTGGGTGGGGGGCATTTAAAAAAAAGCTCAAAATCGAAGAAAAAATACACTAAAATCTCGTCTTGTTAGTCTAGCCATGGAGGGCACCGCCCCCCCCATAATACATACATGCATCCGCCCCTTCCTTCTGCTAACCAGCATGGAAGCATACCGTATCCTAATCTTATATGTGTGCGCCTTACATAAAAAAGGCACGAATTACTATATCAGGTTAATTACACAAAATGTAACTTACTCTTACTTTTTATCAATTGAACAAAACACATTCTCATTTTTACACCGTTGTATTTAAGTAGTGACATGGCACACCTGCCATGTGTCACTTCAAACATTATCAAATAAGCAAACAAGTTGAAATTTATTGTAATTAACCTGATGTAATTAATCCATTCAAATCGAATGTTTACCTAGAAGGGGATTTGGCAAACACTTAATTGCGATGCTAAATAGCTTATGATGCTATCCGAATATAATAAATAATGTGTATGTAAAGGGAGATTATTGATCTCTACGACGATCACTTTTACTTGATGATTTGCCAAACACTTTTTTTCTAGTTAACGCAAAATCAGATAATCACTCACAAAACACAATCCCAAACACCTTCCAAGTGCTTATTAGCTAATTACTTAACCCAAACACCCTAATCAGCCCTAAAAAAGTAAACAATATTTATAAAAAAAAAAAAAAAAAAGTAATTAAATGAACCTAGAGAAGCAGTGGTGCTCATTTCTTTTTCAACTTTAGCTTGCATCTCACGCAAAGCAGCAGCTTCTTCTTCCATCTCTTTTAATCTCCTTTTCATATCATCTAAATCCTGTTTTTAATTCATCATAAATCAGAGATCAATTAGGATATAAAATATATTAATTAGATGATTATTAAGAGGAAGTGTAATTACAGCAACGGTGTCTGTTACCGCCATGTCTACGTCGTCACCCTCCATCTATCTTTCTCTTTCACCGGAGTATCGAAAATTCTAATGGATTTTTATTAAATTTGAGTTTTTATGTTGTAAATTGGCCCAATGGGCTTGAAGTAACAAATTAGGATGAGTTTGTTTTGTTGATAGGTTTGGATTAGGATTAGTATATGGATTTTGGTATAGATTTGTTATTAAACGAGTATAGATTTACCTGTGCCTCGAGGTTTATTTCTAGTGTTTTGTTAACAACAACACATGGGGTCATGTTTAAACATACTTTATTTAAATTTTTTGCATTAAATGAAGTAGTATATCCATAATTATACATATTCTTTCATTTTAAACATGAAATGTGATGTTAAACATAGAGTGTCTAATGTTCATTTAATGCAAAATTTTTAATTAAGATATGTTTAAACACAACCCCATAAGTTGTGGTTAACAAAACCCTTATATCTATGAGGAAATTTAAATTCTACAATATTAATGACATAAAAACGTATAAAGATGTTTGAGTTTATATTCTACTCAAATGTTTTAAGCATAGGGAAGAATAAGGTTAGAACATTTGATATTTTAAAAAAAATGGATCTCAAGTGCTATTTAGGGCTCGTTTGGTTTATAGGTGGGTTTAGGATTTAGATTTAAATTTGGATTTGGTATAAAAGTAGGAAATATAAAATATATAAATGATATAATATTAAATATTTTTAAATATTATTTGAATATTATAATAATAAAGTGGGTAAGCATGACACCTTTTCTAGATGACCGAATATATGGGGTTAGTTCCCAATCTTAACAGTAATAAATGCAACCAAACATAATAATTTGACTTTGAGTCCAATCTCTGGTGGCTAACCCTTCAAAACAAACGGGCCCTTAGTCTTTTTAGCTTTCACATTTGTTACTACGATTGAAAATGTTAATGTTTTGTATGTCATCTAATATAATTACCTCAAAATTAAAATCATTAGGTATTGTAGCAAATTAGAGATCATGTAAAATAGAGAAAAATAAATAAATAAAAGAAAAGAAAAGGGAAAGAAAAGAAAAAATAAAAGTAAATTTTGGAACTTGGGTGGGTTATACAGTGCGGAGATACGATGCACACCAAGGGGTTATTGAAGAACAAGAAAATGACAATATTTTGAACGAGTTTGTGTCTTATTTTGGTTTAGGGTTAGAAATTGCTATTTAGATAATGATGTTGAAGATAATGATCATAATGATTGTAAGTTTATTGTTGTCAATACTGGTGATATGATTGATATCAGGTTCAGGTTCCGAAGACTATATTGTGGGCGATTTTGGGTATGGTTTTCAAAATGGTTGATTTGAGTTTCCAATTGATTTTGAGGTGAAGATTTAATGGTGAGGAAGAAATAAAGGGGTGGATTGATCAGGGGGGGGGGGTGTTTGGGTTAAATGCAAGTCACTATATAACGGGTGTTTGCTATTGCCACTAATTTTTTACTAATACGTGGCACGTAAGCATCATTTGCTTAATCCGCTCACTTAGTACACAACATCTAGTTCAAAAAAAAAAACTTTGTACACAACATAGGAAGATTAACAATATCGACTCATTTAATAGGAAAAAACAATAATGTTACGCAACATAGTAAAAAGTCACAACTTAGATACATTTATAACAATCATCCCTTTTTAACAGTAATTTTTATATGCTTTAACTTTCTTGTAGTTCCTGGAGGCAAATATGAATTAAAAAAAAAAATAATAAAAAAAAATAAAATAAAAAACTTGCCTAGTTGATTAACTAACTCAAAAAACATAAATTGGACTTTATTGTATAGTTGTGACTAGGGGTGTCAGTAGGGTCGGGTCTAATCGGGTCAAAAAATCTAGTTGGGTTGTTTTGACCCGAACCCGATAACCCGATAGTGTTATCGGGTCGGGTTCGGGTTAAATAAAAAATGTTATCGGGTTATCGGGTCAACCCGATAACAAAAAGGCAATTCCTCCATTTTCTAGGTCTCTTTGATTGAATCTCCAATGGTGATTCAGCCTGTAAAATAATTCATCTTTCTTAAACGAACATATTTGCAAAGTCTTTAATCATATCAGATGTAAATATTTGTAACAGTTTATTATCACAAAGCCGAACATATACACACTTGAATTATTCAGTTTATCATGCACAAAGTAAAAGCTCAGTGTAATACTGCAATATATTTACTGTAACAATAATGAACATAAAGCATTTAATAATTGAATATATGGTGACAACAACAAAACACAGATACAACAAAACACAAATTACAAGTAATACATGCATATGCCTTATACTTGCTGCATATGCCATATACTGTAATAATGTAATACATGTAATACTGTAATACATGCATTATGCATGATGCATATGCCATATACTTGCATGTGACGTTTGGTTTTAAGAATAATAATGTAATACATCCATATGGCATATACTTCAATTCCTCAGACATAGCACATTTAATAACAGTAAATTACTACTGTTACTTAATCGGGTCACCCGATAACCCGAATCACCCGACCCGACATAACCCGACCCGACTACTACCCGAACCCGATAACCCGATTCCTTATCGGGTCGAGTATCGGGTGAGTTTTTAAAAAATCCAAACCCGACTCAACCCGACAAACCCGATAACCCAACCCGATAACACCCCTAGTTGTGACTATTGAACAATATTTGTTATTCATTTGGAAAATTGCTATATGGATGGTAGCTTTTTTGGACATTTTTTTTTTTTTTTTTTTTTTTGTGCAAAGGTGAATCTTATATTATCATTCCAAACTTTGTACAAAACATAAGAATAAAACTACTGAATCTTGGGCATCTCCCATGTTAGGAACACGTTTCGCAATTCATTCAAGTCTTTGTCATTTGCGAAGAATGTTGCGTATAGGGCTTTATGTTTAGTTTAATGGTGCGGTCCATTAGAAGCCCATGGACCGCCCATCTTATTGTAATTACTTCTAGAAGCACCTAAGCATATGGTTGCCCTAATGTGTTGCCTATAAATAGAAGGCTTAGGTGCTCATTCTCATTGTTGGTTTTCATGTGTTATGCATAAGCCATGCTCGAATGTTTAATGAAATGAATTCCTTCCACTTCTCTTCTCTTATCATCTTATTCTCTTCTCTTATTCTCTATTAGCTTAATAGCTTATTTCTCCTTATCGTAGCTTATTATATTTAGAGTAGTAGTTAACGTGTGATTGGTGTGTGTGTTCAAGTAAAAGAGGACCTACAAGTGGTATCATTCGCCTAAGATAGTTAGGATCGTGTTTTAGAGTAGATCTAATCGTTTCATCGGTTTGGTCTCAAAGATTAAGTTAGTTTTTGTTCAAAATCCGATCGAATTTAACCCATTTTTAGTGTTCGTAGTTCTTATTTCGTGCAAACGCTCAAAAATATCATCAAATTTCCAACTTCGACGTTAAAGTTCTTAGATCTTTCAATATTCTGTGTTTACTAATCGTTAGAAATAAAAAACAATTAGTTTTTAGTGGTTTTCTATTTGATTTGGTAAAATCCGGATTTTTAGCGTGTGGAAAAGTTGGTGAGAAAGAGGGTTTCTCGCATTTGGTAGAAAGAGGGTTTCTCGCAATTGGGTCAGACAAGGGTTTCTCGCAATTCGCCAGAATCTTCGGAATTGGGACTCGGTATTTCCTTACTTGTATAAGTTTGTGAAATTACCTCGACTTGGCTTGAATCTCATCTCTTGTATAAGATTTGAGATTGTGATCGAAATTTTAAATTTTGATAAATCTTTCGAAATTGCAAGATCTTTCGCAATTCTGATTTAATTATCGAAATTGCCTTTCTATATCGCAATTACGATAATTTCTCGCAATTGCTAAGTTCTTTCGCAAATTGGAAAATTTTTCGCAATTGTCAATTCTCTTTCGCAATTCACAGACTTTCGCAATTGGACGACTCTTTCGCAATTGGCAGAGTGAACAGTATATCTTTCGCAATTGGACAAAGTTAACTTAAACCAAACAACATAACTATTAAAACACATCTTAATTATCTCAAGATCCAAACATGTCTCAACCACCACACTTCAATTACTACTATCAGCTACAGCAATATCCTCAACAACAACAATTTCATCCTCAGTATCAACAACAACAAGCATTCGTGCAACAGCATCAATTTCTCTCTCCACCACAAGTATCCCCACAACAAATCATGCAACAGAATCAAATGCAGAACAATCCATCCTACTCCAGAGAACCACATTGGTTTAATAAGATGTGTGAGGCAATCAGTAGTCAGCAATCCTGACATGAGGCTGGGAATCAGGACACTCCACCTATGCTGACACCTGGTAACTATGTGCAATGGGCTAGTAGATTCCTCAGATTCATTGAACTCAGAAAACCCCATGGGAAATATCTCAAGCAAGTCATTGAAGAAGGACCCTTTCCACTTCTAGTAACTGTTGTTCTAGGAACTTCAGAAAGAGAAGAGACATCAACTCCCATTGCTGTCGCTAACTACACAACTGAACAAACATTGCAACAAGAGGCAAATCAATTAGCAATGTCTTACATACTTCAGGGAATTCCCAATCCTATTTACCGAAGTATTAATGCTCAAAAGACTGCTAAAGACATGTGGGAACATGTGCATCTTCTAATGGAAGGGACTGAGTTAAATCAAGAAGACATTGAGTCAAAGCTTTACATGGAATATAATAATTTCATCATGGAACCAGGGGAGACAATTGAATCATACTACCACCGTTTCACAAATGTTGTAAATGACCTCGATCGTCATGACATCAAGTTACCTAAGATTGCTATCAATTCAAAATTTCTGGGTTGCCTTGGACCAGAATGGCAGAAATATGCAACATTTGTCAGGTAAACTAAGAAGATTGGTGAAGTCAAGTATGGACTAATGTATGACTTTCTGAAACAACATCAATCTGAGGTAGATAAGGAAGTTGCAGCACGAGGCGGTCTCATATCAGCACCAACACCTAACTCGCTTGCTCTTGTTGCTCAATCCAACTTTCCACTACCAAACCAGGAATTTAGTCAACCATCTTTCCAACCAAGCTTTCAACCACAACCTCCTAACCAAATCATTCCATATGAAGCACCATCACAATACTCTGACAACCAAATGGTTCCATATAACAACTCAGATTCCATGTTATACTCAAACGCTGATTATGATGAAGAAGAGGATGCATTCAACTCTCTCAATGAAGCATTTGGATTAATTGCTAAGGCATTTGGCAAGTTCACCAAATCCAACAATCGTCTTCGTTCATCTTCCAATACCAGGAATCAAGCTGTTATTAACGATGGTAGAGTGGAAATTCAGAATCGGTCTTCGGGCAGATATGGTTCAGGAAACACTGGGTCTCAAAGGTTTCAGTCAGGAGGGAACAGGTTCAATTCTGCAGAGGGTAACAGGAACAGTATGGGAACTACTCAGAGAAGAAATCAGATGGCTGGAAATGCACAGAAAGGCATTGCAAATACTTCGATCACATGCTACAACTGTGGTGGGAGTGCTCATATGGCAAACACATGTCCAAAGCCTCGTACTATGGGCAGTGCATATCACAAGGAAGCTCTTATGATGGCATTGAAAGATGAAGCAAGGGGCACAATGAATGGGAAAGAACAAAGTTTCATGGCAAGTGCTGATTCTGATGATGAGATGGAAGATCTCGAAGCAAATGCTGCAGTAATGCTCATGGCAAACATGCAGGAACTGAACATGTCCGAGACAGGCCCAGTTTATGATACCGATGGTCTATCTCAGGTACCTGATCGAAAATGTCTTATACATGAAATTGCTTCACCATCTGCATCTTCATCTACAAATGAAAATTCTGTTCAACATAATTCATCATTCTCATCTCCATCAGATGATCAAATAAACACTGTTGTATCATTTGATGATGATAAAACCGTCGTTTCATTTGATGATTCTATTGACGATGAAAATTATGATCATCTTGAACAAAATGATCCTTTGCCTGATCAAGATTCAGAGCTTCAGGCCTTGTTAATGACTACCCAATCACAAATTGAGAAATGCAATGAAATCAATCAAAATCTAAAAGCAAAAATTGCATTGTTAACGAAGGACAATGAGTGCTATAAACTACAACTTTTAGGATATCAAAAACAAGAAAAACGCGAAAAAGGTTTCGAGATTGCTTTCCAAAAAGGGTACGTAAAAGTTCAAGATTTAGAAAGTCAAGTTCGTAAGCTAACCGTTTCCAAGGCTGAGCTCCTCTCTCAAAAAGAAAAGGATCAATTTGAATTCAAAAAACAAATTGATACTTTAAATTCTGAGCTGTTAAAAACTCAATCCGAGCTTTCAACATCTCAAAATAATCTTCTTGAAGAAAAGCAAGCCTCAGGTAAACACGTCAACTCATATCTTGAAGAAATTGTCACTTTGGAATCCAAACTTAAAGAGTTTCAAACCATTGTATACAAAAATGGTGAATCAATAACTCAAATTCAAAGGCTAACGGTAAAACCAGTTCCGAAAGGATTTGGATTTGCTATTGGCTGTGACCAACCACGTTTTCTTTCTAAAGCACTCAGTAAAAATCCCAAGTTATACAATGCATAATTATTACTTGATGATACCTTTCAAAGAGTTGTTGTGCTTAGTAATGATGAAGAACTTGCAAGTCTTGAACGTCAAAAAGAACTTGAGAGTCGACCAAAAACAGACAAAGATTTTTCCAGAGTTCATTATATTTATAACGCAAGACCTCATATCAGTAAATCATTTGTCCCTCCAAAGGACAAACCAGAACAAACGTTGTTAAACACCTACATACATGCTTCTTCTTCAGTAATTCCTGTGTCCAAAACTGTTACACATCTCAAGGATGCTTTGACAGAGGATGAAGTTGATCCACAAATGCCTCAAGAATGTCGAATTCTTCGATATTTTCAGACATTTATGGAAGACATATTTCTTTTGGAGAATGAAATTGAGTTTAGTTCTCAAATCGAAGTCTCTACTTTTCTTTCCCCAGTCGCGAAAGAAAAGCGAGATATTCTTCAAAAGAAAATTCTGCCTCATGTCAAACATCTGAAGAAATGTGCAACACAATGGGAACAAGAATTACAAACGGAAGTAGCATCTATGAAAAGCATTTTCAAAGCTAAAGACGACAAAGTTCAAAGACAAAAACTTCAAAAGAAAACTTTAGCAAAAGAAAATGATCGACTCTTAGAAAAAGTTCTGTGTTATGACGTTGTTTCTATGATAATGAATTCGCTTTATGAGTTACTTGTGAATGATCATGCTGCAAATGTTGAGATGTTGCAAATGGAAATAGAAAATTTGGTCAAAGAGAATGAGGATCTTCGACAAATCAACAATGATGTGGAAAACAAAGTTTTTAATCTTCAAAAAAGGCTTGATTGGTGTCAAAATCAAAGTGCTGAATTTGAACTAAAATTTCAAAATCTCATAGGATCTTTATCATTTCAAAACAGTCATGTTCCTGAAAATAATAATAAGGAAACAAAGGCTTTCTTACGACTTAAACTATTTGAATATGAAAAGGATCTCGATGAAATCAGTCGAAACAGAAATGACACAGTCAGGTTAAACAGAACTTTGGATTCTAAAAATCAAGAACTCCAACACATCATTGTTGATCTGAAAAAGAAACTCAGAGTTTTAGACAAAGGCAAAGCTAAAGTTCATGAGATTGCCCCAGGAATGTATGCTGTAGACAAGACACTCACTCAAGCATCAGACTTAACCACTAATGCAACTACTTCAATTTCCACAGGATTAGATACCATATCTAAGGCTAGAAACTCCAAGACCTACAAGAAACAACAGAAGCGTAGAGTCCGAAAACCTAGGAATGGATCATCTAAGTCTGCAGAAGCTAAAGATAAAGCAAGTAGTTTGAATAAAACGCATGTAATGTCTGGAATAGAATCAAACTTCTCTAAGTCTAATTCTAGTAATGATGTAACAGACGTTAAATCTATGAATGTTAATGATGATGTTATGGTTGATGCTAGTTGTATTGTTTGTCGTGCTAGTATATTATCTGGTGATCATCAAAACTGCATTGCTAAAACTCTGTTGAAACGAAAAAAGAAATGAACTAGTGGCTCTTCATCTAGGCTCAAAACGGTTGCCAATTCCATTTTAGGGAAACCACCACTAGTAGTTTCTGAGCAAACCATAGAAACACCCATAGCCAAACCCAAGACAACCAAATCACCTAGTGCATTTATTAGGAAAAAGGCTGAGACTAGTTGGACATGGCAACGTTGGTTACAAAACACAGCAAGTTTTACATGGGTTCCTAAGATAATTAAATCTTGTGTTACTAACCCAACGGGTCCAACCATTACCAATTCTCCACCTGTTTCCAATATTTGTGATGCAGGTGATACAAATTGTCCTCTGGATTGTTGATAGCGGGTGTTCCCGACACATGACCGGCAACCTCAAGCTTCTTACAAACTTTATCGCAAAGTTCATCGGAACGGTCAGGTTCGGGAATGATCACTTCGCAGCAATCATGGGCTATGGAGATTATGTTAATGGGAACATCGAGATCAGTCGTGTATATTATGTTGAAGGCCTTGGTCACAATCTATTCTCGGTGGGACAATTCTGTGACGGAGAATTAGAAGTAGCATTTAGGGAGAAAACTTGCTTCATTCGTGATCTTCAAGGAAATGATTTGATGAAAGGAAAACAGGGAACCAGTCTATACACCATATCCTTTGAAGGCATGACAGCTTCATCTCCTATCTGTTTACTCTCCAAGGCTAATCCCACAAAGGCTTGGTTATGGCATAAAAGATTGTCTCATCTCAATTTCAAAACCATGACTGACCTTGCAAGGAATAAATTGGTTGACGGATTACCCAAATTCAAATATGCCAAAGATCATTTGTGTTCTGCATGTGAACAAGGGAAAAGTCACCGTGCTCACTTTCCTCCCAAAACAGAACACAGCACAGATCATGTCCTCCAGCTGCTACATATGGATTTGTGTGGTCCAATGCGGGTTCAAACTATAAACGGGAAAAGGTACATTTTGGTAATAGTGGATGATTACTCACGATGGACATGGGTCTACTTTCTTCGGACAAAAGATCAAGTTCCTTCAATGGTCATCACGTTTCTCATGAAGATTCAAGTTCAAGTCCGTAACACCGTCAGGATTATTCGAACAGACAACGACACTGAATTTAAGAATCAAACCCTTTGGGAATACACTGAGAAGCATGGGATTGTTCATCAATATTCAATTGCTCGCACTCCCGAACAGAATGGTGTAGTTGAAAGACGAAACCGTACGCTTGTGGAAGCAGCTAGAACAATGTTGATTAATGCCCAATTACCAGACTACCTTTGGGCTGAAGCTGTCAATACTGCCTGTTATACCCAGAACCGCTGCATGATCAACAAACGACACAACAAAACTCCATATGAGCTCATTCAAGGTAGAAAACCAAACATCAACTACTTTCATGTCTTTGGAGCACTGTGTTACCCGAAGAATGATAGAGATGATCTTGGTAAACTTAAGGCTAAAGCAGACATTGGGATATTCGTTGGCTACTGTGAGAATTCTAAGGGAAATAGAATTTGGAATCGTCGGACCGGGGAAATTCAAGAGACTATACACGCAAATTTTGATGAACTCACAGAAATGGCTTCTGAACAAGACCGCTTAGAACCCGAACATAACCGTCTAAACTTCCCTGAATCTTCGGCTGCACCCCTACCCTTTAACAGGAAAGATCTGGAAGATTTGTTTGCACCAATCTTTGATGAAGTTTGTGTTAGTAGTGCATCAGATGCTTCCACCAGTTCCGCAGCTCAACATGTCACAAATCAAGCACCTGATCAATCTGCAACTACTTCTACAGTAGTTGATAACAATGTACCTCAACCTGAACCCTCATCATCTATGGTTCAAACACCTCCACCTGCAGTTGAAGATTCTTCCCCCACTTCTAACCAAGTTCCCACACCTTCAGATTATGACGGGAATGCATTCTTCAATCCATTTGCTCCACCACCAACCATTCCAGAAACTGGAGAATCATCCTCTAGCAATTTGGATCCGTTATATCTGCATAACAACATTCAACATTTTCCATCCACCCACAAATGGACAAGAGATCATCCCTTGGTAAACGTAATTGGAAATCCTGATAATCCAGTAATGACAAGACAAAAACTCCACTCAGATGGTGAACACTGCATGTATGCACTCACTGTCTGTCAATTTGAACCTAAAAACATCAAAGAAGCCCTTACATATGACAACTGGATTGAATCCATGCAAGAAGAGCTGGAACAATTCAAACGTTTGGAAGTTTGGGAATTAGTTGAAAGACCAGATGGAGTGTATGTTGTTGGATTGAAATGGATTTGGAAGAATAAGCTGGATGCAGATGGTACAGTAATTCATAACAAGTCACGACTCGTAGCAAAAGGATTCAGTCAAGAAGAGGGTATCGACTTTGAAGAATCGTTTGCTCCGGTTGCAAGGCTCGAGGCTGTTCGCATGTTCCTGGCTTACGCGGCTCACAAGAACATAACGGTTTACCAGATGGACGTGAAAACGGCATTTCTGAATGGTCAACTCCGTGAAGAGGTGTACGTCACACAACCAGAGGGCTTCGTGGACCAAGAACATCCGAACCACGTATATCGGCTAAAGAAAGCCCTTTACGGCCTTAAACAAGCCCCGAGGGCATGACACACGCAAAAGTACATCAGGGGGAGTTCAATTCTTGGGTGACAAGCTCGTCTCTTGGCAATCAAAGAAACAAGACTGCACATCATTATCATCAACAGAATCTGAATATGTAGCCATGTCTGCCTGTTGTGCTCAAGTCATTTGGATGCGATCACAACTGATGGACTATGGATACGTCTTCAACAAGATTCCTATGTACTGTGATTCCAAGAGTGCCATCGCTATTTCATGCAACATCGTGCAGCATTCCAAGTCAAAGCATATTGATCTTCGATACCATTTCATCAAGGAACACGTGGAAAAGGGTACTGTTGAATTGTATTTTGTGGGAACTGAACACCAACTGGCGGATCTGTTCACAAAAGCCTTGCCACATGCAAGATTTGTGGATCTGGTTCACCGGATTGGTATGAGATGTTTGACTCCAAATGATTTGGAAAATTTTCTCAAAAACAATTAAATGAGTCAAACATCTAAACTATCACTGTAAATATATATTAAAAAAAATGCAAGTACAAACCTCTTTTACAACACTTTGTTCCAATTTTTTTTAACATGTCAAATATTATTTTCGAACAAGTGTTGAGGGGGAGACACAACATTTAAATTTTTTTAAAATTGTACTTGCATGCTTTCTAAAATTGTTGCTTCACAAAGTTTTTGGTGATGTGATCATAAGATGGAAAAATAGTGTGCCTAGTTGGACAGATTTGGGACTTAAGAGTTAGTTAATTTGGTGGGATAGGACTATGAAAGCATTAGTTCAAGGTTAGAGGACTAAATGTGACAATTGGGTAAAGTTTAGAAAAGTTAAATAAAACTGTCATAAGATTTGACCACAGTCAAAACTTCATTTACTTCTCTGACATCACACACCCTCGCATTTACTCTCTTCACCAAACACATCGAACGGCTCTCATTGAATCTGACCATCCATTCAAGATCTAGTGAATCTGTGAGTGTTTTTACGATTGTTTCAGGATTATAACAAACGGTTTTGAAGGGTTTTGCAATCCAACGGTGGAATTTGTCTAGAATAATTGTTTTAAATCTAGGGCTTGCGCTAAATTGGGGATAATCGATTAAATGTGTTTCTGATATGATTGTTTGTACGGTTAGGCTTAGTATGTTATGATAATCATTGTATGCATGCTTAATTGTTCCCAGACTCGCATATTATTGATTGTTCTTGATTTAGGGTTTTAGAGCACGAATTGGGCAAAATCGTGTGAAAGTGTTTTGATGTAATTAATGTGTTGGCTTGTTGTTATTGTGACTTGAATTGAATGTTTGCATGTTAAGAATGTACCCAGAAACATCACAGATGTGTTTATTGATCATAAGGGTTTATCAAGAACACGCGTACACTAGCAGTTTGATTTATGCGTTCTTGTGGATAAAATATGTTATAACTTGGACAAAATGCTCGGTTATGTCATAGGATTCCATTGCAAGTAGCGTGATAACATAATTTTGAGTAAACATGAAATGCGAAAAATATGGTGAAATTCATCGTCAAAAGGTCTCGAAATTTCTTGTATAAGATATTTTCGAAATTGAAATTGCTTTCGCAATTGTCATTTGCTCTCGCAATTGCCATTGCTTCCGCATTTGACAATTCCTTTCGCAAATGATTATTGCTTTCGCAATCGAAACTCTCTCTCTCGCATTTGACATATTCTTTCGCAATTGATAATCTCTTTCACAAATGACAACTTCTCCCGCAATTGTCTAATTCTCTCGTATTTGACAATTGTGTTCGAAATTGTCAATTTCTAAAGAACTTATCAATTTCCCATGGATCTGTCAAATGAAATAGAAGGTTTCCTTGTGCAAAATAAACGATCATTATCAACTCAAGTTGAAATGTCATGCTAAAATACAGATATCATGTGCAACACTTAGTATAAACTAATGCTAACACACATATATCTTGCAAAATGGCGTCTTAATGATGTTTCAGATCAATCACAATGGCTGCACAAGAACCACAAACTCTACCCATGATCACCAAAGCAGATCTGTTTCCTCAAGGGTTCAAGGCTAAATATGGGAAAACAATTCAAGAGTTGTCTTTGACAAAATCAAATGTGCTGAACCAAGCTGCTTAATAGCCATTGAGATTCTCAAAAGTCATGAATGTAAAAGTATCTTGGAGAACTCAGATAGTGTTCCAGAATTGTACATCCATCAGATGTGGAGTACTATCAAGCTTGATGACCGTGACAGATTCTTTACATGCATTCTAGACAGAAAACAAGTCACAGTCACACCCGCACATCTACGCAAAGCATTATCACTACCAGGACCACTTGAAACATCACACAGATATTGGCCTGCACCATCAGAACAAGACATTCTCAACTTTTTCATTGGCATTGGTTACGATGAACAACCCGATCTTCCACTCACAATAATCTCAAACATCAATTCAAAATTCACTCCACAACCATGGAGAACAATTTACTACATAGTGATTCGATCAGTCTCAGGAAGAGATAGTGGACATGAACATCCAAGACTCTCACATGCTCAACTTCTTTTGGGGTATAGTCACTAAGCACAAACTTGACTTTGCTGCTCTCATCTGGGAAGATCTGGTGTTTCAGATAAGAGCTCAATATAAGAAACCATTATCAAGAATCCCTTTCGTCCGGTACACCAAATTGCTGATAAGTCTTCTCATAGATGAGAATCACGACATTTCTCCTCGACCTCAAGACAGGGAAATGCATGTGATCAGTATGGACACAACTTTCAACTCTGTGTATTTTCCTAAAGACAACACTCACAAGCAAGGTTTAAGACTGCTAGAGGTATTACTTACAGATGAAATCAAAGAAACTTCAGCATACATGGAATACGACAAGGCTTATGAAAAGAAGCTCGTTGGAATCACCAAACTGTCTGAAGGAACGGGATCTTCCAAAACTCGTTCCAAAAGCAGTAGAGCTGGGAGTAGAACTGGGAGTGCATCAAGTGTCTTAAAGAAACAACCTCCCAGACCACTCAAGAAAAGAGTAAAGATAGCTCCTAAGCCAAAAGTTGAAGATGTTGGAATTCATGATGAAACCTCTGACTCCTCTGAAGATTCTGAATCAGAAAAGGAAGTGTTTATGGATGAGAAATTAGCTCAGTTTCAAACAGAAATTGATATGAAGAATGCAATGGTGGATTGCAGAAGATCAATGAAAGATGATGAACAAAGAAGAGCTGATCTACAAGATAAAACAATGAAGGAAATGGAAGAAGCAAAGCAAAAGGAGATAGCTAAAGGAGCAGGAGGATCAAGAGTTATTCCCGAAGTAGCCTCAACCCATTCTAATCCGGTTAATCAACCCGGAGGGTTTGAAACTGCTACCACCACAGCTCAGTTCAATACGGTTAATCAACCCGTGAGGCCTGAGTCTGTTATACCTCAAAAACCAAGCTCGGTTAATCAACCCGACTTGGAAGTTCAAACTAAGTCTGAAACGGAGAAGGAAATAATTCTTACAAATCATGAAATTTTAGACTCTATGTTTGATGACATCCCAAAAGAAACACAACATCAAGATGACAATGATGATTGGGACAACTCTGAAGAGGAACGGGAAATTACTGGGAAGAAGTCTACAGATGCTGCCAATGAACTAGAGGCAGAAGTTGAAGCAGAATTGAAGAGGAAAGAAGAAGCTGAAAGAAAACAGAAAGAGGATGAAGAAGCTGATAATTACATTATCACCCCACCTCATCATACTATGGATGTTGATGAACCTCTACAACAACAACCAAGAGCTCAAACTCCTCCAGTTCCTTCTCCCAAACCCAAAACACCTTCTGAGTCACCTCCTCACACTCCAAGACCACCATCATCATCTCCAAAGGACTCTCCTCCCAACTCTGAACCAAAAGACTCTACAACTAACTCTGGAGAACCAATTCCATCACTCAATCCATCACCAACAAAACCTCCATCACCAAAAGCAAAGCCAACAGTGGCTGAAAGCATAAAAGCAGTCATAAAAGGTAAGTATGTGAGTAAGATTGCCAAGGTCACTAGAATTGAAGTCCTCTCACCCCTCGCCAAGAAACTTAAGAAAGCAGCCAAACTTGTTCAAGCTCAGAAAGAGTCCAAGCTAAGAGAACAAATGACTGAGATGCAAACCTTAGTCCAAAATCTGTCTGCACAGGTGGAAGAGATGCAGCAAACCAAGAAGGAGATGGATGAGTTCCTTGCTTATAATATCGAAGATAAAGTCAAAAATAAAACAAGGCATTATGTCAAGAAATATTTTCCTGATCTTCAGAAAAATATTAATGAGCACATCGATGCACAGCTTGAAAACAAAATCAAAGAAGTCATCGCTTCTACTCCACAATCAATACCAATTCAAGATCTCACCACTGAAGAAATCGAACTCGTGCTTCTCGACAGACTCTTCGCTATCATATCTCCTTCTCAAGAAGAAATCAACCTTATCACAACTCTTCAGGCACATATTGAGAAGAAATCTAGCAAGGCCACTACTGACAAGGGAAAACGAATTCGTGACGAGGATGATGAAGACCAAGACCCAAACCCCACATCAAAGAAACACAAAAGCGGGTCTGGGATTTACATTCAGGAGCCAACAGGAAACACCACATCATCTCTACCTCCAAAGAATCAAGATTCTGGTCCAACTGCAACAGAGCATCACTTTGAGCATTTCACGGCTGAAGATATGGATTTTCAACCACAAGCTGATCAACCTCTCTCACCACCAAAACCATCACTAAAGTCAAAATCTTCAAACAACAAGAAAGATTCTAAAGAACCGGCTGTAGTCACATGGCTGGATACAGATGAAGATATGCAAGGTAATGATTGGTTTGATCATCTTGCAAGTGCTCAGATCCATGAAGACGAAGCTTCCAAAATTTAAGATAGCACGTTTGAATTTACACATAAAATCAAACATGCTCTACACATCAAGAAGATGACAAAAAGAGAACTTCGTCGGATTAAAAATGATGCCCTCCTTCTTCTAAAAGATAAATCCGCAAGCGCAGCTGAGTTAGAGTATCACCTTGAAAACATTGCCCGTGCAATGTCAAGTGAATTCGACTGGACAAATCCAGACGTATTCAGGGAAGATGGTCGTGACTCCAAGAACCGTCCATATATCACAGACTGGACGAAGCCACTTCCCGTGATCAGACAATATCATGGAACTTCACAAATCCCTTTCACATTCTTTTTCAATCAAGATCTCGAACTACTCGTGCATGGAGCTTCCAGCAAGACCAAATATGCCACCTCAATTACATTTACTCCTGCTGCAACCTACCACAATCCTGCCATTGAAGAAACTGCAAGACACCACAATATCTTCATCAAACATCAAGTGAAATATGATCGTGACGCTGAGCTTGGAATTTACCACTGGCCTGACAAAAGAAAGACGTGGTACAAGTATAAACTCAGCCTAACGTCTCGTGAAAAGGTGTTCAGTAATCTACGCATCAAGGCAGTGATTAGTGTTAAGGGATCACAAAAGTATGACTACACATTCCTATCTGAGATCATTGTCCATAGACAAGACGGCTTGCTCTACACATTCACAGAAGCAGACTTTCGAGACCTCAGTCTCAATGATATTGAAGACATGTATCTCATGAAAGTGCAAGGAAAGCTGAATCATCTCAACACCGATCTTCTATATGCTTTTAGCACGGCTATATGTCATTTCATAAGAAGAACAATTATCAAAGAGCGTGTTGAGGATTTTCAGCTCGGAGTGGAAAGTTATCAGAAAAAGCTTAATCTTGAGGTGCCTATGTTTCATCTTGCTGATAACAAAGATTCTCAATACATGATGAAGAACGACCCAGTGTTCGGTTTCATCTACAGAAGTGCAACATCAACAAACCGTTTCTTGGCATTCAATGAAGTTCACAAGTTCTGTGATGAGACACTCAAAAGCGTACGTGATGGGTTAGTTCTTAGAGTTCATGATCATAAACTGGATAAAAGTAAGAGATGGAATAATCCTCAGCTGAGGCAAGTGAAGAATTTTATCTGGAAGATAGAAGAGAGGCTCTACCGCAGAGATCAGATGAGGAGGCTCGAGACCTATGTTGGCGGTCGTCCACCATTTCCCATAAGGCTATTTCAGAGGACGGACCCAAAATTCACCACATTTGGCAAAGGCGGTTGATGTAAGAAGTTGATTTTAATACTTTCATCATTCTTTCCCATTATTATCATATTATGACTGTGACATTACGGCTTGTGCACACATAACAGTGTACAACCCGGACCCTTAAGAAAGGACCCTGAGGTACGCTTCAGTGCCTCAATCCTGATCAAAGGAGCGAAAGCTTCTTACTTATGAGCAGAATTAAACCAGAATGTTTTCTAAGTTTTCAAACATTCTGCTCATAAGGACAAGTATTCCTTCGTCCAGGGGGAGTATTTGAAACAATAATCTTTGTTAATAATAACAAATGTTCTTGAAATTCTTCCCTAAAACTCAAAAACAGCATATTTTAATCATAATTTCAAAAACATCATGAGTATGCTCTTTTTGAGGGGGAGAAGTAAAAGATGATTAAAATATGGTGTCTCATTTGCTGGAATCTCAAGTGCCCAAACTCAGAATTGACCCTCGAATTGACGGTAGGAAAAGTCAGTAGTCGAAAGGACATGTCCCGGACGGGTAATAATTTCAAGCCAGTTTATATGGTGATGTAAGCGTGTCTCGCAAAGGACGTGTCTGAGTAGAATGTACCGATTTCGAGCGATTTTCCTTGAATGTGATCTGGACGGGTAATAATTTCAAGCTAGTTCTACTAGTGATGTAAGCGTGTCTCGCGATGATCATGTTCATTGAAAATCAATCAATTCAAAAGTGCCAACTCTTTCCGGCATGTGCAAATTTCAAATTTATTACTTATGCGCACATGTTAAGGGGGAGTCTTTCTGAAAAACACAAAACTCTCAAGGTGTCAATAAAATGTTTTTACAATCATCGACACTTTGAGAGATTTTCAAAGGTTTTGGTAAATGGCATCAACATAGGATAGTCATGGAGTTATAAGGTGACTAAGGTTAGGGAAAACCGTCCTATGATCCGCCAGAGCCGGATGGATCTACCCAAGGACAATACCAATAGTTTAGAACTAAAAATTCCTAGGTATGATATAAAAAAGGAGAAATGAAATGAACGGAGAAAGAAGGGGTTGAAGAATTAAAAAGAAAAGCAAAGAAAAGGGTGAAAAGAAATAGCCCTCCATTTTGTTCAACCTTAGGGCAGACACCGGGTTCAATTCATAATCTACTGGTTGATGAGCATCACCGGTATTGAAGAATAAAGACGTCATGGACCCAGTGACGCACTGCACTAAACCTTCTAAGACACTTAAGTGTCTCTCAAAAGACATTTGTTTCATTCACACGGAGAACCCTTCATAATCTATCGACCTCTCATTACGAGAGTGTTGATATTGAAAAGGAGGCAATCTGCTCCATGCCTCCGACGACCAAACAAATGTGCACTAATTGAGTATAGAGCCATGAGATTCATCAAAGATCTCTTAGGTACACTTAGAATTACTCTGGTGTTCTACATCATGGGCATCAATTGTAAATTAGGAAAGTGTCCTTCGCAGATCTTAGCAATCTGCCAAGAACATTCATGAGAGAAGTCACAATTGTGATTATCAATGATTGAATGGAAATCCTGCCAGGGTCAACATCAAACAGCCCTGACAGCAGGTCACTTCGGTAACTCCTTGTGGGTTACGCTTAGTGTTTGCTCCAAACGGTCTACAGTCGTGGGGTGATCTCCAGCGACTCACTGAATCATGGGTGCACTTCGATGTGTCCGTGTTATCCCTTTCGGGGGAATCCGGTTCAGAACGGCCTGGGTCAGGACTTGAGAAAGTCTTCACACTATGCTGTTGACGATCTCAAGTCTGAGCCTGTAAGTACCGGTTGGTTCGTGCTGATGCTGCTGCTGCTGAGGATCTGGAGTTCGACCATCAAGACTCCATCATGCTCATATCTTGAAGAAATGTTCTCTCAAAGACTCAGTAACAACAAAAGTTCAACATATGATACAGTAAAGTCAAAAGTTCAAGCACCTCAACCTTTCTCAAGTTAAAGATTGAAAAGTGAGAACATTTTGCAGAAAACAAGTCAAAGACATATGAGCATGATGGAGATGACGAGAAGACGTTGGAGATTGGCAGATTGAGACAACATCATATCATCTTAGAAAAAGAACAAAGAAACAAAGATTATCAAGACGTCAGAAGCCAAAGAAGCAAATATGACGTCGCGCAACATTTATGACCAAGACTTAGGGGGAGATTGTTAGGAACACGTTTCGCAATTCATTCAAGTCTTTGTCATTTGCGAAGAATGTTGCGTATAGGGCTTTATGTTTAGTTTAATGGTGTGGTCCATTAGAAGCCCATGGACCGCCCATCTTATTGTAATTACTTCTAGAAGCACCTAAGCACATGGTTGCCCTAATGTGTTGCCTATAAATAGAAGGCTTAGGTGCTCATTCTCATTGTTGGTTTTCATGTGTTATGCGTAAGCCATGCTCGAATGTTTAATGAAATGAATTCCTTCCACTTCTCTTCTCTTATCATCTTATTCTCTTCTCTTATTCTCTATTAGCTTAATAGCTTATTTCTCCTTATCGTAGCTTATTATATTTAGAGTAGTAGTTAACGTGTGATTGGTGTGTGTGTTCAAGTAAAAGAGGACCTACATCCCAGATCAGAATACAACAAAAAAATACTAACAGCATACCAAACATCCGATATCTGCTACTTCTTATCAGATATCAGATAAAACAATCTCAGACAAATACAAACAGAGTTTAAACTCTGCACAACTCAACTTCACAAGCTGAAATTCACCTAACCATCCAACTACATTTCCATATCACCTTTCCACCAAGCCCAGTCAACCCGCACCCACACCTCATTGGGAATCCCATAACCTATCCATTGGGGGGGGGGGAGGCTCTGCCAAACAACCTACATTTCCCTCTCTATAAAAAGGCTTCAGTTGTTTGGGAACACACTCCCTCCATGATGACCAACCATTACCTCCTTGATGGTATATTAGGTGGACCAAGAAGGATCATCTATCATTCCTCTCTATTCCACCCATCATATACCCTCCCCCCCAGCCATTTACCCTTTGTTGGTCCCTTTACACGATTAGAATTAACTAGAAAGTTAATCTATTGGTGTTAATGACGAATACAATGTTTAAGGATTATTCTAACAGTTAAAAAACGTGAATGTAAAAACAACAATATTTTTCAACGTTTAAATTCTTATTAGAAATAATTCCAAGAATCTATACCCAAGTGTTTTGCGGAACAAACACTTGGGATTGAATAGACAAGGGTATGGGGTGTCTCCTATCGAAACTCAAGTTTTGCTTGAGTGGTAACAATATACCCTACTGAGCTATCTCAGTGAGTTGTATACTCTTTGTAGGAGAGAAGTTCCTTTGTAAAAGTTCAAGACTTTAATTATACAAAGCACACTTTAACTTCTCTCACAGTTGCTCTATTTATACACAAGTATTCTAAGTATAAGTGATTAAATATAATACAAGTTGTTAAGGTTGCGTGTCTGACAATTACAAATAGTAATTGTCATTTCCAAGAACCAATAGGAAAGGGCTAAATAAGTCTTTGGGAGTTGTTGGCTGACACTCCATGACTTTTAGCCGCAATAGGGAAGGTTGAGTCTGACAAGAGAAGAGTGTTGGGTTTACACTCTTATCTTCTCAGATCTTTTCCCTATTGTTCCCGCCTTTTCTTCAGGCGTTGGTTCCTCAGTCATTCAATCACTTTGTTGGTTGAGGAGACTGGGGTTCAGTGAGCTCTTATCCAATACTCACTGAATCCATCATCTTCTTCTTTGGCTTAAGTCCTACTCAGGGAGTACCGCCTTCCTGAGTAGTGAATCCTTCTTCTTGAATTCGCCTTAAGCATCCTGAAGATGACTCACTGAGAGGCTGTTCTCTCAGTGACTTGAATTGTTCTCGGTTTAAGTTAACACTTAGTTAATTTGTGTCCAAATCATGTTCGAAGCATTCTTGGGTTTTACATGACCCAACAATCTCCCCCTATTTGGATATAAATTATTCCTAAGTGTTTTGATCAGATATGAGTGAGCTAACGACTTCTGCTCATACTGAATGTACTAGAATGTAAATAAGGATACTGAAATAATAAAAACATCATCTTATTAATATCATTTACAAGTCCTAACAAAACTAAGTACAAAAAGGGATAGTGTTGGGTATTCAGGCAGGTCATCAGTTCAACTTGATTCCAAGGGCTTCAAGCTTGGGCTTCTTCGACTGCAGCTCATGTTGGTCAGGATGTTCATTGATTTTTCTTTTCAGGTCATGACAAAACCTCACATTCTCAGGACTCTTGAGTGGAGAGGCCATCATTAGAAAGCCTAGCATAGCTTTGATCCCTGATAGATCTATATCACTCCACCTCTGGAAGGCTTTGTCACCAAACTCATCAATGAAGAACAACCCTCTTTCAGGCTGTTCAATGACCATATTGTTTCTGAAAGGAACACCTTCAGGGAGAGCCCTATTGCAGTCAAGACCAGGAATCTTGATCTCAGGCTCAGCTTCTATCTTCTTTCTTTTCCTTGAAGAAGACTGAGAGGAAGCAGGTTGTGCAGATTCAGGGAGAAGAGATTGAATGCCAAGTTCCTGAGGTGCTGCTGCCAATCTTTCATACCTCAGACTCAATGACTTCATCAGATTAGGGACCACAACATTTGATTTCTTTGCTATTAATGGACCCAACTCGTCCAATTCAGTGATCCCAAAGTCAGCGAATCTGAAAGGTGAATGAACGTCAAAGTTTCTCTTGTCAGCACCTCTGTAGACAGTGACAACGGCAGGATTGGTGTTTCTTTGAATATGAACATCAGTGATTGGTTCTGGCTTCATCCTTTCAGTCATATACCACTGATATTTCTTAATCCTATTCTGCCTGATCTCTTCAGCCCTTTTGGCTCTTTCCTCCCTTTTCTGCCTGAGAGTGGTCATCTCCTCAGACTGAGCTTTCACAAAGGTCATACCACCTTCTCTTCCTGAGAGATCCTTAGCCTCAAGACCAATTTTCTCAGCCTCTTCATGAACAACCTTGATTAAGGCAGACTTGCTTGCCTTCTCCTCTTCCTTCAACTTCTTCTTTGCCTCCTCTTCCTGAAGATAAGTACTGAGTTCATCAGCTGAGAAGTGGTAAAGAACTCCATCAATTTCATATGGGATCCTGAGTGGTGATTCAGGATCCTTTGCAATCGTGATAGGTGCTGGTTGAGGCTCAGGCTCAGTGAGAATGCCTTTGCCTTTATCTTGATGGGAGGAAGAGGCTTCAGGAATGTCTTCCTTAGTGTGAGAAGGAATCTCCCCCTCAGTGTGAGAAGGTTGTTGGCTTTGGCTTGAGACTCCAGTGTCTTTCTCCCCCTCAACTGTTGCTTGAGCCATGGTGATAGCAAGAGTTGGAGTCACTGGAGCAGTAGGACCTTTGAAGGCCTGATAGATCTCAGTCATCATTGATTTGATGTCCGAGGTGTCTTTTTGAAGACTTGAGATCTGATCTGCCAGAGAAGCCTGAGAAGCCTCGATGCCTGACATCCTTGACCCAAGAGACCATGCCAAGGATGTTGAAGATTGTGCCCAAGTACCAAGATGTTTTTCTTGAAGACCCATGGAAGTCCTGATTGAGTCCAAGGAGGTAGTAAGACCCTGAAGTTTAGAATCCTTCAGTAAGCTGAGGAGATCATGGATTTCAGCTGACTGCTTCTGATAAGTCTCAGCAGCTTGAAGGATCTTTTCAGTGAGTATGGGGTCATCCTTAACAGCTGACTGAATAGTACCAAGGCTTTTGGTGATGCCTTCAAGAGAAAGATTGAACTTCTGGAAATGAAGATCAATAGCTGTCAGGGAATGTTTGGTGTCTGATTGGATTTCGATCACATCTTCATGAAAACTTTCAACATCTGCCTTCAGGTTGGCATAGTGAACAGCTGCTTCAGTGTGTTGATCAAACATCTCATCAGTGAGACCAGTGAAAAGAGCATTGTTGGTCTTCAGTAGGAATTTGACCAACTTTCTTTCAGTGAGGGGAAGAGAGTTATCATACTTCTGGAGAATGTCAGTAGATGAATCAGAAGATTGAGAGCCTGACTCTTCACTTTGGCTTGGAGAGGACTGATGTGATGGATCAGGTTGTACATCAGTTTCCATATCCTCTCCTGCCTCAAAAATTTCTTCTTCACTCTCTTCCCTGAGCTCTTCATCAGACTCCATAAAAGCCTGATAGTCCCCCATGGACTCAATACCTAAAAAATCAACCGGCTCCTCTTTATAAAAAGATTTGCCTTCGGTTTGGTCAGGTCCTGACCCCTTTGTCATAATAACTGAGTGGGTTGTCTCAGCCTGACTAGCCATAATAACTGGGGTAACACCAGCCTGGCTTTTGGGGGCAGTTCCTGAAAGACTGGATCCGCCTGAGGGGTTGATGGGTTCCATATCAGCGGGTTGTTTCTTTCCCTCTGAGTCTTTGTCCCCCTTAGCACCTTCAACTACTGATGGGTGCTTCTCAGTAGTATCACTAGGTACTGATTGTGAGAGTTTGTGGACCCCCTTCCCATCAGGATTGTACTGTCCTTCAGGGGATTTAGGATCCTTTTCTCCCTGAGATCCTGAGGGTGATTGCTCAGGAACGTTAGCGGGATGTGAGTGTTTGTGGGTCCCCTTCTCAGTAAGGTAGTGCTGCCTTACCGAGGATTTAGAACCCTTTCCTCCCTTAGGAACTGATTGTTTTTTGACAGCTCCTTCATCGGGATGTGAGGGGGTGTGGGTCCTCTTCCCAGTAGGGTGGTGCTGCCCTACCGAGGGTTCAGGACCCTTTCCTCCCTTGGGCACTGATTGTGATTTATCAGTACCTTCATCGGGATGTGAGGGGGGAATGCTTCCTGATCCTTCTGACTTGTTTATGTCAGTTGGACCATGTGGAATGGGTGTGCCCGAGGTCACTGAGGATGATTGCTCAGTGACTTCCGTTGGCCTTTGTTTTGAGGTCAAGAGGGTCTCAGAAATGGGTGTCTCAGAGGTCTCGGCCTTTTTCAACCTCTTTTTAAGGTTGAGTTGGTTTTGAGGATCAGTCTCAGTGGCGAGTGGCTTGGGTCTAACCACCTGGCTGGACTGACCCTTCTTTGTCTTCTTCACCTTTTTGGTCGGTGAAGGAACTGGAGAGATAGCGTCATTACCCTGAATGACTGATTGCATGTATTCAGTCAGGGCAATAAGTGTAACCTCACTGATGCCACTAGTGAAGTTTGACTTGTGCAGTACCTCAGGCTTCGTACCTTCTGCATCAGTCCTCACATAGTCAGAACCGAGTAGGTCCTGAAGCACACAAGAAACAAATCTAGGATAGGACATGTGCCTTTGCCTATGTTTTCCTGAGAGCTTAGCAACGAGGTCTCGGAAGATTATTCCCCCGATGTCTATTTTTGTACCCTCAAGGAGACTGAACAACATCAATTGTTGTGATGAGTTCAACTGTTCCGTAGAGGATTTATTTCCACCCAGGACCTGAATGACAAATGTCATCAGTATCCTCCAAATAGGGTGGAACCATGTTTTGACTACTGGAGCCTTTTCCAGTAAGCCTCCCACAGACATTCCTGGACGTCTGGGGTCATGGGGTGCAAGAAAGATCAGTTCATTCTTTATGTCCTGATCAGTAGGGTTGGGAGAAAAGGCTTCAGCAAAGTCAAGGCCTGTGGCTTTGATGAATGCTGAGTAGTCAAAGGAGAGGGTTCTACTCCTATTCATCACCGTGAAGGTGATGATTGACTCTTTGGTGTCTTTGGGGCTGGTTGCCACAGCCGTACACCAGAATTCCCTCAAATAGTCATGGTAGATGACTGAGGGGGTATGTGTGAAAGCCTTTGCAAGAAAACAATTACGAAGATATTTCATAACGTTCTTGTAGGCTGGGTAGATTTGTGGATATGAGAAATTTCCCACCACATTATTTTTGGTTAGGTCTACACCCTCCATTGTGAAATCCACGTTGGGGGCATATTTCACAGCTTTAGAAGAAGCCATTTATGGGTAAGTCTGGGTTTGACTAAGGTTAAAGGGGTTCTAAAGCTTAAGAATGCACACACAATTTGTTTTTGAGAATAAAAAATGGCAGAGTTTTGCTTAAAATTCTATAAAAACGTGTGTATGTATTCTTCTGGTTGGGGTATTTATAGGAAAGAGGAGATGGGGGTGTTTTGGTCATTTGAGCAAATCTTTATTTATTCAAAAATTATTTGGAAATTGGTTTGAATAATAAGTTTTGGGATCCGCATTTAATGCCAACACTCCACTTTCCTGGTTTGGCGCAACAGTCGAGGTGAACAGTTGAGCAGTTCTGCAAAAGTGCAACTTGTAGAGATGAGTCATCACATATTTGAAATGTGATTGGAGAGGCATTTAATGCCAAGTGGGAATGTGGTGGCCCATAGGTGGAAGCCAGAAAGGCTAAAAAAGAACAAATATTCTTGAATTAAATATGTGTTCAGTTACCAACCTCGGACATTTACTAACTAGATACTTAGAGCATTTAAGTTAGTATTTAATGTCCTTTTCAGGGTCCTGAATGACTTTTCATTCAGTGATTGGTTTTCAGGGACTTGGGATTAGTCACTGATGACTCAGGAATGAGGAATGATTCCTGAGACAAGGATTCAGGAACTTGGGTTTAGTTCCTGAGGAAGAGGCTTCAGTGAGATGTTTTCACTGATATACATATTCAGTCAGGGACCTGAGATGTTAAGAATTTACACTTTTAGTTGGAAGAGAGAAAAAAAATTAGTCAGTGGACTGATTCTCTATATCCAACATTCCTAATTCAGCTTTCAGTCTTGTGAAAGTTGGTTCATCCAAAGGTTTGGTGAAGATATCAGCTAACTGATATTCAGTAGGAATAAAGTGTAATTCAATGTCACCATTTATGACATGGTCCCTGATGAAGTGATATCTGATATCAATATGTTTTGTTCTCTGATGAAGAACAGGGTTATTAGAGATTGCAATTGCACTTGTGTTATCACAAAAGATGGGTACCATCTTGTACTGAATTCCATAGTCACTGAGTTGACTTTTCATCCAGAGTACATTTGCACAACAACTAGCTGCAGCAACATATTCAGCCTCAGCTGAGGATAGGGCAACTGACTGTTGCTTTTTAGCACTCCAACAGACTAATTTCCCACCAAGAATTTGGCAAGAGCCTGATGTGCTTTTTCTATCCATGTTGCATCCAGCATAGTCAGAGTCTGAGTATCCTTTGAGATCAAGTACTGAGCACTTTGGATAGTATAATCCAAGGTTAGGAGTGCCCTTCAGGTACCTGAATATCCTTTTCACAGCAGTGACATGAGATTCTCTTGGGTCAGATTGATATCTGGCACATAGACATACTGAGAATTGGATATCAGGCCTTGATGCAAGTAGATACATCAGTGATCCTATCATTCCTCTAAAGAGAGTTTGATTGACTGGTTTACCAGTTAGATCAGGACCAAGGTTGTTTGGGGGAGCCATGGGAGTTTTGACTGAGGCACAGTCACTGAGATCATACTTCTTCAGTAGATTCTTTACATACTTCTCTTGACTGATAGTGGTTCCTCTATCAGTCTGCTTGATCTGAAGACCAAGAAAGTATGTCAGTTCTCCCATCATGCTCATTTCAAACTTCTTTGCCATTAGTTTTTCAAATTGTTTGCAAAGTTTGAAACTTGTTGAGCCAAAGATGATGTCATCAACATACACTTGTACTAGTATGACATCATTATTTGTCTTATAGATAAACAATGTGTTGTCTATCTTGCCTCTGACAAATTTGTTTTGGATTAAGAAGGCTGAGAGAGTCTCATACCATGCCCTGGGAGCTTGCTTCAGTCCATAAAGGGCTTTGTTAAGCTTATAGACATGATCAGGAGACTCATGGCTTTCAAATCCAGGAGGTTGCTCAACATAAACTTCTTCTTTCAGTGAACCATTTAAGAATGCACTTTTAACATCCATTTGGTATACCTTGAAGTTCATGTATGTAGCAAAAGCAAGGAAGATCCTGATGGCTTCCATCCTTGCTACTGGTGCAAATGTTTCTTCATAGTCAATGCCTTCTAGTTGATTATAGCCTTTGGCTACAAGTCTGGCTTTGTTTTTAATGACTATGCCATTTTCATCAGTTTTGTTTTTGAATACCCATTTCATGCCAATGACTGAGACATTCTCAGGACATTTGACCAAGGTCATTACCTTGTTTCTGTCAAATTGTTCTAGTTCATCATGCATGGCCTGAACCCAACTTGGATGTTTAAGTGCTTCTTTAACACTTTTGGGTTCAATTGTGGAAATGAAGTCCACAAATAGGCATTCATTGGATGAGGCTGCTCTCAGTTCAGCAGCCATGCTTCTTGTAAGCATGCCTTCAGAAGGCTCACCAATGATATTGACAAGTTCTATATCCTGAGATCTGGTCCAACTATCCTGAGGTCTTGGGAGTGGGTTAGAACTTGTAGAAGCCTGATGGGTATGATCAGGATTAGACACAAGATTTCCATTTCCTTGTGTGTCTAAGTGGGTTGAGTCATCACTGAGATTGTTTGGGTCCTGAGTATTTTGTTCAGACTGAAGGATACCATCAGTACTTGTATGTGCTTCAACAAACTCAGTGATGGTTGGGTTTGGTAGGTTGTGAGGGATAATGTAGTAGGAGAGGTTAGCATCTTCTTGATACTGAGTAGAAGAGTTGTTTTCAGATAGATATTCATCAGGAGGATATCTAGAAGAATTATCAATTCCTATCTCTTCTACTGAGGCAGTTGAGAATCTGATTGTATCAGTGCTCTCATCAAAGGTAACATGAAATGTTTCCTCAGTCTGCTGTCTCCTTGTGTTGAACACTTTGAAGGCTTTTGAGACAAGTGAGTATCCCAGGAAGTATCCATCATCAGCTTTTGCATCAAATTTTCCTAGGTGATCCTTGTGATTATGAATAAACACAGGACACCCAAAGACATGAAAGTAGCTGATGTCAGGGATTCTTCCTTTGAATAACTCATATGGGGTTTTCCCATGTCTCTTGACAATTATGGATCTGTTTTGTGTATAACAGGCAGTTTTGACTGCTTCAGTCCAAAAATGGTTGGAAAGGACTGATCCACATAGCATTGTCCTGGCAGCTTCAATGAGTGTTCTGTTTTTCCTTTCAGCAACACCATTTTGTTCAGGTGTGTATGGAGAGGAAAAGTTTTGGGAAATACCTTTCTCATCACAGAAACATTCAAGTTCATTATTTTTGAACTCAGTCCCATTGTCAGTTCTAATTTGTTTGACCTTAATGTCATTTTGATTTTCAATGTTCCTGACAAAGGACATGATTGTTTCAGCTGCCTGACTCTTTTTGATCAGGAAAAATACCCAGGTGTATCTTGAGTATTCATCCACTATGACCAGAGTATACTTCTCATGGTTAATAGACCTTGGACTGACAGGTCCAAATAGATCCATATGAAGAAGATGTAGGCAGTTTCTGATGGAAAAGTTGGTTTTGGTTTTAAAGGATGCTCTGTGATGTTTACCTTTTTCACAAGCTGAGCATGGTTTATCCTTAGAAAACACAAGTGATGGTAAGCCAAGGACCTTGTTTTGTTTTACAAGATTGTTAATGTTCTTAAAGTTCAGGTGGGTTAGTCTCTTATGCCAAAGCCAGTTGAGTGCATCAGTGGCCTTAGCAAAGAGACATGTTCCATCCTGAGTTAGACTTGACATGTCTAATACATAAACATCTTGTCTCCTTGGTGCAATGAGGACAATTTCCTTATTTGCATTGAAGATGGTTCCTTGCTTATCATCGAACTGAACTATGTACTTTGCATCACATAGTTGACTGACACTGATCAGATTGTACTTAAGACCATTTACATATGCTATCCTAGTAAAGACAATACCATTGCAGTTAACTGAACCATAACCTTCAGTGAGACATGATGAGTTATCAGCAAATATCACTTTGGGTCCTGGTTCTTCCACATATTTATGCAGACACTCCTTAACACCAGTCATGCTCCTTGAACATCCACTATCTAGATGCCAAATAGGGTCCCTAGCATGTTTCTGCACAAATAGTAAACTAGGTCAGTTCTTTCTAGGACTCCATTTCATGGAGGGTTTGGTATTGTAGGTCCTTATGAAAGTATTAATTGATTCATGGTCAGTGGTTGAGTGGATTGAGCTACCACATGTTTTGCATTTGGTAGTAGGGGTAGCCTCAGTAGTCTGAGAGGATTGCTGTAAAACCCGAAAATCTAAAACTTATTAAAAGACCAAAATACCCTCGTAACTTTGAAACTTAATTAAAGTTTATATAACTTACGCATAAATCACAAAACTTATGATAACAAAACAATTATGACGCGAAATAATTTTGAGTCATCACGATATAATTTTTTTCAAGCTACCAATAATATTAAAGCACATTACGAGTCCAAGTAAACCAAAAATCTCATATTGCGTATGCATCTTAATTAATAAAAACAATGCCGAATATATATTACACAATATGAAGGAATAACGTCAAGTTAAATTGTACGAGTTGTGAGTCTTAACTTTGGGCCGAACCACGTGTCTTTGCACTCCTAAATGTCGACTACACAAGCCCCAAAACCAGCCCATACCTTGCTTGGCCCATCCCACATATGTCGACCCTATTTTAGCTCCAAAAGAAAACCCTAGGCTGCCATTTTTCTGCTCCTTTTCTACCTGCTGCTGCCGCCTACCTGCTGCTGCCAAATCGAGCCAAAGAAGCCCCAAAAACCTCCCCTCTTGATCCCATTCTAAGATCGCACAAAAGGAAGGAAGAAGGAAGAAAGTTTTTCTCGTGTGGTGTTTTGATTTCGTGTGGTTGTGTTCTTCATATTGTTCATCAAGGGTATTGTTCACTCGAATCCTTGTTCAATAATTATAGTTATATAAGAATCATGGAGGAAAAATATAGTGTCACATAAAATAACAACAAGAAAACCCTAATATGTAATAACTATGGATCGATCTGCATATATGTGAGGTGTAATTCGATTTTGATTATGTTATAAGCAATTATAATCTGACCTAAATGTGTTTTAAACTCACCAATATTGTTTAGTATCAAGAGTTAATGATTGGGATCATAAAACCCTAAGAAATCACATGTGATAATGAAAACAGGTTCTGAGGTGAAATTTTAACCAACCTTAACTGACCATAAATTAATCATACGAACGTATATTTTTCATGTTTCTGGAGTCTAAAAATAAGTTCATTGAATTGGCTACCTGGGAAAATTTAGTTTGTAATTTCTAGAGGCCGGGAAGGTTACTTTTTGATTTTTAGAAAATTAAGTGTCTGGTCGTACGTAAAAGTCTGGAAAATCAGTCCGGGTTTTTGATTTTTAATTTCCAAACCGTGTCGAATTAGAAAGATTCCTTTGAACTGGATAATATTTGGGATGTGTGCTAGTAGCTTGAATTTTTATAGATTTTTGTGAATTTTTCTAAAGGGGTTAACAAGTGATAACTTTTCGGTGTTCCATCAGATATGTTTTCAGAACAAGTTGTAAAAGTGGATTTTTATGTCATACTTACACTAACTAATAAAATCTGGAAAAATTAGCTAAAATACTAGGGGCATTGAGGTATCTCTGTGAATTTTTTTGGATTTTATTACTGAGTTCTACTATGATTTTTAAATTTAATGAAACGGGTCCAGAAGAGCCTTAAAAGCTGAGAAAAGTGTATTATGATATATAAAAGGGTTAAGTGTTTATTTCCAAAGACTAAAGGGTCTATATTGATATTTTGGTAATACTAAAGGACTAAACTTGTAAGAACCTGTAACTTCATAGTAAATACATTTTACACCCTAATATTATGAGAATTTCATATTCGTCCCTAAACTTATGATAATTACCTAATGAACCCTAAAGTATGAAAACTACTATATGAACACTAAAACTTTGTAAAAGACATTATGAATCCTAAACTATGAATACGATCATCTGTAATACTTAAAATGGAAAGGTTTGTAATTCTTTTCTACCCCTCTAGGTGTGAAGAAGGAGAGGACATGATCCTTTGCATCTAATTCTTTTGGTTTGTGCTTGCTTTGGAATAAGGTACGGATATTCTGCCCTTTTAATAAGGTGCCTTCGGTCTCTTGACTTCTGATTTGAACCTATGACATGAACCTTTGATATGAACCCTGTGAAATGAACCCTGTGATATGAACCTTGACATTTGGACTGTGATTATGACCATGTGAACCTTTGCTTTGATATGAACCTGTGATCTTTGACCCCAGTTTGATACTACGAGCCAAATGTGTTTCCTAGCCATGAAGGTAACATGGCCGTGTCTGTGATGCACCACTGACATGACTCTTGTGTGGTCAGAGTGATTAACCACACCGTCCCCATTGTGATTTGTGAAATGCATGCGATTATTATTATTATTATGGCCAATGTGATATGTGGGGGGCGTATGGATGCATCCTAGGTACGTTGTGATATGTGATTGTGATATGATATGTGATATGTGGTGACTGATGATGGGTGCAATCCACGTCTTTCACAAAATGTGGGAGCTAGCTACTCCATTCGAAGAATGAGGACACCCCTCATATTATCTGATTATCTGAGAGGTCTCCCCTCTATATGATTTGAAGATTATGGTTACGATGTGATATGTGATGTGATATGTGGGCTCGTGGTGGATGACTGTCCTAAACCTTACTCTTTATTTCCTTTTCCTATTTCTCACTCATTATGATATGCCTGTTCATTTCCGTTTGCTTTTGTTTTCGTTTATTATATATCTGTTCACTGGGCTTCTTAAGCTCAGCCGCACGTTTTCTTTTCGTGTGCGGCAGGTTTTAGTTGGAAGCTGGTTATGAGTGAAGAGACCTTTGGACTTAGAAGACCTTGATAGATTTTCCGAAGTAGAAGTTTTTATAAGGATTTGCATTGACAGACGTAGTATTTAGTTTTGTTCCCATTTGTAACCTTGTAGTTTCAGTATATCATTTGTAACCTTTGAATTTCTATTGTATTATTTAAGTCGTATGTTATGCTTGCCTTTGATATGTCACCATTTGCGTGACACTTCTACCCTTGTCGGGTTGGGGTGTTACAATTATGGTATCAGAGACAGGTTTACGACTTGTAGTACATCTACCCTTGGCCTGTGTAAGTTAGGACCCCTAAGTTTCCACTGTAGGCGCTCGTAGGATAACCTTTGCGAAATTGCGTAAGATTTTCCCATAGGAACATAAGTCATAACCGGTGAGGAATGGGTAGACTAGGACATCCATGTGAGTAGTATTTGCTTCCGCATCACTCTGAATCTTGCCTATGCCTTTAGTCATGCCTTATAGGAACGTTTGTCGCAGAAGACGAGGAAGTCTTACTTTCCGTCATTTGAAGAATGAACTTTGTATGTTCTCTTTGGAAGGATTTGATGTTGGTATTTGTCCAGTACGGAATTGTTATCTAAGCATGCTGGTACTAATAACTGACATTCCATACATCTCGCCTCTGACAGTTAAACAATGTTCGTATTACTATCGATGCACACCCTACCATTCCTATGTTATAAGCTAAACAAGATTTCAATCCATTGAACTGTTCACAATTCTAATCTTCAATTTGATATATTTGACCTTGATATATTCTAATACTCTTCCATCCCACACTTTGATGGACCATGTACCTAAATTTGATATGTAAACTATCCGTATGATTTGACAACCACATTCGTTCTAAGAATCCGTTTACCTTGGACTTTGAGGTCTTTTGATTTTGGATGAGTGGCTTTCGTAAAGCTACCGTAGACTACAATATTTGAAATGCGATCTTTAAGAATCTGCTTCACCCAAATTTTGATATGATATTCTCAATCATTTGAATCTGTTAAGATTATTGTTGTATGAAGCACATACTCCGATCTCTTTGATTTCCAATTTGCTCCTAAACGCCTGTTAGTATCCACTCTTGTAAAGCTCCGGCATTTGAAAGTTTGTTGTACAAATTTCTGGTGTTTCTAATGAACCTTTTGGAATCCGTTTGAGAAGTAAAGTTTGCATTGAACCGATCCGAATTGGCGAAACCATGACACTGAAGAAGTTAAGAGATTGTAGGAACTGATGGAATATGAGTTTGTTCATTTCAGTAATCTCTTTGAATGCTCCTGTTTGTTTATGAAGAAGAAAGAGAGAAGTGTGCGGCGGCGCACCGACCATCGTGAACTTAACCGTAATCGTTATTCCATTCCATTTCAGCGTATCAATATTCGATTTGTGCTATTTTTGAAACTCCGTAGCAGACGACCTCTTCTGAGTTTGAAAGACGGAAGAAGCAACCACAAGAACATCTGAGAAGGAAGTTGATTAGTTGAGAGTAGGTTCCGCGAAGCATTACAATTTGAATTGTGAAGAGAAAGATTTGTGAGATGAAGTTTTTCCCTAAGAAGGTTTCCTGAAGTTGCTTTAGTACTCGTGTGACCACTATGAGTTTGAGTGATGTCAATGGTATTGGCTGGAAGAAGCGTATTTTTGCAAGTAGCTGGATAATTGTCATAGTATGACAGTGTGTTTATGCTCAGAGACGAACGAGGAACTCGTAGACCGTTTGTTTGTATTTTGTGAACCGACCCTTTGTTATGGAAGAATAGTTTTGATTTGCGTTCAGAGATTGCAGCAGACAACACCACCAGGTATCCGATGACGACAGAGCTTCCACAGAAAGGACCAAGACTGAAGACCATGGTGAGAGTTAGAAACCGTGTAGAAGATTGGTAGAAGATGTTCGTGACAGGCGTTACCAAGAAAAAAAAACATGTGAGGAGAAGACAGACTGAGATGAGACTCGATTACACCTCAAGCAGCACGTGGAGATTTCAGTTGGGCATCAAGACGACCAGACCGTAGAAGAGGAGCTTTCAGCACATAAACCAGGAAGTCCACAGCAGTTTGAGTTGGTGAATTCTGAATCATGTTAGAAGACCTGTAGGAGGCACGCAACCTTGTTTCTCTAGTCATTTTAGTTGTACTAAGATGAATTGAGAGCTGAAGCAGACTCGCCAATGGAGGAATGCACGGTGATCACGTCAGAGATTCACGCTACCACACCGAAGTGTCCAGAAGAAGTGTCGAAGACTTGAGGAACCAGACTCAAGTTTATGCTTTTCTTTTCACCCTATGATCGTATGATTAGACAAGAGAGCGACTGCTTGGAATTTGAAAAGATTCAAGATCATGAAATTGGATAGATGAAATTTTGTAGTAAACGTTTGGGATTTGGAAGATTTGATTGTTGTAAAGGATGAAGATATTGAAGATGTAATTCATTTCTCTTGGACCACTTAAGTTTCCGTTACCTTTCGATAGGATCTTTTGAATGAGCTTTACCTTATTAGAAATTCCGTTCTGTGTTCGTTATGCATTTGTTTGGATGATGGTTTCGTTCTGAGAAGGATGATGAATTGTGGAAGACCTAACGTTTCGACGACGAGTTTCATTTTGAGGTGTACGCATTCCGATACGCTATTTGTACGTTCAAATTCCCCCGATTTAGAATCCGTAGTGATGTTTGTTTTGGACCAACCTTAGGAGGTAGAAAGACTGATAGGTGGTTAAGATGAGTAGTTCTGTTCGCGACTTGAGATAAAGTATGACCATCATGATGGTATACTCATATGATGCTGGTATTATGACGGTTCGCGAACGTGATAATACTTACATCCTATGACGTACCCTCATTGTGTTCATAGGATATTTCGAGGAGTACTTTGGAAACCTTAGAATTTTGATTAGAGATGTGAGAAATTTCGCATTTGTAAGATTTAGGTTCGTTCCACCTATACGCTTAATCTGTTTCGCCGTTATCCGATTTGATACGATTGGATTCTAGACGCGCGTTTTGCCGACCTCTGCATTGCCGATAAGAATCTTAGGTTCTGTTATAGAGATTTCTGCTATTGGATGACATCTAACGATATGCTTTCTGTCCGTACGGATTCGATCTGTTATCGTACGGGAATACACCTATGTTCTGCTATATATACGTTTCGCATTCGTTGAATCTGTTCATTGTGATCTGCTATGAGTTAAGATATGAGATTTTGGATTCTGGGGAAAACAAGGTTTGTTTACCTATGAGATTACCTTTGGAAGGTATATTGAAGCCGAGGCGATTTGAGAAGCTGAAAAGTTGAATGCTTAGATCACCCTAATGTTGCTACAATTCGATGTATCCTCATCTGATTCGCCTAATCAATTCGATGTAAATCCTATGTATTTTCTGTACCACTCCCTAGAGAATACGATTATCATCCGTTCCAATGGGTACACTATTCCTTTGATCTAAATTCAGTATAATATGTCCTTCTGATAAATCCGAAGCTACTCTGACAATAATAACGAGTCATGAGAAACAAGTCTGTTACATTTCCGTTCACCGTCTATTGTGTTTTCTGTTTCGTTTCATTCCAATTTTCGAGGACGAAAATTTTTTTTTTAGAGGGGAAGAGTTGTAAAACCCGAAAATCTAAAACTTATTAAAAGACCAAAATACCCTCGTAACTTTGAAACTTAATTAAAGTTTATATAACTTACGCATAAATCACAAAACTTATGATAACAAAACAATTATGACGCGAAATAATTTTGAGTCATCACGATATAATTTTTTCAAGCTACCAATAATATTAAAGCACATTACGAGTCCAAGTAAACCAAAAATCTCATATTGCGTATGCATCTTAATTAATAAAAACAATGCCGAATATATATTACACAATATGAAGGAATAACGTCAAGTTAAATTGTACGAGTTGTGAGTCTTAACTTTGGGCCGAACCACGTGTCTTTGCACTCCTAAATGTCGACTACACAAGCCCCAAAACCAGCCCATACCTTGCTTGGCCCATCCCACATATGTCGACCCTATTTTAGCTCCAAAAGAAAACCCTAGGCTGCCATTTTTCTGCTCCTTTTCTACCTGCTGCTGCCGCCTACCTGCTGCTGCCAAATCGAGCCAAAGAAGCCCCAAAAACCTCCCCTCTTGATCCCATTCTAAGGTAATTAACTAATCGCACAAAAGGAAGGAAGAAGGAAGAAAGTTTTTCTCGTGTGGTGTTTTTGATTTCGTGTGGTTGTGTTCTTCATATTGTTCATCAAGGGTATTGTTCACTCGAATCCTTGTTCAATAATTATAGTTATATAAGAATCATGGAGGAAAAATATAGTGTCACATAAAATAACAACAAGAAAACCCTAATATGTAATAACTATGGATCGATCTGCATATATGTGAGGTGTAATTCGATTTTGATTATGTTATAAGCAATTATAATCTGACCTAAATGTGTTTTAAACTCACCAATATTGTTTAGTATCAAGAGTTAATGATTGGGATCATAAAACCCTAAGAAATCACATGTGATAATGAAAACAGGTTCTGAGGTGAAATTTTAACCAACCTTAACTGACCATAAATTAATCATACGAACGTATATTTTTCATGTTTCTGGAGTCTAAAAATAAGTTCATTGAATTGGCTACCTGGGAAAATTTAGTTTGTAATTTCTAGAGGCCGGGAAGGTTACTTTTTGATTTTTAGAAAATTAAGTGTCTGGTCGTACGTAAAAGTCTGGAAAATCAGTTCGGGTTTTTGATTTTTAATTTCCAAACCGTGTCGAATTAGAAAGATTCCTTTGAACTAGATAATATTTGGGATGTGTGCTAGTAGCTTGAATTTTTATAGATTTTTGTGAAGTTTTCTAAAGGGGTTAACAAGTGATAACTTTTCGGTGTTCCATCAGATACGTTTTCAGAACAAGTTGTAAAAGTGGATTTTTATGTCATACTTACACTAACTAATAAAATCTGGAAAAATTAGCTAAAATACTAGGGGCATTGAGGTATCTCTGTGAATTGTTTTGGATTTTATTACTGAGTTCTACTATGATTTTTAAATTTAATGAAACGGGTCCAGAAGAGCCTTAAAAGCTGAGAAAAGTGTATTATGATATATAAAAGGGTTAAGTGTTTATTTCCAAAGACTAAAGGGTCTATATTGATATTTTGGTAATACTAAAGGACTAAACTTGTAAGAACCTGTAACTTCATAGTAAATACATTTTACACCCTAATATTATGAGAATTTCATATTCGTCCCTAAACTTATGATAATTACCTAATGAACCCTAAAGTATGAAAACTACTATATGAACACTAAAACTTTGTAAAAGACATTATGAATCCTAAACTATGAATACGATCATCTGTAATACTTAAAATGGAAAGGTTTGTAATTCTTTTCTACCCCTCTAGGTGTGAAGAAGGAGAGGACATGATCCTTTGCATCTAATTCTTTTGGTTTGTGCTTGCTTTGGAATAAGGTACGGATATTCTGCCCTTTTAATAAGGTGCCTTCGGTCTCTTGACTTCTGATTTGAACCTATGACATGAACCTTTGATATGAACCCTGTGAAATGAACCCTGTGATATGAACCTTGACATTTGGACTGTGATTATGACCATGTGAACCTTTGCTTTGATATGAACCTGTGATCTTTGACCCCAGTTTGATACTACGAGCCAAATGTGTTTCCTAGCCATGAAGGTAACATGGCCGTGTCTGTGATGCACCACTGACATGACTCTTGTGTGGTCAGAGTGATTAACCACACCGTCCCCATTGTGATTTGTGAAATGCATGCGATTATTATTATTATTATGGCCAATGTGATATGTGGGGGGCGTATGGATGCATCCTAGGTACGTTGTGATATGTGATTGTGATATGATATGTGATATGTGGTGACTGATGATGGGTGCAATCCACATCTTTCACAAAATGTGGGAGCTAGCTACTTCATTTGAAGAATGAGGACACCCCTCATATTATCTGATTATCTGAGAGGTCTCCCCTCTATATGATTTGAAGATTATGGTTACGATGTGATATGTGATGTGATATGTGGGCTCGTGGTGGATGACTGTCCTAAACCTTACTCTTTATTTCCTTTTTCTATTTCTCACTCATTATGATATGCCTGTTCATTTCCGTTTGCTTTTGTTTTCGTTTATTATATATCTGTTCACTGGGCTTCTTAAGCTCAGCCGCACGTTTTCTTTTCGTGTGCGGCAGGTTTTAGTTGGAAGCTGGTTATGAGTGAAGAGACCTTTGGACTTAGAAGACCTTGATAGATTTTCCGAAGTAGAAGTTTTTATAAGGATTTGCATTGACAGACGTAGTATTTAGTTTTGTTCCCATTTGTAACCTTGTAGTTTCAGTATATCATTTGTAACCTTTGAATTTCTATTGTATTATTTAAGTCGTATGTTATGCTTGCCTTTGATATGTCACCATTTGCGTGACACTTCTACCCTTGTCGGGTTGGGGTGTTACAATTGCTTCATTCCTCTTCTTAACTGAATGACCTTGTCTTTTCCTGAGGATTTCTGAGTGGAGCTTCCACTAGATTCACCATGTTTGTCATATTGACAATCGTCAGGATGGTGGTCATTAAACCCACACAAAGGGCAGGGAGGAAAAGGCTTGGCCTTTTGCTTCTGTTTCTGCTTAGAATCAGAAGGGTAGTTCAGGCACTGAGCCTTGAGTCCTGAAAAGTTTGACATGACTGAGCATTGTTTATTATCAGAGGTCCTGTGATCTTCCTTTTTGCAAATCATGCAATAAAGGACTCTATAGCAATCATCAGTGAGATGATTTGTATAGTTGCATAGCTCACATCTTTTCTGGGGTTTGGTGGGTTTGGGTTTGGTTTTTGAGGAAGTTAGTTTTTGTTCCTTCTTGGATTGAGAAGATTTCTCAGAAGATTCAATCTTCTCTCCTAGCTTCCTGACCATTTCAGCCAACTGATCAATTTTTGAGTCAGGGCTTTGGGTTGTTTCTTCAGAAGGGACTGAAGTTGATGAGTCATCAGTATTTACTGAGACATCAAGGTTTGCTCTCTTCAGGATGGTTGTTCCCCTTCCTGATCTCTCCTTAGGAGAGTGTGGTGAGAAGACCATAGGTGGGAGGCCTAGGTTAGGTGTAGCACCCTGAAGGGTATTCAGTGGAGGAAGTGGAGGGTATGATTCTGATTCAGACTCATCCAAGGACTCAGTGATTGGTTCAGTGAGTTCAAGCTTACTGAGTTTTTCAGTGAGTCCTAGCATATTTTTCAAGGCCTGACTTTCAGGAAGCAAGATCTTTCCAGTCTCAAAGTTTGGTAACTTACTGACTGGGTTGTCCCTGACAATCCAGTCATTTGACTTGGGAAGCATTTCTTGCTCAAAAGATATGCCAGCTGGAACAAAGTTTAATTCATTTTGACACATAATTGGATCAACCATAAGAGGGTCAATGCCAATGGTTTTCTGAGAGATTAATCCCATAGTGTCAAAAACCTTAGGGTTCTTCTTGGTCCAGCTTTGAATGATAGCCTTTTCTTTGTTAAGTTCAGTTTGAAGGACTTGGTTTTGTTTCAAAATCTCAGTGTTCTGAATTTGTAGAGTTATTGTTTCTAGTTTGGCTTGCTTAAGTACAAGCAGTTCATCTCTACATTTGTTCAATTCTGACACAATATTGTTATATTTTGAAAGCAAGTTAAGTCTTTGTTCTTCAACAAACTTTAAATCAACACAAATATAATTCATGTAAGACTGCCAATCAGAATCATCATCCATAGAAAGTAAGGTATTTACCTTTTTCATGGTGATGTTGACCCATTCTCCATTTCTAGCATGGCCTTTTCCCACAGCCATCTGATCCTCTTCTGAAAGTGCCATCAGTGCACTAACTCTTATTTCCTCATCTGAGGAAACTTCTTCATCATCCCAATCATATGCTTCAGCTATTAAAACCTTGTTCTTTGTCTGAATAGGTTTAGGTGTTTGAACAGCCTGAGACAATATGGGGTTGGCTTCAAGAAGTGCAAGTTTAGCTTTGATATTCCTATATTTTGTTTCAAAATCCTTTAGACCCTTGTTTTGGTATTGTTGGGTGGACTGAAACATTTTAGGTTGAAACTTGCTAGTTCCTGAAAATTTGTAAGAGGGTTCTGAGATAGTTTTAGAATAACAGTCCTTAGCAAAATGACCCTTTTTACCACATTTAAAGCATTCTGTGATTTCATTTGCTTTTGATTTTGTAAAGTTGGACTGATTTCTTTTGATGAAACGTTTTGAACTAGCAAGGAGTGCCCTCTCTTGCAAGAAAGTTCAGGTCATTCAGGTATTCCTCATCAGTCCTTTCATCAATTTCTTCTTCAGAAACCTCTTGAGTATCCTGCACAACACCATTAGAATAGAAAGCAGTTGATATGGGTGTTGAGGTTAAGGCCTTTTTGGACTCATGTGTTTTTGAGTCAGGGTATCTCCTTGAGATCAAGTTGTCTTCATAGACAAACTTCCCATAAATTTCAGGGAGCTCAAGGGTCTGAATGTGGTTAGCATTCCTCAGGCCTTGTGAGAAGTTGAGCCACTTCTCAGGGAGACTGTTGACAAAGCCAACATTTGTCTCATGTTTGGTCAGTACAACACCATCATTTGATAATTCATTTATCAAAGTTTTGTATCTGGTGTAGGTCTGTGAGAGACTTTCAGAGTCCTTTGCCCTGAAAGTATTATACTCAAGTTTAAGGTCCATGACCCTATTTTCCTTGGTATCTGAGGGACCCTCAAAGCTGTTTACCAAGTCATCCCAAGTTTGCTTGGCTGTTAGACAGTTGATGACTGATTCCATTATATCGTCAGGAAGACATGATATAAGGATGCTTTTCAGGCGTTGGTCTTGATTGACCACCCTCCTCTCATCTATGGTCCATTGGGCTTCAGGCTTGTTTAGCCCTGTGCCAGTCTTAGGGACAAATGGGCCATCCCTGATACAGGTGATGTAGTAGGGTTCCATACCAGTAAGATAGCAAATCATACGCTTCTTCCATTTGCTAAATTTTCCAGTTTCAAGTCTGGGTGCAACAGCTGAGTAGCTGCCACCCTTTTTGTCGACTAGCTAGGGTACATTGATATCAGCCATAGTAGGATCTTGGTTTTAAAAACCTAGAGCACTCTTGGTTAGTTTAAAAGATTTTATAAACCAGAGGCTCTGATACCACTTGTTGGTCCCTTTACACGATTAGAATTAACTAGAAAGTTAATCTATTGGTGTTAATGACGAATACAATGTTTAAGGATTATTCTAACAGTTATAAAACGTGAATGTAAAAACAACAATATTTTTCAACGTTTAAATTCTTATTAGAAATAATTCCAAGAATCTATACCCAAGTGTTTTGCGGAACAAACACTTGGGATTGAATAGACAAGGGTATGGGGTGTCTCCTATCGAAACTCAAGTTTTGCTTGAGTGGTAACAATATACCTTACTGAGCTATCTCAGTGAGTTGTATACTCTTTGTAGGAGAGAAGTTCCTTTGTAAAAGTTCAAGACTTTAATTATACAAAGCACACTTTAACTTCTCTCACAGTTGCTCTATTTATACACAAGTATTCTAAGTATAAGTGATTAAATATAATACAAGTTGTTGAGGTTGCGTGTCTGACAATTACAAATAGTAATTGTCATTTCCAAGAACCAATAGGAAAGGGCTAAATAAGTCTTTGGGAGTTGTTGGCTGACACTCCATGACTTTTAGCCGCAATAGGGAAGGTTGAGTCTGACAAGAGAAGAGTGTTGGGTTTACACTCTTATCTTCTCAGATCTTTTCCCTATTGTTCCCGCCTTTTCTTCAGGCGTTGGTTCCTCAGTCATTCAATCACTTTGTTGGTTGAGGAGACTGGGGTTCAGTGAGCTCTTATCCAATACTCACTGAATCCATCATCTTCTTCTTTGGCTTAAGTCCTACTCAGGGAGTACCGCCTTCCTGAGTAGTGAATCCTTCTTCTTGAATTCGCCTTAAGCATCCTGAAGATGACTCACTGAGAGGCTGTTCTCTCAGTGACTTGAATTGTTCTCGGTTTAAGTTAACACTTAGTTAATTTGTGTCCAAATCATGTTCGAAGCATTCTTGGGTTTTACATGACCCAACACCCTTCATAGTGGAAGACCCTACTTTATGATACATTCCAACTGATATAGACCTCCTATTTAGCCATACAAGCATGTCCAATTTCCTCCCAAGGCCAAATTGGAACATGCAAGAGGTTACCACAGGTACAGTCTTACAGAAGGAACTCCAAGATACAAGGTATCTTACCACTATAATGGCCTGATAAACAAGACAACAACAATTTTAGCAAGATTTGATGTTGTTATACAGATAACCAAACACCCTTTTAACTGATTCTATCTGAATACATACTGAAGCTTCCAAACCAAACACCCCCATATCAGTAACTGGCAGCTCTTCTTTTTGAAATCAATGGACCATGTTCTCTCAACATTTCTGACTGCAAAGCTATCTTTGACCTTTAAACTCATAAGCTTCATTTTAACAATTTCAAGTATTCTGTTTGCCACTTCCTCTATACTCTTACTTTCATCTCTGAAAATTTTGCAGTTCCTCTCATTCCAAACACAGTATACACTTGCAGCTAGAATTAATCTTTTCACCACACTGTCAATATTATTCCCATTGTGACCATTAGCTAAGGTCCCGTTTCTTTTTTTCTGTTAGTGGAATGAAGTGTGGGTCCATCTATTTAATATTATTTGTTTTGTAAGTGGGGTCCATTTGATCCTTTGTTTCATTTGTTACATAAGAGGCAAATAAAGAAGACTCTCCCCATTCAGACACACTAACAGCCATGGGTCCCACACATCCCTTAGCTAACAAAAAAAAAAAAAAAATAAACGCCCCCTAACTCATGTATAATATCATGCCATTCAATCTTGCCCTCCTGAATTTTAGCCATACTTTTGGTCTTGCCCCAAACACTCCCAGAGAACTCACACTTAAAGAACAAGTGCTCTAAATCTTCACAATCAGTCTTGTATAAGTAGCATCTGTTAACTGCATAATTCCCCCATCTCGGCAACCTATCTTGTGTAGACAATCTATTATTCATGGCAAGCCATAATATGAAAGCATGTTTGGGAATACATTGAGAGTACCACACCAGTTTCCACCATGCAACACTTGGAACATTATCTCTCAAATCCATGCACACATTTTTGACAGCAAACTCCATTTCCATACCATTACAACTTACCCAAACTGCCCCATCACACTTATTAGGATTTAAATTTGGCACACTGCATTGGTTTTGATTTTAATCGGTTTTTGGACAAATTTTTTATAAACCATCCGAGAAAGCCAAACAAGCCATGAATAAAGCGAAGCATCTTAAATATTGTGCTCCCCCAGCCTAAATTCCTGGGTCCAACTTGTGTGTGAAAATGCTACCTACGAAGCGGTTGTGAGTTTATGTCCCCATCTGGACATGTGTAATAAATTTGTGGTATATATAGCGTGAGATAGTTTGTCCTTTGAAAAAATATGCAATGTCCATTAAGTGGGCATAATGTTCATGCAGTTCTAGCTGTCGGATAAACAAAAAGAGGAATTAAAAGCAGAAATTTAAGAGAACAAAACGATGGAAGAGAGACTGTCTAACCCTGTAGAACATACGTCAGTAACTTTGCACTTACAAGGGATGAATAATAGAAATTGCAGAAACATGAAAGGTTAGCACCGGTACCTAGAGTAAGCACAATTTAACACACAGTTGCAGCGTTTCTTATGTATGTGTGCAAATGTAATGGTAGTTTTGTAGCAAATTGTTAATAGTGATAGTTCATAATAATAACATGAGTGCCTGATATGAAAAATATAAACGTTATGAAAGACTACATGTTTCACTCATGGAAAACCGTTGACTGTAAATCCCCCATCAACTGCAATCGTTTGGCCAGTAATGTAAGAAGCAGCAGGTAGGCAAAGAAAGGCCACCAGAGATGAAACTTCATTTGCTTCCGCAAGGCGCTTCAGGGGTGTTCTAGATGCCACAATATCCAGAAATTCCTTATTATTAAGTTCCTGTATCATAAGAAACAAATTCAACATAGCTCGAATAAGAACAAGAAAATTTGGATAAAATCAGTTGAAAAAAGAGTAAGATGATGATGGTAAATTACCTCTTTTATTAAAGACGTTTTGGTGAACCATGGCGCTACACAATTAGTCCGGATATTGTCTTTCGCCCATTCACATGCTAAATTCTTCGTAAGTTGATTCATTGCACCTGAAGATGTAAAATAGACATTACAACCTCTGTTTTCTTGAGCTATTTTAAAGTGGTGCTAAACCACATCAACTGTACGACTATACCTTTGGCGGCACTGTAAATAGTCCCAACATTAACATGAAATAGACCCGCGACAGAAGATATGAACACAATGCTTCCAACTCCAGAAGCTTTTAAAAGAGGGTGCGCGAGTTGACAAATGTAATAAGAAGAGTCAAAGTTGGTAGACATGATCGTGGAATAATCTTCTGCAGTATATTCTGTAGTCGGTTTTCTAAAGCTCGTCCCAACATTATTTATCTACATGAAACAAATCTATGCATGTAAGTCTTAAGAAAAGGGGTGACATTCTTAAAATCATTCTTAGGATCAAGTAGTAACCTAAATAAATTACTAAACAATGTAAATGGGATGATCAGGGTCATACATGTCAGTGTCACTAACAAATCTTGGTTAGGTGTTTATGATTGTAAATATCGTCTTAGTTTGCATCCGACTGTTAAGTCTCGGAATCCTGAAAATGCAAAACTTTAACTTAACATGCACTAAAGAAGAAAATAAGTTTTGTCTAAAGGTTTAGAAGAACCCAATAAATTAACATTAAATAATGTATCAAAGTTAAACTAAAATTATGATCCATCAAATTTGTGAACTTCACAGGATAAAAATTGATCCATTTCTTACAAGGATAGCTGAAAAAGTGAGTCTTCTAACTTATTCTGAAACAGAGTTGAGTATCAAGTTGAAAACTCTTTCTATGCTTGTTAGATAAACAGCATGCCTATAGGAACAAACTTACAACTGCGAGAAATGATTTAAAAACATCAATCACAGCAACAAAGTGTCTCCATTTCATGACGCAACAGGTGTAGTAGCATCCTTGAACAATAATCCAATTCTCAACAAAAGTCGGTTTTTAAGCACTGATGGGTAAAACTATCAAATATATTTTGATAATGTTTCCAAAGTTGAGTAACGTACCCTTTAGAAACACATGATTTGCCAGGGTTTAAATATAATTAGATTCCCCTGTAGCGTATTTGGTAACATATGAAAAGAAAATTTTAATATTACTATAGGCACCCCCATTGAGAAATCTATAACAATTCTAATCCTAATTATATGTATGAAAACCTAATATTCGACCTATTTGGCTATGCAATCTAAACTTGCTATGTCAAATTATCAAATTTTCTATCACAAAATTTGATAAGATTTACCATAATTTGGCGAAACTTGTTATTTCACACTCGCATCAAATTACTGGAATAAAGTCAATCAAATAAGGAGAACTCTATTCATCATATTTTTTTTCACAAGACTAGAACAAATTTACGCATTTTTTCACTAGTAATGGCAAAGTTCTTGATATCATGAGAATTGAGGCTATTCGCATAGTTTAACAAACAATATCTACTTTTTATCAAGTTATTTGAGAATTTAAACATTATTTGAATGGTGGGCACATTATAATTGACTCTGCCACCAAACCAAATAAATGCTTAACACGATCAATTCAATCTATCAAGATACACCCGTCAGCGCAATCTCAGAATGACCCACTAATAAAATAAACCCATCCGCCACATATCATAATAGAATACGGTGACCTCAATCACTCGAATGAGTAATGATAGACTGGATCGAGTAAGTTATTTGCGATTGTCATAGTATTTGCTTCACTCTTAGGCATATCAATGATTTCTAAACATGAATTACCACAATCTAACATCTAGTTAAATGGGTCAACACCTATCTAAATGAGTATTACTACTCAAAGAGATAAGGCACGCATTTCCCTAAGGATAAAAATAATATAAATACAAAAAACCATAACTAGATCAGAATTTCTTCCTTAGAGAATGTGCACGAAATGTAACATATGGTCAGCATCAAACTAATTAGCTATTTGAAAAGAAAACACATGAAGTGTCGTGGCAGCATAACTAGAGGAGCTTACTAGGATGTTGAGCTTGCCATTGAATAATGAAGATACTGTTTCGACAAGCTGTTCTCGTTGGGGATGAGAAGTAACATCGCAAACAGAACCAGTAACGCTAAATCCTTTATCTGACCATTCCTGTAACACTTGGTTTAGTTCAACCTCATTACGAGAGCATGTGTGCACCACTGCTCCTAGTTCCGCGAGTTCCTCCACCACAGCGTACCCGATTCCACGAGTACCACCCGTGACGAGTGCAGTCTTTCCAGCTAGACACCATCTGGGATTTTTAATCACACCATCGCTAGTCTCAGGTGCCACTGCTGCCATGCTTTGCTAATTTTTGTTTGGTTGCTTTTATGCTATATACTGTATATATATTATATTTGCTTACGAATCTTTCTTATATGAGGGTCCGTTATTATATAGAAAAAATGTTATCCATATAATACAAAGTATTCATAATAGCACCAAAAAGTCGTGGGTAGTTACAAAGTTTCATTTTTCCACTATATATATTGTGGAATCTTTAGTTATTGTATTTAGGTTGCTATCTTTGACCAGCTGACGTCTGCACAGTTACACCAACTTGGAGGAAGAGGAGACGGGAAAGTGGTGATGCGGTGGTGTTTGTCGAACCATTCACATGCATACAAACAGATCTCTAAATGTTAGGTTTAGTTTTCAGTAGTTAGAAAAGTGACTTAAACTCTATATATCGTCATTTGGTAAAGTTGATTTGATTAATTACTAGTAATAGACGGCCCAATACTACCCAAAAGCCCAATTCAAAAAGACCTGACAAAATATATCTTCACAAGAACTAAGGACCAAGGCAATCCTAAATATCAAAAACCGAAACAAACACACAAATTCTTCCAAACCAAATATAAAGACAAATTCAAAAGTACCAAGCACAACAATCTTATTCAAAGGTACAAAGAACTATAATGCTAATGATCGCTATATATAAAGTAAATAAACCGTCATAAAATAGTTTCCTAATTCTAAACAATCTCAAATACCAAAACTTGTAGGCCAAGTCAAACAACTTACCAAATTTACCAAAGTTTAAGTAATCTTCTAACAATCTCCACCGTGATTTACCAAAAAACCCTTAAAGTTTATGTCATCTTCTAACATCTTTATCTCAAGGAAAAAAAAAAAAAAAAAAAAGAAGGTCAAACTTCACAACACAAAGTTAAAACCGGAAAGATGGTACTTTCATGAAAAACAAAAGAAAAATAATTCTTCCACCATCATCTTTATTTTCCGGCATTGGTTACTGGCTGTTGACAGGTCCTTGCATCTCCATATCCAGGATCGAATTTGAACAAAACAACATCATGTGTATACCAAACAAGAATCAATAATAGAAACAAAAGAATGATGGGATGAACCCTTTTGAAAACTGATATTTACAAACGTATGGGTTACATTCTGTTTACAGAGATCCTATCTATTTATACTACATGAAACGTTGCATCACAAGAGACACACCGTTTCCTTCTAACCGTTATACCTATTTCTAAACGTTGTAACCCTACACTATATAACCGTTTCTTTCTTGTGACCCAGCCCAATACAATGGGTCGGTTTATACAAACTTACAGAATACATACATAAAATTACACTAAACTACCCTAACTTTTGCTTCTATAACATTATGGTCCAACATTCACCCCCTAATGTTATAGACGCAAATCGAGGCTTCTTTACTTGACTTCATTCGCCATGCTTTCTTGCTTGCATTCTTTCTTTGACGTGCTTTAGCCTTTCTTGCCTTCTTTCTTCCTATCTTAATAATCTGACTTCGTATTCCACCGGTTTCGGATCGATCTTGATTTCAACTTTACTAGTATCGGATCAAAAACGATATCAACCTTCAACTATGATTAATTTGATATCAACTCTAATAGTTTCGGATCAATTTAATCAACCTTCTTCAATAACAGTACACGGGTTTTTCGGTCGTCTTTAAACTTTTAACGAATCAAAACCAACTGTCTTAACCAAGAATAGTAAACGGGTTTTCGGTTGCAAGGCAAATCAAAACCAATTGTTTGTCTCTACCGACAACAATGCCCGGGTTTTTCGGTTGCCCAAACAAATCAAACCAACTACTCTAAACACAACGGTATCCGGGTTTTTCGGTCACAGAGTGAATCAAAACCAACCGTTACTTCCAAGATACGGGTTTTTCGGTTACGAGGAAAATCAAAACCAATTGTTTCTACCGATAACAATACATGGGCTTTTCGGTTTCCTAACAAATCAAAACCTACTGTTCTAAAAGCTTTTCTGCTTTTCTTCTTTTTCTTCTTGGTTAACTCCCGGTTGGGGTAACCGTTTTCCCTTCTTTCTTTCTCTTCAAACTCCATCCCTGTCTCCTTAACCCGCTGTTCTTTTTCCTAAAAAAAACAGGTTTAATCTTGATTGTAAAACATGATTTGAATGTTGTTTGATCCCTTGAAGCTCTGATACCACTGTTGACAGGTCCTTGCATCTCCATATCCAGGATCGAATTTGAACAAATCAACATCATGTGTATACCAAACAAGAATCAATAATAGAAACAAAAGAATGATGGGATGAACCCTTTTGATAACTGATATTTACAAACGTATGGGTTACATTCTGTTTACAGAGATCCTATCTATTTATACTACATGAAACGTTGCATCACAAGAGACGCACCGTTTCCTTCTAACCGTTTTCTAAACGTTGTAACCCTACACTATATAACTGTTTCTTTCTTGTGACCCAGCCCAATACAATGGGTCGGTTTATACAAACTTACAGAATACATACATAAAATTACACTAAACTACCCTAACTTTTGCTTCTATAACATTATGGTCCAACATTGGCAGCAGGAAATAGAAGTAAAAAACAGATTATCGAAATTTCAAAGATGGATGCTAAAACAAAAATAACTGTAAATTTCTATGAAGGAAGATCTTATAAATATTTAACTGTTTTTGCAATAAAATTATTAAGAAACAAAAAATGTTGTTCCTGGAAATTACCTAAGAGCCATTGTAGGATGATACTGTCGGAAATTGTTGCAAATTTGTAGATTTAGAAATAGTCTGAGAGATAGTTGTGAGGGTATTTGAGAGATATTCTTGTTATCATACATACATTGGCGGAGCCATAAATTAGCTTTACAGAGGGCACGAAACATATGATTTCAGTTTTAACATGTATTTTTTAGGAATTTGAACACTTGATGCAAGAAAGAAGTTCAAAACAATCGTTTAGATTGAGGACACATGTAACTTAAAGACGAGATCACCTTCATTAATTCAGCCTATTTTTAAACTTATTTAACGTAAAATCAAAAGAATACACCTTTTGTACGAAACTCGTTGAGGCCCTCTGATCTACTGAACACATGGTTCCGGCCCTCAAACATATTTAGTGAGTTTTTCCTAGTGAATTGGGGAGTTGCCCTTTCACTTAGCGAGCAACTTAATTACTATGACTCTCGATAAAGCAAAGTTAAAAAACTCTAGGCTACTCACGTAATTTCCTCGGTTTTTGGACTAATTTTATTCTCAAGGCCAGGGACTAACGACGTCTTAAGTTTATTATTGATAGTTGGGAAATCTATATTGACAGCACAAATTACATAAGACCTTTTTGCGAGGTTCACAATACACTTGGAGTTGCATGCTTAATTTAGACAGTAGAATCTGAAACAAAGAGGTATGGGAACTTTACTAGATGCATTTCTAGTTTCCATATGCAAAGCTTAGCAAGAAAGCTCGTATAATAGGTTTCACCCTCTCTGTTGTCTTGATAGTACAGAAGAGTATTCCCCGATATACGATCACCATACCAAACAAGATTCCAAGATCGACCCACTTAGAGTATCCCATTTCTATCTGCAAGACACCTTTCAGTATCGTCTCTCCATCAATGATAGGAGGACCTCCTAAGTACTCGGGGAGCATAAGCCCTTCAAACTCATTCTTGTACAATCCTTGTAATGCATATCTGTGAAATGATACATAGTACATTGGGTATTTCCAGAATACATGAGATAGATCGTTTGGCAACCGAAAGAATCCTGCACTTAGTATCATCAACCCTTGGATTCCAGCACCAGATATGATGCCCATCAACAAATTTGGGAGGATGGTAGCTACGATAATCATAAGGCATTCAACTATTAACATTGATGCAAAGAGGACCAGAGTGAAGTACATGAATTTTTCCCAGTCTCTCTGAAGTCCTGCGAGTGAGTATGATATTATTCCTGGGATTAAAGAGATAAGAAATAGGTATGGGGTTGAAGAGATGGCATGGCTGATAACAAATGATCCAACACCATAGTGCCCATTTAATCTTTCCCATTGAAAGACCTACACAGAAGTAGTTGCAACACAACTGTTAGAAAAGTAACTTGGTTCAAGACACCGTGTGTCTTCAAGAACACCCAAAATGCATAAACAAACCTTCATTTCTTCCACGAACGAAGGGAAGCCACCGATGGCCAATATTGTAAGGAATGATGAAACAAACATGAGCATTGAAATTCTAGCCTGAGCCATTTTAAAATTTAAACCATAACAAACATTTATTAAAATTTATCTTAGAACCACAACACATAAAATTTGAACCATGAGCGGGGAAACCACCAATTAATCAAAGATAACTCAGATAAGCAAGGGCTAAAGGTCAAACTTCCAGTTCTTTTTTGGTGGTTACTGAATCTAGTTTCACAAAAGGGTTTATTTGGGCAGGACCATAGAAAGAAGATAAAATATTTTAAACTTGTTCTATATTCTAATTCTAACATAGAACTTACGTTTAAGGAGCCAAATCCGGAACCAATATCATAGAAGATTGTTCCTACTGCAATACCCAAAGCGATATATATACCAAGTCGTAACCAGTAGTAACCTATATCGCGGTACATGTTTTTAAACGATCTTTTAACAAGCACCAGGCACTGTGTAATGGAACTCGCGTGCAGAATTCCTCTTTTCTCAATAAAGTATCGTTCCTATAAAATCACAATTTCGTCATCTGCTATTGTTTTGGTGTAGATCTTGGTGATTTAATAAACAGAGATTATGTACCTGTCGACATATAGCAGCTATTTCACTTTGGACTTCCATATATATCTCTGATGACTTGTAGGACTCAGCAAGTACATTGATTACTTGATCAGCGGGAATACTTTCACTAAGAGTATCCTACAAATGGCAAAAGAATGGTTCACCGATAAAATGTTAAGGCTAATAACTTATTAAGGTAATTTTCTTGACAATTAATCCAAAGCGACTTTATTTAAATTTGTGCACACATGCTGATAATTTTCTAGAAACTGATGTAGCTAGATAATACGTATATGTAACTTTGACACTCGTTTATAAAATAAAGTACCAAATTTTGACATACCTCATCAAAATCTGTATTGATAGTTATGAGGTAGTGATCTGCAGGACTTTGTAGATGTGGACAAGGAAAGCCATTTACTGCAAAAAACTGATATTAACAAGAAAGAGTAGTTAATTAACTTCAGAGATTCAATATTCAAAACAATATGAAGGCGGAGCAATCGAAAACACCATTTAAAATAATATCGTTTATAATGAGATTATCGTTTGCAGATAAGAAATGATGGGCAAATAATAAGGTGATAATTACCTGATTTGCTGCAAAAGTAGGACCAAAGTATATAGTTTTCCCCAAAGAGAGAAGACAAAGATTGTTAAAAAGCCCAAAAACTTGACTACTAGGTTGATGAATGGCTGCTAAAACCGTCATCCTATATTGACGAGTAAGCTTAACAATTCGATTCATGACATGGTATGATGCCGCACTATCAAGGCCACTTGTAGGCTCATCAAGCAAGAGAAGCTCTGGGTGTGCTAAAAGTTCTAAACATATGCTTACACGCCGCTTTTGGCCTCCACTAAGTCCTTTGATCCCCCAGCCTCCTATTCTTGTGTTAACAGAATCTTGGAGCCCCATCTCCCGTATGGTTCTATCAGCTCTCTCCCTCTTCTTGGATCTTGGCATCGACTTAGGCAGTTGGAGTTCGGCTGAGTAGTACACCGTTTCTTTGACCGTTAGAGTCCATGTTAAAACTTGTTCTTGAGTCATATAAGCCTACACTAATTAGATATTAAGCATTATATACCCTCTAATAATAATCTCCTGAAGAACTGTTTATTTTTCTTTTTTGAACAAGAATGTCCTAACTAAATAATTGCAATATTGTTTTCTATAGAATCATGCCCATACCATAGTACCATATGCAAGTCTTAATTTCCTCCCGTTTATTAGAACACGACCAGTGTGCCTTGCATTTGAAGCCAACCTCCCTGTGTTTATACACTTCATAAATTAAAGCATCAATCTACAGTTTTCTTTGAATGAAAAATAAATATTGAGAACGAACAAGAAGCTAAACGAGAATACAAAAAGTTGGTACAACATAATTTTGGATCACTAGCTAGTAGTCATATATAATACTAGCAGGGTACCCGCGCGATGCGGTGGCGGGTACCCTGTGACTAAATTTTCTGGCGAACAAATGTTATTTTGTTTTGTGCTACTGGATTTCAGATTTATGTTTTGAAAACTTAATTAGATTGTATATTGTGTTTAAATATTGTATATTTTGGTAAAGGGGTGAATTAAATTGTGTATTAATTGCATATGTTGAATAGTGTTTTTTTAGTTTTATTTGTGCTTCAACTCATTGTAAATTAGGCTTTTTTACTTGTATTTGCTTAAAAATCTATTTTAGGAAGTCTTAAAAAATTAATAGGAGGGAAGGTGCTAAATGCTTTATAAGTAGTTTAGATTAGTCAATCTCAATACCTATTCAGCCTACCGCATAAAAAAGTTTAAACATGTCCGCCAATATTAAAACCGAAAATATATACAACATGCTAATGGAATGAAGCAATGTTATATTATCTATAAACTTACTAGTACTATATAAGGTTAATTGCTTGAAAATGTATCATACTTGACACTTTTTGTTATTGTGTGTACCGAACTTTTTTTTTCTTATTGTGTGTACTGAACTTTCAAATTTCGATTATTGTGTGTAGTTTGTGACCATTTTACCCTTACTTTTTGTTATTGTGTGTAGCTACTGTATATCAACCTTTATTCATTACCTGAAACTGATGCTGTCTACATTTGTATAGACATTTGTATCTGTGTGGGGACAAAAGTGTAGTTCATGGTGTGTGTAAGGTGTAGCAAAAAAAGGGTTAAAAGCTCATAAGTAACTAATGGTATAAAGGGGAATTACATACCAGCTAAAGAATCAAGAAGAGTAGACTTGCCACAACCAGAAGGACCCATAATGGCAACAGTCTCTCCTGGTTTAGCATAACCAGTAACACCCGAAAGTATGGACTTAATTCCATTTTTTCCTTCGTGTCCGTTAGTACTTGAAACAGCTACTCCAAGCTCCTCCCAGGTCAAGTAAGCTCCACTCTTTTTCTTCGTCACAAGGGACTTGGAATCCACCATTTCGGTGTCCCATTTTCCTTCATCTTCGGGTTCGGGACTTATATCATTGTTATGTACCAGACTACCCATCCAAGATCAAAAGATTAATATAGATATTCAAATGAGATTTAGAGAGATATATATAAAGAGAGAATAGTTTTGACATAGTGAGAATATCCGGGGGACTAGATTTATAGCAAGTGCATAGCATTGGTAGTTCAGTGATGTTATTTTCTATTTATTAAGTTTACTCTTTTGAGGTCCCGTGACTTGGAGATGAATGCATGTATATATTATAATTAGAAAGATAATTAATTAGATAACCAAAAGATGCAGTTAGGCCAAAAAAGAATCACGCGATACTTTGTAGTTTGTAGCAAAATACAAATATACACTCTTTTAAGTATTCATTGGATATAGTTTCATTAGAGAGTTTCTTAATTATTAGTTAAAAATGTATGAAATAGTCGTTAGATTGGAACAACTGCTGTGTAGTAATATGTGCATCGCGTTTGTGTTTTTTTAGCTTGCTTTCTAGTGATACAGCTAATGGTAAAACCGATAACGTAAAGTTTGATGTTTAACTTATGCTAATTCCTAAGAGCACCCGGTGTGGGGAATGTCATACCTTGCCACTCCACGGTGGCATGCTCGCCATTGCTAGCCACCACACTGTGCTCCTTACTCATTTTTCGCCACTTGCACCCTCGTCGTCTGCACGGCGAGGGTAAAATCTGTCCTTTTGTCAGATTTTTTGGCAGGTTTGTGTTAGTTTATGGACAATATTTAATATGTGTATGTTTAGAATCGAACTCGAGACCACGGGATTGCACACTTTACGTATGAAGAATTAATGTTTAATAATTTAATATAAAAAGTTATATTTAATTATTAATTACACAAAACGACTAACGAGCATTAAGTAATTAACGGTAATTGACTAACGGTCGTTAAATAATAAAAGGAAAGGACTATAGATGGAAAATAGAGAACAAGAAAGATCTAGAACCCCTTTGTGGGTTAAGATCCGATCGGCAATGGGTTTCCCAAACACAAACCCTAACTTGTTCCCAAAGTTTTGTCATCCTATATAAACAAACACAAGGGTTCATTGTTTTGTAACTTTTGTACACACACTAAACCCTAAAAGTGTTTTTCTCTTTTCCTTGTGTCCCAATCGGCCGAAACCTTCAAGAGGTGTTCGACTTTTATTTTTCCAAAAACAAAATCGTTTTGTGTTTTATTAAATTAGCATTTACATTAATTTGGTATTAGTACGTGTGCACATGAACGTGGTATTAACTCATTATAGTTAATATCTTGGATTGAATTACAAAACGGTAAGGGTAATTCGTTAATCCAATTATAAACCCTTATTAGGGTTCTTGATCTTGATTGAAGAATACTTGAAGTTGATTCTTGTTTAGCTAGAATCAAAGGTACGTTTACGTTTAAATTCGGTTAATTCTTATGTGTTAAATTGATCCTACGCTTCCGCATGTGTATGATGATTATGTGTTTAATTTATGAACTTGTCATGTTATTAAAATTGCAACAGTGGCATCAAGAGCCGTTTTAACATGTAATTAATTACCGAAACACATAAAAAATGAATCTTGGATTATGTTTGTATATTATTCGATTTTAGGGTTTAAAAATCAAAACCCTAATTTTTTTTGGGGGGGGGGGGGGGGGGGCGATGCCCTAATTTTATTAAAAATAAAAATAAATAAAAAAAATAAAAATAAAAAAATTGTTTTGTTGTTTTGAAACCCTAATTGTAACATGCTTATGTGTTTAGTTGCGTATCTTGTGACTTGTGTTAATCCATGATGAAACATGCATGTTTGTCATGGATTATGATTGATTAATTGTTAAGTTGTTTTATCACATGTAATTTTGATACATCTAAAATTAGGGAAGACCCTAATTAAATATTAATGAATCTATTATGTGCAATATGGTATATATTTGATATGACTAACGCAATCGATACGTCGATGCATATGGCTCACTTACCATTGTAAGTGATAGTCTTAGTTAAATATTTGCATAATTAAACATAGAATGATTATTGATATGTGTTAAATTACACATATCTTTTACCTTAGAAAATGAACCAAATAGACAAAAAACTAACCAAATATGTCAAATATATTGTGTTTTTGTGTTTATGTATGTGAAGGTACAGATATGTGAGAAACGAACAAAAACGATGACAAAATGGACGAAACCGAGCACGAGATTGGAAAGTCGTCAAAAGCCGAAGCTGGGAAAGGAATTTCAAGTTTGGATCACATATATGCTCAAGTTGTCAAAAGTCAACCCTCAAGAATATCAAAATGTCAAAAATGGTCATTGGAAATAATTTTCAGATTTGGCAGAATTGGTCCTTGAATTTTCCGAATTGGCAAAGATGGTCCCTAAACTTAAAACTAATTCCAAAACTTATCCTAAATAAATAAACCAAAACCAAATCCTAATAAAATCCATAAACCCATCCAACCCTTTTTAGAACAAATAAGTCAACCCCACCCTTACCCTTTTTTGCCGCCAAAAGCTGAAACCCAGACATCCGTGTCCCCCTGCTACACCTCTGCTACACGCCACCCCCATCCATAGCTCCAGTCCACCTACTCCAAGACAAAGCCTCTTCACATGTTTCCCCTCCCCTCACAAGTACCATTGCCAATCTGGCAATCCCAGTGTGATTTTTGGCGCCAAAAAGGAGATTAATGGCTGAGATTGAACAAAGATAATCCAAAGGCTGGGATTTATCCAGAGAGATGAGAGAAGCTCTTAAGGGCTATAAGATGCCTCCTCAGCACACAGAAGAGATAGCTAGTTTTAATTTAAGTCAGTAGATAATTTTAATGTCGTTTTTAATGTAGTTAAGTCAAGCTTAATAGGTTTTAAAGTATTTCAATTGTAATGTTAAATTTAGGATTGTAATTCACATGTTTTTAATCTAATTTCAAGTTTGCCTGTCAAAGCTAAAATTTTCTCAATTTTCTTTAATTGTTTTTAATTACTGTCATTATAATCTTTAAGCTTAGTTACTGTTTCATTAAGCTAGAATAAGTTTAAAATAGCTTTTAATAGCTTATTGGGAGTTAATTCCTATTTTTAGTGCAAAGTTTCAAAAGGTCAACGAAAGTCAACGGGTTCATTGTTACTGTGTAAGTGCTTATCTCTGAGCTTATTTGCCTTTTCTCAGCTTATTTGGTCTAATTATAGTTGTTTGATATCAGTTGGATAGGGAGTATTAGCTTATTTTCTGTTTTGCCTTAATAGCATTAAAATATCCAAATTAGCTTAATGTAGGACATAACTTATTATAGTGCTTATTTAAAATTGAATTTTGCTTTTTATATGTTTCTAAGCTTATTTTAACTTATTTCTATCAATATCCTAGCTTAAAGTATTTTAGTCTAGTTTTAAAAATCATAACAGTCAAGTTTAAGGGGTGTTTGGCAATGGTTCCAAACGGGTCAAAATGAGGGATCACTGTTCATGTGCCCTTGGATAATTTTTGATCTTATCTAATTTAGGTTATGTAAGTTGTTTGTAGGGGTATTTGAGCTTACATGGTTAGTTTGATAGTTTTCTAGATAAACAGTGAAGTTGAAAGGTGCTACTGATCAAATTAGCTTAATGTGGATATCAGCTGATTTGATGCCAAATTTTAGTGTTCTTGAGCCCATTTCAGTCCATATAGTTCATATTCAGTAGTGATTAAGTGCCTTATAGCCTTGGGTCAAAAATCCAAAACAGTCCACATCAGATATAATAGCTTGCATTTTTGGTTTTTTCTAATTTCAGCTCATGTTTTCCATTTTTCATTTCTTCATTTTAAGTCCTTTTAATCTCAAATTTGGTTCTAGTAAAATTGGGTTGCTAATGTACTTATTGCACATTTTTTTTGAATTTTTTGATGTAGCTTATGATAGCTTTTCAGTAGCTTAAAAATCACCTCAGTGGGCTGTTTTTACCATACTATTTTGTGCAGATCTGCTGTGTTTTTTATTTTTCATTTGCTCATTATAAGCCCAAATAAGCTCAAATTTTGTACAATTACCATTGGGTAGCTTATCTAGTTGTTACATATTTTTCTGAATTTTTTAGAATAGTTTTTCATAGCTTATCAGTGGCTTAAAGTAGCCACTTTTTGCCCTGCACCTTAGCACATCAGCAGCCTCATATGGCTTTTTGAGCTTATTCTGATCTTATTGCTTTTTATCATTGCTTATTCTTAGATTATTGGTTAATCTAGATTGTGCTTAGTTAGATTTAGCTTTTTCGGTTTTAATTTAGCTTAAAATCTGCTTAAACAGTCCATTTGTTTTTTCCTTAGCTTTTCTTGCCTTTGCCTACTGTTCTGTCTCACCAACTGCTTATTAGTTTAGTTTAAGTTTTCTGAGATTAGTTGTCCATTTAGATTAATTTAGCATAATTTATCTTATGTCAATTTCTAGATAGCTTATTAGATTAGCTTTTTGATTTTTTTTTAGCTATTGGCCTTTTTCTTGTCTTTTCTTTATAACTTACTGTCCTCAGTTCTTTAGCTTATTCCTGAGCTTATTTGTAGTTTTCAGAAAATGTTGTAGTTGATAAAATAGCTTGTTGACATGTGCTTATTTAGTTTTTATTAGATTTCATGATTTAAACGCATTTTCATATTTCCTTTACGTTTTTAATCACGTGAGCTTTAGATTATCGATTCCCTCACATATTAAATCGTTTTTAGTTTATGTTTACATATTTTAGCTTAGAAATCCAAAATATCCCTTTTCACTATTCATCACACAAAATCACGAACCGAATAAAAAATTCCATTCAATCCTTCATTGGGGATAACGACCCGGGTTACACATACTTCACTCGTGTTTCCTTGGAAATATTTATGCATTGATTTTCGCGAATAAATTTTTGGCGCCGCTGCCGGGGATCAAAAATGGTGTCTTCACTCCCGAACGAGTGAAGGAAAGGACAAGTCACCGTATAGGTGAAGAAAGGTAGAAAAACTCGAACGACATATGTGAAGTCAATATAATGGCGATCCTCAAGGGGAAATGTCACATATGTCGGAGAAAGAATGTCCTTATGAATCTCGAGATTAAGAATTGAGGTCATATCATCATGTTTAGAAATAATAGAGTCCTTGACCTCATCGTTCTCTAACACTTCATCAAAAACAGGATTTACGTTGCTAGAAAAGTACTCATCATCAAATTCAAAAAGAGAGTTCGAATTGATTTTGATACTTTCATTTGGAACGTCCTCATCCGAAAGTGATTCGTCATCACTAGAGGAAAAATTATCGTTAGATTTGAAACGAGGGTTAGAGAAAATCCCGAAAAAATCTTCCGCAGTGTCAAGAGGAAAACAATCACGAACTGAATCACAAATTCCATTCAATCCTTCGTTGGGGATAACGACTCAGGTTTACATAACTTCCCTTTGTATTCCTTTGGGAAAAACATATGTATGATTCAACCAATCAATTTTTGGCGCCGCTGCCGGGGAAGGTTTGAAGTGAATTTTTGACTCCCATTCGATTCGTGTTTTGAAGACCCTTCCTCGTGAAGTTATCGTTTTCATTTGTAAATATTCTCTTATTATAAAAAAGTAAAAATCAATAAACCACGAATACTTTTCCTAAAGTATTCATAATACCAATATATATATATATATATATATATATATATATATATATATATATATATATATATATATATATATATATATATATTAAAAAACCAACAAAAAACCAAAAATATTGTTTTTCAAAATTTTCTTAAATATAAAAACCCAAAAAGATTTTCTTTCAAATTTATTTTTCTTTTTCTTTTGTGTTTTTCAATGTTTCTAAATTATAAAAATCCAAAAATAATCTTTTTTATCCTCTTAACCGTTTAATTCTATCCTCTTATCCCTCTTTATTGTTTAATTCTTATGGCGGACACGCGTACTATGATGGAATTGCTGCAAATACCTATCGAAGGTATTGAAAAAGCCATCGTTATTCCACCCATTCTAGCAGATGAATTTGAATTGAAAGTCGAGTTAATTAATTTCATAAGTAACGATCCTTTCTATGGTTTTGAAAATGACGATCCTTATTCACACATCTAAAGATTTTCCCAAATAACTCGAACTTTCAAAATAAATCAAGTGCCTCAAGATGTGGTGAATTTGATCTTGTTTCCGTTTTCACTCAAAGGAGCATCCGAGACATGGCTTGATTATGAACCTCCTAATTCCATCACCACTTGGGATGATCTAGCATCGAGGTTCTTAAATAGATTTTATCCTCATTCTAAAACAATTGAGCTCAGAAAAGAAATCATGAATTTCCAACAACGTTTTGATGAGACTTTTGTTGAGGCTTGGGAGAGATTCAAATATTTAAAATGGAAATGCCCACATCACGGTTTTCCGGAATTGCAACAATTTGATATATTCTATAATGCTTTAACTTAATCGGATCAAGATTCGTTTAATACAGCCGCCGGTGGCAATATCTTATATCGAACTCCGAAGGACCACATGACGATTATCGAAAACAAATTGAAAGTTCACACTGCACAAAACAAACCGGTAGGAAGTTCCCAATTTCGCAATGAAAAATCAATTGGAGAATTACTTGCCGTAGAGCAAGTAGCTAAAGTGAGTGCCCAATTTTGCAAGACTTTCATTCACATTGACGATGATGATGAGGATTCTATTCAAATGAGGGAATATTATAAGAATTCGTTAGCTGCAATCACACCCGTCTTACCGACTATGGACCCAGAGGACTCTCTCATAATGGGGGACGAGCATCTTACCACTATTCCGGAAACGGAATCGGACAAAGTAATAAAGTCTAGTGTTGAGGACCTTGTCCCAATCCAAAGTGAGTCCGAGGGTATTTCCGACAAAATGTGTGATTTGCCTCCTCTTGATACTTTTGAGACTTCCTCCGATGATTGTACCACAAGTGATAACGATTCTTTATCATATGAAAACATCGATTATGTTGAGGCATCACCTCCCCATTTTGAGCTCGTGATGGATTCTGACCCAGATGTTGGAGAGATTGACACTGATATTCTTCTGACGATCAAGGATGATATACTTCGTGAAAGATTATTGGATATTAATCTTCTAATTTCTAAGATCGAATCATTGAATGACAATCCAACTCCATCTACTGATTCTGTGCTCAATTCTCCCTCCTCATCTCCTATCCCCGTTAAGGATAGTGACTTTTTCTCAGTTAATTCTTCGAGTGGCAATCCCACTCCGACTTCTGAACCAATCATTTCCGACTCTTCCCCTTCTCTCACACCGGTTGAGGGAAGTGATTTCACTTTGGAAGAGATCGAGGTTTTTCTTGAGAATGATTCAATTTCATCAGAAATTGATCCGGGGGGAGATATTCTTTTACTTGAGAAAATGTTGAACGATGAACCGTCACTTTCTCTCCCCCCCAAAGGAAGTTAAATAAATTAAGCCGTCAGATACTCCAGAGCTCGAGCTCAAGGATTGTTTACCCGATCTTGAGAATTTTATATTTGATACGGCAGAGGATAGTAGTGGCAGTCCCACTTCTCATCCCGATCTTTCTCTTTCGACTTATGAGTCACTTTGCTTTGATATCGATCATACTGAAGATAGGAGTAGTGGGAGTACCACTTCTCATTCTCGTATCTCTCTTCCCGAGTATGATCATTTCTATTTCGATCTTGAGAAAGATTCAAGTCTGGGGGGAGGTGTACTTTCTCATAAGAATTTGCTTATTGAAGATATCACCCCAACCCTCCCTCCCGAGACTTTTGTTGCAATTGCACCTAAGAGCTTTAATGACAAATTTGCTTTTAATGATGAAGAATTTTTCACGATAATTATCAAAATCTTTCTTCCCTTCATTACATATGAAGTGATTTCTCCTCTCCTTCACTCCGTCGGGAGTGAGGATACTATCTTTGACCCCGGTATCACCGTTTATGGTTGCTATTTCTTAAAACCGTGGGTATCTCATCGGGGTGGAACTTTCATTTGTTTCAATGTTTATCCAAACCTCTTAAATGAAAGTCCGATGATGATGATCTTTTCCACATGCTTCCCCAAGAACAATTAAATTCGGGGCGAGTCAAGCTAAACGACTCGATAAAAAACAAGCGCATCGTGGGAGGCACCCCATGCTTATCCCTCTATCTTCTTTCTATTTTCTTACTAATAAGTGTGACGTGAGGAGGTCTATCTCTTCCATTTCTTGTGTTTGGTGTTTGTTGTCTTGTGCAGGATTTGCCCGACATGTGAAGACTCTCGTGCTCATGGTTTTGTCTATCTCCACTCGAGTCTCATCATGCAGGAAATCTGGTATCCTTAATCTTATCGACTAACGTTTATCTTTTGGCATAATTAATAAACGGCCTTAGATTTATGTAGGAGAACCCTTCTTTTAAAACATTGAGGACAATGTTTCGTTTTCGTCTTGGGGGGGGGGGTAATCTTTCGATTTGATTTTGCCCTGCATTTTTGCCTTGTACTCTCGCAACCCTGTTTTTCCTCCAAAAAATGACAAAAATTGAAAAAAAATGAGAAAATTTAAAATTTTTTGCAAAAATATCATAAGTGTTTTGACACATTGTTGATTTTCCATTGGTTAGAGTAGGAATAAAATTTTGACTTGACCGGGCGTGTTGAGCTCTAGCTTGTCCCCTTAACCTTTTTGACTAAGCATTCGCGGATCTTTTTATTAAAGATTTTAAATTTGCGAAGAACGAGAAATGATAGAGTTAATTATAAGTTGTGATGCTAAGCAATGATTAGTTGGTTATCTTAAAGGCTCATTAGTGTAATTTGTGGTTTTTCCTCCCAGAAGTTAAATTAGTGTTGTTTTCAAATTTGTAAACTTAGAAATCGTTTTATTGTAAACTTTTATTCAATTTTGATATAGAGTCCGAGTTCAACTTTTTATTTTAATTTTTGAGAAAGCATATTTTCTTATACAAAAAAAAAAAAAAAAAAAAAAAAAGAAAAATGAAAAAAATGGAAAAATGGAATGATATTGCAAAATAAGAAAATGGAATGATATTGCAAAATGCAATAAGTTATGATGTTGCAAAAATAATGATGTATATGTTGTTTATATGAATCAATGTAGGAAACTTGCTTTTTCTTAAGTTTAATTCGGAAGTTGAACTAGGATTCGTCAATTTTGTCATAAAGGTTAAACGGTAATTTGGTAGATTGTTGATTTCAAAGACCCCGAAAGCTCCGGTACTATTCTCTGTGAGGTGTCAAAAGCCTGGTAACCTAAAACCAACTGGTTTGGGATGTGCCGAGAAGAAAACCGTTACATGGAGTGATCTCACCTTTGAGTCTCTAATCTCTAAATGCTCGTTTGTTGTTACTTATTTAAGTATTTACTACTAGCTTAGTGGGAATATCCAAAATCTTTGAAATCGAAATTTCGCTGATTCCGGTACTATTCTCTGTGAGGTGTCAAAAGCCTGGTCACCTAAAACCAACTGGTTTGGGATGTGCCGAGAAGAAAGCCGCTACATGAAAAAGGCCCTTTTCGATCCTTAGATTTTCGAGGTTCCCGGTAAATTAGTATTTGACTTAAACAAGTAACAACCATAATAATGTCGATTTCTGTAATCAAACTTTTGAAAATGAGCACACTTACCGAACATATAGAATAATTGGGGAGTGAAAAGTTTACAAATTACATTCATGAGTAGCGTTAGCATCTTAACTTGTATTTAACAATGATTTTGTTTTTAAGCTTGGTTTGGGGACTTGTGAAAAACCAGGGACGATGAATTTTATCCGCATGGTCACTTCTTTATGAGTTGTGTTTCCTACTCCGTGATCCTGAAAGTTATTGTGAAATAATGAAAGTCAACATCCCGTCACAAGAAAAAGAGAAAAGTACAAAAATAGAATAAGTGTGAATAAAATGGAAAAACGGGGCGTTTTTAGAACTTTGGATTTCTCAAATCTCTTTTGAATATTTTGCTACTTTTCAAAGTTAGTAAAAAGAGGTTTGAAATTTTTGGTTTCAAAAGCGTGATTTGATAACATTGCGTGAGGACACGACAATACCTTAGTCTGGGGGATTTTGATATGTGTCAAATTACACCTATCTTTTACCATAGAAATCGAACCAAATAGACCAAAACTAACCAAATATGCCAAATATATTGTTTTTTTGTGTTTATGCATGTGCAGGTACGGATATGTGAGAAACGGACAAAAACGATGACAAAATGGACGAAATCGAGCACGAGATTGGAAAGTCGTCAAAAACCGAAGCCGGGAAAGGAATTTCAAATTTGGATCACATTTATGCTCAAGTTGTCAAAAGTCAACCCTCAAGAATATCAAAATGTCAAAAATGGTCATTGGAAATAATTTTCAGATTTGGCAGAATTGGTCCTTGAATTTTCAGAATTGGCAAAGATGGTCCCTAAACTTAAAACTAATTCCAAAACTTATCCTAAATAAATAAACCAAAACCAAATCCTAATAAAATCCAAAAACCCATCCAACCCTTTTTAGAACAAATAAGTCAACCCCACCCTTACCCTTTTTTGCCGCCAAAAGCTGAAACCCAGACATCCGTGTCCCCCTGCTACACCTCTGCTATACGCCACCCCCATCCATAGCTCCAGTCCACCTACTCCAAGACAAAGCCTCTTCACATGTTTCCCTCCCCTCACAAGTACCATTGCCAAGCTGGCAATCCCAGTGTGATTTTTGGCGCCAAAAAGGAGATTAATGGCTGAGATTGAACAAAGATAATCCAAAGGCTGGGATTTATCCAGAGAGATGAGAGAAGCTCTTAAGGGCTATAAAATGCCTCCTCAGCACACAGAAGAGATAGCTAGTTTTAATTTAAGTCAGTAGATAATTTTAATGTCATTTTTAATGTAGTTAAGTCAAGCTTAATGGGTTTTAAAGTATTTCAATTGTAATGTTAAATTTAGGATTGTAATTCACATGTTTTTAATCTAATTTCAAGTTTGCCTGTTAAAGCTAAATTTTCTCAATTTTCTTTAATTGTTTTTAATTACTGTCATTATAATCTTTAAGCTCAGTTACTGTTTCATTAAGCTAGAATAAGTTTAAAATAGCTTTTAATAGCTTATTAGGAGTTAATTCCTATTTTTAGTGCAAAGTTTCAAAAGGTCAACGAAAGTCAACGGGTTCATTGTTACTGTGTAAGTGCTTATCTCTGAGCTTATTTGCCTTTTCTCAGCTTATTTGGTCTAATTATAGTTGTTTGATATCAGTTGGATAGGGAGTATTAGCTTATTTTCTGTTTTGCCTTAATAGCATTAAAATATCCAAATTAGCTTAATGTAGGACATAGCTTATTATAGTGCTTATTTAAATTGAATTTTGCTTTTTATATGTTTCTAAGCTTATTTGAACTTATTTCTATCAATATCCTAGCTTAAAGTATTTTAGTCTAGTTTTAAAAATCATAACAGTCAAGTTTAAGGGGTGTTTGGCAATGGGTCCAAACAGGTCAAAATGAGGGATCACTGTTCATGTGCCCTTGGATAATTTTTGATCTTGTCTAATTTAGGTTATGTAAGTTGTTTGTAGGGGTATTTGAGCTTACATGGTTAGTTTGATAGTTTTCTAGATAAACAGTGAAATTGAAAGGTGCTACTGATCAAATTAGCTTAATGTGGATATAAGCTGATTTGATGCCAAATTTTAGTGTTCTTGAGCCCATTTCAATCCATATAGTTCATATTCAGTAGTGATTAAGTGCCTTATAGCCTTGGGTCAAAAATCCAAAACAGTCCACATCAGATATAATAGCTTGCATTTTTGGTTTTTTCTAATTTCAGCTCATGTTTTCCATTTTTCATTTCTTCATTTTAAGTCCTTTTAATCTCAAATTTGGTTCTAGTAAACTTGGGTTGCTAATTTACTTATTGCACATTTTTTTTGAATTTTTTGAAGTAGCTTATAATAGCTTTTCAGTAGCTTAAAAATCACCTCAGTGGGCTGTTTTTACCATACTATTTTGTGCAGATCTGCTGTGTTTTTTATTTTTCATTTTCTCATTATAAGCCCAAATTAGCTCAAATTTTGTACAATTACCATTGGGCAGCTTATCTAGTTGTTACATATTTTTCTGAATTTTTTAGAATAGCTTTTCATAGCTTATCAGTGGCTTAAGGTAGCCACTTTTTGCCCTGCACCTTAGCACATCAGCAACCTCATATGGCTTTTTAAGCTTATTCTGAGCTTATTGCTTTTGATCATTGCTTATTCTTAGATTATTGGTTAATCTAGATTGTGCTTAGTTAGATTTAGCTTTTTCGGTTTTAATTTAGCTTAAAATCTGCTTAAATAGTCCATTTGCTTTTTCCTTAGCTTTTCTTGCTTTTGCCTACTGTTCTGTCTCACCAACTGCTTATTAGTTTAGTTTAAGTTTTCTGAGATTAGTTGTCCATTTAGATTAAGTTAGCATAATTTAGCTTATGTCAATTTCTAGATAGCTTATTAGATTAGCTTTTTGATTTTTTTTAGCTATTGGCCTTTTTCTTGTCTTTTCTTTATAACTTACTGTCCTCAGTTATTTAGCTTATTCCTGAGCTTATTTGTAGTTTTCAGAAAATGTTGTAGTTGATAAAATAGCTTATTGACATGTGCTTATTTAGTTTTTATCTGATTTCCCGGTTTAAACGCATTTTCATATTTCCTTTACGTTTTTAATCACGTGAGCTTTAGATTATCGATTCCTTCACCTATTAAGTCGTTTTTATTTTATGTTTACATATTTTAGCATAGAAATCCAAAATATCCCTTTTCACTATTCATCACACACAATCACGAACCGAATCACAAATTCCATTCAATCCTTCATTGGGGATAACGACCCGGGTTAGACATACTTCACTCGTGTTTCCTTGAAATATTTATGCATTGATTTTCGCGAATCTATTATTAATAGGTTTTATCAAATAAAGTTTGCATGTGGCTATTTGCTTACATAAATTAATTGTTAAGTTATGTACGTTATTTAGTTGTTTATTTTTATTATTACTTGTTTTTGTTTAATTGTATGACACGTTGTAAGCAAAAAAGGGTAATTTTTGAATAGAAAATAAATGGACTAAAATATTGTGAAACTTGATGTGATAAATTATGAATCTTGCAAAGTCTTATGTGCCGATAGTGGCTCGCTTTGCACGGTAATTTGCTCTCAGGCGAGACTAGTAAGGTTATAATTTATAACATGTTTTTAAGTCTTAAAGTCATAAACTTTTAATTGAGTGATGAGTTTTTTGTACCATTAGTAAGAACGACTCACCCAGTTTTGACAAACTATAAGAGGGGTTTAAGGAGGATTGACATTAAATTGTCAAACCAAAAGAGACGCGTTTTTAGTTGGCACTTGTGCTGACGTTTGTCTCTCCGCTCCTTTGTGCGTCAAATTGGAGCTACCAACTACGACTATTTTTATGTACAAAATCATCTTAAGTGTGAATTGACCTCAATTCCACATGCCACTTTGTGGTAATTATCCGAATAACTTGGGTCTTTTGACTCATGCAGTAGTAGGATATAGTGGGCGATAATTGTAGGTTATTCTTTGATTGGTGAACCCAATACCTCAATTAAAACTTTGTTGATTTAATCTTAGTATAAATTGGTAAATAAAAAGGTTTGAAAAACTTATGATACGAAGATGTGTGCATGCTTCTTCGTACATATTTTGATTGATACATCAAAATTAGTACCCTAAAAAAAAAAATTAAGTTCATGCCATCTAATAATAAGAAACACTTGAAGTTGTAATTTAGCTTAAGTGAGACCTTGACTAGATTACAATGACAAGGCAAATTTCCATGGTTACGTGAGACCGTACATGGAGAATTTGCAGTTTCTAAATTAGACAACTTAATTGAGTTGTTAGTGAGACCTAGAAACTCAAGGCATAAGATGGGAATAAAATATGCTTACATTGCAATATTGTTTGCACTGGTACAGATATGGGATTTCGTCACACCAAAAATGTGTAACGATATGCATATAGTCACACACGTTTTTTTTGGTGTGTGTCACCAAAGGTCGCGCCACCGTAGGTGGCATATGGTCACATTGTTTAGTTTGTGGCCGTTTTCATTGAAAAGAGTGACCAAAACCTGAATTTGTGTGACAAATTAGGCACAAGTTTTGTTGGATTAATCAGTTTTGTGTGACCGTAAACACTTTATAGTCACACAAATGTTTTTTGAGAGTAACTATTGTTCGTCCTTTGGCCACATAAATATATAATATATGTGACATTTGAGATGATTTATTCAAGTAAATGTGTATTTTGTGTGACTATTTCCCGTCCTATGGCCACATGAATATATAATAAATGTGACGTTTGTGATGATTTAGTCACACAACGTGTGTTGTTTTTTTGGAGTTAGTCACATACAATTTAAAAAACAATGGCCAAAAGTGTTAATAAGTGTGACCATATGCTGTTTAAAGTGAAGAAATGTGTATCTTGTGTGACTATTGTTCATCCAATGGCCATTTGAATTTTATGTTTGTGTGGCCTTTTGTAATATTTAGTCACACAAAGCATGTTTGTTTTGGGTATTTAGTCATATACAATTAAGCAAAAAGTGGCCAAAAGTGTTAATAAGTGTGACTATATGCTGTTTAAAGTGAAGAAATGTGTATTTTGTGTGACTATTGATCATCCAATGGCCACTTGAATTTTATGTTTGTGTGGCCTTTTGTAATATTTAGTCACACAAAGCATGTTTATTTTGGGTATTTAGTCACATACAATTAAGCATAAAGTGGCCAAAAGTGTTAATAAGTGTGACCATATGCTGTTTAAAGTGAAGAAATGTGTATTTTGTGTGACTATTGTTCTTCCAATGGCCACTTGAATTTTATGTTTGTGTGGCCTTTTGTAATATTTAGTCACACAAAGCATGTTTATTTTGGGTATTTAGTCACATACAAAAAAGCAGAAAGTGGCCAAAAGTGTTAATAAGTGTGACCATATGCTGTTTAAAGTGAAGAAATATGTATTTTGTGTGACTATTGATTATCCAATGGCCACTTGAATTTTATGTTTGTGTGGCCTTTTGTAATATTTAGTCACACAAAGCATGTTTGTTTTGGGTATTTAGTCACATACAATTAAGCATAAATTGGCCAAAAGTGTTAATAAGTGTGACCATATGCTGTTTAAAGTGAAGAAATGTGTATTTTGCATGACTATTGTTCATCCAATGGTCACATGAATTTTTAGTTTGTGTGGCATTTTGTAATATTTAGTCATACATCGAATTAAACAAAGAGTGACCAATAATGTTGATAAGCGTGACCATATTGTGTGACTGCATCTTTTAGTCACAGGGTTACTACTGCTATTACTAAGTTAGTACTGTTGGAGCAGAGTTGCTACTGCTAGTACTAAGTTAGTCCTGCTGAAACAGAGTTACTACTGCTAGTACTATGCTAGTGCTGCTAGAATGAGTATATATATATATATATATATATATATATAATGAGTATATATATATATATATATATATACACATTATATATAACAGGAGGCGTTACACGTAGATAATGCCACATAAGTCCACGTCATTGCCAAATAATCACATTTTAATCCATGTCATCACAATGAAGCCACATAAGCATTCTTTTGCTTTGTAAAATCCGGCAGTAGGCAATAATTTAAAAAACACCTGCATGGATTCGAACCCTGGTCTGTTACTCCAAAGGCAAGCACCTCAACCAATGAAACCAAGTCATCAGTTGTGATACACAATACAAACTAAAATTAATATCCACCAAAATTATTAAAGACATTAAAAATTTTATATTCGGTTTTGAAAACACTGTATTATAAACTGTATCTAATACTAAACTTGTGGAATACATTTCTAAAACCCTACAACATTATCCCATCTCACACAAAAAAATCATCCATCATCCATCATCCATCATCTTCTCATATTCTCATCTTCATTAGCAGCTACACCAACCAAATAAATCATCCATCATCTTCTCATATTTATGTAGGTACTGCCTATTACTTTTAGTGATGATCCACACAAATTTAAAAGTATATACCTAGTCTATCTACTACTTTAATGTTATATTAAATTGTTTTATATTTACATCTTTATATATTATATGTAATATGAAAATAGACGTGAGGCTCAACAGGTATTGAACATAGGCTTTTCGATTACAGAAAGAAGCGGAGATGTGGTGATAAATGGTAAAGGAAAACCACCTTTTACTCTTGCGAAGAGAGATTTTGACAAATCATATAAAGATGTTGAAACTTTGAGGTATTTTCTTGCTGTGTTTATCAATTATTTCAGTTGTTGTTGTTCATGATATTGGTTTGGTTATTGGTTAAATCATCGATCTGGGAGATATGATGTTGCAGCTGTTCAGTTAGGATTCTGTGCAAACCCTAGATTCATACTGCTGTTAATAACGACTTAGTACTGCTTGGCTGTTGTAGTACTGCCACTTGAGAGTTAAAGATCATTTGTACTGCTGCGTTTCTGTTTGTACTGCTCATTGATTTTTGATTGTGATGTTCATTCATTGTTCAGTTTGTACTCCTGATATAATTAGGATAAATCAATTTGGTATTGAACTTTTGAAAAGCTGGTAAGCCCATTTTTTGGGCTTATAAACTTGAGATTATGGATTATTTGAGTTCATAAGCCCAAATTTGATAAGCTCATAAGCCCTAATAATTGAGCTTATTTTATTTCCGTGAGTATTCTGAGCTTCTCTTTAGTATGGATATAAAGGTTTAATCTATTTATGTGTTTTTAGGATTTTTAGAAGATGGTTGAGGAAAACTTTGATGAACAAGAGACGGAAGTGATGCCTGAGAACTCTGTTCTACTAATTTCAAAATTTGATAAGTTCAACCCTACAGTCGGGCTGTACGTTTAATCATAGATAAGTGAAGTCCAACCCCCGTGAAGTAGAAAACGCCACCTGGATGCTTACAGTGAGTTCCCTAGCCTTTTAAATAGATATGGTTCAGGAAAAATTTTCTATAATTCCTAGAAATTTTTTTATGTTAGTGTTAATAAATGGTTCACACGCATTGTAGTATTCACTTGCTTCAACAAGTTTCTTACGTTGTTAGGATTCTTATCGTGCTTCGCGAACTTTAGTAGCAAATCTTAAAAACAGATTTGGTAGGCTCATGTGATTATGGAAATTTAGACAGAATAGGGATTAGACAAACAGACGTTCTAAGTTTCAGTAATAATCGTTTCAATATATATATATATATATATATATATATATATATATATATATATATATATATATATATATATATATATATATATATATATATATATATATTTTGTTGTTGATTATTGTGACGAGGGGTGTTTGGATATTTTTGCAGCCTGCAACATTCTTTCACTAATTTATAGCTTTTAACCACATTCTTACAGTTACCAGCTGACACCAAAAGCTAAATATACTACAACATTAATTAGGGAACTGCACAAACGCAGACACTACTGCATGCTCTTTTGCAGTCACACATTCTAACAAAACCTATAACTTCAATAGAAACGACAAGTGTGATTTTGATACAAACCGAAACATCGATATTTAGTTTGATTATGATTTGATTCAATCCAAAATATCAAAAGAATCTGGGAGGCATTCTTGTTGGATTATCGATTGATCGCTCAGCGAAAAATCCACGAAAGAACTTTTTTGTACAGTTTCTATTTTAAATTCTGGTTATGGGTTCGAGTTGGACATGTATTTGAAATTGCTTTTACAGTCTGCCCAGCATTCTGATATATTAGTTTAGGAGTGTTTTTGATTGCTTTGTGAGTGAAAGGATTTGCTGAAAAACAATTTCTCGATTTTTTTTCATGGCAATAAATTGGTTTCCAGGTTTAATAAGAAACACAATGAAACTTGATGGTTGATTTTGGTTCTTCAAATATGGAAGTTAATGCTATAACTTTATAAGCAACATATATTGCAGATGCTACATTCATTACTTTGTTGCATGACTAAGTACTAAATCCTAAATTATGTGTAGCACTAGCCACCTTTATTACATTGAAGGAGGTACGTCTCAGTTGGGTGTCTATATTATGGCGGAAGCATTTGAATGCTTATAACAAGGTGTTGTTGTTTCTGATGGTTTTAAGGCGTGCTTTCTAATCTGAGCCAAACGATCCTTCGAGCCCCGTGCTTGATATTCGATGTCAGTTTAAGGCTATATAGAATTGCGATGAAGGTAAAACATAAAAGAGAAGTCTTAACTATATTTTTCTCTTCAAAATGATGATTGTGCTTGATCATATTTGTTGCGCTCATCTACAGGAATTCACTTGATTTGGACCCACTTCGTGACAGGAATTCACTAAGAAGTTTGCTACGTTATTAAGTGTTATATATACAGGATTTCAAGGTTAGTAATACACGATTTTTGGCAGAGCAAGGTATAGTTATAAACTAAAGATAAGATTGCTACTCATAAATGGTTTTTCTAAAGATAAGATTGCTACTCATAAACTAAAGATAAGATTGCTACTCATAAATGGTTTAATTTAACTGTGGAGATGTTTACCTTATTTTGGTAAAGTTTTTATTTATATTGTTTATTTGTAAATAGCTTTTTATAAATTTTTCCTTTGATTTGTGTTGTGACTTATAGAATAGGTTTTATGTTTTGCCCTTGATCTATAGCGTCATATCTGATTTCATCGCGTTGATTCGCGGATTGAAGGTTAGCGTGTTTACAAAGTATTTGCCCTTTTGGTCATTATAATTTCTAATTCACTTCTTCTAATCTTTTTTGTTATTTGATGAACTATGCTACTTTCTAAGGAACGTAAGAGTCTGGATTCATTCGAATTAAACAAGCTACTTGGTATCAAAGGTGGAGAGCATTGAAAGTGGTTATATTGATGAAAGTTGTGATGGTGGTACTGTTTCTTTTGGTCATGATTTTGATTATTTTAGAGTTTATAACCTTACTTTGTTCAACTTATTTAAGTGTTTTATGTTTTTCAGGTGGCTGTAATGAAGTTTCTTTGTGGAATGCAGAAAATGGGAGTTGTCACCAGGTACATTACTAACATTTGGCCTTCAGTAAATAACTTACTAACTCCCGCAAGCTGATTGAATGTCTTATTGCAAGCTTTAGTATGTGAAATTTGTATTTACATTTGGCAAAAGTCATAACTTTATGCTTATCGGCTTTACTCTTCTTTTTTTCTTCTTCTTTATTTCTTCTCATATTTTTAAGTTTCTTTACTTCTGTCAGGTACTGAGGGTTGCGAATAATGACAATGAAGCCGAGACATCTGACCAGCCATGGGCGTTAACCAGACCATCTGGTAAGACAAATTCTAAAACAGATTCTAGAAGGAGTGTACATTATAAGTACAGAGTTGATGAGCTAATGAACCTCCTCCCCGGTCTCCTAGAATCCGTTCATTGCTCCCATTACTTGGTGGAGATCTGTTAACTGGCGGCACTGACTTGAAAATTCGCCAATGGGATCATTGCAGGATTCTGTTATCCTGTTCTTTTTTTCTTCTTTTGTGGTCTCAGCACACATTTTTATTACCACTAATTTTTGTTTCTTCAATAATACAGTCCAGAGAGAACTTATTGCATCAGTTGTCCGTCTTTTAAGGGAGTTGAAAATGACGAGTTTTATGAAACAAAATCCAGTTTTGGGGTGCAAATTGTGCAGGTTTGTAAAATTTATTTTTGGTGAAAACTCTCTTCCCTTTTATTCTTCCTGTTCGTTCATGATATGTAGAGTGATCAAACTATTTGCTTTATGGTATTAAATGTATAATATGTTAAGTCTGACATGAAATTCACTTCTTAATAGGAGTCAAAGAGACAACCTTTGGTGACTAGACCTACTGGAAAAGCAGTTCTTGCAGCTGCCGCCACTGACTCTGGTGGCTGTCCCATTATAGGTAATTCTTGAGTTAATATAGGAAGTAGTTTGCTTTCTTTAACGATTGCTCGAAAAGAAAAGCGTGTGACTGTTCCATATTTTTCTGCTTATGGTTTACTTAATAGTCACAACCATATTTTTTCATTACAGACAATTGGTGTCTTCATCTCCTGGAACTCCGTTCTTTGATTTTTTGTCGTCTAAGAGAATGATGAATCGTCATGATGCAGCTAGCTAAATCAAGCGCTAATCTTCCGTCTATCTTGATAGGTAGTGTTTATGCAGCTAGCTAAATCAAGCAACTTGAAAGCTACATCTCCGTCCAATTCTCCATCCACAAAAGGGTAACTGATATGGATAAACCATGGTCACAGCCACACTCACACGAATAGGTAATAATGTCAAATTTGGATTGGTCAACGGGTAGAGACAGTCAATGGGTTATCAATTGAGATTCAACCCAAAATTACATGTTTTAATAAGAATGGTTGTAACTGTAGGTTCTATGAAGGAGCATAGCTGGTGTTCACAGCCAAAGGCCATATCTCTTGGATTTGTTAGGCATATGGGGCATTGCTTCAAGGTGAACATTAGATATTAGCATTACCCAGTTTCCATAAAAGTACAGTGAAATTCAAAGTTTTAAAAGGGTGTTTGGGATTGGTTAGCTTTTTTTGCTTATACATATGCATCAAGTACTATATCGTTTGGATTATATTTTACTAAAGATTACATGTTCAATGTAACCCTTACAGATGGCAACAAAACCACTTACATAAGCCTTTATCCAACGAACACGGAGATATATTAAGTTGAATGTAACCTCAGCCTTTATCCAACGAACACGGAGATATATTCAGTTGAATGTAATTCGTGTCTGTCAACTTTGCAAGAACTCTCGATCTATATATCAGTGATAATCAATTGGGATTATAGTAATTTCTTGAACTGAGCATACAAACTGAATTTAGTACTCATAACGAACTGACTTTAGCTGAATATAAACTTATTAACACTCTTATATTGCAGCTTTTGTTAGGTTTAGGATCATGTTTGAAATGAGAAATTGAAGCTTCTTTTTGGTATGAATAAATCTACCTTTGTCACAAATGTGAAGAATCAAGGAAGGATGGAAAACACGGTAGGATGGGAAACCGCCCTTGGTATGGTGATATTTGTTGTTAGGTCAGAGAAGATGAGGCCTCCATGAATCTGAAATCAATAACTAGATAGCTCGAAGGTGGTTAACAAAAGATATATGCTAAGTAAATTTATTAGATACTGCTATAACCCAAGCAGATCATTAACGCTGTAAGTTTGTGTAGTCATAATCTAGCATAACGACCCATTAGCGAGTCCCTTTATATTAATGGTGACTGCCTCTGGCACTCTTTGAGTTTATCGTTCTTGATTTTTAAAAATTGAAAACTGACAGCTTCACATGTTTTGTCTCTTACAGATTACTTATTTAACCCGTTATCTGATTTCAGATCAACAGCAGGCCACAAAGAAATCGTCCACTTAGGATTGTTGATGATAGTAACAGGGGAATCCAATGTGAGTGTTACATTTAACATACCAATTCTGCATGAGTATATATGGTAAAGTTTGATGAAAGATTTGGGTATGATATAGGTACTTCGACTACCTTTTTTACATGACTTTGAAGCTACAATGGCATATCCTCGTGCCCAACTTGCTCTCACTCATCTAAAGGCAAGATCTTCTTTAGTACATGTATATCCAATATCCATAAAGCGTTAGCTTAGCAAATCTACTAAAAAGAATAAATATAATGGAACAACTAAAGGACATTATTTTCGTTAATCTTTATATTTAGTAACAATGAGAGAAGTTGCAAGGTCAAACTTGCAGGTTTTCAGTTTTTAAATCGAGAGAATCTCATCAAGTCTATGCTCATTTATAAGCTCTTATTAGGCTATTTTTATTCTGATTTTCAGTTTATTTTCAGTAAGCTAAGTGGCAGTGAAGGTTCTGGAGACCTTTTCACTAAGAATTTTGATACATCATAGGATAGTGATATCTCATTTAAGCCTCCTGCTTCACGGGGTCCTTCCGATTTAGAGGTTGATATTCAAATGGATCACAATAAGGATCCCGATCCCATAAATCAAGAAATCAACCTGAAAACTGTAATAGATGAAAGCTGTCATCTAAAACCTGCAAATGCTGAAGAACAAGAAATACAAACATCACTTCCTTCTAAAAAGATAATTTCTAGCAGTCTTCAGGATCCTATACAAGAATCTCAATCACCAGAGAGGAGATCTTCTCCTGAGCATCATGCTCAGCCAGTTGCACAAGATGTGTATGGTCACGCTTTAGCTGATAATGTTTCTACTGATGAAACTTTTTCAGACGTGCAAGAAGAGGAAACTAGCACTATGGATAGAATGGCGAGCCCGAGTTCAAGGGATGCGCAAAATGACAATGTGAGGCCTGTTGCCCAATCAGTTCCTAGAAGTTTATCAGTGGAAAACTCATTTACATGGTGTGATTTAATCTTGCTTATCAATATTTTGTTTAAGGAATGTTAAATCAAGGAAATAGTTAATCGGTATCACAAAAGCGGGTAGGACCAGAAATGAGGGTAGATTAAAGGTTAGTATATTTTAAAAGTATAACTTTTATTATGCATCATTAACTCTCCAATTCTCAATCAGTTTTTATCTTCTATAATGAATATATGAATGCTTGACCCCTGATTAATGAATGTGTAGTGATCAAACTGAGACTGCTTGGTTGCTTTTTTTGTTCTTTCATAATAGAGCCATTTTAAAGTGATTTGTTGTATTATAATATGTTAATGAATATGTCAATTTAATTTAAGTTACAAAAGCACAAGGAAGGGGCATCAGTCCTTGAACTAACAACATGGGTGTACACATATGCAATGAGATTATAATTTGTAGAGACGCAAAACGGTACTAACTTCCATTATTTAAGTGTCAGTTTCCAAAATGATAATTTGTAAACATGTATATCTTCAGGGGATATTATTTAGTCACATGGAAAGTATACACTTAGTTGTTCTTTGATTGTTTGCTGCAAAATAAAGATAAACTCTTTTTTCGCATAAAGTTTGTATTGAGGCTTTTTCACTGATCTCCGAATTTATTTGCAGGACTATATTACCTACCCTATTCCGGTCAAGGAATAGATGAAATAAATCAATATTTGACCATTTCAGTGCCAATGTGAGCCGATCATATACAGGTCGTATCTCATTTATATTTGACGTGTACTGATTTACGACAAACAGACATTTATACCTTTTTCAACGTGTACCTTTTAGTGGTAAAATTTGATTTCCATCTTACAGAGTGCTTATGGGTATCATGTAATAGCCATAGCTCTTTCACTAATGGAGGTTTTTTCGCAGAGCGTGCAACCTGAGCAAACGACATCACAGATTCTTTAAGAAAAATTTGGTTGCAGAGGGCGTTCATCCTCAGGTGATATAATTAAATATGATACAGGAGAAGGTTGTTGGACGAGCTTCTGTTCCAAAATTTTTGAAAATGGAAATTATACATTGTAATCTTACTTCTAAAGCGACTGCTAGCTAACTTTCATGAGGTTAATCCTAATCCAGTATGGAAATATATTCTTAGGCTCATTTTGATTTTGTTGTTAAACAATATCATATCACTCTGTTGTTTACAACTCTTTACTATAGTAATAAAAAGCGATTTAGTTGTTAAACATGGTAACTCTTTACAGATATTTTTGTACATCTTAAGGCGTAAGCAAAAAATGAGTGTGTTACCAAATAATTGCTACAATAGTTAACAAGAATAGGACTTCCACATGTGCACTGGTTTTAGTGTCAAATCAAAAAGATGAAATCAGGTGGTAAATTGGCCACCGATTGCGCTTTACCTTGAATGATACAATGACTCGAATACAAGAGACAAATTAATGCAAGTGAGTATTGTCTAAAATCATTTTGGAGTAGGTCTTATTCAAAGAATAAAAAGGTACTAAATATCGAATTAATTTCACAAAAACACGTATGCAAAAAGTAACAATTCATATAACTTATTTTTTTATAAACGACAACATGGGTATTTCCATGTGGTGTGAAGGCACGGTACAAGTTGGGTCTTTAGCTGCTGATACACGAGATCGGTTAAGAGGAATCTCAGAGCATGAGAGTCTTTGTGGGTCCAGAACTGCCCCCCATGTACTCTTGTGGCCAGTCTGTCATGTGGAAAGAAATGGCCATTCATCAAGTAGCTGTTCATCAGAAGAGTTGATTTCGTTGTGCTTATATCCGTATTGCTGAGTATGATCACCTTCCGCTTACAGGCTCATTGATTGACTTTAATTTTTACGTGAGCAAGGTAAGTTTCTATACATTACATTCAACTTTGAGAGCTTAACATCAACTTTCTTTATTTTGTTTGGTTTAAAAGTTAATTTTCTATATTCGTTTGGATTTTCAGTTGTTTTCTTGCATTTTCACCTGTTTTGGTTAGGTGTCTTTTAGCTATCATTTGAATGGTGGTGTCTTGAGAATAATGTCTTACCTATGTAATTGTGGTATAAATGACAGATCAATATGCATAAAAAGTAGTTGAAGCATCCGAATTCTAAGGATGGAAAAAAAGTAGTTGAAGGATTTATATTTTCTCTCATATTTGATAAATGTATATTTCTTTTCGTTCTTAATCCATTAAGTATATAATTTAGTATGTTAATATCTTTTTTTTGCTAACTTACTTTTTTCAACGATAATCATAAGTCTACCCCGCCCATCAACCAGACCATGCAAACGATAATCAGAACTGTTATGAGTTCTAAAATAATAACACACACTAGACACTTAACATCGACACATAATATCGAGACTAAGATCTTCTTTTATAGTCCAAGAAGATCTTTACAATATTGCTTAAAGTCTAGCCGACTTACTTGTTAACTTATCTTGAGTGTGTCAGTACATAAGATACAACATGTATCTGTGTACACAACTTGTTAACTAAGCACATAGGGTAAGATATTATCTACCGTATATTGTTGACCAAAATACAAATAATATCTTTTCAATACTTATCCATCTAGCAGTCTCAACTCAACAGTATCAACTAGCAGTCCCTTCTTTGTACTACCAGTTGGAACGGTTAGTTATAGCTTGAGCAGTCCTAAGATATACACCAGCAGTTGGAACTGTTAGAGAATTCTTCTCAGCAGTTGGAACTGTTAATACTTGTAATTCTTGATACTTAATCTTCAGAATATTTAATTCCCAACAATCCTCCCCTAAACATGTGAATTCATTCCAACATGTTTCTGAATTAAATTTATGGATTGTGAAGATCTTTCAAACACTTCATAGTCAGACCCTTGATCTGAACTTTCTTCTGTTCTGATAGATTTGAATCTCTTTCTTAGAAGCTCATCTGCTTTCTGATCTTTGACTTCAACAATATCAACACATTGCTCCAATCTTGGACTAAAAGATGGTGCAATTTCCTTGGATGGAGGAATTATAAGAGGCAATGGTGCTGTGTATCTTGGATGCTTGTTTCAACAAGTGAAATCATCTATCAGCATGCCTTTGCTTGTGAAATTGAAACTTTTCTTCGTTTGACCTAGATAGAACTTTCTCCTTTGGAATGCTTCATCCCTTCTGAATATATATAATACTCCAGAATAAGCTCTATTCTTGTCATTTTCAACCTCCTCATCATCTTGTATGCTCTTGTCTTCTCCTTCCTATCATTAGGTTTTTCTTCCTTTTCTGGGCTATTATTTCCTCCCCTGAGATACAAATAACTTTTGTTTCCTCCCCTTGTTTGGAAGATCTCACTATGTACCAAAATATATCTTTCCTTATCATCTGATCTATCATTTAGAACTTGTTGTCAGACAATGTTGTACATGAAGCCATCAATTCCTTAAGAGTTTAAGTTACTGCCCTCATCACTTCTAGGTGTGTTAACTCCTATGAGAGGTGAATCAGTGGACATTTTGATTCATGGTCCATCAATGGATGGTTTGTGAATCCTTTGAAAATCCTTGTTTAAGAAATTGTTTGACTTAGCAGTATGTTCATGATTTTAGAATTGAAAAATCATACTGCTTTCAACCATTTTGAAGGAATTAACTGTATAACAGACACTTAATCAAAATTTCGGTTTAAAGCAACCTCTGGTTGTGTGAGAACCAATGTTTTCAGTTATAAATAACTGCCTGTGTAAAGATAAACTCATTCAAAGAGTTTTCCTGACAGGGTTTCCAGCTCATAGTAGTTGTTACCTCTAACACAAGTGTTAGATTCACTTTTACTAGCTGTTCTTTCTATCAGATGTCCTTAGACTTGCTCATTATACTTAAGAGTATAAAATGATAGAAAGTGAGTTGAGTCAGTTACTATCTGACCAACTAAGTCATCAATTCAATGTGAAATATGATAACCAGGTTTCAAGAAAGAAGTTTTAAGGAATTTTAAATTCCCAAACTCAGTCCATCATTAACCTGTTATGAAAGCAACTGGAATCACTTTTCTTCTGCTTCCATTTCACTTGAAATTTCCTTATTGCTCAAAGTTCATACCTGAAATTGTTAGTCCAAAACCAAGAAACAAAATGCACAGCATTTGTCTTATAGCAGTATCAACATATGAGCAACAGTACGAACTGTTTAAGCAAAATTTGAACTAGCAGTACAAACTGTTCTATTGACAGTCTCAATTTACAAAGATATCAGTACAACCTTAACATATATAAAAACCACAAAGATTAGAAATTTTAAAGATTTAGCATTCCAATACTTGCTACCAAGTATTGAAACCTTCCAACATCAAAAGCTTTGGTTAGCAGATCTGCAAAATTATGTTCTGAAGCAATTTTAAGAACTTGAATTAACCTTTTCTCATAGCAGTCTCTTATAAAGTGATGTCTAATTTCAATGTGTTTTGTTTTAGAATGTTGTACTGGATTTTTAATAATGCAAATTGTACTACTATTATCAATATAAATAACAGTGTTTAAGAAATTGTACCCATAATCAAAAAGTTGGTTTTAAAGCCATAGAACTTGACTAGAGCAACTTGCAGCAGCTATATATTCAGCTTCAGTTGTTGAATTTGCCACACTTGTTTACTTCTTACACTGCCATGAGACAAGTCTACACCCAAGGAATTGACATCCTCCAGTTGTTGACTTTCTGTCCAAGCTAGCACCAGCATAATCACTATCCGAATATGCTACCAAGTCAAAAGGAGATTCCCTAGAATATCATATACCCAACCTTGGTTGACCTTTAAGATATCTAAAAATTCTCTTGACTGCAGTTAAATGAGAAACCTTTGGAGTTACTTGAAATCTTGCACAAACACAAACAAGAAACATGATATCAGGTCTAGATGATGTAAGGTACATCAAAGAGCCTATCATAGATCTGTAAGTGTGTACATCCACACTTTCTCCATCTTCATCTTTCAGAAGGTGCTTGTCAGAGTCCATTGGTGTGCTTGCTATTTTTGAATCAGCAAATTGAAATTTTCTAAGTATCTCTGCAACATATTTGTCTTGACTAATAAATATGCCTTCAGATGATTGCTTAACTTGCAAACCCAAAAAGAATGTAAGTTCCCCCATGGAACTCATCTGAAACTTATCTTTCATAAGCTTCTCAAATTCTAAACACATCTCCTTCCTAGTAGATCCAAAGATAATGTCATCCACATACACCTGCACTAACAGAAGATCCTTCTTGTGCTGTTTGATGAAAAGTGTCTGATCAATCTTTCCTCTTTGAAATCCATTTTCTAATAAGTAGGAAGCTAGTGTTGCATACCAAGCTCTTGGTGCCTGATGAAGGCCATATAGAGCTTTCACTACTCTGTACACTTTATTTGGATGTAATGGGTCAATGAAGCCAGGGGGCTGTGTAACATATACCTCCTCTTCAATGGAACCATATAAAAACGCACTCTTGGCATCCATTTGGTATATTGTGAAGCCTAAAAATGAAGCATAAGCTAAGAAAAGCCTAATTGCCTCAATCCTTGCTATAGGAGCCCTCATCATAGTCTATTCCTTCTTCTTGTATGTACCCTTGGGCTACTAATCTAGCCTTATTCTTAATCACTATTCCCCTTTCATCCCTTTTATTCTTGAAAACCCATCTAGTGCCAATTACCTTTGCATTTCTAGGTAAATCAACTAGCACCCATACTTTCTGAATCTTGAACTGAAGAAGCTCTTCTTGCATAGCTTCTACCCAACTTGAATTATCTAAGGCCTTCAGAATGTTCTTTGGTTCATCTTGTGAGAGAAAGCATACAAACAAGCAAGAGTTTGAAAGCTCATGCTGCTTTGAAGCATAAAGGGCATCAAGAAGCCCTTGTTGGTCTGAAGTCATCAATTGATGTCTTTTCTTCACACCAGATTGTACATCTCCAATCACATTATCTAGGGAGTGGACTTTGTGAATTCTTGTTTGTGGAGTAGAAGGAACGTGATAATTTGATGGAAGATTGTTGAAATCCACCTCATTATCTGAGAATTCTGCTTCTTTTGTTTCTGAAGGGCTAGCAGCAGAATCAGTTGACCTAACAGCAGAATCATTAAGCTTAGCAGCAGAATCACCAGCAGAAACAATTTGTTGTTCCTGAGTTCCACCTTCTTTCCTTTCATCTTCAACACCTTCTTTAGCTTTGCCAGAAGAAGATTCATCAGTTGTTGAAGTTGATTCCACAATTGTACTTGACCATATTGGCTTCCAAACATGATCTTGGTTTGTCTCCTTTTCTAACCTTGCCTCATCTGTTGCTTGTGAACCTGAAAATTCATTAGTTTCTGCAACAACAAGCACATAATTCATTGATTTGGTTAGATACTCAAGGTCAAATAGCCTTTTTGGTCCTTGACCTTCTATATTGGATTTATCTTCTAAAAACTCCACATGTAGGTTTTCTTCTACAATCTTAGTTCTTGTGTTGTATACTCTAAATGCTTTGCTATTAAGAGAATATCCAACAAAGAAACCTTCATTTGCTTTACCATCGAATTTTCCTAAATGGTCTAAGGTATTGAGAATTGTCACATGACATCCAAAAGGTCTAAGAAATCCTATTGCAGGAGTTCTACCTCTAAAAAGTTCATATGATGTCTTATTGTGAGGCTGGATAACTAAAACTCTATTTTGAACATAGCAAGCAGTGTTGACTGCTTCAGCCCAAAAGGTTATTGGTAGCTTGGAATCAGCTAACATTGTTCTAGCAACTTCAATTAGTGTTCTATTCTTTCTTTCAACTACACCATTCTGTTGTGGTGTTCTAGCAACACTAAATTCTCTCCTAATACCTTTTTCTTTGCAGAAATCATCCATAACTCTATTCTTAAACTCTGTCCCATTATCACATCTAATGACCTTCACTTTCTTGTCTACTTGGTTTTCTATCTGTGTAATGAATGTCTTAAGGATGCTTGTAGTCTCATCCTTAGAAGATAGAAAGAAAACCCATGTAAATCTAGTATAGTCATCAATTACAACAAGACAATATCTCTTATGCATTATACTACTTACTGAAACAGGTCCAAATAAGTCCATATGCAGCATAAACAATGATTGATTGAAAGAGTTAAAAATCTTGGGCTTACAAGTGGCTTTGTGTTGTTTGCCTTTTAGACAAGCAATGCATGTTTGATCATTTTCAAATCTTTTGTGAGGTAAACCTCTTACCAAACCATTCTTAACAATTTTATTTATGGTTTTGAAGTTAATATGACCAAGCCTTCTATGCCATTTCATTGATTCATCCAATGTGGCCTTTGCAACAAGACAAGTTAAATTCTTTTTAGGAACAATGTTCTTCATGTCTACACTGTACATATTGCCCTTTCTAGGAATTCTAAGAAGCACTTGATTTTTATCAGGCATCTTAAAATCAGGAGAAAGTACAAGACATTCAGTCTCACAGAAAAGAACATTGTTCCTTTTGTCACACATTTTTGAGACACTCAAAAGATTATAATTTAGCTCTTTTACATAGAACACATCTTCAAAATCTAAATTTCCAGTTTTAATGGTACCCTTACCGGAAATTTTGCCACCAACACCTCCTCCAAAGGTAACATAGCCTCCATCTATTGATTGAAAATCTAAGAGATAAGACTTGTTGCCTGTCATGTGCCTAGAACATTCACTATCTGAGTATCCTTGATCCTCTTGTTGATCATTTGAATGTTCCTGCACAAAAATAAGAGTGTTAGTTTCCTTTGGGGACCCAAGCCATTACTGACTTGGATCTGCCTCTTGCATCAATGTAATTCAATATTTTAAGGATAGTTGATGCAACATTGGATTTAAGAATCCAACATGCTGAGGCCTTAACAGCATTCGCCCTATTTTTCCATGCAGCAGTACTAACTGCTTTCCTAGCAGTTTTAACTGCTGGCTTTGCAGTTTTACTCTTTGGTTTCCAAACTTGTTTTTGAACCACTGCTTTTAATTGAATGGGCCTTGTAACAGTCTTAGGTGCATGTTTTGAAATTATTTTTGCACTTTTAACTGTTGGTTTTGGGTTAATAGTCATAGATGGTCTAGCAGTTGAAACTGCTTGCCTAGCAGTAGAGACTGCTGTCGAGACTGCTCTGGGTTTTATACTTTTGGACTTAGAGTGAAAGTGAGATTGAGGAGTTTGCCTTTTGAAATTCACCCTATTGTTTTCATAACCAGATACCCAATGGTTGCAGAAAGCTGCAAGATGGTCAAAACTACCACATGTGTAACAAGCTTTGTTATAAAAAGCAAAGTCATCACCTAATTGGTTAGACTTGAGGTTGTTCCAATTCCTTTGGTTACCTCTGGGCTTGTTGGTGGTTCTATATTGCTCACAATATCTAACTGGTTGCCTAACATGCTTAATGTTTGATTTAGGCCTATCAGTATTGTGTTTGACTATCTTAGGAACAGTTGTTCCTACTTTCTTAACCACTTCAGGTTTAGACATAACCTGTTCTTCATCATCATCACTATCAGTTGTACAATCTTCAACAACTATAGCATCTAAGTTCTTAGCAAAGGACACCTTGTCCTGATAAAGTAAAGTTTTATCTAAACTTTTACTTACTTTTTCTACCTTAAGGCTCTTGCTAGCCTTAGAACCATATTCCATGATTGGTTCTTGAAACTCAGGTAAACCTGAATTTCCTAGGTCAATCCCTGGGGGTTTAGGGATGCCTCTATAAGGAGGTGGGACACTCTTATATCCTACTCCTGACTTAGCTCTATTAATCACCTGACATTCTACTATGTTGTGCACACTTTTAGAAGCATGTTCTAGTGCCTCAGTAGTCAAGTGAATGTTTTCATTTTCCTTTTTGACCCTATCAAAAGCTTCTCTCAAAAGCTTAATTTCAGCATCTCTAAAGAATATGTCCTGTCTTAGGAGAGCTTTGTCATCAGAAAAAGCTAATTCATTTTCCTTATAGTATGTGATTTGTTTCTCTAACTTTTCTAATCCACACTTATAGTTTATAAAGTTTTGAAAAGTCTTACTTAGCTCTATCTTTTGATCATCAAATTGTTTCATTAAAACCTGTAGAGCATTAAGAGCAGTGCAAGTATTAGAACAAGCTTTATGATTTTGTACCTCAGTAGCAGAAAAAGCCATAAGTGCCATTTGAGCAGGAGTTTCTTCTTCATCTGCCATGAAGCTCCAATCAAAACCTAAGCCATCAATAGCTACCATAGCTTTTGGCTCAATCACATCTTCTGTTTTGGATTTGCTTCCAAAACCTCTATTCTTGCTATCTTGCTGCCTTGGTCTTCTGCACTCTCTTGAGAAATGACCCATCATGTGACAGTTATAGCACTCTATCTTTGACTTATCAAAACCAACAGCATCAGTGTTGCTGATTATGAGCTTCTTCCCCGTCTTGTGATAGAACTTCTTGGCTCTCATGCTAAGAAGAGAAATTTGCCATTTTAGATCCATTTCCTCCAGATCATCTTCATGGATCTCTTGGAGGTCTTCATAGGAGAGCATGGACCCATTATTCTGACTTGTAAGAAAGGCACAACAAGTCTTTTCATCCAAAATACTTATGGTACTACTTGATGAACTAGCAGCACCAACATCATCAACAACTTTCACCTCTTCACTTGATTTTGAGGTACTAGGAGTTGACATAAATGCCTTGTTCCCAGTATTAGAACTAGTACCTCCATTCTTCTTCAAATCTTGCTCCACAATCTTGAAGTTGCTATACAAGTCCATCAGTTCCACGGTGTCTAAGTCTGGCTTGTTCTTCCAGACAACAACATGCATAGCCCACTCTTCTGGTAAGCTTCTCAGAAACTTTGAGTTCAAATCTTCTTGAGGCATTTCAATCCCAAGAATAGCAAGTTGGCTCACAATATTCTGAAGCCTATTAAACATGTGGTCAAGAGATTCATTGTATGTAGAGGAGAAGTTTTCAAACTGCTGCTTGAGCAGTGTCTTGTGGGTTTTCTTGGTGGCTTCATTTCCACCATACCTGGCAATAATAGCTTCAAATAATGACTTGGCATCTTTGAACTTGCTGAAGTTTAGAAGTTGATCATTGGGAATGGTCATCATCAGCATGCTTCTTGCCTTCAAGTCATTTTTCTTCTTTATTCTATCTTCTGTAGATGATGACTTTGTCTACAGAGTTGACACAGCTTTGCCGTCCACTGTTGATGTAGTGGTGGTAGGCTGGTAAGAGTTTCCATCTTCAATGATTTCCTAAAGTGCATAATCTTGCACCTGGAAATATTGCTCTATCCTCAGCCTCCACATCTCAAACTCATTCTGCTTGAGCATGGGAATCTTTGCAGCAACATTTGTCTGAATAGATTCAACGTCCATTTCTTCAGCTTCTTCTTCTAAATCAATAATATCAGCCTGAGCTCTGATACCACTTGTAAGGATTGGACACACAGTTAAGGTGGTTAAACCTTTTGTTCTTTGTGTGTATGATATATTGAGTTAATATGATTAAGTATGCGGAATCTACTTAATCACACTTAGAAGGTGATTTGTGTTGTAGAAATGGAACGGTAGTGATTGTTATATGACAATGAACAATGAAAGATTAACACCAAATGATTCAATATTATTAATGATAATAATACGAGTGATCTTGAATTATCACTAGGGTTACAACCTTGAATCTTAAGTTTTTACAACTTGTGATATTCTTGTGTTTTGTTCTAGTTCTAACTGTTATGAGTTCTAAAATAATAACACACACTAGACACTTAACATCGACACATAATATCGAGACTAAGATCTTCTTTTATAGTCCAAGAAGATCTTTACAATATTGCTTAAAGTCTAGCCGACTTACTTGTTAACTTATCTTGAGTGTGTTAGTACATAAGATACAACATGTATCTGTGTACACAACTTGTTAACTAAGCACATGGGGTAAGATATTATCTACCGTATATTGTTGACCAAAATACAAATAATATCTTTTCAATACTTATCCATCTAGCAGTCTCAACTCAACAGTATCAACTAGCAGTCCCTTCTTTGTACTACCAGTTGGAACGGTTAGTTATAGCTTGAGCAGTCCTAAGATATACTCCAGCAGTTGGAACTGTTAGAGAATTCTTCTCAGCAGTTGGAACTGTTAATACTTGTAATTCTTGATACTTAGTCTTCAGAACATTTAATTCCCAACATATTTTTTTTATCCGGATAACAATTTTTTAATCATAAATAATTGCCTCTATTTTATTGTATTTAATATATAACAAACTTAAAAATAATTTTAAGTTACCTAAACCATCCAAATTATAATTAAAAGTTATGCCCTTTTATATGTCATTAACAATTGTAATAAAGAGCGTGTAAATTACAAAGAGAAAAATCACAAAGCGTGCGCGCCCATTGGGCGGGCTTCGACAACCAGTATATATATATATATATATATATATATATATATATATAACCAGTATATATATATATATATATATATATATATATATATAACATAATTAAAAACAAAAAGAAATTTCAAATTGAATTAAACTCGAATGTATATAACTGAACAGAATATACAATTGTAATGTCGTACATAATCAAATTCTCAATTACCATAATTTAAAGACTTTTGAATCTTCGGCGGCTTAGCTTGCAGTTGCTTTAAGTCGTTAACAGATACATATTTTTTCTTCGATGGTACTGGTGGTCCACATTTAGTCACAGGGTTTGTTTTTGTAACCTGTAGTAAACAAAAGATGCTTGTATCAAACATTGAATTAAATATGAAGAATTATATGTATGTAGGTTGAAAAAACACATGTATGTACCTCCTCTTCAACAATAACTTGATTCTTTGGCCATACAACGAAACCACCTACGGCTGCCTTAACTGTTTTGAACCCATTATTTGCTACGTCCAGTATGCATGCTGCATCAACTAACGATGAATCAATTGACACTCTGTAGCAATCATTTGGGAGTGGTTGGTTATGCAGCATTTGCTTTCCATGAGACTGGTATATGGTACCCAAAGCAACGATATTTGCTTTCTTTAAGTGCCACAGTTTGCACTTAAATGTCTAAAAAAAAAGAATTTTTGCATGTATATATCAGAAATTATTTAAACAAAAGAATAACAAGAAACATGTTGAAATACATACTGTTGGCAGTGCTTGTGTTGGAGACACATTTTGTTGCGATTGGGAATCTGGAGACCCGTTTTGTCCTGACTTAGGCTTTGTCTTGGGTCCGACAGTTTTAGCAGGTTCCTATATGTATATATAAAACACGTTACATGTTTTAAACAAAAGAATAACAAGAAACATGTTGAAATACATACTGTTGGCAGTGCTTGTGTTGGAGACGACACATTTTGTTGCGATTGGGAATCTGGAGACCCGTTTCGTCGTGACTTAGGCTTTTGCTTAGGCCTGACAGTTTTAGCAGGTTCCTATACGTATATATAAAACACGGTACATTAGTCATGTATGTAAAATTAAAAAATCAAATGGGGATGTTTTATTACTTACCATTGTTTCTGTTACCTTTTCCGAAGTTACAAGGCCATTGGACTTCTCCTGAATTCTCGCATCTTTAGCACTTACAACATCACTTTGCTGAGTGTCGTCCACCTCATTAGCGCTGATCTTTATATTGTCAATGGCCATTGGAGTCACCTACAATATAAATTAAGAAATACATTGACTCATCAGTTTATGTTCAATGCCTGGTATCATTAGCATCAGTGGTGTTAGCATTAGAAAATGAAATTGTTAACAACATAAAAAATGGCTTACATCTGAGGCTAATGGCAATTGATCAGATGCCAAATTTATATGCATCCCTTGTTTATTCAACTGTGCCATCAGTAGAGTAAGCATTCCCTTTGTTTGTTCCACCTCACCGGATAATTTCTTGACCATCACATCTTTTTTGGTCATCTCAGTGGACAATTTTTTGACCAATATATCTTTTTCTTGACACTCGCGTCTCTCATTATCCAGTTGAGTTTGAAGTAACTCAAGACTTTCATCGGTTTCTTGTTTTCTTTGAGGAAGGCCAAAATAATTCTTGTATGTTACTCCACTTGCATAACCGCCCTTTTCCTTACCAAAGACAACTATCATTGCATCAGTGCCATTATCAAGACTCAAGGTTCCTTCCTTGATCTGGTCATCAGCTTCTTTCTGCACAAAAAATATAGGAAATGTTGGGATTAAAAGTCTTCTTGATGTTGTTAGAGTATCTGCTGCTCATATTTGTGTCAATGCTGCTCTGCTAGAGTTAGTGCTGCTCATGAACTTCAATGAAAAATATACTACTGCTAGTACACAGTTACTGCTGTTAGTACGTAGTTAATACTGCTGGTATACAAGTTACTACTACTAGTACACAGTTAATGCTGCTGGTATATAAGCATAATAATAGAATTTGCAGTCAAACTTACAAGTTTATCTCCCACTGATCTAATATCATCATCTGGATATTCGCCGTCTTTGTTTACCCTTCCTTTCAACCACATTACATCACGCGGGGGTTCTTCATCTCCTTCAATCTCTTTATTTTTGATATAATAAACATCAAATGCATCCACATGTAATGTTAAACCAAGATAAACGAAAATATGAGGATGCATACACATGTACAGTTAAACCAAGATAATCGAAAATATGAGGGTATTAAATGCAAATGTGCAAATTTTGCAATGTAAACAGATTCATTTCTCATACTGTTCGTCTCTTAATTTGTAAAACAAACATTATGTAATCTTACCATTTTCTCTTTGACATAAACATATCCACCTCGTCCCATTTTATGCTGATAAATATTTTTGGAACGCGCCATTTTAGCTTTATTAGATTTCTCCTAAAAACACAAAATCATAAGGCGTTTAGATGCGGTAATGCTGCAAACTGAAAATTATGAAATGACATATAGACTTAAATAAAGATAACTAATTAAAACCTTGTATGCATCGGTGGTCGTGTAGTTTACAAACTCGACCCAGTCTTCTGATTGCACAATTGCGCTATACTTTGCCAGGACTTCAGTCAGTTTGGAAGGTGTATTTAGGTTGGGCAAAATGCTTTTTTCTCTGAGCTTCATTCTGTAATTCCTTAGCAGTTGACCAAGACGAGTCATTACCAATTTTCTGAATGTCACGTCAACATCAAAATATTTCTGCAAAGATTAACACAATGTTGTTAATTAGTTGCACATAATGTAACTGCATAGATAAACTTATGTAGTACTTAGTTACAAAATAGTATATATGTACCGTGATTTCAGCCCATAGGTTATCTCTTGATTCTTTATTCACCTTCTTCCAGGAAAGTATCTTCAAAACTATTTGCTCATGAACCAGATCTCCTAAAAAACTTGAAAACAGTGCTCTGTGTTCCCCTAATACCCTACTCAATGCATCGAAGGTTACCTTGAGCTTTATTCCACCAGGTTGGCCATACTTCAAATGAAACATTTTTAGCCTGTTATGCCCCTCTTAGCTACTATCCTATCTGGTTGGTTGGTTCCAGGCGCATCTATATCTTCATCATCATAATACTTTTCAGATTCATATTCTAATTTGTTATCATCAAGTTCAATATCATCAGGAGGAAGCAAATGATGATTATCAACAATGGGTTCAATTTTCATGACTCTTGAGCAACAAAGGGTAAAAGAAAATGTTTCTGGCTTAGCTTGGAGAGTAATGGTGATAGAAGATTTGATTTTTGTGTTTTCTTTGCAGTCTTTTTTTTAAGGAGTGAAAAGAGGGTATACCAAGAATATGAATCGTTATTCTTGGTAACTGCTTGTAATAGGTGATTTAAAAATTTTGGATCAAAATTTTGGCTCCAAGTTCTAATTTGAAATTAACAATTGAATTATTTGAAAATTTTGCCTTTGAACTTGTTAATTAAAGCATAAACTTGAATAAATCAAAATTTTGGCTCCAAATGTTATATATCATTATCTTAATAATCGCAAATGTACCATTGAACTGTGCAACCGTCACATCAAGAACACAAACTGCTACCTATTTAACAAACCAAAATACTTACATAATTACCCGTTATTGTACCCTTAATAATTACATTTACAAAACACAAATTGCTACCATTTTTTTTGAACATTGAAGACTTTTTATTCATATATTGAAAACCAAAACCAGCAAGTTGCTGGGGAATACAGAAAGGAGAATATTCAAAACATAATATAGTACATACATAAGGGAAAATCAGTATCCAAATTAAATGTCAGAATTTAACCAAATACCATTTACAAAACACAAAAGTTGTTAATGTATATCCTAAACCCCTAAACCATCTTCCTCTTGCCTTTCCCATGGCTGCTAGAAGGTGCTCCAAAACCTATAGGATTCTTCCTACACGACATTCCCAAGACAATATCCTGAGTAAATTTCTTTTTGTGTGCCTTTTCAATTGGTATTTGAACTTGCACAGGCAGAGCCAGGATATGAGCATGAGATGGGAGTTCCTCTGGAGGTTCAGTGGCTTGGATAAGTTCCACTTCTCAAGTATCAGTACTTGCATCAGAATGTTGCTCTGAATAATACCAAGCAAGGAGGCCAGGAAGGATGTTGAGAGCACCATCATTTGATTCTGAACTGCTTGAATCAGAAGAAATTTGTATGACATCTACAAATAACAACTGTTAGATCAGTTTTATTGATTCAAATGTTAAACTATATCACAATCAAAGAAAAACCTTTTGATGGTTTACCATTGCAGAAGAATCCATTGTGTTCTCATATTTGGTCCTCTTTTGTGGTATCCCAAACAATGAAGCAATGTCGCACAAACTAGGCTGCATTTCAAGTCTCATTGGTAGCCAACTAGGCTGCAATTGAAGTCTCAATTGGACCTCTCAGTGTACTCACAAACATTGGACCTCTCAGGGTACTCACAAACAGTTCAAAAGCCTGTATTTGTAGTCTCAATGGACATCTCAGTGTACTCTAATAGGCTGCATTTTGACCTCTCATTGGTGGCCAAGCACAAACAAGTCTGCTAGGTACTCTCATTACTGGCCAATCACAAACTAGGCACATTCCAATGCTCTCATTGATTTAGACCTCTCAGTGTACTCACAAACAGGAAACAAAAAATACTCAGACACAAAACACTTAATTAGACATAGCATAACAACCATTATGTATACGAAAATCAGAGTATGGAAAACAAAAAAAAACAGGGCATACATTAGACATAGCATAACAACCATTATAAAATACAAAACAACCCCATTTTACATTAGAATCGGTAACAACCACTAACATCACCATTTATAGATCAAAAGCCTGATACTAATTATTGTACAATCAATCATCAACTGATATGTGAAAACATTAAAAAACATACCTTTGTTGTTATTTGGATTCATTGTTTGCGTGTTTGTGTTTTCCAGAAGAATGTGTGTTTTGATTAGGGTTTATTGATTATTGTGTGTGTATACAAATGGTCGGGTAAAGGGAGTAATTGTCGGTTGACTATTGAATTTGTGGTTTGGTTTAACTATAAATGACGTGGCAATATTTTGTTTATATATTTTGACCATGTTAATGTAAACTTATTTTGAGTTAGTTTATATATTACTTAACTTTTCCAATTCATACAAGTTTATGGTATTTGAATGTAGTTATTATTATTAGTTTATGATATCTGTGTTTCCCCTGATATTAAAGGGGTGTTTGGTTTCTTGGATACTTAGAAGTCTATTAACACTAAAACAGTAAACTGTGTTGTAATGCAAGAACAACAATATCACCAAAACTGATTAAGTGTCTTCCTTTACACTTAATCCCTTCCAAATGTATGAGTGGAGTATGGTTTTAAAAGAAAATTGAGTTCATACTGCTGAGAAAAAGTTTTTGCACAAAGTTTGTACTACTAGGCAAAAACATTTTACTGCTAGCGTAAAATTTGTACTGCTGGGTATCCGTTAGTACTGTTTGGGAGTGCAGGGTGCGGTTGTGTCACTTTTACTTAAAGGGTATAAATCCCCAATTGCGGCACACAATCGTATTCACACACACATTACTCTCTCTCTTCCACGGCCTAAACGAATTTTAATCATCATATTGCAAAACCCCCAAATCAAATCATAATGTCGAACCTAACTTTTACCGAACCTCATAATAGTGTTGCCTTTTTAGAAAAATCCAATGAGTCTGTAGATTTTACTGAGATCATTAATTTCCTTAATGCAAGCTATATTAAGTTTGCATTAACAGTAAAACCTACTACATATACTTCTAACATTAGCTAGTTTTGGTCGTCTGCTAAGGTCAAAACTATTAATGGGGAAGTACAAATCCATGCCCTTGTAGATGGGCAGAGGATTCTCATTACAGAGGCGTATATTCGAAGAGATCTTCTCCTAGATGATGCTAACGGAGTTGAGAATCTTCCAAATACTACAATCTTTGAAAAACTTTCACTGATGGGCTATGAGAGAAAATCAGATGCTTTAAAGTTTTATAAAGGTAATTTTTCTCCTCAGTGAAAATTCTTAATTCATACTGACTTAGTGTGTCTAAGTCCAAAGACCACTGCGTGGAATGAATTTAGCAGTAATTTAGCCTCTGCTATAATTTGTTTGGCTGAAAATAAACAAAGATTTAATTTTTCAAAATTAATTTTTGATAATATGGTTAAGAACTTGGATTCTTCAGGTAAATATTTTCTATATCCAAGGTTTTTGAAACTCTTTTTGGACAACCAATTTGAAAATAAGAAAAGCCACAAAAGAGTTCATTCCACTCCCTGCCTTACCAAAAAGGTTTTTGCTAATATGAGGAGGGATGGAAAAGATTTTTCATGGACAGTGACACATTTGTTTCCAACAATGGTGGCACTAGCCCAAACCCAAATGGGTAAAGGTTCAGCAATCCCAGCTGGTACCCATCACACGCCCACAATTTTGGCAACATCTCATCAACAATAACAAAAGACCTATAGGACTCACACCAAGAACATTGAGCTACCTCAGGCTAGTGGTTCTATACCAACTGTTGCAGACGAGGCTGTCACTGGTTGGGAGAGTGACATGTTGGCAAGGGCTGCCACTACTGTGTCTAGCTTACAAGTAGCACAGGACAGTGGTAACATCATTAAGACCCGAACCAAGACAACTTCTAATGAGTCAGGTCCACAGGGAACTGATTCAGGTGAAGGACCCAGTCACATGGAAACAATTGGGGGGGGGGTTCAGATGTTCATCCTAGGGGTGAGACTAAACTTAACTTTTATAATGATCCACCTCTCGGGCTAGGTAACACAAGCCGAAGTGGTGAGGATAGTATGTGTTAGGAATATAAATATTCATATGAAAGTCTCGGACACCCCGAGTACTCATTAGCATTAATTAGCTCGTACGCTTAATACTTTAGTTTAGATATCGTATCGTTCGTGGAGTTGGTTCAGGTTTTTACCCACTGTCAGCTCACTCCACAGCCCAAGTGGGGCGTCTTATGTATGACTATAAATACCCTTTCCCACACAAGGGAAAGGGTTGGAGCTTTCATTCACTTAATCTAATATCACACATTTTCTCTCACTAGAAACTTCCAACTTCTCTCTCTTTCTCTCTCTACACAAATCGGCTATATATCAATTCGTGGGTGTGTTATGTGTTATTGATATGTTACAATTGGTATCAAGAGCCATGGTTGATTAGTGGTTGAATTTGTTGAGATTGTTTGTGTGTTTCTTTTCTTTTCTTTTGTTATTCGAATTGAAAAGTAGAACAAATCATAGGTTGTGCTTAGTTTGTGGTTTAACTTGTTAAAACTCTGTACTTTTTCGTTCACAAATAGCACTAGGATCTTTTCTTGCCTTGCTACGGCCTTGGAGGTAAATTTCTTGGAAGATTGAAGAACTTTTCTTGGTTGCGTTTTGCCTCTCGGAGATTACTTCTTCATTGCGTTTTGCGTTATTTAAGGTTGTTAAAAGTTGCGGTTTGGATAATATTCTTGTTGCGGTTTGGTTTTTAACTGAAAAGGGAAAAAGACAAATCGTAGAGAAAGCGACATCTTTGTCCTTTGCTTTTTGTCTGGTTCTGACTGAGGTTTGACCTGTTGCGTTTTGAGGTTTCTGCGTTTTGGGATTGTTGCGGTTTGACCAAGTTCTGCGTTTTGCTGAGTCTCGCGGTTTAAAGCTGATGCGCGTGATGTGTCGTTGCGGTTTAGCAGTATTAATGCCTACTCAAGTTTTAAATTTATATTTAGCCGACTTATCAATAACACACACTTAACGAGCAGTGTACCCGGTCAGTATGAATATAATGGTAAGTAGAGTGTCGATCACTAAGAGTGGAACGTATTATCTCATTATTCTAATCAGTATTTTAATATCCTAACGCAAGGGGGTTTCAGCCTGAGAGACTGGCACGATTTGTTTGCAATTAAATAATAAAATAAACCAATAGGCACGAATCAGCAAGTAGCACACACGTACACAGATAGATACTTGAGACAATAAGAGGGCTGTCCTTATGATTAAGTAGATTGTCACTTGTTTTATTGATAGCCTTATATGAGGTGTATGTAGTTAACCCTTTCTCGTTGGTCCTAATCTTATCGGCGAGTAAACCCTTAATGATTACTTATGTCTAAAAGTTATTCCTAAGTGATCAATTTAGTAATAACCGTGGGAGCCACATTATGTCCCGCAGTCAAATGCCCGCAAGCCACTAATAAACACAGAGGTTATCAATGCACTAATAAGTAGTAACCAAAGACATCAACATATAAACTTTAATTGATGGGAAAGCAAGTATTAAAGGGAGTGCAATCTTTCGTTGTCACATTACACAAGCCACCAATCCTGATGAATTAAAGTTTGCTAACACAATAAAACAAAACTACTTAATGAATTAAACACATGCAGCACCTTCTTACAGCTCTTGTATCTTTGATTTGGGTGTGTCTTGTGCTGCCTCCTTGACTGAATTCGTCCTTTGGTTCTTCTGTTCGGTCTTCGAAACTTATATATTGCCCCCCAAAATTCGTCTGGTCTTGGGGTATTTATAGTTTCTGTCTGAGGGAAGATGCGGCGCATCTAAGGAGTAGATGCGGCGCATGTACTTAACTTCGCGTGGGGTCCAAGATTATAATATTCAGGAATATTCGTACACCGCCAGAAGATGCGGCGTAACTCCATGATAAGATGCGGCGCATGTCCTCTTGTATCTTGGATCGTATCTGGTGATATCTTGATAGAGATGCGGCGCATGTCATGAGTGAGATGCGGCGCATCTGGAGCAGATTAGTCTTGATCTTCTTCATTTCAGTAGACTCTTCACATTATGCATGTTTTGCTCCATAATCAGTCCAAAATTGCTAAGTTTCACCAAATGCTTGTTTTTACCTGAGAATTACAAAAGTAAACGATTAAGTATCAACCCTCATACATAATATAGTAAAACAAGTCAATTTAATAGGATAAATGATAGTAATAAAATGTACTTATTTGAGTTCATCAAATATCCCCCCACTTGAACTTTACTTGTCCCCAAGTAAACCTTAGAATTTCTTTTATGAAAATGTATCCTAAAAGATGTTAGGATTTATTTTTATATTTAAGCATGTATTCGTTTATTTCATAATCACACAACCAAACACTTAACGAATTAGAAGTAAAATAAAATAAGTTGATAAAAGCAAATCTAATCGTTTAACTGTCTAGTCGTGACGAATATTCTATCATAAGCTTGGCAAGTATACACATCTCCACCACTAAAGCCAAGGAATAACAAGTCTAAAGCGGTAAAAAGGGTTTGTAGGCTTAAGGGTTAATTATTCTCTTTTCACTATCGATCTCATATTCCAGAAAAGGCGACAAAATCACAAATACATGATCGAATCCACGAACACGATACTTGCAATTGCTCAAATCCTTAACTCGAATAGGCTAAAGATAGGTCCAAACTTCACCAATAATAATATATCAAAAAGGGCGACAAAATCATAAATACATAGCCGAATCCACGACTACGATACTTAAGATTGCTCAAATCCCTAATCTCAATAAATCAAAGGTTTGGTTGGGAAAAGAATAATAAAGGGTATGGATAACATTTGGGATATAAATTGGTGTAAAAATAAAAATAAACAAAACAAATAAATTAAAATCCTAAGTGTGGTTAATCACTATCCCAACCATCCAATGAATAAGACTCATATCATCGAATAACTCACGCTTTAACACTTGAAACACACGCTTTAGGTAGACACGAATTATACTCAACAAGATCTTAATCAAAGAATAAACCTTAATTGGCGTTCCCATAACTGCCAATTCCCATTCAATCCATAAATATAGTACAACAAATAGTGGTGATATCGACCACTTACATAACTTTACATCGTTGGTTTAAAACTAACTTCCAACTTTTCTTTTTCTTTCTTTTTCTTTTCTCATTTTTTCGATTTTTTTTTTTTTTTTTTTTTTTTTTTTTTTTTTTTTTTTTTTTTTATTAAACTTATAAACATAGATGTGTAAAATTTCACCACATCACTACAACTTTCTTTCCGGATAATTTTTCCATACTTTTCATATTTTCAGAAATAATGGTAATAGTGAAAGTAGTAAACACACGAAAAATAAACTCAAAGATATATAATATTTACTTTCACTCCAATTGCATTGTGCAATTTCCCGACCTAACCAAAGATAATGAATTACGCACGCGAACACAGGTAATGTAAGGAAACACACTTTGCCTATAGCAATTAACCAACCACGGATTCTAATCTACAGGGTAGGCTAAGGTGTAAGGGTGTAACGAAACATTTTAAACATAGGTGTAAGAAACGAAAGGAATGGCTCTGAATGTTTTTCTAGGGGTATCTTACTCTAAAAATGAGAGTAACAAAAGGGTTTATACGGGGGTTAACTAACCAGTGTAGTTAGTTAATAACACATAACATAATAAAGGCCATTTGGGTGTAATCCTAGAATTTTACCAAATTAGACAAGTCATTCCAATTATATAAAATAATACTCATTATGGTGGTCTCGAATAGTATACAAGCCAAGTTCTAAAGTTTACAAGTCACCGGCACACTCATAGATTTGTGAATTTTGAAAAATCACAATTTTTGAAAATAACGTCATGTGTGCAGCTATGCAACTTAGATCTTAAACAAAAACATGCTAAAAAATTTTTAAGTTTGATATATTAAGCACATTTTAAGCATAATTTTTGAAAAAGTTTAGGACAAGTAATTGTTAAGTGTTCTAATTCTCCAATCCCCCCACTTAAGTTAAACAACGTCCTCGTTGTTTGTATAAAAGGTTAAAAACTGGAAAATAAAGAAATTAGAACAGAAAAACTCCCCTGAGATTTGCTCGGTATGATCCTCCATTAGTATAAGAGCAAAAATCATCTTTCTTGTGGATTAGAACGTTAAAGCTTCATACTTGATGTATCCACAGGAAATCCAGGAAACTATAATACCACCAATACTTTAAAACACACCTAAGATAAGAAAGGTTCAACTTGCATAATACATTAGTAGTTAGGAAAAATAAAACTTAAAAATTAAAACTGAAAATCATCAGGTCAGTCGATGCGCCGTATCTTATGGAAGAAGATACGCCGTATCGAGCCTGGAATAAATACGGATCAGAATAAAGATGCGCCGCATTGAAAATAAACTGATAAATAGTTTTAAAGTCGAAAATAAAAATGCAGAAAAATAAAATAAGATATGACCATTGCAGGAGATGCGTCGCATCTCAGGATGGAGATGCGCCGTATCCTCATGCGGGCCTGACTGACTCGACACAGAAAACAGAAAATTAAAAGATAAATCCGGGTTGTCTCCCGGTAAGCACTTGTCTTTATTCCAGAGTCTTCAAGTTAGACTCACGTTCAGCTCATTAATATCGATCATTGAAGGAGTCGGAAACATCGCGCTCCCTCATTGCCAATTCAGTAATATTGAACACTCCTTGCTCGTCCTTAATTTCCACGCCGTTCTTCTTCAATATCTGTATAAACAAAGTCCTGTCCCTTTCGGGCAGAGATGACAAAATGATAGACGGGAAATTCTTATTATCATATAGGCATAAATAAGCAAGGTGGGGTGGTAGTTCAATAAACACATCATTATTCAAATTCGTTTTCTCAACTACTCTCCTACGTTTATTAATTACTACACAATCATACCACTCATCATCAGAATCATTAACAACATTGCGTCTAAGTTCGGTAGGTACATTAAGGTCAATGAATTCCTCAAAGTTCTCATGATTAGGATTAGTTGAGTTGTTTTGAATCAATGTTTCTCCCATAAGTCTAGCTTCAAGATCGAGGTCCATACGCTCTCTTAATCCTAGCACATAAACACCTCTAATTATGCTTTTAACCGGATCTTGGCACTTATAGACAAGTTTATTATTCCCTACCCTTAATGAGATTTTTCTTTTAAACACATCAATCTTAGCATGGGCAGTAGACAAGAAAGGTCTTCCGAGGATTAAAGGAATCTTAACATCCTCGGGCATGTCTAGTATAACAAAGTCCACGGGAAAAATAAACTGCTCAATCTTAACTAGCACATTATTAGCAATCCCTTCAGGTCGTTTTACCGTTTTATCAGCCAATTCAATAAGTAATTTAGTTGGTGCTAATTTTCCTAGTCCTAGGGTAGCGAATGTCTTAAGAGGCATAACACTAACACTAGCTCCTAAGTCAGCTAACACATTATTGAAAGATATATTATTAATAGAACAAGGTAGAGTAAAACTTCCTGGGTCTCTTTCTTTATGAGGCAAGGCATTTGAGTCGGTTGCAGGGCTCTCTTCTTTCATTGTTGCCTTGATCTCCTCTTCAATCTTTGTCTTTTCTTTTAGTAGTCTCCTTAAGCTGATTGAAGAATTAAAGAAAAATTTGGGTCTTGCACCATCATCACCATTCATCGATCTTCTAGGTATATTAGGAGTGACTTCTTCAGTGGTGCTTATGGCCTTGACATGATCTCTTGGGTTGGTTTCAGTTGAGCTCGGTAAACTTCCATATCCCCTTTCTTGAAGAACCTTGCTCATTTGACCAATTTGTTGTTCCAATGCTTTGATCGAAGCTCCTTGATTTCTTGTAGTAGTGTCCATTGAAGCTCGGATTTCTTTGATCATAGCAGTATTCTCTTCATGTCTTTTAGCAGCATCGGCCATAATTTGCTTTAAAGTATCGTCTAAAGTCTGCCTCCTCTCTTGATAAGCGGAATTGAAGTTGTTCTTTTGATAGAATCCCGGACTAGCTTCCCTAAATCTTCCTGAAGGTCGGAATGGTTGTCCAAATTGGGTGTAATATGCTTCTTCAAACGTCTCACTTTCATTCTTGTTCGGGCAATCTTTAGTGTAGTGAGGTCCTTCGCACTTTTCACATCCAACTTGGGCAGCATACGCTCTTTCATCACGCTTCTTCATTTCTCTACTAATTTTATCCAATTGAGCTTGAATAGCAGCAATCCCGTCAAAATTAGTGCTGCTCTTAGATCTAGTAGAGGTCCCATCATGCCATTTCTGAGAATGATCAGCAGCTTCTTGGATCGCTTTCCTAGCATTAGTTGCACTCATTTGAGGTACAGCTCCCTTAGCATCCAAAATCTGTCTTGTAGGCACGTCCAATCCTTGATAAAACAATATTATCTCCTGCATAGGGGTTAGATAGTGTTGAGGACATTTTATCAATAAATCTTTAAACCGTTCCCAAGCTTGATAAAGGGTTTCATCAGGCTCTTGCTTAAAACTATTGATAGCCTCCATCTTTTTAGCAGTCTTAGCAGGTGGACAATATCTCTTCAGGAATTTGCTCTTCAAATCTCCCCATGTAGTGATTGAACTAGCAGGTTCATTCCTTAGCCACTTGTTAGTAGCTCCTTTTAGCGAGATTGGAAAGATTCTTAGCATGATCTGATTGTCAGTGACTCCTTCTGAAGTAAACAAATCTTTAATCTCCAGGACCTTTTCAACATGCTCATTAGCATCCTCATGTTCCGTCCCACTGAAAGCATTCTCTCTTAGTTCTTTGAGAAACTGACCCTTCAACTCAAATTTTGACTTATCATCAAACTTTGGTCTAGCAACTCCTGAAGTGTAATCAGCACGGGTACTGTTCATGTATTCCTCTATAGTAGTGTTTTCGCCCATTGTTTCTGTTTCAACTTCCTCTTTTTCTTCAGAAAAGTAATCAAGCTCGAGTGAACTTGAAAGATCAAAGTTTCTTGTGTTGAAAAGTCTTTTAAGCGAATGTAGGGCTCGTTCAGGATCTTCGAAAGGTTGAATCAAGTTCTTCGTAGAACTCCTGGTCATGCACTTCCTGAAATCAACACAAAAATATCAGCAGGGTATGCTCGAGAAAGTAATATATCAGATAATTAATAACGAAAACGGAATACGAAAAATTAAAGTTACTGATATCTGCAGACGATGCGCCGTATCCAAAGAGTTGGATACGCCGTATCTTAATACGTTAAAATTTAATCAGACTTTATTCAGAAAATAGATACGCCGCTTTAGAATTTAAGAATGCGCCGTATCGAATTAATTAATCAAAAATCAGCTTATCTAATTAAAATTAAATGCGTCGTATTAACGAAAGTTAATGCGCCGTATTTTCGTTACGTTTAAAAATAAATATCGATTTTTGATTCAGAAAGATGCGCCGTATCGACAAAGATTGATACGCCGTATCTGTTTAATAATTCGCAAACTGTTTTTAATTAAAATAATAGATACGCCGTATCTACGAAAGCAGATGCGTCGTATGGCGTTAACGTTTAGAAATTTTTTTTTTATCAAAAACAGATACGCCGTATCTGCAAAAGCAGATGCGTCGTATTACTTTATCGCTATTTGAAAAAAAATTTCGTATTAAAAACAGATACACCGTATCTTGGGGAAAAGATGCGTCGTATCGAATTAATTAAACGCGTTGTATTTTTAAAAATTAAACGCAATACGCCGTATCTGAGAGATCAGATGCGCCGTATCGTTTGATTTAGCACAGTACAACGATAGCAGAACAGAAAAATATACGAAAAATAAAAACAAAAAATTAAACATACAAACAAAAAATAAAACACACAAAAATAAAAATAAAAGCAAACAATTAACACACAATACAACAAATATGCAAAATAGTACAATGATGCAATTAATCTAATAAAAAGAAAAACCTAATTAAAATACTAATCAAATTAACAGATAATAACAATTCACTCCCCGGCAGCGGCGCCAAAAAACTTGATGCGCGTGATGTGTCGTTGCGGTTTAGCAGTATTAATGCCTACTCAAGTTTTAAATTTATATTTAGCCGACTTATCAATAACACACACTTAACGAGCAGTGTACCCGGTCAGTATGAATATAATGGTAAGTAGAGTGTCGATCACTAAGAGTGGAACGTATTATCTCGTTATTCTAATCAGTATTTTAATATCCTAACGCAAGGGGGTTTCAGCCTGAGAGACTAGCATGATTTGTTTGCAATTAAATAATAAAATAAACCAATAGGCACGAATCAGCAAGTAGCACACACGTACACAGATAGATACTTGAGACAATAAGAGGGCTGTCCTTATGATTAAGTAGATTGTCACTTGTTTTATTGATAGCCTTATATGAGGTGTATGTAGTTAATCCTTTCTCGTTGGTCCTAATCTTATCGGTGAGTAAACCCTTAATGATTACTTATGTCTAAAAGTTATTCCTAAGTGATCAATTTAGTAATAACCGTGGGAGCCACATTATGTCCCGCAGTCAAATGCCCGCAAGCCACTAATAAACACAGAGGTTATCAATGCACTAATAAGTAGTAACCAAAGACATCAACATATAAACTTTAATTGATGGGAAAGCAAGTATTAAAGGGAGTGCAATCTTTCGTTGTCACATTACACAAGCCACCAATCCTGATGAATTAAAGTTTGCTAACACAATAAAACAAAACTACTTAATGAATTAAACACATGCAGCACCTTCTTACAGCTCTTGTATCTTTGATTTGGGTGTGTCTTGTGCTGCCTCCTTGACTGAATTCGTCCTTTGGTTCTTCTGTTCGGTCTTCGAAACTTATATATTGCCCCCCGAAATTCGTCTGGTCTTGGGGTATTTATAGTTTCTGTCTGAGGGAAGATGCGGCGCATCTAAGGAGTAGATGCGGCGCATGTACTTAACTTCGCGTGGGGTCCAAGATTATAATATTCAGGAATATTCGTACACCGCCAGAAGATGCGGCGTAACTCCATGATTAGATGCGGCGCATGTCCTCTTGTATCTTGGATCGTATCTGGTGATATCTTGATAGAGATGCGGCGCATGTCATGAGTGAGATGCGGCGCATCTGGAGCAGATTAGTCTTGATCTTCTTCATTTCAGTAGACTCTTCACATTATGCATGTTTTGCTCCATAATCAGTCCAAAATTGCTAAGTTTCACCAAATGCTTGTTTTTACCTGAGAATTACAAAAGTAAACGATTAAGTATCAACTCTCATACATAATATAGTAAAACAAGTCAATTTAATAGGATAAATGATAGTAATAAAATGTACTTATTTGAGTTCATCAAAAGCCTTGCGTTTTGCTGTCTTACGATTTGGTCTTATTGTGGTTTGACTTCTTGCGGTTTGCCAAGACTCTGCGTTTTGACTTGTTGCGGTTTGACTAAAGATCCTGCGGTTTGACTTTTTACGTCAAAACTTCAAACGGCCATAACTTTTGAACCGTAACTCCGTTTTCAGCGAATTACGTGTCAAAACGACCGTGAGACCGAGGAGAAGGACATGTTGAATAAATTAATTCATTCAACCCAACTTTCGAAGCCTGAAATCACTCCAGAAAGAAGTTATCGAGCTGTGGAGTTTTTTAGACCAAAATTTCACTACAACTAAGGCACTTAACTGGAACCAAATCTCAACTAAACAACATATCACCTAGTCCATCAAACGATCATCATCTTAACACACAATCACTAATCATTATTGATCCAAACTTTCATCATAACACATTCAAGCAATCAAATCACGGTTTATTCTTGATTTTTGTAAAATCCCGCGAAAGAATCTATTTCTCGGTTTAAATCATAGAATTGTAAAATCCCGTGCACGTTTACATCATGTCTACTACTTCAGATTCTGCTATAGCTGAGGTACTCAGATTGTACAATATGATTGACAAACAAACAATTCCCAAAGATGTACAACAGATAAACGTGTTTGAATATGTTAGTGCCAATAGGGACTTTGTGTGCCCGAATTCTTAAGAGAAAGAGCTTCATCGGCCGCAGATAAACGTTGTTGAGTCAGATACTGCTATGAACAACGTGCAACACGTGAAACACAATGAAGCGTCTGTTGAACCTAGTGGGGTATCTTCTGTTATTAATGATGATAATGTATTGCATGAACAAAAGATTCCCGACAAAGTACAACAGACAAACGTTGTTGAGTCAGATACTGCTAATATGGGAAAATGTTATCCCATATGAACAATATTTGAAAAACAACGAAGCGTCTGCTGTACCTAGTAGTGCATCTTCTGTTATAAATGATGATTATGAGTTGCACGAGTACACTGCGTTTATCCCTGATGACACCTTGACCACTAGACTTAATATCTATAAAGATCAGGTGGCCATATATGAACAACGTGCAAAATTTGAGCTAACTGAACGTAAGCAGAAAATGGATAGTCAAATGCGTACATTCATAACAGAACGTAATTTAAGGGAAGAAACATTGAAAAAGGAGTTATATTCTTTACGAAAACAACCTGATCAAACTGTTAAACAAAAACAGGAGATCCAAAAAAGTGTAATTACACTAAAACATGATTTCAAAGAAAAAGAAACACAACTCTTAAATGATTTTTCCAGACTTAAAACGTTAAAGAATAAGATTGAAAACAAGTTGTACGCACAAGACCAGACCAGACAAACTGCTCAATGATTCAAAAGCACAAAAAGTTGTGTGATGAACGTAGTGAAAAGAATGTAGGTGAACCTAAATCAGCTTTCTTTAGGAGTGCTAAAGTAGCCCAACCTTCCTTATATGATGCAAATGTAATGCTCAAGCCTGGTCATGCCCCTCCCGATGTGTCATCATTTGAAGAGAGTAATGAGATAGAAGTTATAAATAGAGAAAGATTGGTTGAAAAAATGAAGGATCCCAAATGTATAGCAAATCGAGTCATAATCAAACCCCATGATTACTATGAGGAGAACCGATTGACTATTTTTGTACCTCAAACTAAGTTGACGCCAGATCAAATATTTTGATCTTTGGACATTGAAAAGAGAAAGGCCGAAGAACTTCAAGCCAAAACTCCACCCTTTAGAAAGATAGCTGCAGCAACGGTGTACCCACCCAATACACCCATGCACTTAGTTCCTTTAACTCTTCCCAAAAAATGTAAAACTCTAATTAGCATATATGTTCTTTGTCAACTATTTGCTGATTTTGATAAAACATGTAAGAAGAGAATTACGCCAATGGGAATTACTGAAGGGGAAAGGGGTTTTGAACAAACAAAACAGTGCTACTTAACTGAGGTTATTCTATTTTTTAAACTTCTCAAACAACATTTTGAGGGAATGCAAAAAACCCTTGAAACTGAATTAAAAGAGATGAAAGAAGTGTTTAAAGATATGGAAAACATAGGGAAACAAAATGCTATTGATCTTAAATGCAGTGAGATTGAAAGAAAGAATATTCTCATCACCAATAAGAATTTGATTGCTAGATGTATTGCACAGGATGTGTTTTATACTGGTACTGATTCTGCATTAACTGCTTGTCAATTTCATGAGTTGTCTATTGCATTGAATGTTTCCCAGAATCGTGTTGTTGCGCTTGAGGGGGAGAATTTAAAATTGCATGAGAAAATCCAAAACGATGACCATGATAACATGGTCAGGCATTTTTCAAAACTAGAGGTTGATAATCATAATTTGCAATTAAAATATCAACATTTAGAAGAAAGAGTTAAAATCTCAAATGCCAAGCCATCTTTGGATGCTCCTGAATTTGATGCATATTTTGAATTAAGCAAACGAGATAAAAAAATTCAAGCTCATCTTTGGATGCTCCTGAATTTGATGCATATTTTGAATTAAGCAAACGAGATAAAAAAATTCAATCTCACACTAACACGATTCAAAAATTGAGGGCCCAAATTGCCCAATTAAAATCGAATAAGAGTGATGTGACTGGCACCCATAAACCATCGTCTTTAGATTCTCAGAATTTTCAATATCAAGACACCATCAATAAATTACAACATGAAAATGATTGCTTTCAAGCTGAAAATTCAAAAATCAAACAGCATTACAAAGATTTATACGATACAATTAAAATCACACGTGAAAAAACCAATGAAAAAATAACTTCTTTGCTTAATGAGATTGAGAATCTAAAGGCTCAGGTGAAACGGAAAATGCCAGTCATCACCAGTGATAATGTTGTTCCAAAGGTTTCTGCTTGTAGTAAGTATGCAATTGATGATGTGCCTATTTCGCTTCCTCTTAGGAACAATAGGTCTCCTCATCAAGTATATCTCACTCACCTTAAGGATAGCCTTGATACCCTTCGTGAGATCGTAGAAGAGAATAGGATAGATAAACCACTTGATAGTGCAGTTGTAGATGCCTGCTTCCTCACTAAACGATCTCAGGAATTCTTAGAATACGTCATTGGCACATGTCCTAAGATTGATATCAAGCGAGATAGGTTTATTGCATCATCCTCGATGACTAAGAACAAGCATGTAACCTTTGAGGTACCCTTGGAAACTTCAGATCCCAACACATCAAAACATGTTCAACAACCGGAAGTGAAAAAGACTAAGATTCCCATCAGTCATTCTACAAGAGTTAACAGTGACACTAAAGCTAGCGAGTCAAAACCTAGGAGAAATATAAAGAATTATAGGACTTCACTAGCTAAAAGTGTTCCTAAGAAGAAAGTAGAAGACCACATGAGGAACAATAAGTCAGATTTAAACAAAAGGAATCATAATTCAAATCCTAATTCACTTTGCAAAACATGTAATGATTGTTTAATTTCGGGTAATCATGATAAATGTGTTGAGAAATTTTTGAAGTCGCCCAACAAACCCCCAGTTAAGAAAGTTTGGAGAGCTAGACAAATAAAGCAATCTTGGAAACCTACAGGGAAAATGTTTACCAATGTGGGCCTTCAGTGGAAGCCCACGGGCCGAACATTCAAACTAGGCGAACATTACCCTTTAACGAGGATTACCATGCCTAGAGTAGTGCCTGTTAAGGAATGGAAGCCAACTGGTAGAATTATCCTTTTAGATACACAATGCCCTTTAACTAGGTCCATTGCATCTACTAGTGTTGCCCCCATTGTTAAAACCAAGGCACCTAAGGTTTCAGCAGCTTCAGAGATTGTTTTCACTAACCAACTGGAACCCAACTTAAATTGGGGATCCGACACTCCAAACTCTCTTCTTTCGTCTGTTTTCAAATGTAGGTCGTACGGATCGTCCTTTGACATTTGGACTCAGGCTGCTCACAACATATGAGGGGAAACGACAATGACGTTTGAACACATCAGTTCAAGTATCGTTCTTCAGTGAAATATGACGTCTGTTCACATCAGTTCAGGCCTCGATCTTCAACAAAAAATAACGTCTGTTCACATCAGTTCAGGCCTCGTTCTTCATCAACAAAATGGCGTCTGCTGAAAACACTCCAGGCCCCGTTCTTCAAAGAAAAGAAAGGTATACGCTTAAGTGCACTTTATCTTCGGAAGAAGAGAAATCTTCTTGTTTATGACCATTCTCATCAACAAGCTTCATGCTCTTCCCATGCTCATTCAGTCATCAAGTGGATCAACGTACATTGGAGTATATTCTTATTCACTTGTTCTATCAAAAATGGCAACCTCATATGCAATTTTTGAGGGGGAGAAGTGTGAATAAACTAAATGTTAGTCATCAAGTGGATTTACTTACCATTGATTGTATTCTTATTCACTCGTTCAATCAAAAATGGCAGTCATATGCAATTTTTGAGGGGGAGAAGGGTGAATAAACAAAATGTCAGTTATCAAGTGGATCTACTTACCGTTGATGGTATTCTTATTCACGCGTTCAATCAAAAATTGCTATCAAGTGGATCTACTTACCGTTGATGGTATTCTTATTCACTCGTTCAATCAAAAATGGCAGTCATATGCAATTTTTGAGGGGGAGAAGGGTGAATAAACTACATGTTGATTGATGTTATGGTATTCTTATTCACTCGTTCAATCAAAAATGGCAATCATATGCAATTTTTGAGGGGGAGAAGGGTGAATAAACTATATGTTGATTGATGTTTGAGAAATGGTCATACGGCTCCTGAATTCATTAGTTCAGGAGTCGTGCAAACCAAGTTTCTTCAACACTATATGTTCCACCGTCCATGAAGAAAGAAGATATACTGTTTCAACCATTGGTTTAAAGAATACTTTTAGCTCCATCAAGTGTTGTATCTCCTATGTTTCCCGCTGATGTACAGATATCTGCTGATACATCCGGTACTCCTTCTTGAACCATAATGGTTCAAGAAGTACCATCTGTTAGTACTTCTCCAACAACTCATGAAATTATATCTCTAGTCATTCATCAAGGTGTTCAAGAACAAATTCATGGAATTCTAGCACCCGAGATTGATAATGAACCCCTCCTCCATAATCTTACTCCAGACCCGAGCTCTGGAGAATCATCTTCACAAAGGGTTATTCGATCAGATTCTCATCAGCTCAATCAATCGTTTTATTATATCAGTAAGTGGTCAAAGGCTCACCCATTGGAGAATGTGACTGGCAATCCTTCTAGACCTATTTCGACAAGAAGTCAACTACAAACCCATGCCAAATGGTGCTACTTTGATTCCCATGGAAATCCGATACCATTCGGCGGAAAATGATCTGATTGAACTCTTATCTATCTAAGGATGAATAGAGGGGTAATTCTTCATGTATCCTCTGTATATATATAAATCATAAAAACTCAAAAAGATTTTCTACGTTGTACATATCTTAAACCTACAAAAACCATAAAAATCAGAAAAATTGAAAATACCAGAAAATAGTTTTTCAAGGCATGTCTTCTGGTATCGATAACATTTACGGTCCTATAAATGTCATTCAATAATGACACGGGTCTTTAAATGAAGTTCGAGCAGAAGTTAAAAAAGTTTTCAAAACATGCCTAAATGGCTTGCAGTTACTTCAGACTGTAACCCGTTCCTTATTATGGGGAAAGCACGTCGCCAAAAAGACGGCTGTTCCTCCCACTGGGTGAAGTTCACCCGGGCATGGATTACTTTATATCCATGTATCTTTGATTTGATGTACGTTTCAGTGCATCATTTCTAGTATAAGAAGAGAAGTCTTCTTTACATCACATATACTTTTCCATGATTCTTCAGGAAGGTATTTGTGCTAAACTTGGTGGTACTATGATTTTTGAATATAAATCAGAATTGAACTTTTCATTAAAAAAAAATAAATAAATAAATAAAATAAAATCTACCACTCAATCAATGACTACAACTATTTAAATAGAAGACGGGTCATCGATTGAGGGGGAGAGTGATGATTTTAAAATTTTATATCATCAAAAACAAGTCACTTTGTACATAATAAGCAGTGAATAAAATGTGGTTGTTATATGTCAGTGTATGATTTTTTATTCAAAATCTTCCAAACTTATCATACCTGACACTAACATTCTCCCTCATTGATTGGGGGGGGGGGCATAATAATGTTCCATTATCAGAATACATTGAATCAGACCACATTGTCTCCCAAATTTTCTAACTTATTTAAATCAATTGAGATCCCAAATCTCAAAAGGTTTGAAATTTTTGATCGGGGGAGAGAATGTGATTTAAATATGAAAATCTGATAAAAAAATGTGATCTTTTGGACTCAAGTGTAGGCTCTCCCATATGTGCTAAACTCTTTTGTATATCGATGCACATATTGAGGGGGAGCGAATGATTTATGATGGCAATTTTGGAAGAATACCAAAGACCGACCATTTTATTTAATGTACTGGAGTTATAAGGATGGTAAGGTTAGGTATCAGTTCCTACGATCCCGCCAGAGCCGGAGGGATCTACCCAGGGACAATCCACTAGTTAGTGTAGAAGTCCTTAGGTATGATTAAAAAAGGAGCAATGTGAGAATAAGGGAAGAGTGCCGACTGAGATGGAGCTAGTACTGGAACAAACCCAACAAGGTACTAGTGATGAAGTCTCGGTAAGCGCTGAAGGGGTTGAAGAATGAAAAAAAAATGTAAAGATAAAGGGTGAAAAGAAAGAAGCCCTCCTTACACATTAGGCAGAAACCGGGTCAATACGTATGCTGTCAGAATCACGTAGTTGATTGCTGACATTGAAGACAAGTATCATGGACCCAGTGATATGCTGCACAACCCTCCCTAGCCACTCAAGGTCTCTCAAAAGACTCTTGTTTCATTCACATGGAGATTCACTCATTACTATTGACTCTCTCACTCCGAGTTAGTTGATATTGAAAAGGCGGCAGTCTGCTCCAGCCTCCGATTACTAAATCAAAATGCACTATCGAGTCTAGAGCCAAGAGATCATCCATAAATCTCATTAGGACACATTTCCAATATGCTTGCTGTTTCATACACCGTGAAAAGTAATAAAACATATATTAAGAGTCCTACGCATTATCCTTGTGGTATTGCCAAAACATCCGAGTGATACGTAAAGTATTCACAATGAAGATGGAAATCCTTCTAGAGCCAACATCAAACAACCTCTTGGTGGGTGACATGTGAGATCCTTCATGGATTAAATTTGTAACAACTGGAAAGTAACGATGGTGCGACTCTTTATGAGTCAAACCTGTTCCAGTAAATGGATTGACGGATACTTTTGAAAAACCTTTCGATGTGCACATCAACTGATTTTCGCGCACATTGATTGTGTAAATTTTCAAACAAATGTATTTATGATGGAAATGTGATTTAACTTATAAAACTCTCGTTGTGTTGCAAAAACTCTTTATCCAGTGACACGCGAGTGATTTTTCTAATCATTTTCTCGTCAATCAGTGGGTATATAATTCACTGATTCACTCTACCGTGTTTTGTCTGCTTTGAGACGTTCCGGTATGAGAACATACTTAGTATGATGGTTCTGACATTAATTTGTTGGAAGACTAATTACTACAAGCTGGAAAGTCCTGTCAAGGAGAATCTTCTTTAAAGGGGATCCTACCTGATCACAGGTCGGTCTTCACGGAACCGAAGGTTAATCCAACCACATCGAGCGAATGACAAAGCCATATTCGTTCCCCAACTTTATTGCTAACTGTTTCATTTCAGATTCATATAAAGATGGTGATGGTGGTACCTGATTCCAGCAGAGACGTGTCAATCCACACTCTATGCTTACACTTCCAATTCATTATCAAAGACATCATGATAGCTGAAAGACCTACAACACAGCTTTCGCAACTCTGATGCTAAATATCATGATCCAGAAAAGTGTGAGCATGACGGTCCGATAGTCACTACATCACATGGAGGCAATACTACTAAGGATGATTTGGAGATTTACTGTGGCTGATGATCTCAAAGCAAGCTCAAAGATCACACAAGCCAAAGGAACATTAATCGCAAGATCATTGCTTGAAGTACAAAGATTAAAGACCTTGAAGAATCAAAGACTACGAGCTAGGAAATTAAATTCATGTTATTGAATGCTAGAATTCAAATTGTAATTTCCGGGGTGACCTCCCTTAGGGGGAGATTGTTAGGAATATAAATATTCATATGAAAGACTCGGTCACCCCGAGTACTCATTAGCATTAATTAGCTCGTAGGCTTAATAGTTTAGTTTAGATATCGTATCATTCGTGGAGTTGGGTCGGGTCTTTACCCACTGTCAGCTCACTCTACAGCCGAAGTGGGGCGTCTTATGTATGACTATAAATACCCTTTCACACACAAGGGAAAGGGTTGGAGCTTTCATTTACTTAATCTAATATCACACATTTTCTCTCACTAGAAACTCCCAACTTCTCTCTCTTTCTCTCTCTACACAAATCAGCCATATATCAATTCGTGGGTGTGTTATGTGTTATTGATATGTTACAGTATGCAACTTTTGAATGAATTGAAGGATACCTGTGCCAAGCTGTCTGCACAAATTGTTGATCTGCAAATAACAACTGCTTCTCAAGATGGAATCATCAAAGCACAAGGTGGAGTCATCAAAGCTCAAGGTGGGGAGATAAAGGCTTTGAAAAGAAGGGTTAGGTATTTAGAAGGAGTCAAAGGATCAAGAATTCCCAAACACAAGGTTAAATCTTCTGAAGCTTCTAAGGATGCTCCCAAATAGGGGGGAGGGGAATGAAGGCAAAGTTTCAAGGGAGGCTAAAGAGGGTGAAAGTATTGGTGCAGAGAGTGATCCAATGGAATTTTTAGTTGCTGATAACCAATGGAATCAAGTGGTGATTGATAGCTATTTGGGCAAGGTTATAACTGCTGATAGTGCTACTGATCAGGGTATTAGTGCTGCTAGTGGTCCAGTTATTACTGCTAGTGAGCCAGTTACAACTGGTAGTACAAAAGCTAGTACTGCTACACCAGAGGTTTTTGCAACTGGCGTTAGTGTACTTGCTGAACTGAAGACATCAAAACCAGTAACCAAAGGTGTTGTGATACAAGAGCCATCATCAAAAGCCAAAAGCTAAATAATCAACTCCACAGGTACAAGGCAAAGGTAAAGGGATTCTTACTAAAGAGCCTGTAGAGAAACCATTATCAAAAGAAGAGCAATTAAAACTTGATAATGAACTTGCTAAGAAATTATCAAAACAGTATGAAGCAGAAAATCAGATAATTTTGGAACAAAAAAGAATACAAGAAGAAAAAGATGCTAAAAATTCAGAGTTAATAACTTCATGGGATGAGGAAAGGGCTCAGGTTGATGCTGATTTTGAGCTTGCTAAGAAACTAACTCAAGAAGAGCAAGATCAGTACTCAATAGATGAAAAATCCAGGATGCTGAAAGAACTTATTGATGCAAAAAAGAAGTTATATAAAGAACAAAGATATGCAGCTAAGAAGAACAAGTCACCCACTCCAGCACAAAGAAGAGCTTACATGTGCTGTTTTTGAAGAATGTGGACAATTGGAAACTAAAGGATTTGAAATTCTTTAATGATAAAAGAATTTAAGAATTATAGGCAATTGCCAAGAGAAAAACTGAAAGCTTCTTGAATGTTGAGGTGGTGAAGGGCAGTGAAGAAAAGAAAGAAGAGAAAACAAGTTCAAAAAGAGCAGGTGAACAGTTGGAAAGAAAAAGCAGTAAAAAGAAGACGAGTGAGCAAAAAGCAGAGAAAGAACAGAGCAGAGAACAAGAACAAACTGAGCAAGCTGTTGCTAAAGAACAAATGCAAGCTCACACTGAACTTGTAGTTGTCTCTGTAGGAAAACCTGAAGGAGAAGCCATGGATGCAGAACCTGTAAGTGTTAAACAACCCATTGTTGATTATAAGTCTGGATCTCATGGGAAAACAATTTATTATGATATTAAGAGGCATGACGGTTCTTCTAGAAGGTTTGTAAGCTTTCTTCAAATGGTTTATTATTTTGATAGAGAAGATATGATAGCTCTATGGAAATTACTCAAAGAAAGATTTGGTAATAAGACACCAGAACAAGCTTATGATAGAGCAGTCTGGAATTACTTGAAGGTAATGTTTGAACCAAATCCTGAGGATCAATGTTGGAGAAGACTAAAGCACAATACTGTTAAAGAAGGGAAACTTTTTCAAGGATGTGGAGTACATGCTTTAACTCTAAATGAGTTGGTGATCTACATGCTTGTAGAAAAGGATTACCCTTTAAAATTTCACAAAGACATTCTAGATCAGATGTTGTGTGGTAATAAAAGACTCCAGCTTCAGTTTACTTATGATGACATGGCATATCAACTGCTCAAGAAGATGGGAAAGTATCTAGGACCCAAGGACAAGAAATAGAATTAAAACTGCTAGAGTTAGAGTTAAGACTGCTAGAATGTATAGTTAGTACTGCTTATGAGATAAACATGTATAGTTGAAAAACACATTGTGGAGTGTTTGGAATAACCCAGTTTGACTTACAAAGTCAACACATACAAAAAAAAGTAGTAACCATACTGCATTGTTAATAACATATTAATTACAACATATCAGTTAAATTACACTTACACTGAAAGACAACATAGCATTTCTTGTAGGTGATTCACTTGGTTAATTGACTAGCAGGTGAATCACTTGGTTTATGGGTTGGAGGTTGTTAGGAATACAATTATTCATGTGAAGACTCGGTCACCCCGCATATCTGTTAGTATTAACTAGCTTGTAGGATCATTAGTAATATTAGTAATAGTTTAGTTATTAAAGTATTCGTGGAGTGGGTCGGGTCTTTACCCTCTGTCAGCTCACTCCACAGCCCACACAGGGCACCATATGTAGTACTATATATAGCCCTTCCCACACAAGGGAAGTGTTGGACCTTTCATTCTAATCTAACACATTCTACTTTCTCTCTCTACAAAGGCTCCCTACCTTCTACTTCTCTCTCTAGAAATCTTTTACTATTCGGCCCAAATCTCAATCCATATGTGTGTTATATATTGTGAACATCCTACAATTGGTATCAAGAGCCATGGTTAGGTTCATTTGAGTGTATGTTCACAGATTTCTTTGGTTAGTTTTTGGTTTAAATAGATATTAAGGAAAAATATTTGGTTCGACCTTGTTTGTGGTTGAATTTGTTAAAAGCTTGTACTTTCTTGATTAAGGTTAGTATATAAGCTTAGTATTGTGTTTGAAAAGAGTGTTCTATTCATTTTGTGGTGTCTTTTGGTCAATTCGTGTGGTTTTTCAAAGTATTTCTTGGTTGCGATTTGGCATTCGATAAAGTGTTCTTCGTTGCGATTTGAGTATATTTGGAAAACTGCAGTTGCGATTTCGTGCATCAGAATTGCGACTTGACTTTTTAACTTAAAAAGGAAAAAGTTGACAAATCACATGAAAGGGAATCTTTTGGCGTTTTGTGGGTTGCGATTTGACCAGATAGCGACTGGTTTGTCCGGTAGTGCCTGCAATTTGATCGTTGTGATTTGGGTATTTTGATTGCGACTTGATAGTTGCGATTTGAGTTATTCTGGTTGCGATTTGACTATTGCGATTTGGTCAAGATTTGCGATTTGAAGAAGTGTGTTTTGGGCCTGCGATTTGATCTTTGCGATTTGACTTACAGTTGACTTATTGCGATTTGATTAATTGCGATTTGACAAGTTGTGATTTGACTTGTTGCGATTTGACGGATTGCGATTTAACCTATTGCGATTTGACGTTGCGAGTTGACACTTGCGATTTGACTCATTGCGATTTGGTTAGTTGCGATTTGACTTTTTGCGATTTGACAAACTGTGATTTGACTTGTTGCGATTTGATCAGTTGTGATTTGACTTCTGTAACTTAAATCTTTGAAGATCATTATTGTAGTTTACTCTTGCTTAGTCGTTTACGGTTTCTTTTGTTGATTTTAGAAAATCTCGCGAAAGATTCGATTTCTCGGTTTAAATCATAAGAGTTGTAAAATCCCTTTTACATCATGACAAGCACTGCGTCTGATGACATCCAAGCTGCAGAATCCGATAGCCACCCTCCTATGCTAGATAGGACTGATTACAAGTCATGGGCTCAAATAATTCGACTCTACTGCTTGGGTAAAGAAAATGGGTTCAATATTCTTAAATCAATTGATGAAAGACCATTTCAGATGGGCACCACTCGTGATGTTGTGGCTACGGCTGAGGATGGAATGGTAACTCTGGGGATTAATAGGCTACGTGAATACAATGATCTGAATGAGGAAGAAAAGAAGCGGTATGATGCTGACGTCCGAGCTTCCAATATTGTAATTCAAGGCTTGACCAAAGATGTTTACAAACTCATCAACTTTAACACGGAAGCCAAAGCCGTTTGGGACAATGTCAAAATGCTTCTGGCTGGATCTGAATTAACAAAAGAAGATCATGAGTCACAACTGTATGATGAGTTTGAGCATTTCAAAATGAACCCTGGTGAGAACATCACTGATTACTATGTGAGGTTTCACAAGCTGGTAAACGACATGAGAATCATCAAAATGACTATGCCAAACATCCAACTCAACTCCAAGTTCGTAAACAACATGTCACCTGAATGGGACAGATTTGTCACGGCAATCAAGCTCAACAAAGGTTTGAGGTAGACCAATTATGAAAATCTATATGCTTACCTTCAACAGCATGAAAAGCATGCTGTTTATGATCGTCTACTCAGAGAGAAACTTAATCCAAGTACAACAACAACAAATGATCCACTAGCATTGGTCTCACATGTTCAGCCATACAATCAACCACAAATTGATTAGGTTTATCATCACCCCTTGTCATCAAATAATCAATCTTCATTTCCACAATCATCAGTACATCCACCAAATGCTATGAACCCCCAGCTGGATTCAGGGTATTCTTTCACTGATCAAAGGATTGATGATCTTTCCAATCAAGTCTCCTTGCTTGTTAAACAATTCCAAGCAACACTCCCCCAAACTAACAACCAACTTCGAATTTCCTCAAACCCACGCAATCAAGCTACTGTGGAAGATGGAAGAATTATTGTCCAGAATGTTCAGGGGAGACAAAATGTTAATCCAAGGAACGTTGGTAGGGGGAATATGCAAAACAGAGTTGGAAATGTCAATCAAGGACAAAGAAGGCAAGCTAAGTGTTATAACTATGGTGGGTTGGGATACATAGCTAGGAATTGCAATTAGCCCAAGCGTCCTCAGAATTATGATTACTTCAAGGACAAGATGTTGCTGATGCAGGCTCAGGAGAACGGTGCAGTTCTGGATGAGGAAGAGCTTTTGTTCCTTGCTAGTGATGGGGGAAACACATTTGATGCAGATGCAGATGTGATGCATTTGATTCAGATGTTGATGAGGAGCCGACTGCTCAAACCATCTTTATGGCCAACCTGTCTTCTTTGGCATGATTCGCTGGAATCAACACTTATTTTTCTCCAAGGAAACACAAGTGAAGTATGTGTAACCCGGGTCGTTATCCCCAACGAATGCGTGAATGGAATTTGTGATTCGGTTCGTGCCTGCGTGTGATGAATAGTGGAAAAGATGGATTTTGGGTTTTTAATCTAAAATAAGTGAACATTAACTAAAAACGACTTAAAAGGTAAGAAAAACTATAATCTAAAGCTCTTGTAATTAAAAACGTAAAAGGAAAACTGAAAATACGTTTAAACCGGGAAAGTCCCGAGACTAAACGTCAAATGTAAAAAATACTAACTCTACGGGTGCCAAAATAATTTTCCTAAGTTTTAATAGATAAAAGAAAATTTTAGAAAAAAGAATTATATTTTTCTGATTATTATTTAATTTATTATAAATTAAAAACAGTTTTAAAAAGAAAAATGCATAAAAAATATTAAATGAAACTGGAAAAATCTGAAAAATTACATTGAGAGTCTTAACCAGAAAAGACCCAAGGGCATACTGGTTAAGGGAGTGTGTGCTAAGGTTCTGAGCAAGAGGTCCAGGGTTCGAATCCCTGGACTTCTTTTTGGAAAAACTATTTTTTTTTTAATTTTTTTCTTTTACCAACTAATTAAAGACATGAAAATGAGCATTTTACCTAACTACAACTACTTATGAAAAGCTACAAAAAACTGAGAAATAAGCTAAAAACAAATCAGTAGGCACAACTAAGGAAAATAGGCTAACACTGAATATCCTAAGGACTGATAAGCTAAATTAAGCTAAGGTAAAATTAAAAAAAGCTAATGCAATATGGAACCATCCTAAATAAGCTAAGGAAAGGATAATAAGCAATGAACAAAACAGATAACCACTAATTTACCTCAAATAAGCCAACTGAGACCTGCTGAGTTGTGCAGGGCTCATCAGTCCCAAAGGGCATGATTTGTAGACCAAAATAAGGCAATTAAATAAGCTCTAGAGTCAAAAATAAGCTGAAACAGATTGTGACTAACTTGCAAGCTATTTGTAAAACAAAAATTAGAACCTAAAACTTACTATAACTAGCTTAAAAATAAGATTGAAAAAGGGCTGAATAGGTAGTTTTATGCTGATGCAGGGTTGCTGATGAACTCAAATAAGTACATTTTATTATCATCATTTATCCTGTTTATTTGACTTGTTTTATTATATTATATATGAGAATCGATACATTAATGTTTACTTTCGTAATTCTCATGTAAAAACAAGCATTATGTGAAACTTGGCGATTTTGGACTAATTATGGAGCAAAACAAGCGAGATGTCAAAAGTCTGCTAGATCAAGCTCGTTCTACTCCAGATACGCCGCAACATACTTCTAACATACGGCGTATCACTATCCAGATTTCACAAGTTACAATCCAAGTACATGCGCCGCATACAGAGATCAAGTTACGCCGCATCTGAAGACGGTGTACGAATATTCCTGAATATATTAATCTTGGACCCCACGCGAAGTTAAGTCAATGCGCCGCATCTATCAACTCTATGCGCCGCATCGATCCCTCATGCAGAAACTATAAATACCCCAAGGCCAGACGAATTTCAAGAGCGTAGATTTTAGAGAGAGATATAACCCTAGAGCCGAATTCAGACGACCAAGCAGCACAAGACACACCCCAAACAAAGATACAAGAGCTGTAAGAAGGTCCTGCATGTATTCAATTCATTAAGTAGTTTTGTTTTATTGTTTTAGTACACTTTAATTCATCAGGATTGATGGGCTTGTGTCATGTGACTACGGAAAATCATGCACTCCCCTTAATATTGCTTTCCCATTAATTAAAGTTTATATGTTGATGTCTTTGGTGACTTTTATTAGTGCATTGATAACCTCTATGTCTAGCTGAGTCTTGCTTGGGTCGCCATGCCCCTTCCTCGCCTATTTATTCTATCGTCTCTAGAAAAGTAGGATAGACATAAGTAATCATTAAGGGTTTACTCGTCGATAAGATTAGAGCCAACGAGAAAGGTTTAATTATATACACTTCATATAAAACTAGCAATAAAACAAGTGACAAGCTACTTAATTATCAGGCAGGTCTTCTTATTGTCTCGAGTATCTATCTGTGTACGTGTGTGCTAATCATTGATTCGTGCTCATTAGTTTAGTTTACTATTTAATCATAACCAAACCGTGCCAGTCTCTCAGGCTGAACCCCCTTGCGTTAGATTGGGTTGTATAGCTAACTTAGGATATTAAAATACTGATTAGAATAACTAGATAATACGTTCCACTCTTAGTGATCGACACTCTACTTACCATTATATTCATGCTGACCGGGTACACTGCTCGTTAAGTGTGTGTGTTATTGATAAGTCGGCTAAATATAAATTTAAAACTTGAGTAGGCATTAATACTGCTAAACCGCAACGACACATCACGCGCATCAAGTTTTTGGCGCCGTTGCCGGGGAGTGAATTGTTATTATCTGTTAATTTGATTTAGTATTTTAATTAGGTTTTTCTTTTTATTTTTTTTTAGATTCTAACCACTAACCCTGTTATATATTAAATAGATTGCATTCATTGTATAATTTGCTTATTTTCTGTTTTTGTGTGTTTTTGTTTTCTGTAATTTTTGTTTCTTTTTGTTTGTTTTTATTTTTATTTTTGTTTTTCTTTTTCTGTATTTTTCTGCATTCTGCTGTCGTTGTATTGTGCTGATACAAACGATACGGCGCATCTGTTTTCACAGATACGGCGTATTGCGTTTAATTTTTATAAAATACAACGCGTTTAATAAATTCGAGTACGACGCATCTTTCCCCAAGATACGGCGTATTCTGTTTTTAATAAGAAATTTTTCTAAACCCTAACGCCATACGACGCATCTGTTTTAACAGATACGGCATATTTTCTATTTAAATTAAAAACAGTTTTTCGAATTATTAAACAGAAGTGACGCATCGATCTTTATCGATACGGCGCATCTACTAAATCAAAAATCTTGTATTTTGAAACGTAACGAAAATACGGCGCATTAGCTTTTGTTAATACGATGCATTTAATTCAATAAATATAGTTGATTTTTGATATTCACTTTGATCGTTTCACTACTCTCGTGCACAAGTTGGTTTATTTTCAGGATAAATGATGGCTTAAGCATCGCTATGGAAGATTACATTCTGAACCTAACCAAGAGATGCTAGCTGGGGTGATCAAACCTTTGATCACTGAAAGGTTGTAGTAAGACGACAAGAGTGGAGGAGAATTCAGTACTGGTAACATTGAGTATCTTAAATTCTTGAAATAGAATTCCAGGTATCCTCTACAATAATTCACCTAGGCTTAAGGAGAGCTCTCTACGAAACCTCTCCCAAATTATAATCTCAATTTTGTAAGCTTAAAACGATATTTGCTCCTAACCTTGGAGTAAATCATTATCCACTAAACAAGAAGATTATAATCATTAATAAAACGGATATGCTTATTGTTCTTTTCTTGAATTTATTTATATCATATGGTATACCGTTTTACCCCAAATTTGATGTATATGGAAACGCGTTGCGGAGGCCAAGGTACGTTCCTTATTTAAATTTAGTTCACTGGCACAACAATACAGCGGATCTTAGTATTCTAAGCGCCGTATCTCTGACTAATTAAAACTTATTGACCAGTTAACGAATTTAGATAAATACGGCGCATGACAATTATGCGATACGGCGCATCATGTCTGCCCTATAAATATGAAAGAGATGCGCCGGATTTCCACTTTTTACCCAAATTCGCACACAGTAAAAAACGCACCACTCAACCGAATCAAACCCCTTTAATCCTAGTTCTTTTCTCAAATCGAACCTTCTAAATCCGAATTCTTGACTAATCCTAATCGTCATATAAGGTAATAAACCTATTTAATTTTGTTTAAATTTAAAAATTAAGGTTTGTGCTATATATCGATTTTGATGGGAAGTTCAGGGGCTTTGATTAGAACTTGGACTAGATGATTTCCCCCATGTTAATTTTTGAATTGATCATTGAATTTGGAACCGAATTAATTTGAATAAAAAAATTAGGGTTCGGGAGGTTTATTTTGAACTTTGGAGGGAATATGAGATGTTGTGGTTATAGGAAATTTTATATATTGATATATGGGTAAAATGGAACCGTGATGTTAAGTGGGAGTTTACGTCACGGGACCGGATTCTTGGAAAACGTGCCTGACCCCCTTTCTTTTATATTGATGCATTACTAGATGCGGCGCATCTAAGTTACATGATACGGCATAACATCCTATTTTTAATTTAAATATTTCCACTATTTTTTTTGCGGCGTATTAAGTAATTTAGATACGACGCATCCTCCATACGCAGTATTCTATTGCATACTCCGCATCTCTTTTATGCAACCTAGATACGCCGCATTGATTTATCAAATGCGCCGTATCAACCTTATTTCAGGACTGTTTTCTAACCTTGAATTTTATTTCAGATAGAATTACCAGCTGTCGGACACAGGCATTTGTGGCTCCGTTTCGAGACCATGGGACTTACCCCGGACACCGAGGCTGATTATGTACGGAGACTTAGTGCGATTTTCTTTAGGAAAATCTTTAGGGTTCCGATTTTAGATTTTAGGGAGTTGGTGCGATTGATGGAGGGAATGCAGCTGGAGGTCTTCATGATAGGTTAGAGATGGTTGTGAGGGATGAGGATGATGATATTGTGTTTAGGTCGTATGCGTGGGAGGGATTTAGGTTGGCTGGTCGGGAGTGTGAGCCAGATTTTGGAGCATCAGGGCACGAGCCATACTCGGCCTGATGGTACTTACGTTAGAGGGATGATCACATACTCCCGGGTCCCTTCACGTAGAGTCAGACCTAGGACCGAGGATGCCAGCACCTCAGGGACTCACTCAGCTGTAGGAGACGACTCCCCTCATCCTTGATCTCATATGTTTATAGACATTGTTCGTCATACATTTTTATTCCTCTTGGGATTGTATTGAATTATATTATCGTGTATTTATTTAATGTTTCAGTTTATGCTTCTTATTATGTTTGATGAAGACTGGCATTAAGTTCAGCATGAGTGAAAGAGAGAACCCGAGAGGTAAACCGTGAAACGTACCCATTTTACAACAGACTGTTAACAGTCTGTTTGCTAAATACATGCGCCGCATCTAGTAAAACAGATGCGACGCATCCTATCCTTTATTTTATTTTATTTCGTATTTATTCCAGGCTCGATACGGCGTATCTTCTTCCATAAGATACGGCGTATCGACTGACCTGATGATTTACAGTTTAATTTTTTAGGTTTTATTTTTACTAACTACTAATGTATTATGCAAGTTTGAACCTTCTTAACTCAGGTGTGTTAAAGTCTAAATGGTATTATAGATTCCTGCATTTTTGTGGATACATCATTTATGAAGCTTAAACGTTCTCATCCACAAGAAAGTTGATTTTTGCTCTTATACGAATAATGGAGGATCATACCGAGCAAATCTCAGGGGAGTTTTTCTGTTCTAATTCTTTTATTTTCCAGTTTTTAACCTTTGACACAAACAACGAGGACGTTGTTTAACTTAAGTGGGGGGATGGAGAATTAGAACACTTACTTGTCCTAAACTTTTTCAAAATATGCTTAAAATGCGCTTAATATATCAAAATTTAAAATTTTTAGCATGTTTTTGTTTAAAGTCTAAATTACATAACCGCACACATAACTCTATTCTTTCAAAAATATTAAAACTTTAGTGTGCTGGTGACTTTATAAACTTTAGAACTTGGCTTGTATACTATTCGAGACCACCATAATGAGTATTATCTATATAATTGGAGTGACTTGTCTAAATTGGTAAATTTCTAGGATTACACCCAAATAGCCTTTACATGTTATGTGATATTAACTAACTACACTGGTTAGTTAACCCCCGTATAAACCCTTTGTTACTCTCACTTTTAGAGTAAGATACCCCTAGAAAAACCCTCAGAGCCATTCCTTTCGTTTCTTATACCTTTGTTATAATGTTTCGATACACCCTTACACCTTGGCCTACCCTGTAGATTAAAATCCCTGGTTAATTGCTTTAGGCAAAGTGTGTTTCCTTACATTACCTGTGTTCGCGTGCGTAATTCATTATCTTTGGTTAGATCGGGAAATTGCACAATGCAATTGGTATGAAAGTAAATATTGTATAACTTTTAGTTTATTTTTCGTGTGTTTGCTACTTTCACTATTACAGTTATTTCTGAAAGTATGAAGAGTATGAAAAAATTATCCGGAAAAATAGTGATAGAAAAGTTGTGAAATTTTACACATATATGTTGATGTCTTAAAAAAAAAAAAAAAAAAAAAAAAAAAAAAAAAAAAAAAAAAAATCGAAAAAAAATAGAAAAGAAAAAGAAAAAGGAAAAGTTGGAAGTTTGTTTTAACCAACTTATGTAAAGTTTTATATTAAGTGGGAAATATCACCACTATTTGTTGTATATTATATTTATGGATTGAATGGGAGTTGGCCGTTATGGGAACGCCAACTAAGGTTATTATTTGATTGAGATCTTGTTGAGTATAATTCGTGTCTACCTAAAGCGTGTGTTTCAAGTGTTAAAGCGTGAGTTATTCAATGATATGAGTCTTATTCATGGGATGGTTGGGAAAGTAATTTACCACACTTAGGATTTTAATTTATCTGATTTGTTTATTTATTTATTTTACACCAATTTGTATCCCAAATATTATCCATACCCTATATTATTCTTAATCCAAACCTTTGATTTATTGAGATTAGGGATTGGAGCAATCTTAAGTATCGTAGTCGTGGATTCGGCTATGTATTTATGATTTTGTCGCCCTTTTTGATATAATATTATTGGTGAAGATTACTTGGTCCTATCTTTAGCCTTTTCGAGTTAAGGATTTGAGCAATTGCAAGTATCGTGGTCGTGGATTCGATCATGTATTTGTGATTTTGTCGCCTTTTCTGGAATATGAGATCGATAGATATTAAAAAGGATGATCAACCCTTAACCAACAAACCATTTTTACCGCTTTAGACTTGTTATTCCTTGGCTTTAGTGGGGGAGATGCGTATACTTGCCAAGCCTATGATAGAATATTCGTCACAACTAAGCAACTAAACGATTTAGAATTGTTTTACATTAAAATTATTTTGGTTTCTACTTCGTTAAGTGTTTGGTTGTGTGATTATGACAAAACGAATACGTGCTTAAATATAAAAATAAATCCTAATATCTTTTAGGATACATTTTCATACGATTAATTCTAAGGTTTACTTGGGGACAAGTAAAGTTCAAGTAGGAGGATATTTGATGAACTCAAATAAGTACATTTTATTATCATCATTTATCCTGTTTATTTGACTTGTTTTATTATATTATATATGAGAATCGATACATTAATATTTACTTTAGTAATTCTCATGTAAAAACAAGCATTATGTGAAACTTGGCGATTTTGGACTAATTATGGAGCAAAACAAGCGAGATGTCAAAAGTCTGCTAGATCAAGCTCGTTCTACTCCAGATACGCCGCAACATACTTCTAACATACGGCGTATCACTATCCAGATTTCACAAGTTACAATCCAAGTACATGCGCCGCATACAGAGATCAAGTTACGCCGCATCTGAAGACGGTGTACGAATATTCCTGAATATATTAATCTTGGACCCCACGCGAAGTTAAGTCAATGCGCCGCATCTATCAACTCTATGCGCCGCATCGATCCCTCATGCAGAAACTATAAATACCCCAAGGCCAGACGAATTTCAAGAGCGTAGATTTTAGAGAGAGATATAACCCTAGAGCCGAATTCAGACGACCAAGCAGCACAAGACACACCCCAAACAAAGATACAAGAGCTGTAAGAAGGTCCTGCATGTATTCAATTCATTAAGTAGTTTTGTTTTATTGTTTTAGTACACTTTAATTCATCAGGATTGATGGGCTTGTGTCATGTGACTACGGAAAATCATGCACTCCCCTTAATATTGCTTTCCCATTAATTAAAGTTTATATGTTGATGTCTTTGGTGACTTTTATTAGTGCATTGATAACCTCTGTGTCTAGTTGAGTCTTGCTTGGGTCGCCATGCCCCTTCCTCGCCTATTTATTCTATCGTCTCTAGAAAAGTAGGATAGACATATGTAATCATTAAGGGTTTACTCGCCGATAAGATTAGAGCCAACGAGAAAGGTTTAATTATATACACTTCATATAAAACTAGCAATAAAACAAGTGACAAGCTACTTAATTATCAGGACAGGTCTTCTTATTGTCTCGAGTATCTATCTGTGTACGTGTGTGCCAATCGCTGATTCGTGCTCATTAGTTTAGTTTACTATTTAATCATAACCAAACCGTGCCAGTCTCTCAGGCTGAACCCCCTTGCGTTAGATTAGGTTGTATAGCTAACTTAGGATATTAAAATACTGATTAGAATAACTAGATAATATGTTCCACTCTTAGTGATCGACACTCTACTTACCATTATATTCATGCTGACCGGGTACACTGCTCGTTAAGTGTGTGTGTTATTGATAAGTCGACTAAATATAAATTTAAAACTTGACTAGGCATTAATACTGCTAAACCGCAACGACACATCACGCGTATCAGTTGCTAACAGTTGGACAAATGACACTCAAACCCTATTGAAACTAATCCAACTTAATTCTATTCACTTGCACCATTAGAATGACCCCTGAGGTTGCTGAAACAGATGCTAGTTTATGATTACTTAATTTAAATCTAATTGATCAGTGGACTTACCACTTTTTGAAGAACAAACTTCGAACAAGCAATCCTCTTTAAATCAGCTCATCTCTACTTGAAAACAGACAACAAGACTCAATATAAGCTAATCAAAGATTACTAACCTAAATTTAAACAATACAACACCTATATTGACCCATTTTGACTATTGACCCAAACAGTCCTAAATGGGGCTGATTTGGAATTTTTAGCTAGAATAAACCAATCCAACTAGAATATTGAAAACAGATGAGTTAACAACTATAATACAACCTAAAAAGCACTAAGAAATTCCCAATAAGCACTAGATTCAGCAAACAAGCAGTTTGACTAAGATGTTGACTATTTTTGACTTTTTGACTATTTTGAAAATTAAACTGAATTGATCCAAGTTGACATTAACAAAAGCTAAAATAATCTCATAAGAGCTTAATGACACAGAAAGGAAAGCTTGTTATGCATTTAACAGTAAATAGCTTTAAATTCGAATTAGCTGAAATAAGTGGAAACATGAATTTTCATTAAACTTTTAAATTGAAACAAAGCTGATTAAATTAAGTACAAATAAGCTTAAATGAACAAGACTTAAACATAAGAACTAAAACTTAACCAGATTACAAGCTACACTATGAAAAACGACTACTAAAACTACTCTACACCTAGTTATCCCTCTGTGTGTGAGAGAAATAAGCTTTTATATCACTCCAAAGCTTCCATGGGTCCTTCTGAGCAAATCCCACCCGTTGGTTTTGCCTAATTCAATCTCATTTGTTGAATGCCATTTTGGCGGGAAAATGAGATAGTGGGTTTTTAGCCTTTTTATTTGGAAAGGGATACACGTGAAGAGGGTACTAGCTAAGTGAGGGAGGAGGCGTGTTGCAGCAAAAAGGGAAGGCATGGGGAGTAGGTTGATGTGGTTTTGTCAGGGAGGAGGTAATGGTTTTGGTTTCCTGGTTTTGGCGGGCTAGGGTGGTATTGAAGATGGTTGACCGTGTGTTTGACTGGTATTTAACTCAAATAAGAAAGAAATAAGGCCGGGTTATGGGCTTTTGGTTATTTGGGCTGGGGTTGTAGGATTAAAAAGGTTTTGGGATTTATTTTTAGCTTAGGATAAAAATGGGATAAGGTATAGAGTTAGGTTTAAAGTTGGATTTAAGGTTTAGTTTTAGGGTTTAAGGATTAATGTTGTAAAATCTGAAAGTTCAGGGACCATTTATGCACATTCTAAAAAATATCTTCAAGGACCAATTTTGACCCTTTTGATATTCCTGAGGGTTGACGTTGACAATCTGAGCATAATTGTGATCCAAACTCGTAAATTCCATTCCGGCCTCGGCTTTTCACGCTTTTCCAATCTTGTGCTCCTTTTTGTCTGTTTTTGCCCTGTTTTCGATCCTTTTGTACCTGAAACACATAAAAACACAAACCAAGGATATCTGCAGTATAATATGGTCTATTTTGGTGTTTTTGGTATTTTTATGGTCTAAAATGGGCATAAAATGATGAGTTTTTACACACTCATCAATCCCCCACACTAAGTTATTGCTAGTCCCTAGCAATCCGATCATGTGAAGTAATGAAAGAATCAAAAGAATACCAAGTATACCCCGTTTTGATTTTTTATAAAATGCAAGAAATTTAAACTAGAACAAAAATAGATGAAATGCTTGATTTCCAAAAATGGTATCATGGAACGGGATTCACACAAAATGGGTGTCTCCAGGGAATTGTAATCGTCATCCTCTTTTTTATACTCCCAACTAAGCTTAAATTCAATGTGCAAATGTTTTTGTAAAATGCTAACACTACTCATACTAATAATCTATTTAAGCCGAAACTTAACTTTTCACTCCCATATTTATTTAAGTTAGGTGAATGTGCTTGATTTTCAAAATTTTGATCACAAAAATTGACGTTTGTATAAAATTTTGACTAATACTAGCTGAAAGCTAGATTTATAATTCACTACAAGCAAGTTTCAAAACTTTATTGCATTTTGCAATATCATTCTATTTTAATTTTTTTTTCTTTTCATTTTTTCATCCTTTTTTTTTTTTTTTTTTTTTTTTTTTTTTTTTTTACTTGTGCAACATAAACTAACGGAGTTTCACGGGAACCAAGACCTTACACCTTCCTGGAATAAAGGATCCAAGGGCCGTTACAACGGAGAGTTCCAAGACCTTAACGCCTTTCAGAATTAAGGGTCCAAGGGCCGGTGTAAGAGGGTAGCCAAGACCTAAACGCCTTCCGAAAATAAGGATCCAAGGGCCGATCTTGAACCTTAGCTTTTTAGCACATTTATTTATTACTTAACTTTTACAACTATGACATATGCTTGTTCCGAAGTTTAAATAAATCTTTGAACTAGTATTTTTCAAAATCGTATGAAAAAATAATTTTGTGTGTTCAAATGTTTGAAAATAAGCACTAATTTATTCCGATTAAGAGCTTATGGGAGGAAAAGCCATAGATTACTTATATAAGCTCTAAAGAGAACCAACTACTCTACACTTAGCATTTTCATTTGCACAAATCGTAAAACCTTAGTCTAATCGTTAAGGAAGTAGCCAGATCAATACTCTGGCAGAGTCGGGATTCCCTTTGTTCTAACCTAATCAAGACTAAACACTTTTTTTTTTTTTTTTTTTTTTTTTTTTTTTTTTTTTTTTTTTTTTTTTTTTTTTTTTATCTAAAAACGGAAAAAAAAAATTAAATTTTTTGGTCAAAACGGGGGTACTAGAGCACTAGAAGGTACACATGTGACAAAATTCGCGAGAATTCCCCCCCACACTTAGAATTGAATATTGCCCTCAATATTCAAAGTACCAGCTATTATGCTGACACTTAGAACGTAAAAAAGTAATACTAATAGTCAAGTGTGTGAAAGAAATCTCATTTTTCACAAACAGGATTAAAAAGATATCCCCAGATAATCGTTAGTAACAAGATCGGATATTGGGCGGCTGGATTGAAAACAGGCGCATCAATCATCACGATCTAAGGGAAACCTGCAAACACGAGCAAACAACACACAAAACAAAGCACAACAGAGGAATCCCCCCACACTTAGTGTCAGAAAATAGAAAGAAGTCAGAAACATGGGTTGTCACCCATAAAATGCTAATGTTTTTGTTAACCGAGTCACTAGCTTGACTCGACCCCGAATTCATTTGTTCTTGGGGAAGCATGTGGAAGAGAAAATCTCCATCGGACTTTCATTAAAAATGTTTGGATAAACATTGAAGTTCTTGAAAGTTCCACTCCGATGAGATATACCCGGCTCAAAAGAATGATAAATGGAGATGCCGGGGTAAAAAACTTTGTCTTCACTCTCGAACGAGTGAATAAAAGGACAATCTACCGTATAGTAGAAGAAAGGTAGAAAAACTCGAATGACATATGTGAAATCAATATAATGGCGATACTCAAAGGGCAATGTCACATATGTCGGAGAAAGAATGTCCGTATGAATCTCGGGATCAAGAATTGAGGTCATATCATCAAGTTTAGGACTAATAGAGTCTTTGACCTCATCGTTCTTTAATTCTTCATCAAAGAGAGGATTTACTTTGCTAGAAAAGTACTCATCATCAAATTCAAAAAGAGAATTCGAATAGACTTTGAGACTTTCATTTTGAACGTCCTCATCAGAAAGTGATTCATCATCACTAGAGGAAAAATCATCATTTGAATTGAAAAGAGGGTTAGAGAAGATCCCGGAAGTATCCTCAGAAATGTCAAGAGGATCATCATCACAATAAGACCAATCACATTCACTGTATGATATATCCTCAGACTCACTTGGGATTGGGAAGAGGTTCTCAACACTAGACTTTATGAATTCGTCCGATTCCTTTTCAGGAATAGTGTTAAGATGCTCATCCTCCATATTGAGAGAGTCTTCGAAGTCCATAGTCGGTAAGATGGATGTGATTGCAATAGACTGAGGGAGTTGAGAAATGATATCGCTCAAAGGAATAACACTCTCCTCGTCGTCCTCCTCATCATTATTGCTAGCATAAATGGCTTTTATACGTTCCATTTGCTCTTCTGCTAGCAATTCTGCAATACTCTTGTCTTCCTGCCTTTTCTGGACAGGTGTGATTGCAGTAGAAGAATTCTCATAATATTCCTTTATTTGAATAGTATCCTCATCATCTTCATCGAGAATGGCAGCCTTAAGAAATTTGGCACTCGTTTCCGCTGCTCGTTCTTCGGCTAGCAATTCTGCCATAGATTTTTCATGAGGATGAATGATGGAATACTATGGGGGTTGGACATTGTCAAAACCGGGTGTATTGTACCAAGGATTAGGTTCTTGATTCCACGGTTGACATTGATAATCGTCATGAGGACCCCCACAAGGAATTTTCAGAGCATTTTGAAACGATGTATCATTGAAATTTTGATAACATGGTTCTTGCTCAAATGAATTCTGAGGAAGGTGGATGAAATCATTTTGAAAATTTGAATAAGTGAATGTATTTTCGATTTCAGTAGTGCAACATATACAAAGTCCGTGAGTAAACCCACATTCCTTGCAAAAACACCGTTCACAAAGTGAATCATCTCCCGACCGATCTCCACAATTAAAGCAAATATGCTGATTGATTGGAGATGGCTGGGATTGTGGAGGGTAGTTGGAAAAATTGGGCGGTTCATTGAAAGAATTTAGATTTGGATCATAAGCAAATGAATTCCTCGAACCGCAAAACAAACAACTTTCGTTCCGAATATCATTACTACATCGTTCGCACGTACACCAACGACACGGTAAACCCAAAAGCGGCTCTCCACAACCGACGCAAGGAATTAATGATTCCATCCGAATTAAACATAAAGAGGATTAAGAAGATAGAATTAAACGTTTAGAGGGTACGGGAGAAAGAATTAAACGGATAAGAGGGATAAGAAGAATCTTTTTGGGATTTTTGAAAAACATTATGAAGAACACAAAGGAAAAAGGAAAATAAATTTTGAAAAGAAAATCTTTTTGGGTTTTAATAAGAACATATTTACGAAGAAAACGATAACTTCTCGGGAGAAGGGTCTTCAAAACACGCAACAACAAACGAGAATTTAAAAATTCGCTTCAACCTTCCCCGGCAACGGCGCCAAAAATTGATTTGCTGGAATCAACACTTATTTTTCTCCAAGGAAACACAAGTGAAGTACGTGTAACCCGGGTCGTTGTCCCAAACGAAGGCGTGAATGAAATTTGTGATTCGGTTCGTGACTGCGTGTGATGAATAGTGGAAAAGATGGATTTTGGGTTTTTAATCTAAAATAAGTGAACATTAACTAAAAACGACTTAAAAGGTAAGAAAAACTATAATCTAAAGCTCTTGTAATTAAAAACGAAAAGGAAAACTGAAAATACGTTTAAACCGGGAAAGTCCCGAGCCTAAACATCAAATCTAAAAAATACTAACTCTACGGGTGCCAAAATAATTTTCCTAAGTTATAATAGATAAAAGAAAATTTTAGAAAAAAGAATTATATTTTTCTGATCATTATTTAATTTATTATAAATTAAAAACAGTTTTAAAAAGAAAAATGCATAAAAAATATTAAATGAAACTGGAAAAATCTGAAAAATTACAGAAAACTACTTGATGATAAACTAATCCTGGGAAAAATAAAGGGAGACCAACAGCTTATTTGAATAAGCAGAAATTAAGCAAAAGAAAGAAATAAGCAAAACTTTCTAAACTATGTTAAATAAAAAACATTGAGAGTCTTAACCAGAAAAGACCCAAGGGCATACTGGTTAAGGGAGTGTGTGCTAAGGTTCTGAGCAAGAGGTCCAGGGTTCGAATCCCTGGACTTCTTTTTGGAAAAACTATTTTTTTTTTATTTTTTTCTTTTACCAACTAATTAAAGACATGAAAATGAGCATTTTACCTAACTACAACTACTTATGAAAAGCTACAAAAAACTGAGAAATAAGCTAAAAACAAATCAGTAGGCACAACTAAGGAAAATAGGCTAACACTGAATATCCTAAGGACTGATAAGCTAAATTAAGCTAAGGTAAAATTAAAAAAAGCTAATGCAATATGGAACCATCCTAAATAAGCTAAGGAAAGGATAATAAGCAATGAACAAAACAGATAACCACTGATTTACCTTAAATAAGCCAACTGAGACCAGCTGAGTTATGCAGGGCTCATCAGTCCCATGGGGCATGATTTGCAGACCAAAATAAGGCAATTAAATAAGCTCTAGAGTAAAAAATAAGCTGAAACAGATTGTGACTAACTTCCAAGCTATTTGTAAAACAAAAATTAGAACCTAAAACTTACTATAACTAGCTTAAAAATAAGATTGAAAAAGGGCTGAATAGGTAGTTTTATGCTGATGCAGGGTTGCTAACAGTTGGACAAATGACACTCAAACCCTATTGAAACTAATCCAACTTAATTCTATTCACTTGCACCATTAGAATGACCCCTGAGGTTGCTGAAACAGATGCTAATTTATGATTCCTTAATTTAAATCTAATTGATTAGTGGACTTACCACTTTTTGAAGAACAAACTTCAAACATGAAATCCTCTTTAAATCAGCTCATCTCTACTTGAAAACAGATAATAAGACTCAATATAAGCTAATCAAAGATTACTAATCTACATTTAAACAGTACAACACCTATATTGACCCATTTTGACTATTGACCCAAACAGTCCTAAATGGGGCTGATTTGGAATTTTTAGCTAGAATAAACCAATCCAACTAGAATATTGAAAACAGATGAGTTAACAACTATAATACAACCTAAAAAGCACTAGGAAATTCCCAATAAGCACTAGATTCAGCAAACAAGCAGTTTGACTAAGATGTTGACTATTTTTGACTTTTTGACTATTTTGAAAATTAAACTGAATTGATCCAAGTTGACATTAACAAAAGCTAAAATAAGCTCATAAGAGCTTAATGACACAGAAAGGAAAGCTTGTTATGCATTTAACAGTAAATAGCTTTAAATTCGAATTAGCTGAAATAAGTGGAAACATGAATTTTCATTAAACTTTTAAATTGAAACAAAGCTGATTAAATTAAGTACAAATAAGCTTAAATGAACTAGAATTAAACATAAGAACTAAAATTTAAACTGATTACAAGCTACACTAAGAAAAACGACTACTAAAACTACTCTACACCTAGTTATCCCTCTGTGTGTGTGAGAAATAAGCTTTTATATCACTCCAAAGCTTCCATGGGTCCTTCTGAGCAAATCCCACCCGTTGGTTTTGCTTAATTCAATCTTATTCGTTGAATGCCATTTTGGCGGGAAAATGAGATAGTGGGTTTTTAGCCTTTTTATTGGGAAAGGGATACATGTAAAGATGGTACTAGCTAAGTGAGGGAGGAGGCGTGTTGCAGCAAAAAGGGAAGGCATGAGGAGTGGGTTGATGTGGTTTTGTCAGGGAGGAGGTAATGGTTTTGGTTTCCTGGTTTTGGCGGGCTAGGGTGGTATTGAAGATGGTTGACCGTGTGTTTGACTGGTATTTAACTCAAATAAGAAAGAAATAAGGCCGGGTTATGGGCTTTTGGTTATTTGGGCTGGGGTTGTAGGATTAAAAAGGTTTTGGGTTTTATTTTTAGCTTAGGATAAAAATGGGATAAGGTATAGAGTTAGGTTTAAAGTTGGATTTAAGGTTTAGTTTTAGGGTTTAGGGATTAATGTTGTAAAATCTGAAAGTTCAGGGACCATTTATGCACATTCTAAAAAATATCTTCAAGGACCAATTTTGACCCTTTTGATATTCCTGAGGGTTGACGTTGACAATCTGAGCATAATTGTGATCCAAACTCGTAAATTTCATTCCGGCCTTGGCTTTTCACGCTTTTCCAATCTTGTGCTCCTTTTTGTTTGTTTTTGCCCTGTTTTCGATCCTTTTGTACCTGAAACACATAAAAACACAAACCAAGGATATCTGCAGTATAATATGGTTTATTTTGGTGTTTTTGGTATTTTTATGGTCTAAAATGGGCATAAAATGATGAGTATTTACACACTCATCATGGCATCATCATCTCATCAAGCTGGTTCTTCCAATCTATCCATCATATCTAAGGTACTAAAGCTATATGATACATATGACATGGCAGATGAACAGAAGATTCCTACAGAAGTACAACAGACAAACGAAGTTGAATCAAATACTGTTAATATGGGAAACAACAATGTTATTTCATATGAACAATATGTGAATCACAACGATGTGTCTATTGTACCAAGTGGTGCATCTTCTGTTATCAATAATGCTTGTGGTGTTGATAATGCTTGTGTGGTAGATAATGATTGTGAGTGGCATGAAAACACTGTGTTTGTCCCATATGACACCTTGACTACTAGGCTTAATATATATAAAGACTAGGTAGCAATTTATGAACAACGTGCAAAATTTGAGCTAACTGCACGAGAACAGAAAATGGATAGTTAGATGCGTACATTTGTAACTGAACGTAATTTAAGGGAAGCAACATTGAAAAAGAAGTTAGATTCTTTAAGAAAGCAACTTAATCAAACTGTTAAGCAAAAATAGGAGATTCAAGAAAGTGTAATTACACTAAAACAGGATTTCAAAGAAAAAGAATCAAAACTTCTAAATGATTTTTCCAGACTTAAAATGTTAAAGAATAAAATAGAAAGTAAATTGTACACACAAGACCAGACCAGAAAAACTGCTCAAATGATGCAAAAGCATAAAAAGCTGTGTGATAAACATAGTGAATATAATGTAGGTGAACCTAAGTTAGCTTACCTTAGGAGTGCTAAAGTGGCCCAACCTGCTTTATATGATGGAAACGAATTGATTAAGCCTAGTCATGCCCCACCTAATGTGTCCTCATTAGAAGAGAGTAATGAGATTGAAGTGATCAAGAGAGAAAAGATGAATGAAAAAATGAAGGACCCGAAATGTATAGCCAAACGAGTAATAGTTAAACCCCATAACTACTATGAGCAAAATCGTTTGACTATCTTTGCACCTCAAACTAAGTTAACGCCTAAGCAAATATTTTGGTATTTGGACATAGAAAAGAGAAAGGCTGATGAACTTAAGGATAAAACTCCACCCCTTAGGAAAATTGTGGCTGCAACGGTGTATCCTCCCAATACACCTAGGCACTTAGTCCCCTTAACCCTTCCCACATAATGCAATACTCTTATTAGCATCTATGTTTTGTGTCAACTATTTGCTGATTTTGATAAAACATGTAAGAAGAAAATAACACCAACGGGAATTACCGAAGGGGAAAGAGGTTTTGAACTAACCAAAGAATGCTACTTAACTGAGGTTATTCCATTCTTTAAGCTTCTTAAGGAACATTTTGAGGGTATTCAAAAAACCCTTAGAAATGAAGTAAATGAGATGAAAGCAGTATTTAAAGATATGTGTGGAAACCGTAGAGGGGGGTGAATACGTTTCCATTTAAAAACTTAAAACTTTCACTATCAAATATCCCAACAAAAGTGGCTTTTTAGGACCCTTTGTGTGGGACGCTATGATAATGGAGTCCTAAAAAACTGTTTAATAGGACATATGAGCATTTAGGGTCCTTTTTAAATATTTGCTACTTAGGCAATGTCCTAAAAAGTTATATAATAGGATGGTCGATGATTTGGGGTCCTATTATCATATACCTTAATAGGACGCTTAAAATATGGATCCTAATAAATTACTTTATAAGACATTTAGTTGTTGGTGTCCCATTATGTGATAGTGTAATACGACACTTGATCACTAGATGTCCTATTATCATATACCTTAATAGGACGCTTAAAATATGGATCCTAATAAATTACTTTATAAGACATTTAGTTGTTGGTGTCCCATTATGTGATAGTGTAATACGACACTTGATCACTAGATGTCCTATTATGACATAACCTTAATAGGACGCTTAAAATATGGATCCTAATAAATTACTTTATAAGACATTTAGTTGTTGGTGTCCCATTATGTGATAGTGTAATACGACACTTGATCACTAGATGTCCTATTATGACATAACCTTAATAGGACGCTTAAAATATGGATCCTAATAAATTACTTTATAAGACATTTAGTTGTTGGTGTCCCATTATGTGATAGTGTAATACGACACTTGATCACTAGATGTCCTATTATGACATAACCTAATAAGACATAATAGGACACTTGAGTTTTGAGTCATAAGACATCAGTTAGTTAAAACGCTTATTCACAAAAAGTTTTATTATAGCAAAATTTAATAGGACCTTTGACACGTGGGTATTATAACGTTAACCTTTATAGGACGCTTATGTACAATGGTTTTATTATTGTACACCATAATAGGACATTTCATTTTTGAGTCATATAACATCATTTTTTTAAAACGATTATTTGCAAAAGTTTTATTATAACAAAACTTAATAGGACCCTTAAAGGATGCATATTCATTATGGTTTTATTACAATACACCATAATAGGACACTTGATACATAAGTCATAAAACATTAATTATTTAGAACGCTTATTCGCAAATGTATTATTAAAACATAAGTTAATATGACAGTTGATACTTGGGTACCATAGATTGATACTTGGGTACCATAGATTGATACACCTGTGTCTTTTAACATTAACCTTTATAGTACGCTTATTTGTTGTGGTTTTATTATCATACGCCATAATAGAACACTCCTTATTTGAGTCATAAAACATCAGTTTTTTAGAACGCTTACTTACAAAAGTTTTATTTAAACATTAGTTAATATGACACTTGATACACAATAATAGGACACTTGATATTTGAGTCATAAAAGATCAGTTTTATGGAACACTTATTCACAAAAGTTTTATGATAACAAAACTTAATAGGACACTAGCTATTTAAGTAATAAAACATCAGGTTTTTACAACGGTTATTCGCAAGAGTTTTATTATAACAAAATTTAGTAGGACCCTTGTCACTTGGGTCTCATAGGTTGATACACCATAATAGGACACTTGAAATTTTAGTCATAAAACATCAATTTTATAGAACGCTTAATTGGAAAAGTTATATTTAATAAAACTTAATAGGACCTTTGACACTTTGGTCTTATAACCTTAACCTTTATAAGACGATTATTTATTATGGTTATATATTATCATACAATGCCAAATTACTCATCCACGATTGCATTCGACAAATACGATACAATTTAAACAATTATCACGGTGTATGTTTAGAAACCCACGATTGCATTCAAATTATTGTATCATATTGGCATTTGTTACACTATCTCAATATTCACTAAACACCTGTAAACACTATCTAGTACATAAAAACATCGTAAGTACAGTATTCAAACACTATCTCGGTATTCTAATTTGATAAAAATATCGTAAGTACAGTTATGCAGCACCACCACCAGCAGTGGCGACAACGGAAACAGCTGCATCAGGCCTGTATAATTCAATGCTCACGTTTGCTGCACTTACTAGTAGGGCTGAGCATCGGGCCGGATATACCCGTCCCGACAAATACCGATACCGAAATAAGCATAAGTTACATACCGATACCGAACCGACTAGAAGTCGGGTCGGTTCGGGATCAAACGAGACAGTCGGTTTCGAATTCGGGATTGAGCAGCCAACCCGAAAATAAGAAAAAAAAGAGCCAGTAGCCAGCCCAGTAACAGATCTAACTTAGAGATCCAGTAGCATATCCAAGCACAAAATTACAAAATTACATGTTCAATACAAAATTACACATTACATGTTGTATTACAGATTGCATCATTGCAATACAAAATTACACATTACATGTTCAATACAAATCTCTTCATGAAATTTCTTCATGAAAACACAAGTCCAGTAGCAGATCCAAATACCAATACCAATCCAATCACCAAATTTATTCATGAAAACACAAGTCAAACTGTCAAAGCATAACCAAATACAAATCAAATACCAAATACCAATACCAAATACCAATCCAAATACCACTACAAATCCAGTAGCAGATCCAGTAGCAACCAAATACCAATCCAGTAGCAGATCCTTGAATCATGGCGCAACATTCCTCTCTTTTCCATGTTCTCCCCTTTTGTTTGTCTAACGCCTCTTGAATTTCTGGAAAAAACATGCAAGCAATATATGATTAATTGTTTTACAACCACTGATGTTGTACGAGTATTACTCACTAGAGCTTTTTCTTTAACAACCTCACAAGTCAATCTTATACCAAGACGCCTCACAAGTCAATCTACCAGCAATGACTATACTCACTGGTGTTACATAACCAAAACCGACAAGTGTGAGGTAATATGAAAAGTGTCAACTATGGTCATATAGTAAACTACCACACAAACATAAACACATCATGACACAAACATAATCAACATAACATAAGCAACTAGCCACATAAACATAAACGCAATGCAAATATAAATATAAAGCGATAAAGAATAAAATGAAAGTAAAGAGATAAGTAAGAAGGCGCAAACCGGACATGGTGATTTATAGTGGTTCAGTCAAAAAGCTCCTCTTCGCCCTACTCCACTCCCCGAGTACCCAACTCGAAAGTTACTTCACTAATCAACAAACTCCCTTCAGGCGGAGAAAACCGTACACGTCGCTTAACTTGTTTTCCGACACTAAGCTAGATGTCGAGTGCTAATCTTAGCTAGCACCAATCTACACATCGCTTATCCTATTTCTGACACTAAGCTAGATGTCGAGTGCTAATCTTAGCTATCACCAATCTACCACGATCTACCCGATCAACCCTTGATCCAAATGATCAATCACACAAGCCCAATGGCTTCAAGAGATCTCCAAGATCTCGACAAGATCACAATAATCTACTCCCACTTAACTCGATCTACCCGATCTACCCTTGATCCACTTGATCAATCACACAAGCCCAATGGCTTCAAGAGATCTCCAAGATCTCGACAAGATCACAATGATCTTCCCTCACAAACTCTCAAAAGAAAAATGATCTTGATGTATGCTATGATACAATTAACAGTGTAACAAATGTTACAAGACCTAACGACTACAACTCTTGTATCTTCTTGGATACCTTGAGTTCTTCTCTTGCAAATGAAGAGAATGAAAACATTTTGTATCTACTTGGATACTTTGTGTTCTTCTCTTGCTAATCAAGAGGGATGGCAACACTTTGTATCTACTTGGATACTTTGTGTTCTTCTCTTGCTAATCAAGAGGAATGAAGAGGATCACGTGAATGGATGATTGGACCACTCTTAAACAAACTAAGACTCTCTAAATGATCAAGGAAAGTGTTCTAAGTGAGGAGGGATTAGACCAGAGAAAAATGACTGGAAAAATCAAGTTGGAAGTGTGAAATGGTGCTCTATTTATAGGCAAGGGAAAAAATAGCCGTTACAGACCCACAGCTCCACTAATTGTCAGACGGCTCCACTAAATTTAGTGGAGCCGTCGGTACTTTAGTGGTACCGTGGACGCTCCTTCGTTTGTCTTTAGTGGGGAAGGTTTATTTGTGAATGTTGGAGCTGTTTTGGGGGGAAAATTGACTGTTGGGATTTTTAAACTTATTTTTCAAAATAAAACATTTCTTTTTAATTCAAAAATAATTTTTAAAAAATATATTTTTGAAAAAATGTTTTGTCACATTAAAAATGTGAAGTTTAGAAAAATATAATCCTTTGATCATTTATCAAGTAGTAGATTTGTTTTTCCATACCTTGAGTGATTTACGTCGGGATGGAAATCTATGACTTCGTTGAAGCATACTTGAGACGTCGGGAGGTGTTGATGTAAGTATGCATTGATGATTTATGTTTACAAGTAACTTGTACATTTTACTTTATGTATTACAAGTTACATGTTTGTCATTATTAAAACCGAAGAAATCGTTTAGTTTAAATATCGTAATATTTGCACTAACAATCTCCCCCTTTTTGATGATGACAAATATGTAAACCGTAACACATAGTAAAATGTAAAAGTTACCTGTTTACACTCCCTTCTCCCCCTTTTGTCGAATCAAAAAGGTAGTTGCCTCGAGCGCTCCCTTGAATTCATTCCCTACTCCCCCTTATTGCACTACTATCCTTTCTCCCCTGAAAGGCGAGCTTGCATCATCCCAGTGAAGTCTTCTATCACCACTTGTGAAGACGACTCCATGCTATGTATTCAAATACCCCCGATTACCTTAGTAACTAGCGGATCCATGGGTCAAATTCTTACAAAGGCTTTTCCTACATCAAGGGTTAGCTTTGTGCAACATAATATATAAAAGAATAGGAGCAACATTATAGGGATAGAATACACATAGCAAGACATGCATGGGTTAAACTATGTTAACACGTAAGTGTCACAACCCGACCGAAAACCTAAGATGTAATTGTTCAATCAATCACACTAACAAGAACGAGATTCGTTCGTTGACTGACATACAAAATGACTCCTTCCAAGTTGTCATTAGGAAGGCAAGTTCTAACAAACCTTTTGAACAACATAATCATCTACCTCAGATGATTGGTGTTGGGATGGTTTAGATTAATATATCGTTTGTACTGACAATGAGATGCATGATATATCAAAAATAAATATGTGCATGTGATCCTAACAGGATTGGGGTTGGATATCTCTAACGGGTTGAGGTAACGAAGTTCTAGATTCCTAGTTTGGATGATCCTAGTTGTTTGTTAGAGATAATTTGGTACATGAAGGGTTTAGTGTGATTGTGAGGATTGAAGGTTGTTTAACTAACTATCACTTATCCAAAGTGAGAAGTAGTTGTAAGGTTTGAGTGTGATGATTGATGAGTTGAAGGTTGTAAGGTTTGAGTGTGATGATCTATGGGTTGAAGGTTCTTAGACTTACTATCACTGTCAAGAGTGAAGTGTAGCTAAAAGGATAGAGTGGGATTGATATAAGGGTTGAAGGTTCTTAGACTAACTATCACTGTCAAGAGTGAAGTGTAGCTAAAAGGTTTGAGTGGGATTGATATAAGGGTTGAAGGTTTTGAAACTAAATATCACTATCAAGAGTGAAGTTTAGTTATACCGTGAAACCAATTCCGGCAATTGTTCTTGATAATACTTTTTCTCCGGAGATTGCACAAGATGATGGGTATACGGAACATTACGATGAAGAATATTCAGCAATCGTATTACCACCATTAGACAATCCAACGGATGAAGATGAAAAGTATTCTAATTTTGATTTCGAACCATTTGACGCCATAGTTTATGATGACATACCTCAACCAGATTTTGACCCAACGAGGGATTTTGAAGAAATCTGGGATTACTTATTTAAGGATGAAATTCGGGACGATGCTAAAGTTGCAAGACCACTGGTTGAAGATGGAGATTCACAAGATAAATTGGAGTCACTTACAACACAAAGTGGTACAAATTTATTTAATATTATTAATCCCGTTACTAATAATCTTGCTAGTTTTCCTAAACAGGTTGCAAAACAAAAAGATGATGAGGTGAAATTTATTACACTACCTATTGAAGCACCTGTGATCAACCCGTATTTGGTGGAGCTCGAGGAAGAATTTGGTGATGAGCTCTTAAACATCGCTATGATTGATGAAGATGATGATTTCGACCCTATGAAGGTTATAGAGGAACTCAAACTTTTACTTGCCAAAGACCCTTTCTCATCTTCTGCGGAAGTCAAGGGACGCCTTACTACCAAAGAGACTAACCAAGAAGAAAGGACACTCATTTTTCCTCAACACACTACTCTTTCGGATGGAATGGTCAAGTCGTCCAATTTATCAACCAAACCGGGTAAGAATAGGGAAGATGTACATATATTGTCGAGGTATGATCTTTATGTATTTCTTCCATCTTTACTAGCAAATTTACACTCTTTTCGTGTTTATTGCTACTATCACCCGCACTTGATCCCAAGTGGGGGGAACAACACCCTATTACACAGTAAATAAGGGTGGAGTCAGGCTCGTGACCCGAACAAAAACAAGCGCTTCGTGGGAGGCAACCCATGCTTATCTTTTATTTTATTTTATATTTTGTTCTGTGTCAAGTCAGTCAGGTCCGCAGAGGATACGGCGCATCTCAATCCTGAGATACGACGCATCTCCTGCACTGGTCATATCTTATTTTATTTTCTGCATTTTTATTTTCAACTTTAAAACTTTTTGTCAGTTTATTTTAATGCGGCGCATCCCTGGTTAAGGATGCGATGCATCTTCTATTCTGATCCGTAATTATTCCAGGCTCGATACGGCGTATCTTCTTCCATAAGATACGGCGCATCGACTGACCTGATGATTTTCATTTTAATGTTTTATTTTTCCTAACTACTAATGTATTATGCAAGTTTGAACCTTCTTAATTTAGGTGTGTTTAAAGCCTTGGTGGTATTATAGATTCCTGCATTTCCTGTGGATACATCAATTATGAAGCTTAAACATTCTAATCCACAAGAAGTTAATTTTTGCTCTTATACTAATGGAGGATCATACCGAGCAAATCTCAGGGGAGTTTTTCTGTTCTAATTCTTTTATTTTCCAGTTTTTAACCTTTTATACAAACAACGAGGACGTTGTTTAACTTAAGTGGGGGGATTGGAGAATTAGAACACTTACTTGTCCTAAATTTTTCAAAATATGCTTAAAATGTGCTTAATATATCAAAATTTAAAATTTTTAGCATGTTTTTGTTTGAGATCTAAGTTGCATAGCTGCACACATGACGTTATTTTCAAAAATTGTGATTTTTCAAAATTCACATATCTATGAGTGTGCCGGTGACTTGTAAACTTTAGAACTTGGCTTGTATACTATTCGAGACCACCATAATAAGTATTATTTTATATAATTGGAATGACTTGTCTAAATTGGTAAAATTCTAGGATTACACCCAAATAGCCTTTATATGTTATGTGTTATTAGCTAACTACACTGGTTAGTTAACTCCCGTATAAACCCTTTTGTTACTCTCATTTTAAGAGTAAGATACCGCTAGAAAAAACACTCAGAGCCATTCCTTTCGTTTTTTTTACACCTTTGTTATAATGTTTCGTTACACCCTTACACCTTAGCCTACCCTGTAGATTAAAATCCGTGGTTGGTTAATTGCTTTAGGCAAAGTGTGTTTCCTTACATTACCTGTGTTCGCGTGCGTAATTCATTATCTTTGGTTAGGTTGGGAAATTGCACAATGCAATTGGAGTGAAAGTAAATATTGTATATCTTTGAGTTTATTTTTCGTGTGTTTACTACTTTCACTATTACCGTTATTTCTGAAGTCATGAAAAGTATGGAAAAATTATCCAGAGTTATCATTATAGTGATGTGGTGAAATTTTACACATCTATGTTTAAAGTTAAAAAAAAAAAAAAAAAGAAAAAAAAAAAAAAAAAAAAAAAAAAAGAAATCGAAAAAAATAAGAAAAGAAAAAGAAAAAAGGAAAAGTTGGAAGATTGTTTTTACCAACTTATGTAAAGTTTTGTATTAAGTGGTCGATATCACCACTATTTGTTGTATACTATATCTATGGATTGAATGGGAGTTGAACGTTATGGGAACGCCAACTTAAGGATATTCTTTGATTGAGATCTTGTTGAGTATAATTCGTGTCTACCTAAAGCGTGTGTTTCAAGTGTTAAAGCGTGAGTTATTCTATGATATGAGTCTTATTCATGGGATGGTTGGGATAGTGATTAACCACACTTAGGATTTTAATTTATCTGTTTTGTTTATTTTTCATTTTTTTTACACCAATTTGTATCCCAAATATTATCCATACCCTATATTATTCTTTATCCAAACCTTTGATTTATTGAGATTAGGGATTTGAGCAATCTTAAGTATCGTAGTCGTGGATTCGGCTATGTATTTATGATTTTGTCGCCCTTTTTCATATAATATTATTGGTGAAGATTACTTGGTCCTATCTTTAGCCTATTCGAGTTAAGGATTTGAGCAATTGCAAGTATTATGTTCGTGGATTCGATCATGTATTTGTGATTTTGTCGCCTTTTTTGGAATTTGAGATCGATAGAGATTAAGGAGAATGATTAACCCTTAAGCCTACAAACCCTTTTTACCGCTTTAGACTTGTTATTCCTTGGCTTTAGTGGGGGAGATGTGTATACTTGCCAAGCTTATGATAGAATATTCGTCACGACTGGACAGTTAAACGATTAGATTTGCTTTTATCGAAATTATTTTATTTTACTTCTAATTCGTTAAGTGTTTGGTTGTGTGATCATGACAAAAATGAATACATGCTTAACTATAAAAATAAATCCTAATATCTTTTAGGATACGTTTTCATAAGATTAATTCTAAGGTTTACTTGGGGACAAGTAAAGTTCAAGTGGGGGGATATTCGATGAACTCAAATAAGTACATTTTATTACTATCATTTATCCTATTTATTTGACTTGTTTTATTATATTATCAGTGAGAATTGATACGTTAATGTTTACTTTTGTAATTCTCAGGTAAAAACAAGTATTATGTGAAACTTGGCGATTTTGGACTAATTATGGAGCAAAACAAGCAAGAAGTTAAGAGTCTACTGAAATGTACAAGATCAAGACATTCTGCTCCAGATGCGCCGCATCTTACTTATTACATACGGCGCATCACTATCCAGATTTCACAAGATACGATCCAAGATACAAGAAGACATGCGCCGCATCTAAGAATGGAGATACGCCGCATCTTCTGGCGGTGTACGAATATTCCTGAATATATTAATCTTGGACCCCACGCGAAGTTAAGTCAATGCGCCGCATCTACTTATTAGATGCGCCGCATCTTACCCTCAGACAGAAACTATAAATACCCAAAAGTCAGACGAGAGAATGAGTTCGAAAGTTTTAGAAGACCGAAGTACAGAAACCCTAGGACGAATTCAGTCGAAGTAGCAGCACAAGACACACCTTGAACGAAGATACAAGAGCTGTAAGAAGGTCCTGCATGTATTTAATTCATTAAGTAGTTTTGTTTTATTATGTTAGTAAACTTTAATTCATCAGGATTGGTGGCTTGTGTAATGTGACAACGGAAAGGTTGCACTCCCTTAAAACTGCTTTCCCATTAATTAAAGTTTATATGTTGATGTTTTTGGTGACTTTTATTAGTGCATTGATAACCTCTGTGTCTAGCTGAGCGTTGATCGGGTCGCCATGCCTCTGCCCTCGCCTATTTATTAGATCGCCTATGCATTCTATCGTCTGTAGAAAAGTAGGAAGAAAGATAAATAGGATAGTCATAAGTAATCATTAAGGGTTTACTCGCCGATAAGATTAGAACCAACGAGAAAGGACTTAATCTCGGTGCGTTGCATCGAACTATACACTTCATATAAAACTAGCAATAAAATAAGTGACAAGCTACTTATCTATCAGGACAGGCCTTCTTATTGTCTCGAGTATTTATCTGTGTACGTGTGTACTATTCGCTGATTCGTGCCTATTAGTTTAGTTTATTATTTAATTGCAACCAAACCGTGCCAGTCTCTCAGGCTGAACCCCCTTGCGTTAGAATAGGTTGTATAGCTAACTTAAGATATTAAAATACTGATTAGGATAACTAGATAATACGTTCTACTCTTAGTGATCGACACTCTACTTACCATTATATACATACTGACCGGGTACACTGCTCGTTAAAGTGTGTGTGTTATTGATAAGTCGGCTAAATATAAATTTAAAACTTGAATACTGCTGAAACCACAACGACATACCGTGGGTATAAATTAGAGCACTCGCACGCACGCATCAGTACTGTTAAATTTAACGGTATCGTGGCCTATTTAACGGTACCGTGACCTGGAAGTCATGAATTTTCCTGTGCAGCCTAGTTCTGGGCAGCTAAAGGGAAGTTACCTAGGGAATAAGAACCACATTTGTGTGTTCTTGAGAGTGTTTGTTGAAAGACTATATGAGTGTGTTTTCACTCCCCCTTAATCTATGACCATCCGGACAGGATGTAAAAGATAAAGAGGAAAACAAATGTTGACTGAAGCGATGAGCTTAGTAACATCATGACAAGTGATGGATAGCATACAATAAACTTCACATTTGAAGTCACGTAGCTCTTCTCAATCATTGTGAATATTCATAGAATATTTATATGATGAGGCATGTGATTACTTGGAGATATCCTAAGGGTTAAGAAGATAAAATCTTCAGGGTTGTGAGGTTGGTAATAAGGTTATAGGGTTATCTATGTTGATGAAGAAGGGTTATCTCAACGTATCCTAATGGTTCTTCGTTTGAAGTGTGTGGGAGATGAGTGGGATGCGTAAGCATTGGTAGTGTTTAGTACCATGCGAAAGTGAAAGGGAAGAAAGCTTAGGAATCAGAAGATAGATACAATCTGTTCTGATAGGATACGATTCTGGTTCAAGACTACATCGAGTAGGTTTCGATAGTGGTTTTGAAACAGTGAGAATAAACTGTCTCAGCAGACAACGGTCCGATGGTATCGTTAAATTTAGCGGTACCGTCCCCTATTTAAGGGTACCGTGACCTGCTGAGGTCAGTTTTGACCCAGAATTAGATTTCTGACAAAGAAATTTCACATATGTTGTGATTTTTCTGGACCTTGTATTAAAGAAATTTATACCGAATAAATTCTTTTTATGAATGAATCCAACGGGATTCGATGAACGTTGATCGAGAACGAGAGATGACATTTAATTGCATTTTGCAAATTAAATATACTTTAAATATTTCGGGTAAAATATTTAAGTTGTCATTTGAATTTAAAAGGATTTCACGAATAAATCTCGCTGGTTTAGTGAGACTTTTTGACACGAGGAGAGAATTTATACCAAATAAATTCTTTCAACGGTACTGGACGAGAAGAGATGACCTTTATATTTCCGAGGAAATACATAGGTAGTCATTAGAGCGATGTGACGGATGACTTAATATTTCCAGTGAAATATCTAAAAGTCATGACACGAAATGGAAGAGATGATCTCAATATTTCCAGTGAAATATTCAAGTGATTATACGAGGAACGTGAGAGATGACTTAATATTTCCAGTGAAATACTTAGATAGTCATAAGAGGAATACGAGGGATGACTTTAATATTTCTAGTGAAATATTTAAATAGTCATAAGATTTATGGAATATGTTCCATCATTCCTAGACCTAGATGAAGATGGTTAGGGGATTCTCAGTTGAGAGGTTTGGTTGATTTATGGTTTTCGATGTGCTTCGCACGCGAGTGTTTCACGGGGTTTTGAAAGACGTAAAGCTAGGCCTATGGTGCTGATTCGCAGCAGGGTTTGAGATCTTAAGAAGTGTTTAATCACACGAGGATGAAAGTAAACTACTAATCACTTATGTAGTGATTCGTGAGTCCTTTGTCACCCGAGGGTTGATGTTAGCTTTTAGCTTTTGGATGAGCGTTTTAACATATGTTGTTAAAAGGCATAAATATGATGTTTCGGATATGACATTTAACAATTGCGATCGCAAGTTAAACTTACTTGAATATTTCGGATGAAATATTTAAGTTGTCAACCCTACTCCGAGTTCTACTAGGTATGTATCTAACCTTCCCATGACAAAAGGGTGTGTTACTTGGAAGAAGGCGAAGTGATGACTAGGGAATTAGGATAACTTCGCGACTACTCTGACTTATAGGTTTTGACACTAGTGTATGACTCTATGACTTCTAAGGGTTCATAGTGATGGGCATACCTAATTCCTAATGTGTCAAAAGGACATAGTGTGGGTGCAAACATTACAAGTAAATCATGTAAAATGCACATAAGGAATAAATGCAAGCATCATGCAAAACATGATAATCATTTAGCATTTAAGATCATGAAGACATTTAACCATATCTTACGAGAACATGTTATCATTTTGAAACACATATGTGGGATGCAAGCAATCTAGGTTTGCTAAGGCAGATCCTAATTACTACTTGTTCAAGATGAAATCCTAATGGGAGATATAGTTCACCGATGTAAACTATCTCTAGTCAAATGTAGGAATGAAAATTTTTCAAGTTAGAGAATGAGTATGAGACTATCACTAGTGGTGCTCAATTAAGGCTAAACACGACCATTTTTACGGGTTATACACAAACCCAACTTCTCTCCTAGAAGCAATTCAACCATTAGGTCAAATTGAATTTCTTGTGCGATAGGTTCTCCAGTAGTCATTCTCATGTTAGAAAAATTCAAATTCCTATATTTGCCTATCGAAGTATAGCAAAGATGATATTAGCTTATTTCGCTAATACATGGCCTAATATGACTCAACTAACCATACTTTGAAAGTTGGTTAATATAATGACATGTCTTACACAACTCCTAACAAAGGCAAGCGAAATATTTTAATTTCGTGTTTGAGATTTAAAGGTTATTTGATGGAGATGGCGAGTTTTATGATCTCTTGGAAAACATCTTTGTTAGTTGAGTTGTTACATGTTATTTTAACATGATTTGGTTTCCTAGAACCAAGATACACTCTAATGTGATACAATGTAGAATCTACTACATCGTGTGTGTTTCAAGAATGCTCCTTTGCATATCTTGAGTGAAAATCTAGTAAAGGTTACTTACCTCAATAGATCTTGTGAGCATTTTATTTAAAATGAGACATACTGTTTATTTCAACAAGTATGCTTTTCTAAGAGGAAACTTATCACTCTTACGAATGCTTTGTGAAACAAGTATTTTAGTGTATGACCAATTTTACTTGTTTATGCAATGACACATGTCGTATTAGGTTATTATTCAACTCTAATATCCTATATTTGTTAACAGAATGCAATGTATTCTCATGTAACATAACCATTCATGTTACAAAGGGAATAAGATCCATAGGATATAAGTTATCCTTTTTTAATCTTTTGATAAGAGAAATACATGTGATATTCTCAAAGATTGATGACTTACATAATAGTTAATAGCATATTATGTGTGACACTTTTACTAGACATGTGACTTTGAGTGTTGAGTCGTTCATGAGCAAAGTTTACATATGTTGTTTGTTTGCTCGTGTTTGGTTTTTCAAAAATGACACATTTACTAATTGCATTGCAATGTAAATTACTTGTATATTTCGGATGAAACATCCAAGTTGTCAATCCTACTTAGTTGTGCATTTTATGCATCTTTTAAACATATTATTTTAAAGTTTGGAACACAACCATTGGACACGAAGACTCAATATGGCATCTTCAACACAAGTGTGAGTTATGATCCGATGCATATTATTTTCGACTTGAGAGGACGTCATTATTTTCATAACAATCGAGTGTGATTGAGTATGTAGATTCAAGATAATATATTTCATCATATTTTGATGTTATCTTGAAGCTAGACAAATAATGACTCCAATTTCATGTCCTCACTTGAAAACTTGTCAATTAGATTCGATAATAATATCAATCAAAATTTGAATAATGAATTGATATGTACTCGAAATCTTTCTTTACCCTCACAATCACTCCTTTTTAAAAAGAAAATAAAATTTAAGGAATGTGTTCCATCTATTCCAACGCTAGTTGTATGTGTGAAGTTAATGACATATTAAGTTACTACTTTGATATTGTCATTTATTTTTATTTGAGAAAAACTATTTATATTATTAAGTATAATATTCTTAGTTTTTCCACACCTCATTAGTATAAAAATAATTATCTTAACTATTTTTATACAACATATGTAAAATACTAAATGTTTAAAACATTTTGTATGTGTGTTAGATCAATGCAAGTTTAATACATTTTCTTTTACTTAAATACTAATGTATTAAAATGACCTTTTATCTTGTTTAGACAACCTATGGTCAAACAAGACAAAATGATGTAATGTTTTAAAGATCATGTTACGGATTTTATGAAAGTGTTAAGTGTTTTGGGGTGATATACTTTTTACACTTAAACCTTTGGATAAATAATTGTGTAAGTCAATATCTTTCGACACACATGATCTACCAACTTAGTTTCTATTCCTAAGAAGGTTACAAAACCATTTTAAAAACTTGCAACAAATGCAAGAAAAATGGTCTATGCCTATATGCAATGCAAAATCAATTACAAAACTTAGTGCAAGAAGTCTAGTCTAAGTCCTATTGACACCTAAGCCGAAAAACTAATATTCGACACATAGCAACAAGGCATGAAATACACTTATGCTTATAGATAAAATTAGCTCAACTGAAGATAAAAATATGGATACAAAAGTATTAACTAACAATACTAAGACACAAAGAAAAGCAAATAATTATTTAGCAAAACACACAAAGATACTTATCGTCATTTTGTGTATTAAGTATAACAATGTACACTTAGCTTGATTTTATTTGAAAATGAATTATTTTTCACCCCATTAAAAAATTTGATTAAGTTCAACACCTTGAAATCATGAATACATCAACGTGTGATGTTCACTTTGTGATTTGACGAAAAATTTGTGCAATCGGCATGACCAAAAAAGACTCTCTGTTACGAATTGAAGACTCTCATAAATTGTACTTTGCAATCACTTTCTAAACTTATTTTTAAGTGAAAGTAGACTCAATTACGTTTAAAACGATAGGTGGCACGACTCCTATGGACTTGCGGTTGATTTTATACGAATTTTTGAAAATTACCGAATTCTAAAAATCAGACGAAGGTACCGTTAAATTTAGCGGTACCGTCCATATTTAGTGGAGCCGTCCGTTATATTTAACGGTGCCGTACCTGTTATTTCAGTTTTGAACAGAACCAACTTTTATTAATTTAAGAAAACCTTCAAGCTAGTATGACAATGTATACTTAACAACAAAACTTGTAAGTATTAAGCAACTAAATACTTTTCATATTTTTATCACCTTCATGGGTAATTTGATACATGGATCGTACTCAATTTTGAAAACCATTTGTTTTAAAAATTTGAGCGACGTGGCTCTGATACCAATTGTGAAAACCGTAGAGGGGGGGGGGGGAGGGTGAATACGTTTCCATTTAAAAACTTAAAATTTTTTGTATCAAATATCCGATCAAGTGTGAGGTAATATGAAAAGTGTCAACTATGGTCATATAGTAAACTATCACACAAACATAAACACATCATGACACATACATAATCAACATAACATAAGCAACTAGCCACATAAACATAAACGCAATGCAAATATAAATATAAAGCAATAAAGAATAAAATAAAAGTAAAGAGATAAGTAAGAAGGCGCAAACCGGACACGGTGATTTATAGTGGTTCGGTCACGAAGCTCCTCTTTGCCCTACTCCACTCCCCGAGTACCCAACTCGAGAGTTACTTCACTAATCAACAAACTCCCTTTAGGAGGAGAAAACCGTACACGTCGCTTAACTTGTTTTCCGACACTAAGCTAGATGTCGAGTGCTAATCTTAGCTAGCACCAATCTACACGTCGCTTATCCTATTTCCAACACTAAGCTAGATGTCGAGTGCTAATCTTAGCTAGCACCAATCTACTACGATCTACCCAACCTACCCTTGATCCACATGATCAATCACACAAGCCCAATGGCTTCAAGAGATCTCCAAGATCTCGACAAGATCACAATAATCTACTCCCACTTGACTCGATCTACCCGATCTACCCTTGATCCACTTGATCAATCACACAAGCCCAATGGATTCAAGAGATCTCCAAGATCTCGACAAGATCACAATGATCTTCCCTCACAAACTCTCAAAAGAAAAATGATCTTGATGTATGCTATGATACAATCAACAGTGTAACAAATGTTACAAGTCCTAACAACTACAACTCTTGTATCTTCTTGGATACCTTGAGTTCTACTCTTGCAAATGAAGAGGAATGATAACACTTTGTATCTACTTGGATACTTTGTGTTCTTCTCTTGCTAATCAAGAGGGATGACAACACTTTGTATCTACTTGGATACTTTGTGTTCTTCTCTTGCTAATCAAGGGGAATGAAGAGGATCACTTGAATGGATGATTGGATCACTCTTAAACAAACTAAGACTCTCTAAATGATCAAGGAAAGTATTCTAAGTGAGGAGGGATTAGACCAGAGAAAAATGACTGGAAAAATCAAGTTGGAAGTGTGAAATGGTGCACTATTTATAGGCAAGGGAAAAAATAGCCGTTACAGACCCACGGCTCCACTAATTGTCAGACGACTCCACTAAATTTAGTGGAGCCGTCAGTACTTTAGTGGTACCGTGGACGCTCTTTCGTTTGTCTTTAGTGGAGAAGGTTTATTTGGGAATGTTGGAGCTGTTTTTGGGGGGGGGGGAATTGACTGTTGGAATTTTTAAACTTATTTTTCAAAATAAAAAAATTTCTTTTTAATTCAAAAATAATTTTTAAAAAATATATTTTTGAAAAAATGTTTTGTCACATTAAAAATGTGAAGTTTAGAAAAATATAATCCTTTGATCATTTATCAAGTAGTAGATTTGTTTGTCCATACCTTGAGTGATTTACGTCGGGATGGAAATCTATGACTTCGTTGAGGCATACTTGAGACGTCGGGAGGTGTTGATGTAAATATGCATTGATGGTTTATGTTTACAAGTAACTTGCACATTTTACGTTATGTATTACAAGTTACATGTTTGTCATTATTAAAACCGAAGAAATCGTTTAGTTTAAATATCGTAATATTTGCACTAACAATATGGAAAACGAGGTGTCCCAATGTGTGATAGAACTTTAGAGTCGTGAGATTGAGAGAAAAAATATTCTTTTCTCCAATGAGAATCTGATTGCTAAATGTGTTGCCCAGGATGTGTTTTATACTGCTACTGATGCTACACTAATTGCTTGTCAATTTCATGAACTGTTTATTGCACTGAATGCTTCCAAGAATCGTGTTGTTGAGCTTGAGGGGGAGAATTGGAATTTGCATGAGAAAATTCAAAATGATGACCATGATAACATGGTTAAATGTTTTTCCAAACTAGAGGTTGATCATCTTAATTTGCAATTAAAATATCAACACTTAGAAGAAAGATGTAAAATATCAAATGCTAAGACATCTTTGGATGCTCCTGAATTTGACACATATTTTGAATTAAACAAACGCGATGAAAAAATTCAAGCTCACACAAACACGATTTAACAATTGAGGGCTCAAATTGCCCAATTAAAATCAAACAAGAGTGATGTATATGGCACCAATAAACCAGCGTCTTTAGATTCTCATAATTTTCACTATCAAGACACCATTTATAAGTTACACCATGAAAATGAGTGTCTTCGAGCTGAAAATTCAAAAGTCTAACAACATTTCAAAGAGTTATATGACTCAATTAAGGTCACAAGAAACAGTCATAATGAAAAGATAAATTCTTTGTTAAATGAAATCGAGAATCTTAAGACTCAGGTGAAAGGGAAAATGCCAACCATCACTGGTGATAATGTTGTTCCAAAGGTTTCTGCTTGTAGTAAGTATGCTGTTGATGTAGTGCCTATTCCTTTTCCCCTTAGGAAAAATAGGTCTGCCCACCAAGTATATCTCAATCTTCTTAAGGATAGCCTTGACACCTTGCGTGAGATCGTAGAAGAGGATAGAATAGTAAAACCACTTGACAAAAGAGATAGATTTCCTGCATCATCCTATACAACTAAGAACAAGCATGTAACCTTTGATGCACCACCAAGAACATCAGAACCCAGCACATCAAAATCAGGAAAACAAATGACAGTAAAACAAACTAATGTTCCCACCATTACTTCTACAGGAGTAAACTGTGACACCAAAGCTAGCGGGTCAAAGTCTAGAGACAATGCAAGGAAAGATAGGACTGCGCCAGCTAAGAGTGTTCACGAGAAGAAAGTAGAAGCCCAACCTAGGAACAATAAGTTTGCAATGAATGGAATGAATCGTGTTGATTCTAGTATTAAAAGTACTGTAATTAATTCGAATTCTAATGTTGTCTGTAAAACATGTAACGAATGTTTAATTTCAAGTAATCATGATGATTGTGTTGTGTGATTTTTGATGTCTCATAAACGATCCCAAGATAAGAATGTTAGGAAGACTGAACTGAGTAAGCAAATTTGGAAAACGACAGGAAAAATATTTGCTAATGTTGGTTATCAATGGAAACCCACTAGAAGGAAATTCACTTTAGGTGATCAGTGCCCCTTAACTAGATTGAATGATCGTAAAGTAGTGAATGTTAAGGAATGGAAACCGACTGGTCGAATCTTGCCTTTAGTGATACAATGCCCTGCAACTAGGTCAATTGCTGCTTCTAGTGATGTTTCCTCTGTAAATGCAATAGCATCTAAGAATCCTGTTATTCCAGAATTTGTTTGTGCTAACCAAACGGACCCCAACTGCACGTGGGGATCCACATTTTTCAGTTATCCATCATTTTCTGTTTTCAAATGCAGGTCGCACAAATCGTCCTTTGGTATTTGGACTCAGGCTGCTCAAAACATATGACTGGGGATCGCTCACCGCTCAAGAACTTCGTGAAAAAGTTCATCGGGACAGTTAGATTCGGGAACGACCATTTTGGGGCAATCATGGGTTATGGAGATTATGTTTTCGGTGACAGCGTAATCTCCCGGGTATACTACGTGGAAGGACTAGGGCATAACTTGTTTTCTGTTAGTCAATTTTGTGATTCCGATCTTCAAGTTGCATTCAAAAAACACACTTGTTTCGTCAGAGAATTGGATGGTGTTGATCTTCTTAAAGGCAGTCGTGGCACCTATCTATACACCATCTCTATTGAAGAAATGATGAGGTCCTCTCCTATCTGCTTGCTTTCAAAGGCCTCAAAGACCAAATCTTGGCTTTGGCACCATCGTTTAAATCATTTAAACTTCGGCACCATAAATGACCTTTCTCGCAAAGACCTTGTACGAGGCATGCCCAGATTAAATTTTGAGAAAGACCATCTTTGCTCTGCCTGTCAACTGGGAAAAAGCAAGAAACATACCCACAAACCCAAAACTGTCAACACCATCTTGGATGTTCTTCACACCCTTCACATGGATCTGTGCGGACCAATGAGAGTGCAAAGTATAAATGGGAAGAAATACATTCTTGTGGTAGTCGATGACTACTCTCGGTTTACGTGGGTGAAGTTTTTGAGAACCAAGGATAAAACTCCTGAGGTTATCATCAAACTGATCAAACAACTGCAAGTGAGGCTCAACAAAACTGTCAGAATCATCTGTACAGACAATGGAACTGAGTTTGTCAACCAACAACTCAGTGAATTCTATGAAAGTATTGGCATAACACAGCAGAAAAGTGTTCCACGCATACCTCAGCAAAAAGGTGTGGTTGAAAGAAGGAACCGTACTCTGGTAGAAGCTGCAAGAACCATGCTAATATTTTCCAAAGCATCGATGTTTCTTTGGGCAGAAGCAATTGCAACTGCATGTTACACTCAAAACCGATCCCTGATTCATAATATTCACAACAAAATACCCTATGAGCTGATTCATAGCAAGAAGCCAGACCTCTCTTTTCTTCGTGTGTTCGGTGCACTGGGTTATCCGACAAATGACAATCAAGATCTGGGAAAGTTGAAAGCTAAAGCAGACATAGGTTTCTTCATTGGGTATGCACCAGACCGCAAAGGATACAGAATCTATAACAAAAGAACCCTACAAATCATGGAAACTATTCACGTTACGTTCGATGAGCTAACTAAGCAACCGACTCCTGGACAAACTAGTTCTGGACCCGCTCCTAATCTTTTGACACTTGGACCAATCAGTTCAGGCCTTGTACAGAATTCCATGCCTACAGTTTCTTATGTACCACCTACCAGTGAGGAGTTGAAGAAGTTATTTGATCCGATGTTTGACGAATATTTTGAGCCACCAACGGTTAATATTACAATGGAAGATCCACTTGTACCTCCTGTTGCTGATGCTCAAATTCCATAAAACTCAGTAGGTCCATCGGTATCTGTCTCAATCAGTCAAGATGCACCATCTGCCAATCAATCAAATATTTAATCTTCTTTGGTGCAGCAAGGATCTGCAGATGACAATTCTTTTGAACTGAATTCTTTTGCTCCTATTGATGATGTTCCATTTGAGAATGTATTTGCTCCTGAATCTTCTATAGAGACATCCTCTTCAGGAGATCACAACACGGCAACATCTGTTCACCAACCTCAACCACATGATCTTCTCAGAAAGTGGACCAACGATCACGCCATTGACAACATTATTGGAAATCCCACTCGTCCGGTATCCACACGAAAGCAACTCGCCACTGATGCCTTGTGGTGCTTTAATTTTGTACTCTCCAAAATCAAACCCAAAGATTTCAAAGATGCAATGTCTAAAGACATTTGGTTTCAGGCAATGCAAGAAGAAATTCATGAGTTTGATAGACTTGAAGTATGGGAATTAGTGCCCGCTCCAGATTGTGCAATGATTATCGCTCTCAAGTGGATCTTTAAGGTGAAACTTGATGAACATGGTGACGTTCTGAAGAATAAGGCTCGACTTGTTGCAAAAGGATATCGTCAAGAAGATGGCATAGACTTTGAAGAATCATTCGCACCAGTTGCTAGAATTGAGGCCATCAGAATGTTTCTAGCTAATGCTGCCAGTAAAAAACATGATTGTCTACCAAATGGATGTCAAGACAGCATTTCTAAATGGTGACCTGAAAGAGGAAGTCTATGTTAGTCAACCAGAAGGGTTTGTTGATCCTAAGCATCCTACTCATGTCTACCGCTTGAAAAAGGCTCTGTATGGGCTAAAGCAAGCACCTATGGCGTGGTATGATACTCTATCAAAGTTTCTTCTGGCTAAAGGTTTCTCCAAAGGTGTTGTTGATCCTACTCTATTCACTAGGAAGACTGGTATTCATCTACTTATTGTTCAGATCTACGTAGATGACATCATATTTGCTTCTTCTGATCCGATGGAGTGTGATCGTTTTTCCAATGAGATGAGTTCCAAATTTCAAATGTCTATGATGGGAAAAATGTCTTTCTTCTTGGGTTTAAAAATTTCTCAAATTCCCGGAGGCATCTTTATTACTCAATCAAAATATGCAAATGAAATATTGAAGAAATTTGGATTTGATTCAAGTGATGCGGTTGACACCCCTATGATCGAGAGATCGAAGTTGGATGAAGATCTCTCTGGGATCCCGGTTGATCAAACAAAGTTTAGAAGTATGATCGGATCCCTAATGTATCTCACTGCTAGTAGGCCAGATTTATTGTTTGCGGTATGTATGTGTGGCCGATACCAGTCTAAGCCTACCAAGAAACATCTGGAAGCAGTAAAGTGGGTCTTTCGATACCTTCAAGGGACTATTCACATGGGTCTCTGGTATCCTAAGGACACCGTCATGGCACTCACGACCTATGCAGATGCAGATCATGCGGGGTGTCAAGACACTCGTCGGAGTACATCAGGAGGTGCTCAATTTCTGGGAGATAAGTTGGTCAGCTGGTCATCTAAAAGGCAAATGAGTACGTCTATATCTTCAACAGAGGCTGAATACATCGCCATGTCTGCATGCTGTGCTCAGATTCTTTGGATGAGGTCACAAATTTCAGACTATGGCTTGGCATACAACAAGTTCTCTCTGTATTATGATAACAAAAGTGCCATAGCTCTTTGCTGCAACAACGTCCAACACTCTAGATCAAAGCACATCGACATCCGACACCACTTTATAAGGGAACAGGTTGAAAAAGGGGTTGTTGAACTTTACTTCTTGAGGACAGAGTTTCAGTTGGCTGATATCTTCACTAAGGCACTTCCGAGAGAACGGTTTCAATTTATTCTCCCGCGACTTGGCATGAAGAGTTTGACTCCAGAAACACTCAAGAGCCTCCAAGAAGAAAACGGGGAGTAAAGCACTTGCTTCACATATCCTTGTATATATTTGTATATATTTTAAAACAAAAAGAAAATAGAAAATTATAAAACCTATAAAAAACCATAAAAATCAGAAAATCAAAAATACCAAAAATAGTTCTTCTAGGCACGTCTTCTGTTTATCGATAACATTTACGGACCTAGAAATGTCATTCAATAATGACACGGGTCTTTAAATGAAGCTCGAGTAGAAGTTATATTAACCGGTTAAAACATGTCTAATGGCTTGCTATTACTTCAGATAGCAACCCGCGTTCTATTATGGGGAAAGCATGTCGCCATAAAGACGGCTGTTTCACCAACTGGGTGATGTTCACCCAGGCATGGATTACTTTATATCCATGTTTCTCCAACTTGATGTACGATTCAGTGCATCATTTTTTGTATAAGAAGAGAAGTCTTCTTTACACCACAAACTCTTCGCATCTATGATTCTTCAGGAGAGTTCTGGTGTTTCACAAGGTGGTAATTGGACTTAAATTTTTACAAATGCTTCACGCTCAATTGAATGACTACAGCTCTTTAAATAGAAAACGGGTCATTCATTGAGGGGGAGAGTATTTGTTCAAATTTCTGACACCATTTTAAACTTTGTGCAACATCAGCAGTGACACTCTCTCTTGGTTTGAGAGGGAGCATAGTATGCACCATCATCAGAATATATCAAATCTGACCACATTTTCTCCCACATTTTTTCTAACTTATTTAAATCAATTGGGATCACAAATCTCAAAAGGTTTGAAATTTTTGATCGGGGGAGAGAATGTGATTTAAATATGAAACCTGATGAAAATGTGATTCTTTGGACTTAAGTGTAAGCTCTCCCATATGTGCTAAACTCTTTCGTATATTGTTAGGATTTATAAAAAGCGATGGTCATTGTCGTTATTTATTGTATTGATCGTGTCGTTGTGTAATTAGTATATTTAGTCAATAGGGCTTGGACTTAAGCTTATATGTTATGTATTGTATTAAAGAAGCCCATGTAATAGCCCACCCAAGTCCAAGCCCATCCATCACAAAATACTATAAATAGAACCTCCCATCCTCACTTGGGTGGTTGGTGTTCTGAAGGTGCTCTCAAGGTATTGTAGTCATTAGGGTTTGTATCATTGTTTTAAGTGTGTGATTTAAATGAAGCTAATATTACATGTTCCACTCTTATTTCTTTGATCATTCCTAGTAGTTGTTGTATTGGTTAGGATAGTTTATTAGTCATAACAAGTGGTATCAAGAGCATAAAAAAGTTAAAGCCTAGGATTATATACGGTTTTTCATTTCGCTACTGTTTCATTAGTTGTATTATTACATAGATTTTGATCGAAGCAACAAGGTAGTCGAAGCATTTTGATCGAACCAGAAAATTTCATCGAAGCATCTCATCATCATCGAACAACTAGCGAGTTAGCTAGGTTAATCGAACGAGTTTGATCGAACGAGAAAACTAGTCGAACGAGTTAAAACTAGTCGAACGAGTCACTTGACCGAACGAGTTTGATCGAACGAGAAAACTAGTCGAACGAGTCACTTGATCGAACGAGTTTGATCGAATGAGAAAACTAGTCGAACGAGTCACTTAATCGAACAAGTTAAAACTAGTCGAACGAGTCACTTGATCGAACGAGAAAACTAGTCGAACGAGTCACTTGATCGAACAAGTTAAAACTAGTCGAACGAGTCACTTGATCGAACGAGTTAAAGCTAGTCGAACGAGTAACTTTGATCGAACCAAGAGTTAGTCGAACGAGTAACCTTCATCGAACCAGTTAAGCTAGTCGAACGAGTGTTTAGTCGAAGCAAACTCTAATCAAAGCACTTACTCTAGTCGAACAATCTTTCTAGTCGTAGCAACAAACTTTAGTCGAACCAGAAACTGTTCCATAGTTGAGTTCCCTCATAAGTGATTTTTTTTAGTTTGTGATTTTTTTAAGATTGAAGATTGATAATATTGACAAGTAAGAGTAAAAGTTGTCTTCACGTTTGAGCATAACAGTAAAACTTATCTTTTATAGTATTGAGTTTGCATGTGATGCATTTGACGTGTATTTGCTTTTGAGACGTGTTTAATTTGACGTATGTTGCTTTTGATAACTTTTGACGTGTGTTTTGTGACTAATTGTAACACCCCAACCCAACAAGGGTAGAAGTATTACGTTATGGTGACTAATCAGAACAAACACAAACATATGATTCAATAATACAAATGAAATTCAAGGTTACAAAAGGTAAATCTGAAATACAAGGTACAATAATAATTTCTAAGTTTAAATAAAGTGAAACTCTTCTAATTGTCTCTAATCCAGCACATCTACAAAGCAAAGTCTTCTAAGTCCAGAAATACTCTCTTCCCATAACCCAGCTTCCTACTAAAACCTGCTTATTACCTGCCGCACACGAAAAGAAAACATGCGGCTGAGCTTAAAAAGCTCAGTGAACAGATACATATACAAAGCAAAGAATAACGAAACAGAAATATAATATGGCAATGGAAATGTCATAAGGTATAAACGAAACAAATGGATAATAAGAAAAGAATAGGATAGTCATCCACCACGAGCCCAGAAACAGATCACATCATATCGTAACCATCAATCTTCAAATCATATAGAGGGGAGACCTCTCAGATAATCAGATAATATGAGGGGTGTCCTCATTCTTCAAATGGAGTAGCTAGCTCCCAGAAATATGTGAAAGGCATGTATTGCACACAGTACCAGTCACCAGACAAATCATATCAAATCATATACAGTTAAATCCACTAAACAGAACAGATCTAGGATTGCAATCCATACGCCCCTCCCAAACAAATACTGGCCATAACAAATATAATGCGCATATCATAATCAAAATGGGGACGTGGTGGAACATCACTCTAGCGCCCTAGAGTCATGCCATTGGTGCATCAATGACACGGACATGGAACCCCCATGCCTAGTGAAATGGCTCGGGTATCAAACTAAGAGTCAGATATCATATCATAATCAGAGTGTCATATAACAAAGGTCAAATCAGATGGTCCATAACAGATGGTTCATAACAGATATATCAGATGAAATACCAAAGGTCCAAATCAGAGTTTAATCAGAAAGGTTCATAATAAAAGGGATCATAGCAATGGCTTTGGGAAATCTTAAACGAATCAGAATCAGAATCATATCAATGGGATAGGACACCCTTACTAATAAAAGGGCAGAGTATCTGTACCTTATGACGAAAGCAAAACAGAAACAAGCACAGAATATGGAAAACGGCTCAAGGTCTCTCCTTCTTCACACCTAAAGGAGTAGAAGGGAATTACAATTCATTCTTAATTAATTGCCTTTCCATTTTAAGTAACTTTCTATTTTTAGCAGGTTTCCATATTTAGCAAGTTTCCATAATTAGAAAGTTTCCTTATTTAGTAAGTTTCCATAATTAGCAATATTCAAAATATAACTTAGGTTAAGTCATTAATTAGGTTATTATGGAAATCACATTCATTTTAAATAAGTTATACAAGTTTAAGGTTAAATATGACAAGTTTTCATAACTTAGGGTTCAAAATGTAATTTATACCAAAGATGAAGGTTCAAAGTGAAAATATCATAAGTAATTCATTTTACTTCTTAAGTTATCCAGAGTTACACATTTAGTCCTTTAGTTTACACAATTTACACTATATACCCTTTAAATTACATAAGTTACATTTTAAACCTTATAACATTTATACTTACATATCAAACCTTTAGTTTACCAATATTACACAAAATACCCTTAAATTGATATGTGGTACGAATCACACCTTCAAGATTATAATAATTTCACAACAGTCCCTCAATTTACAAAGTTTATAATTTTAACCCTATAGTTTCCATTTTCAATCTTTAATTAATAATAATTACACAATGGTCCAATAATTCTCCAAATTTACACATTATCCCCTGAATATAATTTATTACATGAATCAACCTTAACATTCCAAAAATTACATATTTAGTCCCTCTATTTTAATTATTTTATAAACCAAATTACATATTAATTAATAAATCAAAATAACCCTTTTAAATACAAAATTAACACATGAGACCATCCTTTTATATTTTACACAATTTCCAGCAGGTCTAAAGTAATTTACAAAATTATCCCTTAAGTTTTTTAGAAATTACAAAATGCACCCTTCTATTTGATTTATACAATCGGTATACATTTTTATATCAAAATCAAAACCCTAATCTTCACCAATCATTAGATCATCATGACCACATCATTAAAACACATTAAGTTTCCAAATTTGATCATATAAACCCTAGGTCGATTTGGGTATTAGGGTTTTCACACTTTTTCTTTTATTTTCCCTTTATATGGTTTTAACAATAATTCGACATGGATGATTTTAGGCCTCAAAAATTCGAAGGAACATTTTTATGATGTTATATGATGATTATAGAAGCCACGAAAATTAATAACCTGGTCCAGAAAAATCGTATACATGATTTATAGATTTAATTCGATTTTAGGGTTTCAAAACACATAATTTCCATATGATCAATATATGGTGCATGGCCTGAGTTTATCATTTTTCCCACGTTGTATATGATTAGTATAAGCTTAGAAAAATACCAGATTGATTATAGAACGATCGGATGAACGATTTTGGATTTTTGACACACGGCTAGAACAACTCGACACCAATAATTCACCACGACTTCAAACGCGACCAAACCACCTTGTAGAAATTTTTCACAGAGTTTATATGATGTGAGGATCATGAGAAAAATATAAAACGAATTTTACAGTGATCGAATGAATTGTTTGTGAATTTACCTTACGATTGGATTATGCGAAAAGAAATAAAGCTAGCGATCAAAAAAGGGCTTCCCACGACCTAAACCAAATTTTCTTAGCTTCCTTATAATGTGTACAACACCAAAAAAATGTGCTATGAACTCCAGAAATTCGTATGAGCACTAGAGAGAATTGTTTGTGTGTTTTTGTTTATACGGCTAGGGTTTTTGGTTGTAATTGTGATTTATCAATTATGATGGAATTAAGGCCGAGTCAAAGGGGGAGGGAGACCAGAAAAATGTCCCACATAATGACCCATTCAATGAGAATAATTTCCATACTTAAATTTGTATTAAAATGTATTTAATTCTATTTTTAAAATTCAATTAATAATCATAATACTAAATAAAGTATCCATTCGGTTGAAAGAGGGGTAATTTGTTCATTTTGTAACTTGTAAAAATGTTAATCGCAATTGTCAAAATTATTTGGTATCATATCTTGTCCATTTCTAGAAGTTCGGGATCGATTCGGTACTTTATAAGTTAAATATTAAATTTTTAAGATCATAGGGGCAATTTGGTCTTTTTACCATGTTTTAGAATTTCGGGTTTTACACTAATACTATATTAACTTTAAGTGTTTGTGACTTTGTAACTTTGTGAGTAATTTTCAAGTTTGGGATTTATCAAGTTTGAAGTTTATTTACTTTGTGAACTTATCAAGTTTCTAAATCTCAAGTTTCTCAAGGATTATCAAGTTTCTCACAAGTTATCAACTTTCTCGGTTTATCAAGTTTCTCAACGACTATTCAAGGACAACGACAAAGGACTTAAACCAAACAAATCTCGTGAACAGTAACCAACCGTATCCTAGTTCTTTAACCGATCCAATACCATCTTAACCATTCAACAACAACAATGACTACTCAACATGACATCCACGCAGCCGGTGCTGAAAACCATCCTCCAATGCTAGAAAAAGGCAGTTATCTTCCATGGACAAGCCGTATGCTTCGTTACTTGAAAACAAAACCTAATGGACAAGGCAAACTCCTGATCAACTCCATCAAGAATGGTCCATTCAAACTTCGTCAGATTCAAGAAGCTGGTGATCCCAATCAAACACCTGCTGTTCCACCATCCTTTCGTACTCAGAAAGAAGAAGAGTACACAGAAGAGGATTGGAAACAGATTGAAGCAGATGACTTAGCCATACACCTAATTCAACTTGGTTTACCACAAGAGATCTTTTGTGCTGTTGACAGCTGTGAAACTGCTTATGATATGTGGGAACGAGTTAGGAGGCTATGTCATGGAACTGAAATTGGTCAACAAGACATTGAAAACAAGCTTCTAACTGAATGGGAGAAATTTTCATCCACTCTAGCTGAACCAATTGAAATCTACTACACAAGGTTTTGCACTCTCATGAATGAGCTCATCAGGACTAATTTAACACCTAAACATATTGTCCAGAACATCAAGTTTCTTAACAACCTTCCAGAGGAATGGGGACGATATGTTACGATTGTTAATCAAACAAAGAACCTTCATGAAGTGAATTATGATCAACTCTATGATTTCTTGAAACAAAACCAGAAAGAGGCAGATGAGGTTAGGAAAGAAAAGCTTGCCAAAAAATATGATCCTTTAGCATTACTTGCTCAGTCACCATCACCTTCAACAGTGAACACATCATCATCAACAAATCCCACTCAGAACTACATGCCACATGAATACTCTCCACAAACTGCTATCTTCCCACATCAACAATTCTATGCTCAAGAACAACAAGTCATTCCACAACAATTTTACCCAGAATCACCATACAATCCTAATGATGACATGTCTGCACTGTCTCAAGCATTCACCCTTCTATCAAAAGTTGTTCAAGGACGCTGATGCGTGGTTTTGCAACCTTACAACAGGTTTTACCTCTCGAGGGATCTCAAGAGGCTTACAACCCCACCAGGCAGTGTACCTGACTGATGTAGTATAGTGTAGTGGTAAGTACGGGGGATTGATCGTTCTCCACAGGGAATAGTGTTCGTTAGGTATGAAAAACTACTCTAATAGGTCTAAGGGTGAGAGAAGATTCTTTTTATGTTTTTATAATTTTATGAAAGCAAGTAAAATCTCGGGTTTGAAAGAGTGGGCGGAATTAGTTGCTAATCAACTAACCCAAATAACTACGAATGCAAATAAAATAAAATAACAGAAAATGAAAAGGTGGTGAAAACTTATGTGGAGAGAAATGTGTTTACTTAGATTTCCTTACTCCCTAACTATCTTTTACCGGTTGATTAGTATGTATTAATTGCGTGGATGACGGGTGTATTCCTTAATACCAATCGTGGGGTGGCGTACGTACTTCCCCAACTCTACAAGCTCCTACTTCACTCCTATGTCGAGCCGGCTAGGAAGCTCCTAACATGGGATCACTAGAATTCGCTTGTGCATTAAATACAACCATAAAAACCTTAGTACGCATTGGTTCATGTTTCTTAAGACGTTCAAGCAAGTTACCGAATAGGAAGTTAGCCAGTTTTCTTAAGCCTAACATAGATGAACAATCATCCAATACAACTAATAACACACTAATAACCAATAATCAATAGCTAGGTTTCATTAGATCTAAGCAAACACAAGATAAATCTAGCCTAGCATGTTAAACAAAAGACAAGAACAAGATAAAATCAAACAACACATAGACATATTGAATGATTAATTGATAACTTATCTTCAATGTAACATGGAAGATCCCAAGGCAAAAAGCCTTGAAAAAGCTGCTAAAATCGTCTTAGGGTTTTCACACACAAAGTTCCCCAATAAGTTCCACACTAATGACAAAAAATTGCAAAACTATATATAGACTTTTAGATCTGACGGCGTCACGTTATGGAGTGTGACGCCGTCACCTCGCCGCTTTTAGGGTTCCCGGATGGCCTTCTTGACGCCGTCCCTCTTTAGCTCTCCAAAATCCATTTTGGCTTATCAAGGCTTGACGCCGTCAGACTTAGGGGTGACGCCGTCCCTCTTTAAATTAAGCCGTGACGACCTTGATCACATTAAAGCGTGACGCCGTCAGAATTCCATGCAAATTTCTCTGGCTTATCATGAGTAATTTTCACATCCACCACTTTTGCCAAGCCATGACGCCGTCCAGAACAAATCCTGACGCCGTCAAAGGTAATTTCCAGCACAATTTTGAGACTTTGTCGTTTTCTTCACTTTTATGCTCCAAAAACGTCCAAAATACCTCCTTTTCCAGATTTCTCCTCAAAAGTACCTAAAATGACAAAAGGAACGATTTAGGGCAATATTTGATCAAATAAATACGATTTAGGGCTTAAATGACCCCTTAAAAGCGGTACACTTTTCGCTTCATCAAATACCCTTACACTTGAGATTTGCTTGTCCTCAAGCAAATGCGCTTTTATTCTAATCAAAATACAAGTTAGGAGTCATTTAACACTAATATAAAAGTAATTGCAACAAATAGTCATTCCACTTTAATCATAATAAGCATGGAGATTACAAACTAGCACCTCACAAGTAGTGTTTAGATACTCACATCTCTCAAGTGTCATCAAAATAAATCTCATAAATGAAAACGGATAATATCTCTCACTACCTGTCATAGCAAATAGATTACCATAGGCTTGGGAAAGGATCGAAAACCTCCTCCACTAGGCGTAAGCACCTAAGATAAACTATCAAAGAGGGCTTTTAAATGGGTTATAACGTTAGGTGTAGGGAAAAGAAAAACACGGTTTTGTTGGATAAAGGATATTTTACTGGTGGCGAGTTAAAGATCTTGATTAATTACATGTACTATACAATGTTGCTAAGCCAAGACTAGACTCAATCTTAAGCTAAAAACAAAATAACAAAAACATAAAACAAACATAAAATGAAACGGGATGGTAGTCCGTATGTTTTTTCTACTTTTCTTTTTCTCATTTTTTTGTATTTTTCTTGATTTTTTTTTTTTTTTTTTTTTTTTTTTTTTTTTTTTGCTACATTGCCCTACCATCCAAAATAATACATCACAGGGGCGTTGCATTCCCCTTTCACTTGAACTTTTACATAACTTTACAAAAAAATATTCTAATGACTCGAATTAAGATAATTAAAACACTTGGAGTACTTTTAAAATATTTAGCACATATGGGGGTAATAAATGATGTTCTTCCCCATTACTCCATTACACTAGTACTTTACCCATGAGTCCCAATCGTCCCAAAACAATATGTACAAGGATATGACTCGACTTAGCAACCATGTAATCAATTAGATAATTAACTTGGGTTTAAACAAATGTTGTCACAATAATGCACTAAAAATGAGTGCATACAAGGTAGGCTAAGGCGATTTGGGTGTACATTTAAGTGGGGTGTAAACAAATTCTTCCTTTAAGTAAAATGCTTAAAGGTCGAAACGAAAAGATAGGCTCTGAGGGGTGTACTAGGGGTATCGTGTACTAAAAATGAGTACAACGCAAAGGGTGTGGGAGAATTATAACAAAAACACAGGTGTAAAACAATGGGTTAATCCTAATGCCTCTTATCATGTAGTAAATCTAACTACACGAATGTAGTCTCACTTGTGGCCTCGGAATGGTCCTAACGCAAGTTCTAGAATCTAAGTGCTACCGGTACACACATCATAGCATAAATGCTTTTCCTACCAATTCTAGGGGCGAACCTCACATATTTGGGGGTGGAAAATTTTTTAGTGGTACGGTTTTTGTGCTAGTCATATAACTCCTATCCATGAGACGCTCATTAAGATCAAAGTTTCACTCCTAAATGTTGTAAAAAATTTTAAATTTGGCACTAAAATTACCCTAACAGGTATTTCTCTCAGTTTTATTACACATCTACCATTAAACAAACAAAAATCAAGCGTAATAGCATTCTCTAATCGTACTTTTACCCCCCCTTACACTTAAGATGAACATTGTCCCCAATGTTCAAATAACAAGATATAAAAGTAATAAGGTAAAAGAATGAAATCAAATACTCCCCTGATTCGCTCGGTGGATAATGAAGTAACACGGTTAGATCTTCTTCCAAGGTAATGTTGAAGCTCCATGACTAATGCATCGCCAAAAGCTTGATTCCACATACATTTCCTTGTCCAAAATAACCTGTTAAACCTGAGAAAACAAACACGAAAACCTGCATAACATCGGCGGGATAAATCTATATATAAGGATATAATGCTTGTGGAACGATTATTTTGTAGATTCCTGGAGATTATAAGTTAGAAATTTAATAAAAACTTTTTATGAAAACAAAACTTTCAAAAATTTTCAGAAAATTAAACCTGACGCCGTCAGGTTGTAACTCCTGACGTCGTCAGAAACAATCTGACAGAATTCTCATGTTACGTTTCCGGAAAATTTTTGGAAAAACCTACACCTTAGTTCCTGGAAATCCTGCAAAACATCATTATGACTCGATACAAGCATTTGACTCAAACAAATACTAATATGTATGTTCATTTATTACTATTACGATTCATGTTCATTTGTGTTCTAATAAACCGATTTAGATTTCCCTTACACTTAACTTTTGCAAAATACCTTTATATGTAGTTAAGACGAAGTTAAAAACAAGATAAAGCATTTTCACAAATTAGTTTTTAACATGAATCAATAATAATAAAACTTAAACACACATACGGAAACAAATAAAATCAAACAAACAAATAAATAAACACACAAAGCAAATAAAGCTTGGGTTGCCTCCCAAGAAGCGCTTTTCTTTATTAACGAGTCTTGTAGCTAGACTCAAAGTCACGTACATTACGTGATTCCATCATTGGTCACGGTTCCTAGGCCATTTTCCTTTGATTCTCTATCAGAATCACTTTCATAGTAAAGGTATTTCGGGTCCTCGAGATCAAAAGGATTGTTTCGGTATTTAGAACTAAGCTCCTTATCATGCTTAAAGAATCCACTTGACAGGTCAAAAGTGTCCTTACATCCCCTTCTCACATCATCATCACATAACACGAGTTGGGAACTTAACCCATCGAGCCCTTCATAATCAATCTCCTTGAATTCTCTCATCTTGTAAGGCGTTTGGTATGAGATTTCCCTAATCCCATCGGTGAAAGTCATGATCCCATTGGGCTCGTCCACAACCAAGCTTGTGGCCTTGCAAAAAGGTGTCCCAAAAACAACTTGTGATAACCTGGGATCGATGTACTTTTTGATATTATCGACGATTGCGAAGCTCATAGTGAATGTCATGTTTCCTACAAACACCTGTACATCATCATCTATGCCAATGTCGTCCTTCCCTTTATGAATCATTCCCCATCTGCAAATGTTGTTATAATGAAACAGGGACATCACATTTTTGGGTAAACATGTGTCGATGTAAACATTATAAAAATGCTTGTGACCAATCATGCAAGGTATTTTGAGATTATTCGGATCACATCGCTTAATTCGGCCAGGCCTTCTACCGCATAGCCCCCATGTTTTGCCACATGCTGATGGTTGATACTCATACACTTCTTCACAGCCATCCCAAAAAATCACTTTCCTGACACCATCGGTAAATAATGCACTCCTATCATCCTCATCGAGCATCACTCCCGTTGCATTTATGAATGGTTTGCCTAGAACAAGGCCAGTTAAGGATGGGCTGATGATAGAGTTCATGTTATTAATTACAGTTAACTCGATATGAAAGAGGAACTTTTCTATCACAATTGGTACCCTCCTTATCACCCCGATGATATTAGACCCTTCATATTTGACCTGTTCGGTGAAGGCTTCGTTATATAGAGAAAGGGATATTGCATTCATATAAGAATTGGGGTTTATGTAGGCATCTTTAATGAACTTTTTCCTAGTGGTGCAAGATATCTTAAAGACCCTGGGAGCGCCATCCTCTATTCTCTCTCCAAATCCCATAGGCAACTTTGCTATGCCCCTCTCAAGTTCCTCCACTAGGGGGCGGTCTAGCAGTAATGGGAGCCCATGAGGCATTTTGGATTTCTCTTCCGAGCCCTCCTCATCACTCACCTCTCTTGTACTCGAGTTTTTTGGTGAGTCTAGATAGTCGTCGGGCGCCTCGGGGTTCTTTTCGGGAACTTCACCCTCCATTTCATTGTCCATATTCTCGGTTGATTGTTGGTCCAGATTGGGTTTAGGAGCAGGTATTGTTGTAATGGTGTTCACGAAGTGGAGAGGTTTCGAAGGGGTATGAGTATCTCCAGTTTCTTTTCTGTTTTGTGATATGTGTTTGAAGAGTTTACTAGGGTGCTTGATTTTTACAGGAGGGGGTGTTTGGTGAGTCACCGTGACAGATTTGATCTCATTAACTCATGCCAACTCACAAGTTGACCTGCCAGCAAGGCGATCATTGATAACCTTTAACAGGTTATCAACCTTGTTGTTCATATCAACTTGCTGTTGTTTGAATTGATTCTCAAGTTTGGAGAGCTGTGTTTCTTGAGAGAGAATGAATTTTTGCAGTGATTCCTCGCGATTTTGTTGTTTATGCGTATGTTGCTGAGGATAATGTTCAGACCAGGTGAGTGGGGTAGAGTCATTGAATGATACGCTTCGAGTTTGGTTCCAACTAAAATTTGGCTTACTCTTCCATGCCTCATACCTATCTTCGGAATTCTTTTGTCCATAATCAGTAGTGAGCCACTTATCTCCCGCCTTATCGATTCGCGAGGATGCGAATTCTTTGAAAGCCTGTTTGGGGAGTTCCATGCAATCATGAGTGTCGTGGGGACCACTACATAATTTACACGAAGAAGTGATTTTGTTCACTTGGCTTGAAGGTTTAGGAGCCTCGTAGGATTTCATAAGAAACTTGACTTGGTCTTCAAGTTCTATGATCCTACGGTCGGAAGTGCTTGAATTGTTCGAAGGCAAAGATATTGCCTTGACCGTTTTATTCAAATCACGGGGATCACTCCAACTTTCGTTGTCATAAAGAGCAAGATCCTCTAGGAGAGCCCATGATTGTTCCGCACTTAGATCACGTAGCTTTCCACCGGCCGATTGGTCAATGGTTTGCCTCGTGTAGAGATTGATATGGTCATAGAAGATTTGGATTTGGAGCCAAAGTTCTATGCCATGGTGAGGGACTTTTTGGAGTAAGTCCTTGAATCGAGTCCATGCCTCGTAGAGGGTTTCGCCTTGACGTTGTTGGAACATCAAGATATCATTCCTTAGCTTGGTAGTTCTTCCCGGTGGGAAAAACTGAGCAAGGAAACGAGTAGTGAGATCATCCCAAGAGGTGATGGATCCTGCGGGTTGACGCTCTAGCCATTGACTAGCTTGGTCCCGCAAAGAGAATTGAAAGAGACGCAGTCGGGTCGTCTCTCGAGTGGCAACATCAAGGTCTATAGAATCAACGATTTTGAGAAAGTCCTTGAGATGTTGATTAGGATCTTTAGAACGAAGTCCATGGAATGCGCATCCACTTTGCACCAACCGGATGGTGTCGGATCGCAAGGGAGTGATATTGGCCCCTTGAGTGAGCTCAATGGTGTTTCGATAGCCATGGTGGCTAGCACGGGAGTACTCTCCTAAAGTACGGGCTCTAGGAGGTGGTGGTGGTTGTTGTGGTGGTGGGTTGTTGGGATTAAGGATATTACCATCTTCCATGATGTCGAATGGTAATGGTTACGAACAAAGAAACGAAGAAAATAGATAGACTAAAGAAAACCTAGAAAAAGAAAATAAAAATCTCACTAGAAAGGAATCTAGTGAGTAGACCTATAAAATAAAAAATCAACCTAAACAATAACTATTCCCCGGCAGCGGCGCCAAAAACTTGATGCGTGGTTTTGCAACCTTACAACAGGTTTTACCTCTCGAGGGATCTCAAGAGGCTTACAACCCCACCAGGCAGTGTACCTGACCGATGTAGTATAGTGTAGTGGTAAGTACGGGGGATTGATCGTTCTCCATAGGGAATAGTGTTCGTTAGGTATGAAAAACTACTCTAATAGGTCTAAGGGTGAGAGAAGATTCTTTTTATGTTTTTATAATTTTATGAAAGCAAGTAAAATCTCGGGTTTGAAAGAGTGGGCGGAATTAGTTGCTAATCAACTAACCCAAATAACTACGAATGCAAATAAAATAAAATAACAGAAAATGAAAAGGTGGTGAAAACTTATGTGGAGAGAAATGTGTTTACTTAGATTTCCTTACTCCCTAACTATCTTTTACCGGTTGATTAGTGTGTATTAATTGCGTGGATGACGGGTGTATTCCTTAATACCAATCGTGGGGTGGCGTACGTACTTCCCCAACTCTACAAGCACCTACTTCACTCCTATGTCGAGCCGGCTAGGAAGCTCCTAACATGGGATCACTAGAATTCGCTTGTGCATTATATACAACCATAAAAACCTTAGTACACATTGGTTCATGTTTCTTAAGACGTTCAAGCAAGTTACCGAATAGGAAGTTAGCCAGTTTTCTTAAGCCTAACATAGATGAACAATCATCCAATACAACTAATAACACACTAATAACCAATAATCAATAGCTAGGTTTCATTAGATCTAAGCAAACACAAGATAAATCTAGCCTAGCATGTTAAACAAAAGACAAGAACAAGATAAAATCAAACAACACATAGACATATTGAATGATTAATTGATAACTTATCTTCAATGTAACATGGAAGATCCCAAGGCAAAAAGCCTTGAAAAAGCTGCTAAAATCGTCTTAGGGTTTTCACACACAAAGTTCCCCAATAAGTTCCACACTAATGACAAAAGATTGCAAAACTATATATAGACTTTCAGATCTGACGGCGTCACGTTATGGAGTGTGACGCCGTCACCTCGCCGCTTTTAGGGTTCCCGGATGGCCTTCTTGACGCCGTCCCTCTTTAGCTCTCCAAAATCCGTTCTGGCTTATCAAGGCTTGACGCCGTCAGACTTAGGGGTGACGCCGTCCCTCTTTAAATTAAGCCGTGACGACCTTGATCACATTAAAGCGTGACGCCGTCAGAATTCCATGCAAATTTCTCTGGCTTATCATGAGTAATTTTCACATCCACCACTTTTGCCAAGCCATGACGCCGTCCAGAACAAATCCTGACGCCGTCAAAGGTAATTTCCAGCACAATTTTGAGACTTTGTCGTTTTCTTCACTTTTATGCTCCAAAAACGTCCAAAATACCTCCTTTTCCAGATTTCTCCTCAAAAGTACCTAAAATGACAAAAGGAACGATTTAGGGCAATATTTGATCAAATAAATACGATTTAGGGCTTAAATGACCCCTTAAAAGCGGTACACTTTTCGCTTCATCAGACGCTATTCCACACCCACCAACAACAATCAAAGGATTGCATCGAACACTCGCTACAGGCAGTTTGCTCAACCGGGTTTCAACATGGGTCAACAAGGACAAATGGTTGGAGGATATGGGAATCAACAGGGATATGCTCCTCAGATGGGTAATCAAGGGCAGTATATGGGAAATCAGATGGGTCAGTATATGGGTAATCAGAATCAGATGGGTCAAGTTGTTGGAAATAGAAGAGGTCAGAATATGGGAAATCAGGTTGGGAATGTTGCTGCTCCCGTAGTTGGGAATGTTGGGAATATGAATCAAGGAAATGTGTTGAAATGTTTTAACTGTCAGGGTACTGGTCATATGGCAAGAAACTGTCCCTCCAAGCCAAAAAAGAAAGATCCCGAGTATCTTCAGAAAGCTTTGCTCTTAGCTCAGAAGGACAAGGCAGGGTTTCAGTTAAGTGCTGAGGAAAATGATTTCATGGCACTGATGGATGACTCAGAGGATTTGGAGGATATCGATGCCAACTGCATCTTCATGGAAAATCTTCAGGAGGTTAAATATGACACGAATTCTGAAGCACCTCCTGCTTATGATGCTAATGTGATATCTGAGGTACCTACATATGCTACATGTCACAATAATGAAATATTTGATATGTCACCTCAACACGAACAGCATCCTGCGACTCCTACTCTCACTTATGATACATATATGGACTCCCCAAGTTGTAGTAATACTAATTTGGCTACTCCAGTTATGAATCCTAATGGTGACTTTGAGTCACAGCATACTGAGACTGAAGAGGAAACACGTGCTTTATTTGAATCATTATTGCAAAATTGTGGTATTGAAATTGAAAATGTCAAAAAGATCAATAGCGATGTTAAGGCCGCTAATGAAAAATTGACCACTGAGCTTGAGAGATACAAGGTGAACGAAAAAGCTTTTGAATTTCACCACAAACGACTGTCAGAACTTGAAAATGGTTAGAGTGATTCTGTTTCAAGGGAGAAACATTTGCAAATCAAATACGACACTCTTGATGTTAAATTGAACATGCAAATTAAATCCCTAAAAGCAGAAATTTCTGATCTAACCAACCAACTTTCTAAACAAAAATCAATTTGTTCTGATCTTGAAAAAGAAAAGAACGAGTTGCATTCAAAGTTTTCAAAACGAGAAGATGAACTTCTTGATGAAGTACTTGACAAACAGGAAACTATTAAAAAGTTAGAAGAAATGCTTGTAAAAACGGGTCATTCAACTCAAATGATTAATATGATAATTAACGACAAAAAACCCGATTTTACACACAAGAAAGAAAATGGCTCTCGGTTGTGAAAACCCTTGTTATCTCAAGAAAGCTCAGAAAGAACAGAATGTGCTATATAATGGTAATATTATAAATGATGTGCATAATCCACCTGCTTGTTATAATTCGCATGAAACGATTGAGCTTACGAAAGAGAGTCGAAACAAAATGAGACAATTGAATAGAGAAATCAAACCGATTGATTATAATGAAGCTAACAAACTTGCTGGTGTTCATCTTGTTAAAAAGGAGTCACCTTTGTTTTTCAAAAAACCAGTGGCTGCCTCAAAGTTCAAAGTTGTGTCAAAACACCTTTCTAACATCGAACAAATGTACTCTAACAACACTTCCACAAGTGAAGCTAGAATATTTTTGGCTGATCTTAAAAGGAGAGTTGAAATGCTTCAAACTGTTGTGGCAACCAAAACTGATGCTAAAATAAACGATTAGTTTTCAAGTTTTCAAACTGAACAGAAAAAGATGTTCGAAACAGAGATTACTCCCATTGTATCTGGCATACATGCAAGAGAAATTCATGTTGAGAACGCAATTATCCAAGAAGTAACTGAATTTGTCAAGGACCACACATCCTTGGTAATTGAAGCTAATGAAAACATTGAAAAAATCAAAGTTTTGGAAAAACAAAATGACGCACTCTCTGAAGAAGCTCTTTCAACTGATATTATGTCCATTATTTATCAAATGTATTCTATTGAGGATGATGAAAGAATTCGAGCCGAGACTTCCGAAATTGTTTCAAAATATGAAAATGCATTTGCAAAACTTGAAAAAGAAAATGTTACATATTTTAAACAACTAGATCGAAAAAAGGAAGAATGCAAGTATGACAAACTGTCGTATGAACGTTCTTACAAAGAAATGCAAAAACAAATTGATCTTTTGAAGTCTCAGCTTGAATGTCAAAAAGGGAAGGGTGAAGAAATTATTGCAAAACCAAAAATGTCAATTTCACAATCTGCTCCTTCACCCTTGCCCAAAGAAAAAAGCAAAAGAGAAAGTAGTTGTCACAACACCAAATGTGATAGCACCTGGACTTTATAGGATTAGTACCACTATTGCATCTACCTCTACATCTAAAACATATAGGGCGATAGACAAAAGTGTTAAGGAAAATCCGAAAGAGACTAGGAAAGCTAACACTGATTCAAAGGACAACAAGATAAATCCTAATGAGTGTGCCTTACCTTCTACAGGAGTAGAAAGTACCTCTAAGAGCAGCAGACCCAAGCCTAAGAGCAATACAAGGAATAGAGTCGCGCTTGCTTCTAAGAGTGAAATCAAGAATAAAATGAAAGAAGTAGAAGAACACCCTAGGTTTTTATCGCTTTCCAAGAAGAAACTTATGTCATCTGAATGTAATGTTAAAGACAATATTTCTAGTGCATGTAATGAACCAGTTTGTTTAATGAACAAGAAATCTTTGTCTGAAAATGTGGGTGATGATATTGTTTCTAATGTTGTGCATGTGAATGATAAGCCTGCTAAGAAAGATGTTCCTTCAGAAAATACAGCTAAGACTAGATACATTCAAAGACTTATTGCAAAGTCTAGGAAAACAACTTGTAGTCTGCTGCCTAGGAACTATCTTAAGATGTGTGTATGGATTCCAACGGGTAGAGAATTCAGTCTAGAAAATGGTAGAATAAAAATGGCTAAGGAAGAACCAGTAAAAACCGTCTATGATTGTATTTCTCCTGTTATCCCTAACCCCATGGAACCAAATGATAAACGGTTTCCAAATGCACAATCATCTATTATTGGCAGGTTATCGAAATATGTCTTTGGATCGTCGACTCGGGTTGCTCCAAGCACATGACCGGGAATCTGAAGCTGCTGATCAACTTTGTATGGAAGTTCATGGGAACAGTTCGGTTTGGAAATGATCATGTAGCAGCTATTCTGGGTTATGGAGATCTACAGTTTGGGAATTTTTTAATCACTCGAGTTTACTATGTCGAAGGGTTGGGACACAACCTGTTTTCAGTCGGACAATTTTGTGATGCAGATTTAGAGGTTGCATTCAGAAGAAATACATGATTCGTTAGGAACTTGGTTGGTGATGATCTATTAACCGGAAATCGTGGAACCAATCTCTATGCTATCGACATAAACCAAATGGCCTCGTCATCACCAATTTGTCTTATGACAAGGGCTGACGATACTAAGTCCTGGTTGTGGCATAGACGCCTTTCCCATCTCAACTTTGACACGATCACAAAGCTTGCCAAAGACAACATCGTCACCGGTCTCCCTAAATTCAAATACACCAAAGAACACTTATGTCCATCATGTGAACAAGGAAACAGCAAAAGGGCAACTTATAAACCTAAAACCGTTCCCAGTTCGGTTGATAAGTTACATCTATTGCACATGGACTTATGTGGCCCAATGAGAGTTGAGAGTATCAATGGGAAGAAGTATATTCTTGTGATTGTCCATGATTACTCAAGATATACATGGGTAAGGTTTTTGAGATCAAAAGACGAAGCACCTGGAATCATCATCACCTTTCTAAAGTGAATTCAAGTTCTACTTCAAGCTTCAGTTAGGATTGTAAGAACTGACAATGGCACATAATTTACTAATCAGGAGTTACGAACATATTTTGAAGAAACTGGAATTACTCACCAGACATCAGCAGTCAGAACTCCACAGCAGAATGGAGTAGTTGAAAGAAGAAATGGAACGCTTGTGGAAGCTGCTCGCACTATGCTGATTTATTCCTGTGCACCGTTGTCTTTATGGGCTGATGCTGTTTCCACTGCCTGTTTTACTCAAAACCGATCCCTAATCCATCCAAGATTCAATAAAACCCCATACGAACTAGTGAACAACAGAAAACCCGATATCTCTTATCTTCATGTATTTGGCGCTTTGTGCTATCCTACAAATGATAGAGAGGATCTGGGGAAGCTGAAGGCTAAGGGTGATATTGGTATCTTCATTGGTTATTCAGATAACTCGAGGGCATTCAGGGTGTATAATAGAAGAACGAAAAGAGTAATGGAGACGATGAATGTGAAATTTGATGAGATTTCACAAATGGCTTCTGAGAGACTCGCTCTAGAACCCGCGCTTAACCCAATGGCTTCTAATCGTATCGGATTAGGACCCGCACCACAAAGTCAAACTTTTGGACACATCAGTTCAGGACTCACACCCCACGGAGCTCAGTCAACTAAACCTACAAATCAAGAACTGGATAATTTCTTCGAGTTTATGTATGATGAGTACTATGGTGGAGCTTCAATAGATACATCACAACAACGTTCCGCTGCACCAGCTCAACAACAACCATCACCACCACCACAAGATGCATCTACTACAATTGAAGCTGAAGCACCAACTCCCTCCACATCAATATCATCTACATCTACTCCTGCCACTCCAGTAATTGAGATTGTTTTACCAACAGTTGATGAGCAAACTCAAACAACACCAAATCAAGAAGAACCATACCAAAACGATGCTGTGTTAGAAGAAGAAGAACCATTTGAAAACCCATTTGCTACGGAATCTGCTGAATCTTCTTCTCGGTTATATGAACCATCAAACACGCATTCGTTAGATTCAAGGTACCCTTCAACGTTAAAGTGGACTAAAGACCATCCAATAGAACATGTCATTGGTGAACCTTCAAGGCCAGTACAGACGAGAAGACAACTTGCAACCGATTGTGATATGTGCATCTTTGCCTGCTCAGTCAGTTTAAAAGAGCCAGAGAACATTCAGAAAGCAATGTCAGATGATGCATGGATTGAAGCAATGCAGGAAGAACTTCTCCAATATCGACTTCATGACACTTGCGATTTAGTGCCAAGACCTCTAGACAAACTTGTCATTGATCTTAAGTGGATATGGAAGAATAAAAAGGATGAAGAGATGACTGTTATTCGCAACAAAGCTCGTCTCGTGGCCAAGGGATTTAGACAGGAAAAGGGAATCGATTTTGATGAGTCATTCGCACTAGTAGCTAGACTTGAAGCGGTCAGGATTTTCTTAGCATACGCGGCTCACAAGAACATCACGGTCTATCAGATGGATATCAAGACGACTTTCTTAAATGGAACTCTGAAGGAAGAGGTGTACGTGAGTCAGCCAGATGGAATCGTAGAAAAAGATCATCCCGACTACGTCTACAAGCTCAAAAAGGCTATCTATGGTCTAAAACAAGCCCCAAGGGCATGGTACGATGAACTCTCATCTTTCTTGCTCTTAAATCATTTCTCCAAAGGAACAATTGACCCGACCTTGTTTACCAAAAAGTTTAATGATGACATTTTAATTGTTCAGTTTTATGTGGACGACATAATCTTTGGGTCCACTAATCCGAAACATTCCAAACTTTTTGCAAATCTCATGAAAAGTAAATTTGAAATGTCTATGATGGGCGAATTAAAATTCTTCCTTGGACTTCAAATCCATCAATCCCATCATGGTATTTTCATTAATCAAGCGAAATATACAATTGAGATTTTAAAGAAACATGGAATGGAAAATTGTGACTCTGTTGGTACTCCAATGGTCACCTCACCCAAAATCGGTGCTGACTTATATGAGAAACCCATTGATCCGAGGAAATATCGGAGCATGATTGGGTCTCTCATGTACTTAACTGCTAGCCGACCCGATATACAATTTGCTATTTGTTTATTAGCACGGTTTCAGGAAAGGCCTACCGAACTTCACCTCAAAGAGGTTAAACGGATCTTTCGGTACCTTCGAAGAACCATTAACATGGGACTTTGGTATCCGAAGGATTCGGAGTTCAATCTAACAGCCTTTGCAGATGCCGATCATGCTGGTTGTCAAGTCACCGCAAAAAGTACATCCGGAGGAGCACAATTTTTAGGAGAGAAGCTAGTAGGCTGGTCATCAAGGAAACAAGACTGCACAGCGCTTTCAACCACAAAAGCCGAGTATGTGTCTCTATCTGCGTGTTGTGCCCAAGTTCTATGGATGAGGACACAACTCACAGATTATGGCTACTCTTTCAACCACATACCTATGTATTGTGACTCGAAAAGTGCCATAGCCATCTCGTGCAATCCAGTTCAGCACTCCAAGACCAAGCATATTAGAGTCCGCTACCACTTTATCAAGGAACACGTTGAAGAGGGTACTGTTGAATTATTTTTCGTAAAGACTGAATACCAACTTGCCGATCTATTTACTAAAGCCCTCCCAAAAGAGCGGTTTGAATACTTAGTTCGTCGAATTGAAATGCGAAGCCTAACTCCCGAAGAGTTAGAAAGTCTTCTCGAATCTTCTTGAATCATCTCACTGAAGCTTCGCATGTAAATATTTTTGAAAAACATAATACAAAATTTGAAAAACCAACAAAAACAAAATATAAAAATATAAAATTTCACAAAGACATAAAAAAATATAAAATACAAAAATCAAAAAATATTCTTCTCACGACATGTCTCTTGTATAAATCAATATTCTGTACGTACCTAGAAATGTCATTCAACAATGATACGGGCATGTACAGATGCTTGAGCAAGAGTTCATTTAAACATTTTCTAAAACATGTCGTTCTCAAAACTTTCTTCTTATCGGCTTTCGTGCATTTCAGTACGAAACCCGCGCTACAATGATGACTTCTGATTATATCTGATCAGGACTCGCATTGTTAATGGCAAACAAAATCAAAGAATCCTTGAGCAAATGATCAATATTTTTCAAAAATATTTTTCAAAATCTTTCCCCAAATTCTGTGCTCAAGATTCTTCAAAAGTGCAAACTCCCTCTATACCCTTAAATGATTTTTAAACTCAAATGTTTAAAGAATATGCTTTATTTAAGGGGGAGTATAAAATTTAACATGCAAAATGTTCCAATTTCATGCTAAAAATCCGTCTCTCTCCAAAACACTTTCATTTTAATCAGTTGGTATCAAAAATATCAATGCTATTTTTGAGGGGGAGAGAACGTGATTAAAATGTGATCAAAGTTCGTGGAATCTTAAAGTATGCTCACCAGACAGACTCAGCATGAACCCTCGAATTGACGAAACCAAATGTCCATTTTCGAAAAGACTAGTCCGGGACGGGTAATAATTTCAAGCTGGTTTTCCAGTGATGTAAGCGTGTCTCGCAAAGGACTTGTCTGAGTAGAATGTACCAATTCGAGAGATGATCATTGAATATGACCGGGACGGGTAATAATTTCAAGCTAGTCTAACTAGTGATGTAAGCGTGTCTCGCGAAGGTCATGTTCATTGAAAGTCGATCAATTCAAAATGTGCGAACTCTACCCAACATGTGCAATTTTAGTTAAAAATGCATGAGCACATGTGAAGGGGGAGTATTTCAAAAATATAAAACTCTCAAAGTGATAACTAAATGTGTTTATTCATAAACACTTTGAGAGATTTTCAAAAGGTTTTATGGAAAATCTAGGATAGTCATGGAGTTATAAGGTGACTAAGGTTAGGAAAAACCGTCCTATGATCCGCCAGAGCCGGAGGGATCTACCCAAGGACAAATCCAATAGATTAGAATTAAAAGTCCTTACGTATGATTGAAAAAAGAGTAAATGAGAAAGGGAAAGAAGGGGTTGAAGAATTAAAAAGAAAAGTTAAATGAAAGGGTTAAAAGAAATAGCCCTCCATGAAAACTTAAGGCAGAAACCAGGCCAATACATCTGCTATCGGTATTCACTAAAGGTGATACTGATATTGAAGACAAGACGTCATGGACCCAGTGACGCGCTGCACTACCCCTCCTAGCCACTCAGATATATCTCAAAAGATATTTGTTTCATTCTCACGGAGAACACTGCATAATCTATCGGCCTCTTGTTAGGATCTCTGAGAAATAAGGGTTTCTCATTGCTGGGAGGATTGTTGGGATCTGAGAAATAAGGAATTTCTCATTGCTGCCGATAGTGAAGCTGGTTCCTGCCGATAGTGTTGCATTGCTGCTGCGGTTGGTTCCTGCCGATAGTATTGTTTTGTTTCTGCCGATAGTGCTTATTGCTGCGGATATTATTGTTTGTTATCCGTAGGTTTAGAAAGTTTGTTAGATTTATTTTTAGAAGAGATCTTGTTTATCTCTTCACACGTTTTCTTGTAAGACGGGTTAGGGTTAGGGTTTCTTATCATTATAAAAGAAACATCCCATCTATGAGTTTAATGTACCTTTAACGATTACAATATTCAATAACACAATTCTTAGTTCATAGTTCGATCCATAGAGGATCATAGTCTTCTTTGTCTTTTCTTCTTTATTATACTTGTTGTTTAGTTTCCGCATAAACACTTGTATTCCATACAGAGGTTCTTGTTTAACCAAGTTCAATCAAGCTCGAAGTACTCGATCCTACACCTCTCATTCTGAGATGTGTTGATATTGAAAAGGTGGCACTCTGCTCCATGCCTCCGACGACTAAAAACCAAAACGCACAATAGAGTCTAGAGCCATGAGATTCATCAAAATATCTCGTTAGGAACACTTCCAATATGATACACTTGTGTTCGCCAAAAAGGACACAAGTTGTAAGAAAATGAAGTCTGGAGAGACATTGTCTGGTGCATCTTCCTTTATTCCTGCTGAAGGTTCTCAGGATGCCACATTCAGTTCACCAATTCCTAATGTAGATGCATCTGAGACACCACAAGAAGGTCTTATTTCTGATGGTATTCCTGCTGATCATGTCTCTGTTTCTGCTGAACAATCTTCTTCAGTTCCTATCCTGCAATATGGTCTAAGGACAAGGCAGAAGAGTCACTCTCACCGCTCTTCTTCTATGGATATTTCTGAAGTGGATGATCATGATTTGATTAGAGTTGACTCAGATAGTGATTCAGAAGGTGATTCCATTCATTCTTGGGGTAATATTGTTCACTGGGAGATTAGGTCTACTTCTGATGGTGAAGTCAATGTTCGGTTTTCTCTTAATGGGACAGTCAAATTCTTTACTTTTTTGAGGGAGATCTTGAATAAGGTAGAAAGGAAAGATTTGGAGCATCTTTATAAGATAGTGGATAATTACTATCAATCTCATACTCCTACTGGGATTGGACTACTGCTTTGGGGAGATTTACAAGTCTTGATGAATTCATTGGAAGGAGAAAAGGCTAAATTGGTATGGGGTAATCAATCATCCTGGAGAGTATTTTCTTGGAGACTATATCCTTCTTCCAATGTTCATGTAGTGGAGCTCATCTCTGGCAAGTTCCTGACTATGTTTGTGGATATCTCTTATCCTTTATCTGAGGGAGTTTTGAAGAGAATGCTCACACAGAAAGTCAGTGTTCCCAAGCATACAATCGGAAATGATTTAACTACAGCTGAACAGTTGGTCAAATTCATCAAAGATCAACTTGCAGCTAAAGGTTCATCAGCTTAAGGGGAGGATTGAAGCTTAAGGGGAGATTGCAGCTTAAGGGGAGGATTTTTCTTGTTGTTGTTGTATATCCTTCTATCTTTCTTTCTTTTGGTTTCTATTCTTATTTTCTTTCTTTTGGTTTTGGTTTGTTTCTGATTTCTTTTTCTTAGTTCAAAAAAAATAATTAAAAAAAAAATTATTGTGTATATTTTGTGTGCTAATAAGTTGGTTTTGAGCAACACCTTGCAGGTACAGTGTTGGTGTTTACACCTGCACAATAAATGGTATTCAACTCACCATGTCTTGCAGACAAGAAAGAGTTGGCTCACCATGAGGGTACGGCTCTGGTGTGATAATCAAATCCGTTGATAGCTGTAATAGCTTGCTCAAAGCTATAGGGTACTTCAACTCACCCATGATTCAGTTCTGAGAGTTGAAAATGGTTCTCAATTCACCATGGATGTAACCCTTTAAGGGATCCACAGAATTGGCTAGTCCACAAAAGTATGGTTTGTGGTAAAGACATTTGGTATCCATATTTGGTATTCAATTCACCAAGGTTTGCTGTAACCAAAGCATTGACTAGTCCTGAGCAAACGGCTACAGGTAAAGACAAGTCAAATCCGTTTATAGTTGCTGATTTGCTAATAAATCAGATGGTTATCAATGTACCATGGTCTAACACATCTAAACATTGGCTACTCCAGTAGTGATGGCTATTGGTAAAGAGACATCAAATCCATTAATTTTCAATGATTCACCTCTCACAGGAGTTAACACACCTGGATGTGATGAGAATAGTATGAAACTTAAGTGATTTGATGTACATCTTGTCATAGTCGCAGCCAAGTTAAGTGAATGTCATGGTGACCAGTATACATGTTCTGAAGAAGATTTCCTATTCCTGCTGAACTATTGAAGTTGCTGCTGGATGCTATAGAGGTTGGAATCTTGCAGGTTATGGATGTTACTGCTGGTTACTGATTATTGCTGCTGCTAAGTCGCAGTCCTCAAGCCTGAGAAGTTCAAACTATATCACATTGGAATCTTGCAGGTTAACCTAGTCAACCTCAAGATTAGGGGAGGATTGTTAGGATCTCTGAGAAATAAGGGTTTCTCATTGCTGGGAGGATTGTTGGGATCTGAGAAATAAGGAATTTCTCATTGCTGCCGATAGTGAAGCTGGTTCCTGCCGATAGTGTTGCATTGCTGCTGCGGTTGGTTCCTGCCGATAGTATTGTTTTGTTTCTGCCGATAGTGCTTATTGCTGTGGATATTATTGTTTGTTATCCATAGGTTTAGAAAGTTTGTTAGATTTATTTTTAGAAGAGATCTTGTTTATCTCTTCACACGTTTTCTTGTAAGACGGGTTAGGGTTAGGGTTTCTTATCATTATAAAAGAAACATCCCGTCTATGAGTTTAATGTACCTTTAACGATTACAATATTCAATAACACAATTCTTAGTTCATAGTTCGATCCATAGAGGATCATAGTCTTCTTTGTCTTTTCTTCTTTATTATACTTGTTGTTTAGTTTCCGCATAAACACTTGTATTCCATACAGAGGTTCTTGTTTAACCAAATTCAATCAAGCTCGAAGTACTCGATCCTACAAGTGGTATCAGAGCCTGGTAAGGATCTCTGATAAAGAAGGAAACATTGTTGAAGTGTCTCTCTTGAATCTTTTCACAATGTCGCTATCAGGTGATAGATTTGAAATGTGTGCAAGGAAGATTAGGAGTTTGTTCCATAATAAGTCTATAGAAATGCTGACTGATAAAGATGAATCCTATGAAGCAAAAGAAAATTTGGAAGAATATGCTCTGTTGGGATTCCCATCTCAGGTACAAAGATGTAATCCTGCTTGTCAAGAATTATACTCAACTCTTAATAATGAATATGGTGACATGAAATCCAAGTATAATGAATACTTTATTAAGGTACAAGCTTATGACAATGCAGTTAAAACATTAGAAAAACAAAAAGTTTGGTACCAAAATAATCAGTTAGCTTATGAAGAAAAGATAAGGGTTTTAGAGAGGGACTTGAAAAACACCACTAATGAACTTAAATATTTCGAGTCTCAAAAAGCTAAGGTGGTGTTAGAGAAACAGGATTTGCAGACTAAGCTAGTCAATACCTTGGCTAGGTTTGATAAATGGAAAGATTCATCTAAAAACCTAAACAAGTTAGTTGATAGTTCTATGTCTACAAAAACTAAAAGAGGTTTAGGTTATGGTAACCTGATTGGGCTAAATCAATTTTATGACCCTAATGAGTATAGTGTTTTTAACCCTGAACCTGTAGACTACCAAATACCTGTTAAGTATGTGAAAGAAGGAGGAATGAATGTTGTTCCTCCACCTATCAGAGGAGTCTTTAAGCCTGTCCCTATCCATTCAGACTCTGACATTGACTCAAATGAGTCACAAATGGTTTATGGTAAAAAGTCAAGAGATTTACCTGAACCTAATGATTGTGTCTCTTGTTCCACAAGTGACAAGTCATCAGAAGCAGAGTCTAAAGAATTTGTTTCATGTGACTCAAGTGAAAAGTCAACCACACCCAAATATCATAAGCCCTCAAGTTCAACTAATGATAAATCTGCTTCTAAAACAGCCTTTTCAGACAACAGCTCAATTAATTCATTTAAAAACAAATGTGTCTCTAGTTCCACTAGTGATAATGGTGTCTATATTAAGAAAAGTTGTAGTAAGAACAAGGCTGTTAGGAAGAAGTCATGTTTTGTGTGTGGTAGTCAATATTATCTCATTAAAGATTGTGATTATCATGAGAAAAGAATGAAAGGTGGGCAACAACAGACCAGATCATTGTGGAAAAATGTTAAACAAATACCACCATATGTTCCACAAGTAGCAGGAATGAACTTTTATAGGGCTCCCTTTCCTGCTGATAGACCTGTTACTGCTGGTACCTCTGTTCCTGCTGATATTCAGGGAACCATTCCTGCTGGTTCCTCTTCATATATTCATAGGGATTTTAGGCCTGCCTATTATAATCAAATCTTTAGAGGGGGAATGGTTTATTCTCCATGGTATCCTTGGTAATTGTTCAGTTTGGCTAATCATGTTGTTGTAATCTTGTTTGCTGGTTTGAGGGGGGGCATTAGCCTAAGGGGAGGCTAATGCTTGTATTTTTGTCTTGTTTTTCATTCATTTATGTCTATGTTTTGTGTTTCTCTAATTTTGTTTTGCAGGTTTTTAGTGTCTTTTGTTAGTTAACCTTGTTTTGCAGCTCTCCATCTCTCAATGCTTGAAATTTAAACTAAAGACAGTAATTTTCATTCATCATGAGAAAGATAAGAACATTCAGTTACAAGTTTCAAAAGCTACTTATCAACATCATTCAAACATCAATCTACCTAAACCCTACCACCTATTCCATCTTCCCTTTACCCTTACCCATATGATCAGGCATGAACCTCCTTCCTCTCTGGCGACTGATTTCTTCATACACATGGGGGACTGGAAGTGCCAACACCACTGGGAGTGGCTGTCTTGGTTCAAAGGCTGGAGTTGAAGAGCTTGAGGCAGCTTGCCTCTGATGTATTCTAGGGCGTAATCTTGCAGTTGTTTGTCTTGGCTGTGGAGTAGAGTGGCTTGTTGGTAGAATTGGCTGGCTTGGCTTAGGAGTTGGTCTGATGGGATTCTTTCTTTGTCTTGGATCTTGGCTTTCACGTTGTGGATTATCTCGACTTCGAGGGTTAGTTTTTTCACGGCTAGAGCCTTCTCGAAGATCAGCATTGCTATTTGGTACCGGTACTTTATAGAAGGCTGCAGTTGTCCTTTCCATCTCTTCAGTGAGAAGAGCAACAGTATTCTTCATCTCTTCTCTTAGCTTATCAGTAATGGGAAAATTGGGAGGGTATGTCTCCCATTCACCCTGACAATAAGTCAAGGACTTCAGCTCTGAGGTTCTTTCATCATCAGAGCTAGAGTACTCAAATGACGAAGGTGTAGATGGACGAGGATCAGATGAATATGAATCCTCCTCAACCTTGGCCTTACCTTTGTTTTTAGAGGATGATGCTGTTTTGGGAAAGTAGTTTTTCCACCCTGAGTCACTGGAGGAGGAAGAATCTGATGAGATTTCGATGATTGGATTTTTGGATGATCTCATGTTTTTGCTTGATTTTGAAGATTTTTGGTTTGGTTTGTGATAATAAAGTTATGTGATTTGAGGGTTATATAATGATATGGAGATTAGTGCGAATTTATTGGTGGTTGGTATTGAGATTTAATTCGGGTGAGTTATTCTTAATGACTAAGTTCGGAAGATTGACTTTGGTCAAACCACCTCATTGCTGCCGATTGGTCAAACCTCTTATTGCTTCCGATTGACCAAGTGTTGCTGCCGATTGGTCAAATCTCCTTAAGTCAATTGGTCAATGTTATGTGCGAAGAATTGCAGCAATTTAAAAGTGTTATATTTGGTAACCCAACCTAAAATTGCACTTCTCTCATTTCAATTTCTCAAAATCCTATCAAACCCTAAATTTCTCATTTCAAACCCTAGATCATTTATCTACACAATGTCTACTCTTCGCTACAAGGATGATCATAACAAGGTTGCATATTTAGAGTCATCTTCAAAAAGTGTTGGTTATGATCAAGTGTTAGCGTTTCTTCGTGGGTCTTCCATTCGCTATGCACTCACCTATTGTCCAGTGACGGTGTATGATTCGTTGATTAGGCAGTTTTGGGCAACAGCTAAGGTCAGACACATTGTGGGAAGAGAGGACGACATCATTGCCACCATTGATGAGCATGAAGTGATCATTACTGAGGAGTTGATTCGTATACAGCTTCAATTTCCTGAGGAGCATGGTGAATATGATCTTTCCAGGCAAGATATTACTGATGGTATGGCTGCTATAGGTTATCCTGTCACTGGTAGTTGTACTTTCTTGAAAAGTAAGTTGTCTCCTCAATGGAGATTTCTGATTCATACTTTACTCCAGTGCATGAGTGTTAAGACAGGTGGTTGGGATCAATGTCCAAGTCCTATTGCGTCTGGTCTTGTTTGTCTATCTCAGGGTAGGATATTTAATTGGGCGAAATATATTTTTGAGGGAATGATTGAGAATATCACTAATGGTAAAAACAGATTTTTGATGTACCCTAGGTTTCTTCAAATTATCTTAGGTGTACAGACCATTAACACATCCCCTAAGATAGTGAATCGGTTGACTCCCAAAATGTTTGCCCTGATGAAGATGAATTTTACAGGCCATCATTTGCCTTTATTACCTACCATGTTAAACAATGTCAATCCTGCTGATAACCCTGATCCTGCTGACAATGTCAGTATCCCACCATCACCAAATGCAGCTGATACTAGTGCATCCAATGCTGCTGATGCCTCTGCATCTGTTGCTGCTAATGAACCATTACCACCATCACCTAGACCAGTGACCCCTACACCTGAGACTAATGACCCTGATGAGCTCAATGATCAGACCATCATAGTTGAAACACCTGTTGTCCAGCCAACACCTTCTGTGGACTTACCTTCTTCTTCAAGGCTTTCAACTCCTAATCCTTCTAGGCAGACTTTCAGTGAAGACACTCATGTAGGAGGAGAATTTCATGTATCTCCACCTAGATCCAATGAAGCTCCTAACACTTCAGGTATTCCTGCTGGTGGAGCTGAGGATGCTGCTGATCTCACCTCTATGTCCCAGTTACTTGACAGGTCTTTGAAGAAGATTGAGGCATTAGAGTCAGAGCTTACAGAGACAAAAAGAAGTTTTAGTGAGAAGGTGGAGAATTTGGAAAAGGAGCTCAGGGATTCTAAGGAAACTTTCAGTAGAACTATCCAAGAACTAAATGAAAGGATCAGTTCAGTGGAAACTCTCCATTTGAAAAAGAAAAGAAGGGTTGTACTTTCTGAGTCTGAGGAAGATCAGGATGATATGTCATTTGATGGGCTTAATGTGCTGGCATCTGTTTCTCTTGATAGTGCACATACTGGAGTGCCTACCTCTTCTGAGCACACTATCACTACTCAACCTCAGGTCTTCACTGGAACAAGGACCATTGCTGCTGATGTCTCTGGTGTTCCTGCTGAAGTTGGTAGTGTCTCTTCTGAATCTAAGGTTCCTGGTAATACTACTGGTTGTCCATCCATTGCTGCCGATAGTGACACCATTCCTCCTGAAGCAACTCAAAATGATGAAGAGATAGCTGAAAAGGTGCATGCACAGGAAATTGCTATTGAAGAAGCTAGACTAGCTCAGGTTGCTCAAGATGAGGAGCTTGCAAGGAAATTGTCTGTAGATGAGAGGGATATAGCTGAGTCTACTTCAGAAGAGTTCAGTGAGCAAGTTGAATACTTGTTGGCTACTGACATGATTATTAGAGCTCATGGGTTTATGATTCTTCAAGATTCAGATTTGGATTCAGATGAAAGGTCAGATCAGCTCAAGGATTTATCTTGAAGACTCATAGAGCATCCTCTTGGAATGATATGATGCATAGGATCAGTGAAAGACAAAAGTCAGGATTTAAGATGCCTACAAACAGAGATAATGTCAATTTTATGAAGGTATATCTGAAGAATGAAGCTAACTACAAGCTAAGTGACTTCAAAGGTTGGACTGATGCTGCAATCCAAAAGTTGTTCCTTGATACCTATGCAAGGATAAATTCTTCAGTCCAGACAGATATTTCACAAAGGAAGAAAAGAGAGCCTTCATTTTTAGAATCTGATGTTGCAAAGAAAATGAAGTCTGGAGAGACATTGTCTGGTGCATCTTCCTTTATTCCTGCTGAAGGTTCTCAGGATGCCACATTCAGTTCACCAATTCCTAATGTAGATGCATCTGAGACACCACAAGAAGGTCTTATTTCTGATGGTATTCCTGCTGATCATGTCTCTGTTTCTGCTGAACAATCTTCTTCAGTTCCTATCCTGCAATATGGTCTAAGGACAAGGCAGAAGAGTCACTCTCACCACTCTTCTTCTATGGATATTTCTGAAGTGGATGATCATGATTTGATTAGAGTTGACTCAGATAGTGATTCAGAAGGTGATTCCATTCATTCTTGGGGTAATATTGCTCACTGGGAGATTAGGTCTACTTCTGATGGTGAAGTCAATGTTCGGTTTTCTCTTAAATTCTTTACTTTTTTGAGGGAGATCTTGAATAAGGTAGAAAGGAATGATTTGGAGCATCTTTATAAGATAGTGGATAATTACTATCAATCTCATACTCCTATTGGGATTGGACTACTGCTTTGGGGAGATTTACAAGTCTTGATGAATTCATTGGAAGGAGAAAAGGCTAAATTGGTATGGGGTAATCAATCATCCTGGAGAGTATTTTCTTGGAGACTATATCCTTCTTCCAATGTTCATGTAGTGGAGCTCATCTCTGGCAAGTTCCTGACTATGTTTGTGGATATCTCTTATCCTTTATCTGAGGGAGTTTTGAAGAGAATGCTCACACAGAAAGTCAGTGTTCCCAAGCATACAATCGGAAATGATTTAACTACAGCTGAACAGTTGGTCAAATTCATCAAAGATCAACTTGCAGCTAAAGGTTCATCAGCTTAAGGGGAGGATTGAAGCTTAAGGGGAGGATTTTTCTTGTTATTGTTGTATATCCTTCTATCTTTCTTTCTTTTGGTTTCTATTCTTATTTTCTTTCTTTTGGTTTTGGTTTGTTTCTGATTTCTTTTTCTTAGTTAAAAAAAAATAATTAAAAAAAAAATTTTGTTGTGTATATTTTGTGTGCTAATAAGTTGGTTTTGAGCAACACCTTGCAGGTACAGTGTTGGTGTTTACACCTGCACAATAAATGGTATTCAACTCACCATGTCTTGCAGACAAGAATGAGTTGGCTCACCATGAGGGTACGGCTCTGGTGTGATAATTAAATCCGTTGATAGCTGTAATAGCTTGCTCAAAGCTATAGGGTACTTCAACTCACCCATGATTCAGTTCTGAGAGTTGAAAATGGTTCTCAATTCACCATGGATGTAACCCTTTAAGGGATCCACAGAATTGGCTAGTCCACAAAAGTATGGTTTGTGGTAAAGACATTTGGTATCCATATTTGGTATTCAATTCACCAAGGTTTGCTGTAAGCAAAGCATTGACTAGTGCTGAGCAAACGACTACAGGTAAAGACAAGTCAAATCAGTTTATAGTTGCTGATTTGCTAATAAATCAGATGGTTATCAATGTACCATGGTCTAACACATCTAAACATTGGCTACTCCAGTAGTGATGGCTATTGGTAAAGAGACATCAAATCCATTAATTTTCAATGATTCACCTCTCACAGGAGTTAACACACCTGGATGTGATGAGAATAGTATGAAACTTAAGTGATTTGATGTACATCTTGTCATAGTCGCAGCCAAGTTCAAGTGAATGTCATGGTGACCAGTATACATGTTTTGAAGAAGATTTCTTATTCCTGCTGAACTATTGAAGTTGCTGCTGGATGCTATAGAGGTTGGAATCTTGCAGGTTATGGATGTTACTGCTGGTTACTGATTATTGCTGCTGCTAAGTCGCAGTCCTCAAGCCTGAGAAGTTCAAACTATATCACATTGGAATCTTGCAGGTTAACCTAGTCAACCTCAAGATTAGGGGAGGATTGTTAGGATCTCTGAGAAATAAGGGTTTCTCATTGCTGGGAGGATTGTTGGGATATGAGAAATAAGGAATTTCTCATTGCTGCTTATAGTGAAGTTGGTTCCTGCATATAGTGTTGCATTGCTGCTGCGGTTGGTTCCTGCCGATAGTATTGTTTTGTTTCTGCCGATAGTGCTTATTGCTGCGGATATTATTGTTTTTTATCCGTAGGTTTAGAAAGTTTGTTAGATTTATTTTTGGAAGAGATCTTGTTTATCTCTTCACACGTTTTCTTGTAAGACGGGTTAGGGTTTCTTATCATTATAAAAGAAACATCCCGTCTATGAGTTTAATGTACCTTTAACGATTACAATATTCAATAACACAATTCTTAGTTCATAGTTCGATCCATAGAGGATCATAGTCTTCTTTGTCTTTTCTTCTTTATTATACTTGTTGTTTAGTTTCCGCATAAACACTTGTATTCCATACAGAGGTTCTTGTTTAACCAAGTTCAATCAAGCTCGAAGTACTCGATCCTACACCTCTCATTCTGAGATGTGTTGATATTGAAAAGGTGGCACTCTGCTCCATGCCTCCGACGACTAAAAACCAAAATGCACAATAGAGTCTAGAGCCATGAGATTCATCAAAATATCTCATTAGGAACACTTCCAATATGATACACTTGTGTTCGCCAAAAAGGACACAAGTTGTAAGAGTCTTAATGAGATCCAAGGATCTTGCCATTTACATCATGATGGTAACGTGCTTCAAACGGTCTACAGTCGTGGGGTGATCTCCACCGACTCACTGAATCGTGGGTGCACTTCGATGTGTCCGTGAAAACCCTCTCGGGGGTATCCGGTTCAAAACGGCCTGGTTTTGAATTAGAGAAAGTCTTCACACTATGCTGTTGACAATCTCAAAGTTCAAATCTGTAAGTGCTGGACGTATTATTGCTAACTGTTTTATGCAGCTACCGACGAACGTTCATCCACCATCATCTGATACATCAAACATCTTCACCTCAGCATACTCATACTTATGAAGAACATCCCCTACAAAGCTCAAGTGTAAAAGGTTCAAGACAAAAAGATCAAGTTAACGACAAAGTGTAACAACAAAGTCAAGAGGCTAATCAAGATGTCAAGAACAAGTTGAAGGTCACGACGTCACAATCACATGAAGATGCTGATCGAAGGCAAGAACATCCACAAAGACGATTCTTTGAAGATCACATAGCATGAAAGAACAAGTACAAAGACTATTGTACAACGACACACGAAGCACATGGAAATGAAGACAAAAGACCAACTCACTCCGAGCAACATTTGAATGACCATCCCTTAGGGGGAGATTGTTAGGATTTATAAAAAGCGATGGTCATTGTCGTTATTTATTGTATTGATCGTGTCGTTGTGTAATTAGTATATTTAGTCAATAGGGCTTGGACTTAAGCTTATATGTTATGTATTGTATTAAAGAAGCCCATGTAATAGCCCACCCAAGTCCAAGCCCATCCATCACAAATACTATAAATAGAACCTCCCATCCTCACTTGGGTGGTTGGTGTTCTGAAGGTGCTCTCAAGGTATTGTAGTCATTAGGGTTTGTATCATTGTTTTAAGTGTGTGATTTATATGAAGCTAATATTACATGTTCACACTTATTTCTTTGATCATTCCTAGTAGTTGTTGTATTGGTTAGGATAGTTTATTAGTCGTAACATATATCGATGCACATATTGAGGGGGATCAAATGGTGTACAATAGCAAAATGGATGTGGCATCTCATGTGTGCACGACTCAGAGTTTACCAATGAATTGACGAAACACAAACTGTCATTAATCGAAAGGACATGTCCTGGCCGGGTAATAATTTCAAGCTGGTCTAACAAGTGATGTAAGCGTGTCTCGAAGAGGATATGTCTGAGTAAAGTGTACCGTTTTGAGAAACTTTCTATGGATGTGACTAGGCCGGGTAATAATTTCAAGCTAGTCTAACTAGTGATGTAAGCGTGTCTCGAATCGGTCATATTCACTGAAAGTGGATCAATTAAAAAGTGCGAACTCCACCCAACATGTGTAAATTTAAAATTAAAACATATGAGCACATGTTGAGGGGGAGCTTTTGAAGAATATAAAACTCTCAAAGTGTTAGCAAAATGTGTTTCATAATCATAGACACTTTGAGAGATTTTTCAAGGATTTGGTTAATGGCAACATAGGATAGTCATGAAGTTCTAAGGTGGCTAAGGTTAGGAAAAACCGTCCTATGATCCGCTAGAGCCGGAGGGATCTACCCAAGGACAATACCGAATACTTAGTATTAGAAAGTCCTTAGGTACGATTATGGAAAAAAGGAGTAATATGACAAAGGAGAAAGAAGGGGTTGAAGAATTAAAAAGAAAAGAAATGAGAAAGGGTGAAAAGAAATAGCCCTCCAATTATTCAGCCTTAGGGCAGAAACCGGGTTCAATTCATATACTACTGGTGGTTACTAAGGTAACACCGGTATTGAAGACAAGACGTCATGGACCCAGTGACGCACTGCACTAAACCTTCTAAACCACTCAAGTTCTCTTAAAAGGACTTGTTTCATTCTCACGGGAAACCCTGCATAATCTATCGACGGCTCATTGCAAGCTATGTTGATATTGAAACAGGAGACACCGCACCAGTCTCCGACTACCAAAAATGTACATATTGAGTCTAGAGCCAAGAGATGCATCAAAAGATCTCAATAGGAACACATGTTACTTCTACACTGGTTGTTCAACATTAAGGACACCAGGTGTAAACTTATGAGTCCTACGGAAATCTTAGCAATCTGCCAGAACATTCATGAGGGAATTTACAAATGTAATTCTCAGTGATTGAATGGAAATTCCTGCCAGGGTCAACATCAAACAACCCTGAAAGCAGGTCACTTCGGTAATTCCTTATGAATTACGCTTAGTGGTCAAGGCGGTTACAAACGGTCTACAGTCGTAGAGTAAACTCCAGCGACTCACGTAATCGTTGATGTACTTCGGTAGATCTTGTAAACCCTCTCGGGGGTTTCTGATTTAGGAACGGCCTTGGTAAGGATCAGAGAAAGTTTTCACACTATGCTGTTAACAATCTCGAAATCCAAACCTATAAGTGCCGGACGTTTTATTGCTAACTGTCGTATGCAGGAATCCCTGGTGGTTGCAGCTGATTACCGAAAAGATGCTGATTCATCACCCCACGCTCACATTTCATCATCATAATCAAAGAAATCATGATATCTAAAAGACCTTCAACACTGCTTCCGCAAATCTGATGCTGAAGATCATGATCCAGAAAAGTGTGAGCATGTCTGTTCAAAATCACAACTTCATATGGAGGAGATGCTGCATGATGACTTGAAGAATTATGTTGGATGATATTCTCAAAGAAACCTCAAAGATCGTCCAAGACAAAAGATCAGTCATCAAAAGTTCGCTGCTGAACGCACAAAGATTAATGACTTTGAAGAATCAAGAACTACGCGCTAGGAAGTCATAGTCATATGATAAAATGCTAAGAAGTCAAAACATTATTTCCGGGGTGACCTCCCTTAGGGGGAGATTGTTAGGAATACAATTATTCATGTGAAGACTCGATCACCCCGCATATCTGTTAGTATTAACTAGCTCGTAGGATCATTAGTAATATTATTAATAGTTTAGTTATTACAGTATTCGTGGAGTGGGTCGGGTCTTTACCCTCTGTCAGCTCACTCCACAGCCCACACAGGGCACCATATGTAGTACTATATATAGCCCTTCCCACACAAGGGAAGGGTTGGACCTTTCATGCTAATCTAACACATTCTACTTTCTCTCTCTACAAAGGCTCCCAACCTTCTACTTCTCTCTCTATAAATCTTCTACTATTCGGCCCAAATCTCAATCCATACGTGTGTTATATATTGTGAACATCCTACAGAGGTTCTTCATTAGGTGTTTGACTTGCAGATTCTTCACTTGGTTTTTGAGTAGCAGGTTCCTCACTTGGTGCTTGACTTGGGCATACTCCACTTGCTGTTTGAGTTGCATTTTGTTCAGTTTCTTCATCACCACTGCCCAAGTAAGCACCAACTCTTGTAGATGCATTCATATGTAAGCCAATTACATATCCACTACTATCTGTTGTAGTTGTGTCTTCCCTTGTAACACCACCTCTACTAGTATAAGATGGGGTTCCCCTTCTTTCAAGGCACACTGGACAAACATACCACCTGAAATTTGTATAAGGGGGACGCCTTGCAAAAAAGGTCAATCCAGCCTTGTTTTCACTTTCAACCCAACAGTCAATGCAGACCATTTTGTGCATCCATGGTGAAAAGAAATTGATATGATAAAGAGTTGATGATAACTGGGGTATTATATAATGTAGGAAAAAAAAGGATATAATATGGTACAATTAATGTGGTTGTTGAACAACTAGATAGGATTAAAGACAACATAAATGCTTACAATGGAGCCAAAACATTTAGATTTTGAATTTTTGACTATTGCATACTAGGACCATTTAGGACAAAGTTTTTTTTACAAAAATAAAAAATAGTCACATGAATATTTCACAGTGTGACTATTTTGAATGTATTAGTCACATATAATACCCTTATAATGTGGTCATAGACATAATTTAGATACACATTTGTGGTATGGTGTGACTATTGTATAGCCTAACGTGAGTTGGGTTTAGAACGTCGTGAGACAGTTCGGTTCCTATCTACCGTTGGTGTTAAAGGGAGAACTGCTATAATTAAATGTGACCATACACATTAGGATTTGGCAGGCAAACACACACTAAGCTTTAGACACACATATTAACTTACGTGACCATATGTATAGAATTTTGGTTACACTTAATCATGTATGCCTATGGTTTAGTGTGACCATATATAACATTTGGACACACTGTTCAAGTGTGTGACATATATTTGTCACTTTTAAATGCATATCGTGACTAATGCTTCAAACTTAATTTTCAGTTGTCACACATTTCAAATTCATATGTGGCTAAATTTTCAACAAAAACTAGCAGTCACATTTAAATAATGTGTGACAAACTTGAGTATATGAATTAGCCACATACACAATTACTTCATGTGACCATATATGGATTTTGGTCACACTGTTCAATTGTGTGACAAATATTTGTCACATATGTATATATATAGTGTGACTAATGTTTCAAACTTATTTGTATCTGTCAAACGTCGCAAATTATAAGTGACTAAATAATCAAAACAAGTTTTACCAGATACCTCTAGTCACGAAAATATTCAAATGTGTGGTTGTAGCCTCAGATGTAATTCCAAAATGGTCACACAAGTCGGATCAAGTGTGGCTTTTTATTTTATTCTGGTACATTTAGTCACATAAAAAAGTTACTGTGTGGCCGTTCGAAAAACAACATGTGTGACGAAATCCCAGTTTTGTACTAGTGTTGGCAATGTAAATTCCATTAAGATCTAGGAATTGGAAATTGTTTGCCAATTATTGTTCGACAATTACCTTGTTGAATACTATCATTACTAGCAGATCAACTGATGTAATGGTACTATGTCAATTAGGATCCTAGCTTTAAGGAAATTATATGGTTTATATGAATATTAACCAATGGGTATTTAATTTTCTTAAAGATTTATTATCGAAAATACTAAAATTGAATTTTGTAAATTCTTTTAAATGTATTAATGCAACATTAAACCGTAAACATGGGTTATTCTTTTATTGGTAAATTAATCTACACCCATAGGGGTTTTTGGCTAGAGTCAACTTTACTAAAAGAACAAACCTAGTCTCCTTTCCATGAGAGAAGAGTGAGACTCAATCCTATTCCTTTTCATGAATGAGAAAGGTATAATAGGAACATTAGAATTGTCTAAATTCTAATATAACTCATAGCAAGCTTTAATAGTTAAGAGAATTGCACATTTTTATTTTCCATAGAAATTTCATCACCCTCATTCGGCGATTAAATTCTTTTGTAACAAATATGACATTTGGTTGACTGGAAAATTATTAGTTATTGAATTAGGAGCTAGACTGCTTACCGCAAAAGGTAGTAAAGGCAAACTAGGATATTTTATATAGTTGTTGTTCCTTTAACCCTTTAGAGGTACTACATACCATTGTGGGGATGATAGACCTATTAAAGGAAGAAATTGCATGCCCAATTTTCAAGTTAATTGTATTGATGGATAGTCCATTATCTACTTAGTAGAATACACTCTTGGAATGCCTAGGTAATTCTTACGTATGAGCCTTCAAAGATGTAGGAAAGTTAAAAGCAGGATATTTGTTTTCACTGGTTATGAAACACTTACAATGTTGTCAAATCCAGTGGGAGCATTGAATCTTAATTACTGAATAAGGGATTACTGTAATGTTCTCTAATTCAGTAGGAGCTACAAGCTTTATTGTCTTAGTAGTAACCCAGATTATCGTTTGAATGTCTCAAGATAATTACTTTCCAATTGTAGACCCTTATATTTTTTTAAAGGTTAGTCATGTACGTTTCCTTACTAGACAGTGAAGTTCTACATTTACTTGCTATACTAATATCTATGACACAAATCATATTGATCACATAAACAAACGTGTGTTTTGTTGTTTATATACTACATGATGTTGTTCCATGCACAAGTGGGAGAAATCTTATAATTGTGTGCAAGAAACAACACATAGAGATATGATTTAAAGGATTGTCTTGACCGCAAGGTAAGAAACTAACGTTCTAAATATGACTAATATACATCTAATTCAAGAAACACTTGGTGTTGAAATGTAGCTTAATTGAGACCATGACTAGATTGCAATGACAAGGTGAATTTCCATGATTACGTGAGACTGTACATGGAGAATTTACAGTTTCTAAATTAGAAACCTATTAGAACATGTGTCAATATTAACAAGACTACTTCAAAGTTGAATATCTATGTATTCTTGGAATGTCATAAATAAATGAAGTAATACATTAACTTGAAATTACTATTGAAACCAAATTGTGGTGTTTATGATTATTTTAGTTATACATGTTTATACTTTATTGTAAAGTTATAAATATGAAGTCTTTTAATTGTTACAAGACTTATTATAATATAAAGTAAGACGTTAACTTGTTATGTCTTCTTTATTAAGACATATACAAGAAGTCATTCAGTTGACCAATGATTTATAACGTATAGTGGGATTATAATAGTTTATGTCTTCTTGTTGAGACATGGACATGAAGTGACTTAGTTAAAAAGTACTTGTGTTATAAAGCATGCAATTGGCTTGAAAAATATATTTCATCATTAAGTTGACTTAGTTGGTAAATAGGTAAGCCAAAAGGAGTATAAGTTTATCTTACATATTGTTATATTGTCTCACAATATTAGTTCTAATAAAATACCACAAGTTTGTGGTGTGTTCAGTTAGGAGAATCAAACTCTATTGGTATCGTTTGATTAAAGATAACTTTAAATTCTTTTCTTCCAAAATTTATCAAGGTTAGAAAATTGAGTATGGATTATATATATACTCAATAAGACTCCAACCTAGAAGATTAATAAGAAACCATTTATTATTGAATGTGATGAATCACATTAAATCTTAAACTGAAGTTCTGAATTTGTTAAACTTCTGATGAAGCTAGATATTAACAAACTAATATCAGGAATGTCAATGTGTATTTGTAATGTCCCAAAAGAGAACAATTTGGTTTTGCTCTACTTGCTAAGTATTTATAGATAGTCTATAAATTGCAAAAGGCAAGTGGGAGGTTTTATCTTGGAAAGATAAAATTACAAGATACATAATCTTCTAAAAATACACTAGTGAATGTCATGATGAGGTTAAATATGTTAATGTTAAATCTCAAGATGATGGAATTCTCATTCATAGATCCGCAAGGATATCTCAAATATTTGAATAATATGCTGAGGATTATGAGTTACAGGATTATGATAAACCTGTTGATCATTAAGATGAATTGCAAATATTAAATTTGACAAATTACTCATACTATGAATGTTAAGATGCAGTTCATAAAGATAAATTAGTTTTTGGAAACTTAGTTTATCTTGAACTCTATAGTTAGACTATAGAATGAAGATGAGTTTCTTCAAAGGGAATGAAAATCCTAGAGGTTTGAATCTTTGTGTAGAAATCATAAGGACAATATTGTATACATATTTTAATGCATGTCTTATGACAAGATTATTAATCATACTTAAGCAATTAACTGTGATTGAATATTCTTTTCTAAGCACATTAAATATACAAAGATGGTAATTGTCATACTTATTTTAATGAATATGAAATTTGACAATGGATTATAAAACTCTTGCTTGTATAATTACTTAAGCGAGGACTGTAAGTAATTAAGAGTTTTATGAATTCATATAATCTTTGAAAGTGTACAAAAATGCAAAAATTCAAGTATGGATAAATGCATGCATCTAGGAGATGAGTCTTATGTTTAAATATTAAATCTAAGTTTTGATTTATAATTTAAAATAAGATAACTCCTAAGTATTCCTGAAAGCTAGTGAGAGTATTATGTTTATTTTCTTGAATCATATATGTTGTATAACATATAGGAAGTAACATTCCATATAAGTTAAATGTTAAGACTTAATTTGGAATGAAACTTCATATAAGAGATTTAGGAAATAAAACATATAACCTTGAAATGTGTGTTTATTATTATAAACATATGTGGTAAATAAATCTAATAGAACATAATATATCATTTAGAATGTCTAAATGGATACATATCTATTAAATAAGATAGAACATGAATGAAATCTAAATATGACTCGAAGATTTTTCATGAACATCATGTTACATAGACGAATTGTTATAAGATTTTATGACAATGTTGATATCTAATTGAAAGTTATTAGATAACTTAGTGTAATGAATATGGTTGGATATAGAATTACATCCTCAGCCTGGAATTGCTCCTAGATTCTAAGTATGAACAATATGGCAAATTGTTGCGTAATTGTTATAGCCGACAAATCTTGAAAGATTGGAAGGCATCAAACATTACACAATGGATATTAAGTATACGGATTTTTAAAGAGCATATTGTTGTTTATATACAATAATGCTGGTTTAAATTGAGATGACACTCAATACTAGTCATGGTAGGATTTCATCCTTGATTAATGGCCATATGAACTAGTAGTGCTCAACTAAGAGCATAGTTGCATTATACATTAAAGAATTAGAATATTTTAAACTATAAAAGGTTTGAAAGTTTAATTGTCATAAATTGGTGGTTGAGGATGTCACACATTTTATGAAATATTATGTGGCAATATCAAGATAATTGAATGTACACATACAAGAACTTCACTAATTGTCTCAAAATTCTGATAGATCAAAATTAGTTGATTTATGTCTTGTCAACAAGTATGATTGACATGATTTGAGGCATAATTCATTAACTAGAATTATCATGCATTGATCTATTTAGTATTTGGATAAGGGATGTTAAGCAATTATTATTTACAATGAATTAAAGTACTTGGTATGTTTGTTTTCATTAATAATATATTGTATTATATATTTGCATGTTTTAATCCGTGAATAACTTATGTTGTTTTAATAGTCCGTTGTCGATTAATGATATAGGAATATCATTAAATTAAGACAAATCTGAGTATTGGTAGAATATACCTGAAAGTATGTTGATGCGTTGACATGCCAATTTCACATGATATTTAATGAATTGAATATAAGACTTATCCCAACTACATGATTTTACTTTATGGATCTTGTCATCAAGTAAATCATGAATATAGTTATCCTCATACTTGAGATACCAGATAACTGTCATGGATGTAGTGCATTTCTGTAAAGCAATTTACCGCTATACGTTACTGGTAGCTATAAGGATTATTTTCAGAAGTGTTGCAAAGTTCATGGGTTTTGCTTGTATTCAAGAAAGAATTTGTTCATTCAAATTCGTTTTGAAGTTTAATACTGCTGAGCCCCTCGTAGGGTTGACAAGATGTTTGCATGGCCATGCCCAAGATCTATCTGGAATACGTTCAGATGATTTGGTAATCTTGCTCAATCATAAACAATGAAAAACAAAATTGGTTAAATTAAGGAATGACTTAGATCCATATCCTTATTTAACGTGGTATTAGAAACAAAAGGATAAGTATGATGATGAATCATCAAAAGGTTTTTCTAGGAGACCTTACTCGAGTTGTACTAGGGGCATTGGCGTGTTGTTAGACACTAACCAATGTCATTACACTATTAAGATATGTCCAAGTGGGAGCTGTTAGTTTATGGACAATATTTAATATGTGTATGTCTAGAATCGAACTCGAGATCACGGGATTACACACTTTACGTATGAAGAATTAATGTTTAATAATTTAATATAAAAAGTTATATTTAATTATTAATTACACAAAACGACTAACGGTCGTTAAACAATAAAAGGAAAGGACTATAGATGGAAAATAAAGAACAAGAAAGATCTAGAACCCCTTTGTGGGTTAAGATCCGATCGGCAATGGGTTTTCCAAACCCAAACCCTAACTTGTTCCCAAAGTTTTGTCATCCTATATAAACAAACACAAAGGTTCATTGTTTTGTAACTTTTATACACACAATAAACCCTAAAAGTGTTTTTCTCTTTTCCTTGTGTCCCAATCGGCCGAAACCTTCAAGAGGTGTTCGACTTTTGTTTTTCCAAAAACAAAATCGTTTTGTGTTTTATTAAACTAGCATTTACATTAATTTGATATTAGTACGTGTGTAAAAGAACGTGGTATTAACTCACTATCGTTAATATCTTGGATTGAATTACAAAACGGTAAGGGGTAATTCGTTAATCCAATTATAAACCCTTATTAGGTTTCTTGATCTTGATTGAAGAATACTTGAAATTGATTCTTGTTTAGCTAGAATCAAAGGTATGTTTACGTTTAAATTCGATTATTTCTTATGTCTTAAATTGATCCAACGTTTCCGCATGTGTATAATGATTATGTGTTTAATTTATAAACTTGTCATGTTATTAAAATTCCTAACAGTTTGTATGTGTGTGTGTGTGAGAGTAAAAGGTTGAAGATGATGGGTATATTTATTTTGTTTTTTTGTGTAAATAAAGGGTAGGTGGGCCCCAAATGAGTAAGTTAAGGTTAGTTGTTAATGAGGGGGTTAGTTGTGGAGGTTTGTTAAAGTGATGTGGCACCTCGTGGGCCACAAATGAGTAACTTGACTTGCTCACTACACCTAGTGCTCTAAGATATGATACTGTCAACATTGAAACCTATGCATTTTGGATTTCTTAGACCACTCCCAACAATAACTCAGATTTAAACTTTAACACACTGCCACATCAGCTTTAACACACTCACCCTTAACTCAGCTTTAACACACCTAACAATAACTCAGCTTTAACACACACTAACTCACCTTTATATCAAATATTTTCAATTTCAACCCCTAAACTTATAATAATACTTCATTTATTAAAAACATAACATTCATTAAAAAACATAACATTACATACTTAATAAAAAAAAAATTACAACGAAATTTAAAAAACTTAAAATGATAACGAAATAAATACTTATTCATCGTCTTCTGAATATGCTTCTTCTTGATGTTGAAGGTGCTTCTGCCAAACATGTTCCATAAGGTCTCGTTGGAGTTGAGTATGCGTTTCTCTGTCGCGTATTTCTTTTGCCCTTCGACGTTGGCCATCGCATCTGTCGACCCATCTGTCTTGCCTCAAACGTGATGACGGATCCACCCACATATCGTTAAAATCACGTAGTGCAAACTTTTGATATTTCAAAATCATATTATGCAAAATAATGCAACAATACATGATTCTACGTATCTTCACAAGTTCCATTTGATGTGCCGGTTGTCGTAGTATACCCCAACGTCCTTGAAGCACACCAAATGCACGTTCGAAATCCTTTCATGTACTTTCTTGTTTCCTTTTAAAGTAACCATGTTTCGCGTCAGTTGTTGCCGAGAAGGATTTGATAAACGTAGCCTACTGTGGGTAAATTCCGTCAGCTAAGTAATAGCCCTTTTCATACCTCCTTCCATTTACCATATAAGGTGCTGTAGGGGCGACGTCATCAAGAATGTCGCCGAATAACGGTGAGTTATCCAAAACATTAATATCGTCATTCATCCCCGTCATCTCAAAAAAGGCATGCCAAATCCTTAAATCTTGTGAAGCAACTGCTTCAAGCATTATAGTTGGGTATTTTTTTTATCACCCCTACCAAATTGCCCTTGCCAAGCAACCAGACAATTTTTCCACTCCCAATGCATGCAATCAATGCTACCAAGCATTCTCGGAAAACCATGGTGCGACTCATGTCTTTCATAAATACTTTGAATGTTGGTCCAGGTTGGTTTTCTTAAATACTCGGGCATAAACAAATCAATAACGCACTTGTTAAAATTATCAAGACATTCAGATGAAGTACTCGCACCCATTTGCAAATACTCATCAAACGCATCGGGTGACGTTCCGTACGCCAATTGGCGTATGGCAGATGTACACTTCAAAAGAACACTTATACTACTTCGATCCGTACAATCTTTTGATTGAGCAAAAAACTTAAAATGATCAGGAAGATAATCGGAGGTATGAGATTCAATACCTTCGACAATTTGTAGAAATAGTTTCCGGCTCATACGAAATCTTCTTCGAAAATACCGTGCCGGATACTTACAATTTGGATCGAAATAGTCGGCACGCAAACGTTCATCAGCAATCTCACGTTCACGAAAGACATGCCCACGTGATATCGGAGGTGGAGCTGCTTCTTGTTGTTCCATCTGCACAACTTGTTCGTACACGGCTGCCATAAATTGAATGTCTTCTTCGTCATCTGAAAAGTTGCTAACTTGTTCGTGACTTTGATTCGGATCCATTGTGAATGGAAAAAAAAATTGTGGAAGGTTGAAGATGAAAGTACATGATGAAGTATATTGATTTGTGGAAGTGTGAAAAAAAAATGTGGTGTTAAAATGGTATTTATAGGAGAGTGAATATGGTTTTGAATTTTTTTTTTTTTTTTTTTTTTACTAGCCGTTATTCAAACGGATATAAACACAAGGACTGATTATGTAATTTTTTTTTTCTAAATACCAGGTAGAAAGTGACCGTTTGAGGGGGGCATGTGTGATATTTTTTATGTTTTTTTTACAAAACAAACTCTTAATGCAGCGTTAAGGGTTTAACTTGATCCCTTAACGCTGCGTTAACTCAGACCACCCCCAACAACTAACGCATCTTAAAGTACGTTTAACGCAAGAATTTGAGGCGTTAACGCAGCCATACGTTAAGCATTGGAAGTGGTCTTAGTGTTTCAGTGACTGAAGTACTCCGTATTTATAATTTTGAGTCTCAATTAAAATTTTGAGATTACATTTTCCTTATGTGGATTGTAAATCCGTGTTGCTGCTCAACAACTCCCAAAAGCGTATATATCTAATGCTTTTTTTTAAAATGTTTGTCTAGCAACTTCCTGTGGGGGTGAAAATACTTTATTCTCTTATAAAAGCGTATATTTGCTATGTATGTTTTAAATCGAAGCATAAGTGATTCCGATATCTTCAAAGTATTAACCATAATTATGTCATGAAGAGATATTAAAATTTTAATTCGTGTTCCTGAGTTAGAGAGAAAAGAAAAGAAGAGTAAGAATAAAAATGATGATTTTACAATAATGCCCTATGTTGTAGATATATTTTATGTTATATGTTATGGCATTTAAGACATTTTGATTATTATTGGTTTCCATAATTACTTTCCTTCCAAATCATCCCACATTTGGGAAGAAAGTTTAGGAGAGAAGATTAGTCAAATTTTCACTCCTCTTCTCTTCTCTTCTCTTCTTTTCTCTCTTAAAAAAACTCAGGAACGCAATTTTTTTTTAATTTACCATCCACTTCTCTTCTTTTCTTTCGAAAATAAAACTCGGGAACACATATTAGGCTCAATGTATATTTTTCAATTTGGCCGTAGATGTCTTATGTGAGATATGGCTCAATATACTGACCATCAGAGAATAGTGAGATATGGGAAAATCACAATTCAATATGGCAAATATCCAAAACTTATGTCATTGCGTATAATGCCGTTGATTGGGTTGTCTATCCAAGCGTTGGACGCTCTACTTCGGGTTACTGTTGATTTGGGAATAATCTTTTGTTGTTGTCTTTCAAGAGAAAACACATTATTTCTCGTTTAAGTGTTGAGGCCAAGCATGTTGGGGGTTGCTAAATAGTTTTAGAGACATCTTGGATCCGTGATTTACTACGAAAAGTTCATACATTCCTTTATTTTCGGCTATTGGTCATCATCAGTGTTTAAGTATTTTTCTGCGGGTTGAGCAATTCTTCAAAGTATCCTCCGGTCTTGATGTCGTCAAGCCCTTCGGATATCTGCTAAGACAGTGAACGCGTTAGCCTCGTCCCGGGTGTGACCCCAGGACCAAACTCCGGCGTGAGAGTAATTATCGGTAAATAAGATAATAGGTGCGGTAATAAGTTAAGTACTGTGTGTAAAGTAAAAGTTACCATTGATTGAGGATTGTTCCTCCTTATATAGGAGACCTATTTTTGTCTCCATCGGATACGTCCAAACGTGATGGTGACCTTTTTGAGCGGCAACTGGGGACTTACTCTGTTTAGGTCTTTTTTCCTAGTCTGCCATAGTTCCTGTGTCTGACTAATGTTAGGTTTGACTTCTTATTCTGGAGATAACCGTTGGTCCGAACGACCCAAGAGGTTCGTCCGGATCGAGATATCCGTTCGGATTGAACCGTTCGGATATATACGCCCGTAGTCTGACTCAGTCTGGAGTCGGTCGTTATTCTGAACGACCTATGAGGTCCGATCGGATTGAGCCATTCGGCTATACACGCCAACATACTTGGTCTGGAGTTGGCCATTATTCCGAACGACCTATGAGGTCTGTTCGGATTTGATCCATTTGGCTATATACGCCAACATGTCCCCCCCAGTATCATAGTATCGTTTAACGATGGTTTGATACTTTGTAAAATTGCCGTTCCGGTCTTCCCGAAGTGTCTAGGCCATGAGACTCCGAATTACGGTCCTTATGCGCAACATGCCAAAAACCATAACTGCATGTGTTTAGGAGGGCACCGCCGTTTTTACCGCGTTATTAAGATTGTGACACATGGATGTGTGTCTCAATCATGTGGATGAGGAGCAGACACGTCAGCATCTGACACGATGCGACGTTTCGCGCTCTTTTCTTTTCGTCTATAAATAGCCTCACTCGCTTTGTTTTTACCACTGTAATTTCTCACATTTCTCTGACACATCTTCCGTCCGTTTTTTCCGAACGTTTTTCTCGATTGGTTATTGCGTATTTCGTCCGGCCCAAGAGGTACGTTCCCTCTTATCATTATCTTGTTATCTTTGTTTTTCGGCTATACCCTCTATTTCTTCGGCTATGTCGCGTCGATCGGATTCCTTTCGTGAGGAGGATCCTCCGGACGCCGAAGAGTTGATGCCTAAATTCGACATTCATAAGTATACCTCCCGTATGGATGAGGCGGCCATAACGCTGATAGTGATGGAGGCTAGATTTAAATCCGAGGCTTCCTCCTCCAGATATGACGATGGACCAGCTGCCGTCAGACGCTATAGGGTTATATCAGGAGTACTTCTTCGAAGGTGGCATTAGTGTGCCTTTTTCTGAGTTTTTGTTGAGTGTGATCAAGTATTACAAAGTCCATATCTCTCAGATGGTTCCTCTCGGTCTGCATCGTGCCTCTCTCTTCGAGGTTTACAGCCGAAGTTTACATATCTCTCCGACGGCCTCTCTTTTTCGGGTGTTTTATAAACTGAGTAAATGTAACACCCCGACCCGACAAGGGTAAAGATATCACAAATATATGGTTTCATATCAGAACAACATAGCATCCATAAACCAAAATAGCGGAAGTCAAATACATAATCCAACAATAAGTCAACATGACTTATACCCATCATGAAAGGAAATAAAAGAAGTACATAAGTTCAATGCCCAAACAATGGCAACATAAATGTCTAAGGAAATCAAATGGTAGATAAGCTATAAAGAACAAGCTCCACTCAAGTGCACTCAACCCCAAAGCCATGCCCAGCTCCTAGCTTAATTACCTGCCGCGGAAAAAGAAAACGCGGCTGAGCTACTAGAGCTCAGTGAACAGATATAACGTAACAAGCAGTAGCATAATGAATAATACATGAGTAAATGAGAATGGAAGCATGGATACATGGTAAGAATACATGGTGTCATAAGGGAAGGGACAAAGGTGCATGGTAAAGAAAGGTCAGTAATCCACTACGAGCCCATAACATGAAATCATAACCATAATCATAATCATAAACATGTAGAGGGGAGACCTCTTAGTATCCTGTAAATATGAGGGGTGTCCTCATCATGGGTATCCTGTAAATATGAGGGGTGTCCTCAATCATGGGTTGGAGTAGTTAGCTCCCGGAGTGTGAAAGACGTGTATCGCACACACCATCAGTCACCATGAATAACATAACATAACATGAACATGAACAAATCTAGGATGCATCCATACGCCCCAGGTGGCCATAATCTGCCTCTACGTAAACATGAATCATAAACATAACATGCAGGGACGGGACAGGTCATCACTCTCCTGCCCTAGAGTCATGCCATCGGTGCATCGACTGACATGGACATGAAACCCTCATGCCTAGTGAGTGGCTCGTAGTATCAAACTGAGGGTAAAGGTCAAGTATCATGAATCATGTTTTAGTTTACTTGCATAGGTCAATATCATGTTTCATAAGTTCATAATCATAGGTTCATAATCATGGTTCATAAGCAAGGTTCATAAGCAAAGGTTCATAAGCAAAGGTTCATAAGCAAAGGTTCATGAATGAAAGGTTCATAATCATAAAAGGTTCAATATCATGATGGTTCAAAAGATCGGAGTTCATGAATGAAGGGAACATAGCAATGGTATAGGGAAACCCTAATACGAATCATAATCAGATAATGAAGGCCTCTTAATAAAGAAGCAAAATATCTGTACCTTATTGCTGACAAAGGAAAATACTGAATAAGATGATCAAGAGCACAAGACTACTCCCTCTTCACACCTAGAGGAGTAAAGACATGATTACTAAAGATCCCATTTCCATATTAAGTAACTTTCTATTTTTAGCAGGTTTCCATTTTTAGAAAGTTTCCTTATTTAGCAAGTTTCCAAAATTAGCAGATTTCTATAATGAGTAAGATTTAAGTATTATGATTTAGTTAAGTTATTAATTTAGTCTCATTATGGAATTAGGGTTGGTTTTAGCGGGTTATAAAAGTTTAGGGTTAAATATGACAAGTTTACAAAGTTTAGGGTTTTAATTGCAAATATATCAAATTAAAGGTCTAGAATGAAAATATCATAAATTATTTATTTAAATACCCCATTTATTCAGAATTATCTCTTTAGCCCATGAAGTTCCATATTTTACACTTTAACCCCTTTATTTATAAAAGTTACAAAATAAACCTTAAAGTTACATAATTTACAATTTAACCCATATAATATCCTTAATTACACCATTAACCCTTAGATTTAATTATTTACAGAATCTACCTTCTAATTTAAGGTATGGTACGATTTAGCCCTTTAGTTTCCCATATTTACACATTTAGTCCCTATAATTATAAAACATATATATTAATTTGTAAAATCCAAATAATTACATATTAGCCCCCATAATTATCCAAACTTACACCGAACCATCTTAACATTATAATTTACTCAAAATGACCTCAAGTTTCCAGTATTTACATTTTTAGTCCCTTGATTTAATTAATTTGCAAACCGAATTAATAATTATCTATAATTACCCATTTAACCTTTTAAATACAAAATTTACATATAGACCCCTCATTTAACATTTTATACGAATTCTACCATGTTCAAATAACTTACAAAAATTAACCCTTGAGTTTTTATAATTACAAAACACACCCTTTTATTTATTTATTCAAATCGATATGAGATAAAATATCATAAACCCTAGAACAAGTTCTACCAATCATTGATTCATCATTCATGAGTCTAAATCATCATTTAAAAATCAGATCTTGGTACCCAAGTCTAACCCTAGTCGATTTAGGGTTTTAGTTTATTTTTTCTTATTTATTTGATTTAATAAAACCCGATTTGTACCAAGTTTTAACACGACATTTTTAGGCTTCCAAAACTCGAACCAATAATTTTCCTAAGTCATATGGGTCGTATAAGGCTCAGGAAAAATACTCCTTACACCCAGAAAATTCGCATAGATTTATTAGAGATTTTAATCGATTTTAAAGATTCCGAACACATAAATTAGCATGCGATTTATATAGGATGCATGAATCGAATTTCACATTTTTCTTAGGTCTCATATGATTAAAAGGTTACGGGAAAAATACCAGATCGAATATTGGACGTGTAGATTATGCGTATTAAATTTGGACCTATCGGATATAGCGCTCGATACCAAAGAATTCACCACGATCACCATAGCCACTCCACGACCTTGTAATCATTTTTCACAGACCATACATGATGTGAGAGATGTGAGAAAAATGGAGAATGAATTTTACATTGATCGAATTAATTAAAATGGAATTGTTACCTATCGAGTGGAATAGAAGAGGAAAATTCGACAACTTGCCCACCCGACCTCTAAAATTCGTAAAGCTATTTTTCTAGGCTTCTTGAGATCCTTAAGAACACAGGAAAAATGGTGCCTCACTTCCAGAAATTCGTATGATCAAAGGAGAATTATTTTGGGTGATTTGGGTTTAATCGGTTGGAAGATTTTGGAAGAAAAATATGTAAGTTATAAAAATGTGGAGTGACCGAGTCTTAGGGGGGGGGGGTAATGGGCCAATAATTTGGGAGTTTTGATTAGGAACATTATTGCTTTGATTATCTCTTTTAAAAGCCCATTTAATTATCTTTAATTTCCCTTATTAAATCATAAATTCGAATTTAAACTCTATTTGGCGCCCAAGGGTATTTTGGTAATTTTATGGCTTGTATAAATGTTAAATGGAGTTGTTAAAAATATTTGGGATCATAACTTGTTCATTGTTAGAAGTTTGGAATTTATTTGGTGCTTTACATATGTTTTATTTGGATTTTAAATTCCCAGGGGCAATTTGGTCATTTTACATGTTATAGAATTTCAGGTATTACAACTTCTTCCCCACTAACAGAAAAATTTCGTCCTCGAAATTTGCAAGGACATAGAAGAGAACAATAGGACAGAAACGAAACAGGACATACCAGATCAGAACATGAATTGCGGATAACTTGCTCGTATTGACTCTTCGGTCTCCCAGGTCGCCTCACGTGCTGGGTGATTCCGCCAAAGAATCTTTACAAACGGAATGACTTTATTCCTCATAACGCGTTCCTGACGCTCTAGAACCGCTTCCGGTTCTTCAGATAAGGACATATCGGGACGGATTTGATCAAACGGATAAGAAGCCACATGTAGAGGATGATAGTTGTATCCCCTCAAAAGAGATACATGAAATACATTATGAACATGAGCCAACTGAGGTGGTAAAGCTAGATGATACGATACTTCTCCGATACGCTCCAGAATTTCAAAAGGTCAAATAAACCGAGGACTGAGCTTGCCCTTGATACCAAAACGTTTGACGCCTCGGAACGGAGATACTTTAAGAAATACTCGGTCGCCGACATTAAACTCTAGATCCCGACGGTGCTTATCCGCATAACTCTTTTGACGCGCTCGTGCCTCTTTCAATTTCTCCTTTGCCGTAGCAACCTTTTCATTGGTCACCTCTATCATCTCAGGTCCTTCAAGAAGACGTTCCCCCACTTCGTTCCAACATACCGGTGCTCTGCACTTCCGCCCATATAACATTTCAAAAGGTGCCATATCAATGCTCACGTGCCAACTCTTATTATAAGCGAACTCTACCAAACACAGATAATCGTCCCAGCTACCCGTCCATTCCAACGCACACGCCCGTAACATATCCTCTAATGTCTGGATGGTCCTCTCTGACTGACCATCAGTTTGGGGATGAAAAGCGGTACTGAATTTAAGACGAACACCCCAAACTTTATGCAATCCCTTCCAGAAGCGCGAAGTAAAACGAGGATCACGATCAGAAACAATAGAAGAAGGAGTGCCATGCAATCTAACAATCTCCTGCGTGAAAATCTCTGACAACTTACTAACACTGTAGCTCATACGGATGGGTAAGAAATGAGCGGATTTAGTTAGGCGATCAACGACCACCCAAATCGCATCATGTTTCCTACGAGTCAACGGTAAACCACAAACAAAATCCATGGATATTTCATCCCACTTCCGAACTGGAATCTCCAGAGGCTGCAATAACCCACTAGCTCTCTGGTGTTCAATCTTGACCTGCTGACAGGTCATACATCTAGTTACAAACGATGCCACATCCTGCTTCATGTCGTTCCACCAGAAGTGTTGCTTCAGATCCCGATACATCTTGGTAGAACCAGGATGGATAGAAAAAGGAGAACTATGAGCCTCAGTCAACAAAGCCTCACGTAGATCAGGATCATTAGGAACACATAATCGATCCCCATACCATACAATACCACTATCATTGACCCGAAACTCAGACTGCTTACCTTCCTCGACATTCTGCACAATAGCCCAGAGTTCACCATCGTCCTTCTGGGCTTCCTTAATCCGCAGCATCAAGTTTGATTCCACCTTCAGACTCGCCCAATAACCACTAACGCCCTTTACACATAGCTCAACCTCTAACTGCTCTAAGTCCTGAAGAATACGAGGCTCGATATTCATACTAGCAATCATACCCGATTTCCTGCTGAGTGCATCGGCAACAACATTCGCCTTGCCGGGATGATACTGGATATTAGTGTCGTAATCTTTCAGAAGCTCCAACCATCTCCTCTGCCTCATGTTGAGCTCCTTCTGAGTAAATATGTATTTGATACTCTTATGATCCGTGAAGATATCACATGATTCACCGTATAAGTAATGTCTCCATATTTTCAACGCAAATACCACAGCTGCCAACTTTAGATCATGGGTCGGATAATTTTCCTCATAGGGTTTTAACTGCCTTGAAGCATAGGCAATTACTTTCCCGTTTTGCATGAGAATACAACCTAAACCCTTCTTGGAAGCGTCACTATAAATCTGAAATCCTCCCGAACCCGACGGTAAGGTCAAAATAGGTGCAGACACTAGTCGTCGTTTCAACTCCTCAAAGCTCTGCTCACGCTCATCCGTCCACACAAACTTTTCACCTTTTCTCATCAACTGAGTCAACGGTAAAGCCAACTTCGAAAACCCTTCGACAAAACGTCGATAGTAGCCAGCTAACCACAGAAAACTCCTGACTTCGGTTACCGTGGTAGGTCTTGGCCATTTTGTGATAGCCTCGACCTTAGCTGGATCCATGGTAATCCCATCTGCAGACACGACGTGACCAAGGAAAGCAACTCGGTCCAACCAGAACTCACACTTGGAAAATTTAGCGTATAATTACTGCTGCCTCAGAATACCCAAAACAGTACGCAAATGCTGCTCGTGCTCTTCCGCTGACTTAGAATACACCAGAATATCATCAATGAAAACGATGATGAATTTATCAAGAAATTCATGGAAAACCCGGTTCATTAAGTCCATAAATACTGCAGGAGCATTTGTTAACCCAAAATGCATAACTAAAAACTCATAATGTCCATACCGGGTGCGGAAAGCAGTCTTAGAAACGTCCTGCTCTTTAACCCGCAACTGGTGATAACCAGATCGCAAGTCAATTTTGGAGAATACTTTAGCTCCCTGCAGCTGATCGAACAAATCATCGATGCGAGGTAGCGGATAACGGTTTCGAATGGTGATGCGGTTTAACTCCCGGTAATCGATACACAACCGCATAGACCCATCTTTCTTCTTTACAAAAAGTACAGGAGCACCCCATGGTGACACACTCGGACGAATAAATCCACAGTCTAATAGCTCTTCTAGCTGCTCCTTTAACTCCTTAAGTTCCACCGGTGCCATCCGGTACAGAGCCTTAGAGATAGGCTCAGCGCCGGGAATCAGATCGATACTAAATTCAACCTCTCTGGCCGGAGGAAGACCAGGAAGTTTTTCAGGGAAAACATCAGAAAACTCCCGAACAATATGAACAGTATTAATATCAGGACTCTCGACAGAAGAGTCTTTAACAGAGGCCAAATAACCTTGGCAACCATGAGATATTAGAGTCCTTGCTTTCAAAGCCGAGATAATTTTCACAGAATTTAGAGAGCGTGTTTCATGAAAGACAAATTCAGGCTGAGTTAGATCACCAAAAATTACTTTCCGAGCATGACAATCAATGGTGGCTCTATGAAAAGATAACCAATCCATGCCTAGGATAACGTCGAAATCAACCATGTCCAAAGGGAGCAGATTTGCTGAACGAATCCGGTCATCGAAACGTAGAGGACAATTTACATATTCATGATCAATAAGAGTACTGAGTTTCATGGGAGTGGAGAGGGATACTTGATTACTTAGTGGTGTTGGTAATATTTTAAGTTTCTTAACCAGATTCAAAGATATAATCGAGTGTGTAGCTCCAGTATCAAAAAGTGTGAAAATAGCATGATCACCAATATATAAAACGCCCGTAATCGTACCTGAAGACTGTGCCGCCTGATCCCGAGTCATAGAAAATACACGGCCAGTGTTGGGTGGAGGGGGAGGTTTCAGATAGTTCCCGGTTTTCTCCGGGTTTTGCTTGGGACAATCTTTCACCCGATGCTCTGTCGAACCACATCCAAAACAAGTCCCAGAAGCCCGACGACATGGTCCATTGTGGCGCTTGCCACACGTAGTACAAATAGGATAAGGATAAGAACCCCCAGATGCACCTCCCTGAGGACTAGAACCCGAAGCCCTGCTCTGCTGATTACCCCTAGCAGTCTGGTCTCTCCACTGTTTCTGACTGGTGTTGCGTCCCGAGCGATCATCTCCCTGCCTAGGAGTGAACCTGGAATCCTGCCCTCTAGTATCCGACCTCCTCTGATCATAGTTCCTGCCAGCCTGACCCTGATGGTCGTATCGTCGATCCCCCTGTCCACGAGAATCATAACTCCTGTCATTTCGGCCCCTAAAATCCCTGCTCTGACCCTGAGTCTGAATCCTATCCCCATCTCTGTTCCTCTTATACCCAGATCCCTGATGAAATATCTCGATATTGCGAGCTGCGTCGCAACATTCTGCCGGGTCTCGAAACTCATCATTAAGTATGCGGTCTAGTACCCACCTAATACAATAGCAAAAGAAAAATGTATTAATGTCTATTGGTACCAACCATCAACTTATATAGGTTACTAACCTCTTGAGTCCCCATTTGAATTGTCTAGCCTGCTACTTAGCATCCCCAGCAAGCGGACCCATAAAACTAACTAATCTCTGAAACCGCTCCAGATATTGCCCAGCATTCTCAGAATCTAGCTGAGAGATAGTGTTGTACTCCCTAATGAATCTCTGCTGCTCAGAAACAGGGAAGTACCGATTATAGAACGTAGTACGGAAATCAGCCCAAGAACAACCAAGAACATATGCATCACCACCCTTAGCTTCCTTGTGCGCTTTCCACCAGTTGAGCGCATCACCCTCTAGCTTGAACACCGCCAGACGAGTCTTGAACCCGTCTTCACAACCTAGCACTTCAAACAGTTTCTCCATGTGGGTGATCCAGTCTTCTGCCGCATGAGGAGTAGCAGCAGAAGTGAAGGACAACGGCTTGAGTTTATTGAAACTCTCCAGCCACCCATTAATGGTAGTGGGTCGGCCCCCACCACCAGAAGAACTGCCAGCACCCCCAGATGGACCAGCTCCACCACTGATAAGCCGGTTTATCACCGCCTCAGTGTTAAGGCCCGGTAGCAGACTGGCTACAGCATTAGCCACCATAGCTTCCAGATTGGGGATTTCAGCATCTCCTCCACTGTTATACTCCTGGTGACGAGTGTTAACCATCTATAGAATTATGAAGACGATTAGTAGGGTGAAGCAAAAAAAAATAAAATGACAGAGCAAAATAAGGAAAAGAGTACGCGAAAGGAAAACCTAATGTCTACCCAATCCTCACAGGTCAAAGGCCTAAGCCTACGGGTTTCGAAAACCTGTCTCTGATACCATAAATTGTAACACCCCGACCCGACAAGGGTAAAGATATCACAAATATATGGTTTCATATCAGAACAACATAGCATCCATAAACCAAAATAGCGGAAGTCAAATACATAATCCAACAATAAGTCAACATGACTTATACCCATCATGAAAGGAAATAAAAGAAGTACATAAGTTCAATGCCCAAACAATGGCAACATAAATGTCTAAGGAAATCAAATGGTAGATAAGCTATAAAGAACAAGCTCCACTCAAGTGCACTCAACCCCAAAGCCATGCCCAGCTCCTAGCTTAATTACCTGCCGCGGAAAAAGAAAACGCGGCTGAGCTACTAGAGCTCAGTGAACAGATATAACGTAACAAGCAGTAGCATAATGAATAATACATGAGTAAATGAGAATGGAAGCATGGATACATGGTAAGAATACATGGTGTCATAAGGGAAGGGACAAAGGTGCATGGTAAAGAAAGGTCAGTAATCCACTACGAGCCCATAACATGAAATCATAACCATAATCATAATCATAAACATGTAGAGGGGAGACCTCTTAGTATCCTGTAAATATGAGGGGTGTCCTCATCATGGGTATCTTGTAAATATGAGGGGTGTCCTCAATCATGGGTTGGAGTAGTTAGCTCCCGGAGTGTGAAAGACGTGTATCGCACACACCATCAGTCACCATGAATAACATAACATAACATGAACATGAACAAATCTAGGATGCATCCATACGCCCCAGGCGGCCATAATCTGCCTCTACGTAAACATGAATCATAAACATAACATGCAGAGACGGGACAGGTCATCACTCTCCTGCCCTAGAGTCATGCCATCGGTGCATCGACTGACATGGACATGAAACCCTCATGCCTAGTGAGTGGCTCGTAGTATCAAACTGAGGGTAAAGGTCAAGTATCATGAATCATGTTTTAGTTTACTTGCATAGGTCAATATCATGTTTCATAAGTTCATAATCATAGGTTCATAATCATGGTTCATAAGCAAGGTTCATAAGCAAAGGTTCATAAGCAAAGGTTCATAAGCAAAGGTTCATGAATGAAAGGTTCATAATCATAAAAGGTTCAATATCATGATGGTTCAAAAGATCGGAGTTCATGAATGAAGGGAACATAGCAATGGTATAGGGAAACCCTAATACGAATCATAATCAGAGAATGAAGGCCTCTTAATAAAGAAGCAGAATATCTGTACCTTATTGCTGACAAAGGAAAATACTGAATAAGATGATCAAGAGCACAAGACTACTCCCTCTTCACACCTAGAGGAGTAAAGACATGATTACTAAAGATCCCATTTCCATATTAAGTAACTTTCTATTTTTAGCAGGTTTCCATTTTTAGAAAGTTTCCTTATTTAGCAAGTTTTCAAAATTAGCAGATTTCTATAATGAGTAAGATTTAAGTATTATGATTTATTTAAGTCATTAATTTAGTCTCATTATGGAATTAGGGTTGGTTTTAGCGGGTTATAAAAGTTTAGAGTTAAATATGACAAGTTTACAAAGTTTAGGGTTTTAATTGCAAATATATCAAATTAAAGGTCTAGAATGAAAATATCATAAATTACTTATTTAAATACCCCATTTATTCAGAATTATCTCTTTAGCCCATGAAGTTCCATATTTTACACTTTAACCCCTTTATTTATAAAAGTTACAAAATAAACCTTAAAGTTACATAATTTACAATTTAACCCATATAATATCCTTAATTACACCATTAACCCTTAGATTTAATTATTTACAGAATCTACCTTCTAATTTAAGGTATGGTACGATTTAGCCCTTTAGTTTCCCATATTTACACATTTAGTCCCTATAATTATAAAACATATATATTAATTTGTAAATTCCAAATAATTACATATTAGCCCCCATAATTATCCAAACTTACACCGAACCATCTTAACATTATAATTTACTCAAAATGACCTCAAGTTTCCAGTATTTACATTTTTAGTCCCTTGATTTAATTAATTTGCAAACCGAATTAATAATTATCTATAATTACCCATTTAACCTTTTAAATACAAAATTTACATATAGACCCCTCATTTAACATTTTATACGAATTCTACCATGTTCAAATAACTTACAAAAATTAACCCTTGAGTTTTTATAATTACAAAACACACCCTTTTATTTATTTATTCAAATCGATATGAGATAAAATATCATAAACCGTAGAACAAATTCTACCAATCATTGATTCATCATTCATGAGTCTAAATCATCATTTAAAAATCAGATCTTGGTACCCAAGCCTAACCCTAGTCGATTTAGGGTTTTAGTTTATTTTTTCTTATTTATTTGATTTAATAAAACCCGATTTGTATCAAGTTTTAACACGACATTTTTAGGCTTCCAAAACTCGAACCAATAATTTTCCCAGGTCATATGGGTCGTATAAGGCTCAGGAAAAATACTCCTTACACCCAGAAAATTCGCATAGATTTATTAGAGATTTTAATCGATTTTAAAGATTCCGAACACATAAATTAGCATGCGATTTATATAGGATGCATGAATCGAATTTCACATTTTTCTTAGGTCTCATATGATTAAAAGGTTATGGGAAAAATACCAGATCGAATATTGGACGTGTAGATTATGCGTATTAAATTTGGACCTATCGGATATAGCGCTCGACACCAAAGAATTCACCACGATCACCACAGCCACTCCACGACCTTGTAATCATTTTTCACAGACCATACATGATGTGAGAGACGTGACAAAAATGGAGAATGAATTTTACATTGATCGAATTAATTAAAATGGAATTGTTACCTATCGAGTGGAATAGAAGAGGAAAATTCGACAACTTGCCCACCCGACCTCTAAAATTCATAAAGCTATTTTTCTAGGCTTCTTGAGATCCTTAAGAACATAGGAAAAATGGTGCCTCACTTCCAAAAATTCGTATGATCAAAGGAGAATTATTTTGGGTGATTTGGGTTTAATCGGTTGGAAGATTTTGGAAGAAAAATATGTAAGTAATAAAAATATGGAGTGACCGAGTCTTGGGGGGGGGGGTAATGGGCCAATAATTTGGGAGTTTTGATTAGGAACATTATTGCTTTGATTATCTCTTTTAAAAGCCCATTTAATTATCTTTAATTTCCCTTATTAAATCATAAATTTGAATTTAAACTCTATTTGGCGCCCAAGGGTATTTTGGTAATTTTATGGCTTGTATAAATGTTAAATGGAGTTGTTAAAAATATTTGGGATCATAACTTGTTCATTGTTAGAAGTTTGGAATTTATTTGGTGCTTTACATATGTTTTATTTAGATTTTAAATTCCCAGGGGCAATTTGGTCATTTTACATGTTATAGAATTTCAGGTATTACAGTAAACAAGAGCACTGGTTCTCGTTCGAAAAACATGGGGGTAAAGAGAAGAAGGTTTGTTTTAACGAAATTCTGACGGGCCTGAAGGGATGGAAGAATCAGTTCTTTTTTATAGATCGAAGAGCTATTCCTTTTGCTATGCCATGACGTCACCATGATTCGGATATTTCTGACCCCTTTCCGAGGGGTGAGTATAATGTAGAGGATGCCGAGCGATTGGCTGAGCATGTTATTGATCTCATTCGGGTTCCCCGAGGCTTCTTATATGCCCTTGGGTTGACCTCTCATTGGGAACATCCGGGATTCCGAGCGACGCTTCGTGATGCCGAGGGAAAGGGTATAGCCCTTGCATGTTATTATTATTGCATTATTTATATTATATATTTTTTTTGATATTATTTTTTGCATGTTTACTTCCGAATGATATGTACTATTGACTTATTAGTTTGCAGCTTTGACAATGTCTGAGTACCTTAGAAAGCTGAAGCGGATGGAAGGGGCGTCTATGGTTAAGGGTGACCCCTATCGTGAAGGTGAAACTCATCAGCTGCATGTGGTGAAACCCTCCGGGTCTAACGCTGATATCCCGGATAAAACAGCTGAGATGAAAGAAGTTGAGGTGCCTAGCGAGAAGGTTTTAGAGGCAAAGAGAAAGAAACAAGAACAAATTGCTGCCCGATTGGGTTTGAAACCGAAAGGAGGGGGTAAAGGAACCAAGGGTCTGGGCAAACGTCCCGCCGGAGAGAGCTCCGCCTCTCATCCGTCCAAGAAGGGAAAAACATCTACCGAAACTCTCGTCGTCAATCTGGATTCTTCTGAGCATATTTAAGCTCCCCAACCCCTTCGGTCGGTTCATCTGGATGAAACTGTGAAACATACGGAGGGAGAAGAAGGAGCTACTACCCAGTTCGGTGGTGGCCGTGATGGTAAGTTATATGCTCCCCTTTCTCTTTCTCTCTCTCTCTTCTTCCTTTTTTTTTATGTGTATTTGCTAACTTTTTTTCCTGCGTGCGCTCTTTTCTCACAAGCGATGTCCGTTATCTATTTCGTCGAAAGTCCCTTGGTATCTTCTTATGGCCGGGGTAAAGAGAGACAAAACTTGGAAGGTTTAGATGAGACTGACAAAGATGAGTTTACTTCCGCAGACATCTTTGTGCCGGGATGGTCCGTGACTACAGATGCCCGAATGAATGGTTCTTCGGTGTGCCGAGATATGATGGCCTACCTTCTGACTCCCCGCGAGGAAAAATACCTGGAGAGTCTGAATGATGAGGACGCCTGCCATCGTGCTTGGATGCTGCTAGGGAAAGGTGCGATTGCTCAGTCTGATATGCTTATTCGGTTCGAAACCCTTCTTGGGGAGTCTCATAGTGTTACCCAGGCTCATGAGAAGTGTGAGCGCAGCGTTTGGGAGAATTTTCAGCTTCACAAGAATGTGTTGGACGAGTTGGAGAAATTGAAGAAAGAACATTCCGGTTGTGCCACTAGGAGTCCGGGGGAGTTGGAAAGGTTGCGAGATGAACACTCAAACTGTAAGGTCAAGTTGTCGGATCTGAGTGATCGTGTCTCCGAACTGGAAAGGGAAAAAGAGGAGTGGAGAAAGGTTTCCGGTGAGCAGGTTGAGCAGATTAAGTCATTGGAGGCTGACCTGAGTAAAACCAAAACTTTGTTGAGTGACGAAGAGAAAGATAACCAGGATCTCCGGAAGGAGAGATAAGAATTGGCTGTAAAGATGGGACTGCCGAGATGGAACGTTTCAAAGTGATCATGGAATTCATGCCCGAAGTGGTTCGTCGTCTTCTCAGCAGTCACGAGTATAAGCAGTCTTTGGCTCTTCCATTTAGTCTTTCTTCCATGGCGGGTTTTCTAGACGGGGCTAGCATTGACCGTACTCCAGAGAAAGTGGCCGAGGTTCTAGCGGAATTTGAGGATTTGGACATGGATGCGGAGGCCAAATACCAGCCTTTATATGACCAGCTTTTCGTAACTGAGTATCCGTACATGCGGAAGGTTAGTGACGCCTGTTACAAGCCTTTGGCCAAGATCATGGAACTCTTTCCAGATCCTGCTCCTACCGAAGTTTCAACGGTTGACAATCCCGCCGGCGCTAATGATGTCTTCGAGGCGGTTGACGGAGGGAATGTAACCAGAAAGAACGCTATGTCTTGAATCCTCTTGTTATGGTATCCAGGCGTCTCAATTTTGACTATGGGCAAAGACTGTTCTAGATGCCTTGTGAAGCTTGTCAATCCTTGTTTTTTATGGTTTAGTTTGTAAGGCTCGTGTAGCCGTGGTGATGGTTCTTTTGTATTAGAACACTTGGATGATTGTAATAACTTTCGTGATGATCGGTATTGTGACTTTTTGTTTGTCTTGTCCACTGATGCGCGTGATGTGTTGTTACGGTTTAGCAGTATTAATGCCTACTCAAGTTTTGAATTTATATTTAGCCGGCTTATCAATAACACACACACTTAACGAGCAGTGTACCCGGTCAGTATAAGTATAATGGTAAGCAGAGTGTCGATCACTAAGAGTGGAACGTATTATCTAGTTATTCTAATCAGTATTCTAATATCCTAAGTTAGTTATACAACCTAATCTAACGCAAGGGGGTTCAGCCTGAGAGACTGGCACAGTTTGGTTATAATTTAATAGAAAACTAAACTAATGAGCACGAATCAGCGATTAGCACACACGTACACAGATAGATACTCGAGACAATAAGAAGACCTGTCCTGATAATTAAATAGCTTGTCACTTGTTTTATTGTTAGTTTTATATGAAGTGTATATAATTAAACCTTTCTCGTTGGCTCTAATCTTATCGGCGAGTAAACCCTTAATGATTACTTATGTCTATCCTACTTTTCTAGAGACGCTAGAATAAATAGGCGAGGAAGGGGCATGGCGACCCAAGCAAGACTCAGCTAGACACAGAGGTTATCAATGCACTAATAAAAGTCACCAAAGACATCAACATATAAACTTTAATTAATGGGAAAGCAATATTAAGGGGAGTGCATGATCTTCCGTAGTCACATGACACAAGCCCATCAATCCTGATGAATTAAAGCGTACTAAAACAATAAAGCAAAACTACTTAATGAATTAAATACATGCAGGACCTTCTTACAGCTCTTGTCTCTTTGTTTGAGGTGTGTCTTGTGCTGCTTGGTCGTCTGAATTCGGCTCTAGGGTTATACAAAAAAGGTCTCTTAAATTCGTCTGACCTTGGGGTATTTATAGTTTTTGTCTGAGGGATCGATGCGGCGCATTGAGTGGATAGATGCGGCGCAATGACTTAACTTCGCGTAGGGTCCAAGATTAATATATTCTGGAATATTCGTACACCGTCTTCAGATGCGGCGTAACATGATCTTTGTATGCGGCGCATGTACTTTAGCTGTCTTGGATTGTAACTGGTGAAATCTTGATAGTGATACGCCGTATGTTAGAAGTATATTGCGGCGTATCTGGAGTAGAACGAGCTTGATCTTCTTCTTTGACCAAAGTTTCATATGCGGCGCATGACAGAATTGCATGCGGCGCATTCTTCAAAGTCAGGCAATGGTCTTCGAATTCATCTAAGTATGATATTGCGTCGTATCTGAGATACGGCGCATCTTCTGGATTTCAGTATACTTTTGACATCTCGCTTGTTTTGCTCCATAATTAGTCCGAAATCGCCAAGTTTCACATAATGCTTGTTTTTACCTGAGAATTACTAAAGTAAACATTAATGTATCGATTCTCATATATAATATAATAAAACAAGTCAAATAAATAGGATAAATGATGATAATAAAATGTACTTATTTGAGTTCATCAAATATCCCCCCACTTGAACTTTACTTGTCCCCAAGTAAACCTTAGAATTAATCATATGAAAATGTATCCTAAAAGATATTAGGATTTATTTTTATATTTAAGCACGTATTCGTTTTGTCATAATCACACAACCAAACACTTAACGAAGTAGAAACCAAAATAATTTTTAATGTAAAACAATTCTAAATCGTTTAGTTGCTTAGTCGTGACGAATATTCTATCATAGGCTTGGCAAGTATACGCATTTCCCCCACTAAAGCCAAGGAGTAACAAGTCTAAAGCGGTAAAAAGGGTTTGTTGGTTAAGGGTTGATCATCCTTTTTAATCTCTATCGATCTCATATTTCAGAAAAGGCGACAAAATTACAAATACATGATCGAATCCACGACCACAATACTTGCAATTGCTCAATTCCTTAACTCGAATGGGCTAAAGATAGGACCAAGTAATCTTCACCAATAATATTATATCAAAAAGGGCGACAAAATCATAAATACATAGCCGAATCCACGACTACGATACTTAAGATTGCTCAAATCCCTAATCTCAATAAATCAAAGGTTTGGATGAAGAATGATATAGGGTATGGATAATATTTGGGATACAAATTGGTGTAAAATGAAAAATAAACAAAACAGATAAACTAAAATCCTAAGTGTGGTTAATCACTTTCCTAACCATCCCATGAATAAGACTCATATCATTGAATAACTCACGCTTTAACACTTGAAACACACGCTTTAGGTAGACACGAATTATACTCAACAAAATCTCAATCAAAGAATAACCTTAGTTGGCGTTCCCATAACGGCCAACTCCCATTCAATCCATAAATATAATATACAACAAAAAATAGTGGTGATATCTCCCACTTAATACAAAACTTTACATAAGTTGGTTAAAACAAACTTCCAACTTTTCCTTTTTTTTTTTTTTTTTTTTTTTTTTTTTTTTTTTTTTACATCAACATATATGTGTAAAATTTCACAACTTTTCTATCACTATTTTTCCGGATAATTTTTCCATACTCTTCATACTTTCAGAAATAACTGTAATAGTGAAAGTAGCAAACACACGAAAAATAAACTAAAAGTTATACAATATTTACTTTCATACCAATTGCATTGTGCAATTTCCCGACCTAACCAAAGATAATGAATTACGCACGCGAACACAGGTAATGTAAGGAAACACACTTTGCCTAAAGCAATTAACCACGGATTTTAATCTACAGGGTAGGCTAAGGTGTAAGGGTGTATCAAAACATTATAACAAAGGTGTAAGAAACGAAAGGAATTGCTCTGAGGGTTTTTCTAGGGGTATCTTACTCTAAAAGTGAGAGTAAACAAAGGGTTTATACGGGGGTTAACTAACCAGTGTAGTTAGTTAATATCACATAACATATAAAGGCTATTTGGGTGTAATCCTAGAAATTTACTAATTTAGACAAGTCACTCCAATTATATAGATAATACTCATTATGGTGGTCTCGAATAGTATACAAGCCAAGTTCTAAAGTTTACAAGTCACCGGCACACTAAAGTTTTAATATTTTTGAAAGAATAGAGTTATGTGTGCGGTTATGTAATTTAGACTTTAAACAAAAAAATGCTAAAAAAATTTTAAATTTTGATATATTAAGCGCATTTTAAGCATATTTTGAAAAAGTTTAGGACAAGTAAGTGTTCTAATTCTCCATCCCTCCACTTAAGTTAAACAAAGTCCTCGTTGTTTGTGTCAAAGGTTAAAAACTGGAAAATAAAAGAATTAGAACAGAAAAACTCCCCTGAGATTTGCTCGGTATGATCCTCCATTATTCGTATAAGAGCAAAAATCAACTTTCTTGTGGATGAGAACGTTTAAGCTTCATAAATGATGTATCCACAAAAATGCAGGCATCTATAATACCATTTAGACTTTAACACACCTGAGTTAAGAAGGTTCAAACTTGCATAATACATTAGTAGTTAGTAAAAATAAAACCTAAAAAAAATTAAACTGTAAATCATCAGGTCAGTCGATACGCCGTATCTTATGGAAGAAGATACACCGTATCGAGCCTGGAATAAACACGAATCAGAATAAAAGATGCGTCGCATCCTTAACCAGGGATGCGCCGCATTAAATAAACTGACAGAAAGTTTTAAAGTCAAAAATAAAAATGCAGAAAATGAAATAAGATATGACCAGTGCAGGTGATGCGTCGCATCTTATGATGGAGATGCACCGCATCTTCTGCAGGTCTGACAGACTCGACACAGAACAGAAAAGTAAAAAAATTTCCTTCGGGTTGTCTCCCGGTCAGCACTTGTCTTTATTCCAGAGTCTTCAAGTTAGACTCACGTTCAGCTCCTTAATACCGATCACTGAAAGAGTCGGAAGCATCGCGCTCCCTCATCGCCAGTCCAGTAATATTGCACACTCCTTGCTTGTCCTTAATATCCACGCCATTCTTCTTTAATATCTGTATAAACAAAGTTCTATCCCTTTCGGGCATAGATGACAAAATGATAGACGGGAAATTCTTATTATTATATAGGCATAAATATGCAAGGTGGGGTGGTAGTTCAATAATCATATCATTATTCAAATTTGTATTCTCAACTATTCTCCTACGTTTGTTTATCACTTCGCAATCATACCACTCATCATCAGAATCATAAACAATATCGCGCCTAAGTTCGGTAGTTACATTAAGGTCAATAAATTCCTCGAGGTTCTTATGATTAGGATTAGTTGAGTTGTTTTGAATCAATGTTTCTCCCATAAGCCTAGCTTCTAGATCGAGGTCCATACGTTCTCTTAATCCTAGCACATAGACGCCTCTAATTATGCTCTTAGCAGGATTTTGGCACTTATAGACTAGTTTATTGTTCCCTACCTTTAATGAGATTTTTCTTTTAAACACATTAATCTTAGCATGGGCGGTAGACAAGAAAGGTCTTCCAAGGATTAAAGGAATCTTAACATCCTCGGGCATATCTAATATAACAAAGTCTACGGGGAAAACAAACTTCTCAATCTTAACTAGCACATTTTCAGCAACCCCTTCAGGTCGTTTTACCGTTTTATCAGCCAATTCAATAAGCAGCTTAGTTGGTGCTAATTTTCCTAGTCCTAGGGTAGTGAATGTCTTAAGGGGCATAACACTAACGCTAGCTCCTAAGTCAGCTAATGCATTATTGAAAGATAGGTTATTAATTGAACAAGGTAAAGTAAAACTTCCTGGGTCCTTTTCTTTATGAGGCAAGGCACGTAAGTCGGTTGCAGAGCTCTCTTCTTTCATTGTAGCCTTGATCTCCTCTTCAATCTTTGCCTTCTCGTTGAGTAACCTCCTTAAACTGATTGAAGAATTAAAGAAAAATTCGGGCTTTGCAGCATCATTACCATTCATCAATCTTCTAGGAAAAGGTATGTTAGGCGTGACTTCTTCAGTAGTGCATATGGCCTTGACATGATCTCTTGGGCTAGTTTCAGTTGAGCTAGGTAAACTTCCGTATCCCCTTTCTTGAAGAACCTTGCTCATTTGTCCGATTTGTTGTTCCAATGCTTTGATCGAAGCTCCTTGATTTCTTGTTATAGTATCCGTTGAGGCTCAGATTTCTTTGATCATAGCGGTGTTCTCTTCATGTCTTTTAGCAGCATCGGCCATAATTTGCTTTAGAGTGTCATCTAAAGTCTGCCTCCTTTCTTGATAAGTGAGATTATAGTTGTTCTTTTGATAGTATCCCGGAGCAGCTTCCCTAAATCTTCCTGAAGGTTGGAATGGTTGTCCATATTGTGTGTAGTATGCTTCTTCAAAAGTCTCACTTTCATTCCTTTTAAGGCAATCTTTAGTGTAGTGAGGTCCTTCGCATTTTTCACATCCAACTTGGGCAGCATAAACCTTCTCATCATGCTTCTTCATCTCTCTACTAATTTTATCCAATTGAGCTTGAATTGCAGCAAACCCGTCAAAATTAGTGCTGCTCTTAGATCTAGTAGAGGTTCCGTCGTGCCATTTTTGAGAGTGATCAGCAGCTTCTTGGATAGCTTTTCTAGCATCGGCTGCACTTATTTGAGGCACAGCTCCCTTAGCATCCAAGATTTGTCTAGTAGGCACGTCCAATCCTTGATAGAACAATATTATCTCCTGCATTGAATTTAGATAATGTTGAGGGCATTTCATCAATATGTCTTTAAATCGTTCCCAAGCTTGATAAAGAGTTTCATCAGGCTCTTGCTTGAAATTGTTGATAGCTTCCATCTTTTTAGCAGTTTTAGCAGGTGGACAATATCTTTTCAGGAATTTGCTCTTCAAATCTTCCCATGTTGTGATTGAACTAGTAGGTTCATTCCTTAGCCACTTATTAGCAGCTCCTTTAAGCGAAATTGGAAAGATTCTTAGCATAAGTTGATCGTCAGAGATTCCTTCTGTAGTAAACAAATCTGCAATCTCGAGGACTTTTTCAACATGTTCATTAGCATCTTCATGTTCTGTTCCACTGAAAGCATTTTCTCTTAGCTCCTTGAGAAACTGACCCTTCAACTCAAACTTTGACTTTTCATCAAACTTTGGTCTAGCAACTCCTGAACTATAATCAGCACGGGTTTTGTTCATGTATTCCTCCATAGTAGTGTTTTCCGTCATTGTTTCTGTTTCTTCTTTCTCCTTCTCTTCAGAAAAGTAATCAAGCTCGAACGAACTTGAAATTTCAAAGCTTTTTGTGTTGAAAAGCCTTTTAAGCAAATGTAAGGCTCGTTCAGGATCTTCGAAAGGTTTAATCAAGTTCTTGGTTGAATTCCTGGTCATGCACTTCCTGAAATCGTCACAAAAGCATCAGTAGGGTATGTTCAAGAAAGTATGATATCAGAAAATTAACAACGAAAATGGAATACGAAAAATAAAAGTTGTTGATATCTGCAAACGATGTGCCGTATCCAGAAAGTTGGATACGCCGTATCTTATTACGTTAAAATTTAATCAGACTTTTATTCAGAAAACAGATACACCGCTTATGAATTAGAATGCGCCGTATCCAGTTTAAATTATCAAAAATCGATTATATTTATTAAAATTAAATGCGTCGTATTAACAAAAGCTAATGCGCCGTATTTTCGTTACGTTTCAAAATACAAGATTTTTGATTTAGTAGATGCGCCGTATCGATAAAGATTGATGCGTCGCTTCTGTTTAATAATTCAAAAAACTGTTTTTAATTTAAATAGAAAATACGCCGTATCTGTTAAAACAGATGCATCATATGGCGTTAGCGTTTAGAAAAATTTCTTATTAAAAACAGAATACGCCGTATCTTGGGGAAAGATGCGTCGTACTCGAATTTATTAAACGCGTTGTATTTTATAAAAATTAAACGCAATACGCCGTATCTGTGAAAACAGATGCGCCGTATCGTTTGTATCAGCACAATACAATGACAGCAGAATGCAGAAAAATACAGAAAAAATGAAAAACAAAAATAAAAACAAACAAAAAGAAACAAAAATTACAGAAAACAAAAACACACAAAAACAGTAAATATGCAAATTATACAATGAATGCAATCTATCTAATATACAACAGGGTTAGTGGTTAGAATCTAAAAAAAAAACTAAAAAGAAAAACCTAATTAAAATACTTAATCAAATTAACAGATAATAACAATTCACTCCCCGACAACGGCGCCAAAAACTTGATGCGCGTGATGTGTCGTTGCGGTTTAGCAGTATTAATGCCTACTCAAGTTTTAAATTTATATTTAGCCGACTTATCAATAACACACACACTTAACGATCAGTGTACCCGGTCAGTATGAATATAATGGTAAGCAGAGTGTCGATCACTAAGAGTGGAACGTATTATCTAGTTATTCTAATCAGTATTTTAATATCCTAAGTTAGTTATACAACCTAATCTAACGCAAGGGGGTTCAGCCTGAGAGACTGGCACAGTTTGGTTATAATTTAATAGAAAACTAAACTAATGAGCACGAATCAGCGATTAGCACACACTTACACAGATAGATACTCGAGACAATAAGAAGACCTGTCCTGATAATTAAATAGCTTGTCACTTGTTTTATTGATAGTTTTATATGAAGTGTATATAATTAAACCTTTCTCGTTGGCTCTAATCTTATCGGCGAGTAAACCCTTAATGATTACTTATGTCTATCCTACTTTTCTAGAGACGCTAGAATAAATAGGCGAGGAAGGGGCATGGCGACCCAAGCAAGACTCAGCTAGACACAGAGGTTATCAATGCACTAATAAAAGTCACCAAAGACATCAACATATAAACTTTAATTAATGGGAAAGCAATATTAAGGGGAGTGCATGATCTTCCGTAGTCACATGACACAAGCCCATCAATCATGATGAATTGAAGCGTACTAAAACAATAAAACAAAACTACTTAATGAATTGAATACATGCAGGACCTTCTTACAGCTCTTGTATCTTTGTTTGAGGTGTGTCTTGTGCTGCTTGGTCGTCTGAATTCGGCTCTAGGGTTATACAAAAAAGGTCTCTTAATTCGTCTGACCTTGGGGTATTTATCGTTTCTGTCTGAGGGATCGATGTGGCGAATTGAGTTGATAGATGCGGCGCAATGACTTAACTTCGCGTGGGGTCCAAGATTAATATATTCTGGAATATTCGTACACCATCTTCAGATGCGGCGTAACTTGATCTTTGTATGCGGCGCATGTACTTTAGCTGTCTTGGATTGTAACTGGTGAAATCTTGATAGTGATACGCCGTATGTTAGAAGTATATTGCGGCGTATCTGGAGTAGAACGAACTTGATCTTCTTCTTTGACCAAAGTTTCATATGCGGCACATTCTTCAAAGTCAGGCAATGGTCTTCGAATTCATCTAAGTATGATATTGCGTCGTATCTGAGATACGGCGCATCTTCTGGATTTCAGTAGACTTTTGACATCTCGCTTGTTTTGCTCCATAATTAGTCCAAAATCGCCAAGTTTCACATAATGCTTGTTTTTACTTGAGAATTACTAAAGTAAACATTAATGTATCGATTCTCATATATAATATAATAAAACAAGTCAAATAAATAGGATAAATGATGATAATAAAATGTACTTATTTGAGTTCATCATCCACCATAGCTATCTCGTGTTGCCATTTATACATGTGTTGTGTTTAAATATATTTGTTTTTGTTTGAATCATGTGTTATGATTTGTATGTCGTTCTTAACATTTTGGAAGTAAATATTACCGTTGGTGGTGGATACGCCTCGGCTGACCTTTAGCAAGGTAACTTTTTACCGTCATGGCAGATATGCCTCGGCTTGCTCCCTTGTCATTTTTGGGTTTAAATGTAGCCGTTATGGGCGGATATGCCTCGGCTTTTTCTCTTGGATCATTTTTAGGGCTAAATATAGCCGTTAGGGGCGAATACGCCTCGGCTTTTCCCTTAGATCATTTTTAGGGCTAAACCTAGCCGTTAAGGGCGAATACGCCTCGGCTTTTTCCCTTAGATCATTTTTAGGGCTTAATGTAGCCGTTAGGGGCGAATACGCCTCGGCTTTTTCCCTTAGATCATTTTTAGGGCTTAATGTAGCCATGGTGGTTAACTTGGGCTACATGGGCCGAACAGAGGTAGCTAATCTCCGCCGGAGCCATGTGAGTGCCTTGTCTTTGCTCATAACAACATGTGGGAAAATTTTCTCCTCTCCAATCCGGAGGAGAATATATATAATATTTCATAATTGATTTTTTCACAGTGGCTTATAGCCTTACACGTTTGTTTCTACAGAAAACACTTCCTTAGATTGATTGCATGCCATTTCCGTGGCACCTCTTCCTCATCCATAGTCTCTAGCTTGTATGATCCACACTGATATGCTTCAGCTATCCGATATGGTCCTTCCCATTTCGGACCCAACTTGCCTTGATCCTCCACCCGGCTTGCTTCGTTCTTTCGATACACAAAATCTCTCGGTTTGAATGATACTGGTCGGACCCTTTGGTTGTAGTACTTCTCCATCTGGGTTTTATGCCGAGCCTCTCTTATTGCTGCCTCTTCCCTTCTTTCCTGTAGCAAATCCAAGTTCAGAAGCATTTCCCGTTCGTTCAGCTCTTCAATTCGACGAGTATCCTCTTCATCAATCCCTTCTCGAATTACCATCGTCTGATGTGTTGGCATGCCAATCTCTGCTGGTATGACTGCCTCACTTCCATAAGTTAAACTGAAAGGCGTTTCTCCATTACTCTGCTTGAGAGATGTCCGATGGGCCCACAAAACGTTCGGCAGTTCATCCACCCATCCTTCTCTGGTTCAGCCCAATCTTGCCTTGATTCCTGCTAGTAGGCTTTTATTGGCTCTTTCTACCAAGCCGTTTGCTTGTGGGTGAGCCACGGCTGTGTTGATCTGTCTGATTTTTAACTTTTCACACCAGCTTTTGAAGGGATTGTCAACGAGCTGCTTCCCGTTGTCCGTGACAATGAAGCTTGGCAGGCCGGACCGGCAGACTATGTTATCCCAGATAAATTTTATCACATCCTTCCTTGTGACTCTAGCTAATGGCTTTGCCTCGATCCATTTTGTGAAGTAGTCGATAGCCACTATAACGAACTTTATTCTTCCCGCGGCCTGCGGCAACGGACCCAAAATGTCCATCCCCCATTGATAGAAAGGCCACGGGGCCATGATTGGTGTTAAGGTTGTCTTCGGGAGTTTTGGAACTGGTGCGTGTATTTGGCATGAATCACACTTTTGGATCTCGTTGCGGGCATCACGGTGCATGGTGAGCCAATAATATCCTTGCCGCATAGCCTTCGCCACTACCAACCATGGTCCTGAGTGCATGCCGCAGGCTCCCATATGTATTTCCCGGATGACGTAATTTGCTTGCAGTGGTCCGACACACCGAAGCATGGGGACCAAGTAAGCCTTCTTATAGAGCACTCCGTCTTCTATCACATATTGACTTATCTTCATTCTCAAAGCACGAGCTTCGTTCTGGTCTTCCGGCCATATCCCTTCCTCTAAACATCGGATGATGGGTGTCATCCAGTTCTCCCCTTCTTCCGCAACTATATCATTGATTTCCTTCCCTTCGGTAGACCTTTCCCTCACTACCTCCACCAGTACCTCTTTTGTTAGATGATCAAAGGCCACTGTAGCCAATTTACTCAGTATATCGGCCTTCTGGTTTTGACTTCTGGGGATGTTCCGAATAGAGAAATGTTAGAACTTAGCAATGCATTCCTTCGCCTTAGCCAAATACATGATCATGCTTTCATTGCTTGCCACGTAATCTCCATTTATCTGATTTGACACCAGCTTAGAGTCCACTCGTACTTCGATACATTGTACATGCATCCTCTCGGCCATCCGGAGTCCTGCTAGGAGAGCTTCATATTCCGCTTCGTTATTGGTACTGTCGAAATCTAGCCAAAGGGCATAAGTGTATTCCACACCGTCCGGACTTACTAGCACAAGCCCTGCTCCAGAACCTTTGCTATTCGATGCTCCATCGATGAATAGTAACCACTTACCTACTTTTTCCTTTTCAGCTTTTACGGCCGACTGGCTGAAGTATCGATCTGAACTTTCCCCTATGGGGGTTTCCGAGAGGAAATCTGCCAACACTTGGCCCTTTATCGCGTTCCGTGGCTCATATGTGATGTTGTACGCACCCAGTTCAACGGAATATTTAGCCAGCTTGCCGGAAGCTTCAGCCTTGTTGAGTATCTGTTTGATTGGTTGATCGGTGATGACCTTGATTGGATGTGCTTCAAAGTACCTTCGCAATCTTCTTGACATATGCAGTAATGACAGTGTTAGCTTTTCCATTGGTGCGTAGTTCCTTTTGGCTTCGTTAAGCGTCCGACTTACATAATGCACAGGATGTTGTTTACCTTTCCTTTCCGTCAGAAGGACCGCACTCACGGCCTCCTAAGAAGCGGCCAAATATACATAGAGCGTTTCCTTAGGCATTGGGGTTGTCAAGGACGGCAGGTCTGTAATCAGCTTCTTCATCTCCTGGAACGCGTTCTCCGTGTCTTTCGTCCACCGATATTGTTCCTTATTCTCCTTGGTTATGTTTTTCAAAGTTTTGAAGAACGGTAAAGACCTCTCGGCTGACCGAGCCAAAAACCGGTTCAAGGCTGCCAACTTGCCACTAAGAGACGGTATTTCTTTCAATGTCCGAGGGAATTGCATATCCATCAGAGCCTTTTTCTTCTTTGGGTTGGCTCTGATTCCCTCGGAGGTCACCATATATCCCAAGAATTTCCCCTCTTCCATTCCGAATGAGCATTTTTTGGGATTCAGTTTCATGTTAATCCTTCTCAGGTTGTCAAACATTTCGGCAATATCACCCAACATCTCATTCTCTTCTTTGCTCTTGATGACCATGTCATCCACATACGCCTCCAAATTCCGTTCGATCTGTGATTGGAAGGCCGTATCCACCATGCGTTGGTACGTTGCTCCGGCATTTTTCAGTCCGAAGGGCATTTTTGTATAGCATTACGTTCCCTGATCCGTGTAAAAAGCTGTTTTTTCTTCGTCTTCCTTCGACATCTGGACCTGATGATACCCCTTGTATGCATCCAGGAAGCATTTGTATTTGAACCCCATGACTGACTCTATCTTTAAGTCGATTTCCGATAAAGGATAGTAATCCTTCGGGCATGCTGAGTTGATGTTCTTGAAGTCAATACACATGCGCCAGCTTCCATCACATTTTTTAACCAGGACCGGGTTGGATATCCATGTCGGATATTTGACCGGGCGGACAATGCCTGCCTTTACCCATTCCTCTACTTCTTTTGTCACGGCCAGGCTCCGATCCGGGGCTAACACTCTGTGTTTTTGACCTACCATTTCTACCGAAGGGTTAGCATTCAACGTATGCTCAATGATGCGTCTCGGAACCCCTGTCATGTCCGCCGGCGTCCAGGCGAAGACGTCCATATTTTTCTTGAGTAGCGTCTTGAGCTTCTTCTTGCATTCCGGAGATAAGCTACCTCCTATGGTCACTAGTTGTTCCGGGTAGGCCGGATTTACCATAACTTCTTCGGGGGTTCCGGTCTAAGTTATCTCCTCTGCTTGTTCATCGTCTAGTTCTGCAGGAACTCTTTGAGATTCTTCTAGCCCCCGACATTCCGAGATGACCATTTGCCGAGCCTTCAAAGTGGCTATCCCTCTAGGAGTTGGAAATTTCATCATAGCATGTATGGTCGAAGGGATTGCCCTTAGCATCTTCAATCCGGTTCTCCCGAGAATGACGTTGTACGGGGACGGGGCCCGTATGATGGTAAATTTCATGATCGTCCTCCTATATAGTCCTCCTTCTCCGAATGATACATCTAGCTCTATTTTCCCCAATGGTTTGGTCACTTTTCCAGCGAACCCCAGTAGGTCCGTTTAAGTTTGTTTCAGCCGGGACTTTATCTCTGGACTTAAGTTATCAAAGCAATGCTCAAACATGACTTCTACAGATGCTCCTTCGTCTACAAACACCCTCCTCACCAGATATCCTTCCATCATAGCTTCTATAATGAGAGGTTCGTCAGACACATCTCCGGTAGGTATGGGAGGGAAGGTGATGGGGACATTCATCCATCCCTCTTCATGCTCTAACGATTTGCGCTTCTTCTGCTTTGGCCTTGTGTCGATCATGTTGATTATCTTATCTTTGGCTGGGATATCTCTCTTCGGTGCACCTCTCCCCCTTTGACGCACGTCTTTAACTAGGTGGTTCAACTTCCCAGATTCTAGAGCCAATTCCAACTGTCTCTTCAACTGGTAGCAATCATTTGTGAAGTGCCCTTTCTCACCGTGGTAGTCGCAATACCTATCTTGATTCTTCTTCTTGGGCGGATCCTGCATCGGTCTTGGGGGAGGTAATCGTAACTGCTGTTCCGTGGCTAAGATCTCCTTCGGCAGTTTTGTGAGTGAATCAAGCGTTAAGCGAGGAGCGTTACGACCCTGATGGTCATTTCGCACCGGCAGGTATGGTGTTGGCCGGTCCCTGTGCTTGTATTGATCATAACGGTCCCTGTTAGCATAACCGGATCGCCCTTCGTTCTTGTTCTCACTTCCATATCTTCGATGTGCTCTGTCATCCCTCCGAAAGAAACCGGTCGACATCTTCCTATATCGGTCCTGACTCTCCCCCTAGGGTAATTCGGTGCTAATGAATGCTTCTTCTGCTCGTAAGAAATCATCCACCCAGATCATCATCTCATCTACTGTCCTAGGGACTTTGTCGGAAAACCGTTTGGCCAAGTCCGGGCATTTGCACCCATTCATAAACGAAGAGATTCTCATAATTTCGGGAGCCCCTTGTATAAATCCCGTTTCGGTGGTCCATCTTTCCTTGAACTCCGGCAGTGTCTCATTGGCCTTTCTCACGATCTTCATTATCTCGGTGGGGTCCTTGGTGCATGCCTTGTGTAGCGAGAAACGGGTTTCAAACTGAGTCCTGAGGTCTGGCCATTCGTCTATGCTACCCGGTGGGAGGTGGTTGAACCATCCTTGAGCTCTCCCATCCAGGGTTTGCTGGAACATCCTGCACCATATGGGCATGGGCTACTCTCCTTGACCCACTGCTCCGGTGAACCGATTGAGATGGTCTTGGGGGTCCGTCGACCCATCGTACAACTTGATATGCGAAGGCATCCTATGCTCCGGCGCAGAGAATTCAATCAGCCGCCGGGTGAAAGGCGACTTCCTGACTTCCTTGAAAGGTTTTCCTAAGTCTGCGTCTGGTACTTTGTCTCCCGTAACGATCCCTTTCTTTTCCCCGACTGCCTCAGCCTTTTCCGGGCTACCCTCTTCATGGAAATCTAGGCGCACCGAATGCACGGTATTTCGCTTGTTTTGTTCCTTGATCATAGATTTGAGAGCAGAGACATACCCCTCTATCTACTCCTTGGTGACTAGAGGGGATTCGGCACCCCCTCCTCCGGATGACTCCGGATGTTCAGAGCCCGACATTCTATAGCCTTGGTAGATTGAATGTCGGTCCAACGGATGGCGCCAATGTTTAAGTATTTTTCTGCGGGTTGAGCAATTCTTCAAAGTATCCTCCGGTCTTGATGTCGTCAAGCCCTTCGGATATCTGCTAAGACAGTGAACGCGTTAGCCTCGTCCCGGGTGTAACCCCATGACCAAACTCTGGCGTGAGAGTAAGTATCGGTAAATAAGATAATAGGTGCGGTAATAAGTTAAGTACTGTGTGTAAAGTAAAAGTTACCATTGACTGAAGATTGTTCCTCCTTATATAGGAGACCTATTTTTGTCTCCATCGGATACGTCCAAGCGTGATGGTGACCTTTTTGAGCGGCAACTGGGGACTTACTCTGTTTAGGTCTTTTTTCCTAGTCTGCCATAGTTCCTGTGTCTCTGACGCATACTACTAATGTTAGGTTTGACTTCTTAGTCTGGAGATAACCGTTGGTCCGAACGACCCAAGAGGTTCGTCCGGATCGAGATATCCGTTCGGATTGAACCGTTCGGATATATACGCCCGTAGTCGGACTCAGTCTAGAGTCGGTCGTTATTCCGAACGACCTATGAGGTCCGTTCGGATTGAGCCATTCAGCTATACACGCCAACATACTTGGTCTGGAGTTGGCCATTATTCCGAACGACCTATGAGGTCCGTTCGGATTTGAGCCATTCGGCTATATACGCCAACAATCAGCAAACGAAACATATCGAGATCGGTCTTCATTTTGTTCGTGATATGGTTTGTGTTGGTAATGTTCATGTTATTTATGTTCCTTCCGGATAAAGGTTTGATGGATTCTTAATCAAAGTCCTTTACTCCTCCTTGTTTATAGAGTTTATATCTAGTTTGTGTTAGTCGACACATTAGTAGTTTTGGCTCAAATAGTAGTTTTGCAAGCCCATTTCTAGAATAGACTTTGTATTCTATTTATTGTACCGATCTTATCATTATTACTCCCTCCGTCTCAAAATTATTGTCAGGAGACAAGAATCACAAAGTTTAATAAAAGTGAGGCCACTTTTATTTTCAGCCACTCAAAGAGAATATTCTCATACTATATTCTCTAGTTTTTACTTAAAAAGGAAAGTGGACAATTATTTTAAGACGTCCCAAAATGGAAATGTGGACAATAATTTTGAGACGGAGGGAGTATTCATTAAGTGATTTACCAAATACACTTGGAACACGTGTGGTAAGGTTATTAATTGCTAGTATAGTTGGAACACGTGTGGTAAGGTTATTAATGGTTAATAATTTATCCGACAAGAGGTTAACAGGAGGGTCAACATCTCGTTGTCTAGGGTACGTGTAAGGCTTCACTATTATTCAGTGAGGTTTCCCAGATGTCGTATCCCGACTGAATGTTCGAAAAAAAAGAAGGAGGGTTGATGTTGGCAGATCCGATCATGTTGCTAAGCGTGGAGTAGGAGAAACCAAGGAATAGGAGGTGTGATATTTAGTTGTTAACCAATGAACAAATAACGTGAATGGGTATTGATTTGTTAACCAAAGAACAAATCACTTGGTGTTAGTGAACAAAATTTTGGATCGGCAGTAGAAAAAAAAAAAGAAAAGTAAAGGGTTAGGGTTCGTTTGTTTAGTGGGATGATTTTTAGGAAGGCTGTGATACCACGATCTCCAAGACTCCAATTATACTAGCAGTTACCGCCAGCTACAAATCACTTTTGAACTTGTTTCCAACACCCCATCCCATATTTTAAAACCACCACAAAAAGAAAATTTTGTCGTGAAAGCAAAGAATCATCATATTTAATAATAATAATAATAATAATAATAATAATAATAGGTTTTATTTATTTTTTAGTAAACTGCAAAAATCATCCCTGTGGTTTATGTTTTGGCACTAATCATCCTTAGCAATTAGCTTAGATGATAGAAATACCCTCATGTGATATGCACGTGAGGTATTTAACGGGAAAACTAACGACGTTGGTGCTTAGGGATGATTAGTGGCGATGGTTTGACCATTTTGGGATGATTAATGCCAATAGTATGAGATAAGGATGATATCTGCCAAAAACTATAAATCACGTTGATGATTTTTGTAGTTTACTCTAAATACTATTATTGTTCTAGAGGTTTTGAAGAATTAAATTAAAGCTAAATCAAAAGACAATGTACCATAAAACCCAAATACTTATAGAAATAATACTGAATGTGGCATGTATCTAATATCTTTATTGATTTCAACCACATTATTTTAGAGCTAATTCCTAAAATACCTCCTACTTACCCTATATGCGCCAAAAAATTTTCCATTTCTCAAAATGCCCCAGGGCAAAGGTCGCCCCGGGTATGTTTGGGCGACTCCTCTAGAATCATGACAAGTGTCCCATGGTTGGTGGGATTTTTTTTATTTTCTTTTAGTGTAAATTATATATTTACCCTCACACTTTCTTTTGTACATATGGTTTTAAAACTTGTACATTTTATTATTGTGCCCACTCCAGCCACCACCACTTACTCCGGTCACCACTCAAACCGAAACCTTTAACCTCACTAACCATGATCTTGAGTTCTGGTTCGCACTAAACTTGCAACTAAAAACCGGTTGTCTAATATTCCCTTGAATCTGAAACACAACCGGACTACACTCCGGTTCACCCCCAAACTGAAACAAAAAACAATAATTATTTTAACACACAAAAACTAATTATTTTGACCGGTCAAAGTTGAAAAACGAAAAAAAGGGAAAGACGAGAAGTACAAGAACAACCTCACAAGAGTGTCATAACCTCACCACCACTCCAACCCACTGTCAAAACAACAATATCATAACCAACAACAAACAACCTCACATCACTCACCAACTCTCAAACAAAAAAAGTTCAAAAATTAAAGGAGAAGTTTCTAGATCTCAGATTTGCTCAAAGTGGTGTACGGATCTTTAAAAACCTTGTGTTTTTAGCATAAATCATCATCGATCTGTGATAAGTGAGAACTGGGAAGTATAGGGTGCGTTTAGTTGGAGAAAAAATTCTCTTGTTTTCTATCTCTAGTTTTGTAAAAATTTAGAAGGGAAATTTATCTTCACAAAACACTTGAAAATATAGAAAACGCGTTTAGTTGATGCTTGAATTTTTTATTTTGAAGAAAGGGGGGGGGGGGGGAGGGTTGTCGGTTACAAAGGAAAACAAAGAAAATAACTAAAATTTGTTTTGTAATTTTCCTTGTTAAGTTAGGAAATAGGGAATTTTGTGTTTTGCAAAACATTTTGTTGCAAAACGCTAACTTGAACGTGATCTATGTTTTCCTTGTTTTTCACAAAACATTTTGTGAAAAACAAGGGTGTTTTCCCCCAACTAAACGCACACATAGCTTCTTTCATCTATTTGAAATAATAAAGAAAGAACAAAACAACTTTGTTTCACTCTTTCTTTGTTTTGTACAAAGAGAAACACAAACAATAAATGGTATAGATATGTTGTTAAGGGTGTTGTTTGGAATAAGATATTAAGTTAGATCTGAGGTGGGATTTTGTTAAGATCAATGGGAGCTTTACATAAAGGTCATTATGATGTTGTTCTTGAAAATGGTGTTAAGTTTGAAAATGGAGATGAGATTGAAGAGGCTGTGAAAGTCTTGTTGGAGAGCAAACTATGTACTATTGTACTGATGAAGCGAAAAGTGTACCACTTTTAGGGGGTCATTTAAGCCCTAAATCGTATTTATTTGATCAAATATTGCCCTAAATCGTTCCTTTTGTCATTTTAGGTACTTTGGAGAAGAAATCTGGAAAAGGAAGCATTTTGGACGTTTTTGGAGCATAAAAGTGAAGAAAACGACAAAGTCTCCAAAGCTGCTGGAAAAGTACTCTTGACGGCGTCAAGTATTGCTCTTGACGGCGTCACGACTTGGCAAAAAAGGTGGATATGAAAAATACACATGATAAGCCAGGGAGTTTTGCAATGTAAAGTCTGACGGCGTCACCCTTTGAAGTGATCAAGGCCATCACGGTTTAACTTAAAGAGGGACGGCGTCAAGCCCATTTTTGACGGCGTCAACCTTTGATAAGCCAGAGCGGATTTTGGAGCACTAAAGAGGGACGGCGTCAAGAAGGCCATCCGGGAACCCTAGACACGGCGAGGTGACGGCGTCAAGTCCTATAACGTGACGCCGTCAGATATTAAACTCTATATATAGTTTTGCAATTTTTTGTCATTAGTGTGCAACTTTGTGAGGAGAAACCCTAAGACGAATTTCTGCCATTTTTAAGGGTTTTCATACCCTTGGATCTCCCATGTTTAATTGAAGATAAGTATTCATTTAATCAATCAATATGTCTATGTGTTGTTTGATTATATCTTGTTCTTGTCTTTTAATTAACATGCTAGGCTAGATTTATCTTGTGTTTGCTTAGATCTAATGAAACCTAACTATTGATTATTAGTTGTTAGTGTGTTATTAATTGTATTGGATGATTGTTTATCGATGTTAGGCTTAAGAAAACTGGCTAACTTCCTATACGGTAACTTGCTTGAACGTCTTAAGAAACATGAACCAATGCGTACTAAGGTTTTTATGGTTGTATTTAATGCATGAGCGAATTCTAGTGATCCCATGTTAGGAGCTTCTTAGCCGGCTCGACATAGGAGTGAAGTAGGAGCTTGTAGAGTTGGGGAAGTACGTACGCCACCCCACGATTGGTATTAAGGAATACACCCGTCATCCACGCAATTAATACACACTAATCAACCGGTAAAAGATAGTTAGGGAGTAAGAAAATCTAAGTAAACACATTTCTCTCCACATAAGTTTCACAACCTTTTCATTTTCAGTTATTTTATTTTATTTGCATTTGTAGTAATTTGGGTTAGTTGACTAGCAACTAATTCCGCCCACTCCTTCAAACCCGAGATTTTACTTGCTTTCTATAAAACATAAAAATACAAAAAGAATCTTCCCTCACCCTTAGACCTATTAGAGTAGTTTTTTAATCCTAACGACACTATTCCCTGTGGAGAACGATCAATCCCCCGTACTTACCACTACACTATACTACATCGGTCAGGTACACTGCCTGGTGGGGTTGTAAGCCTCTTGAGATCCCTCGAGAGGTAAAACCTGTTGTAAGGTCGCAAAACCACGCATCATGTACCTATGTAATAAAAAAGCAGATATTGTACCTGTGTAATAGAGGGTATATATGTAATTTACACTAAAAGAAAAAAAATAAAAAATCCCACCAACCATGGGACATTTGTCATGATTTTAGAGGAGTCGCCCAAACACAGCCAGGGCGACCTTCGCCTTGGGCCATTTTGAGAAATGGAAAAATTTTGGGGCATATAGGGTAAGTAGGATTGTACCTTTGGGGTATTTGGGGAATTAGTCTTATTAAATTACAATGTTTATAATGTTTTCATATATGTAAGCACCATTGTTACCATTTGTGTTTATATATTAGAATGAAGTGGCACTAACATAAGGCTTGGAAGGCTTGATGGGACATGTGTCGAATTCATTATTTTGAAGTAAACCAATTGATTGTCTGCATGCTTAACTGTGTATTATAGTATAAATTTGGTGACCACCGGATTTTTCTTCGAAACCTTTGCAAAAGCAGCAATTTTAGCGAGAGTCATGCATTGGTTAATGAATGATTCGAAGCAAAGGCCATATGATGAGTCGACAGCAAAGGTGTATTAAATGTTTTCCGTAGAATCATATAAGCAAACATTACTTTTATACGTAGTATTATGTACGTAGCAGAATATATGAAATGTAATAATAGTTCCTTATTAAACTAATTTCCGTTTCAAGAGGAGGCATGTGCAAAGTCTTATAGTCTTAAGGAAAGACTTTAGTTATTGATGTTATTAAAATGTTTAAACCGGCAGGGAAACCTGTGCATCATAGGTGGTGCTTCGCAAGAACCGCACAGCGTTATGTGTCGTGATAACCTTCTTTAGGAGTTGGCATCAAGCCCAAGCTGTTTTGCTCAAATAGGCCCTCTTTGACTGGGACAACTGCGCGTTTGTGGGACATGTACCGCCAAGTGCCCCTTTAGCAATTCAAATTTTGATGTTACTCAATTTTTGTTTCATGTTGTCCCTTTCAAGCCGATAGGATATTGTATTCCCATATTGACATATATTTAGCACACAGTACATCACCATCTCTCGTTTCATTCTTATTTTTAATTCTTCACGTGTAAAAATCAAACTTATCAGTTGATATTGAAGCATATCAATGATTGATCTCTGTGAGCAGTTATGGGAGGAGGGAATGTAAAAGAACACAATATATTAGCAGCTTATAGTCGGGAATTAATAAGACACAAGAAATTACACACATTATTTGACCTCCATGACACACTTGGTGTTTCAGGCCTTATTACAGCAGAATTCAAAACAAAAGAGAGATGCAGTTCGTTCAATATAAGTGTTTCTAGGTTCGAATCGCATAACTTAGCAAGAACGCTCGTATTACAGGTTTCACCCTCTCTGTTATCTTGATAGTACAGAAGAATATTCCCCTATATACGAACACCATACCAAACAAGATTCCAAGATCAATCCACTTAGAATATCCCATCTCGACTTGCAATATACTTTTTAATATGGTTTCCCCATCAATCATAGGAGGACCTCCTGGGTACTTAGGGAACATAAGCCCTTCAAACTCATTTTTGTACATTCCTTGTACTGCATACATGTGGAACGATATATAGTACATGGGGTATTTCCAGAATACTTGAGATAGATCATTTGGCAACCTAAAGAATCCTGCACTTAGTATCATCAACCCTTGGATACCAGCACCGGTTATGATGCCCATTAGCAAATTCGGAATGATTGTAGCCATAATCATCATAAGGGATTCAACTATTAGCATGGATGCAAAGAGGATTAATGCAAAATAGATGAATCGTTCCCATTCTCTCTGAAGTCCGGCAAGCGAGTAACACAATACTCCTGGAACTAAAGATATGATAAGTAGGTAGGGGGTTGAAGACATAGTATGACTGACAACATATGATCCAACCCCATAATGCCCATTTAATCTTTCCCCTTGAAAGACCTACACCAAATTAGTTGCAACATAATTGTCAGAAAGTTAAATTGGCTTAAACAGTGTGTTTCTTCATCACAATATGCTTAATCAAACCTTTATTTCTTCTACGAACGAGGGGAAGCCACCGATGGCCAAAATAGTAAGGAATGCTGAAATAAACATGAGCATTGAAATCCTAGCCTGTGCCATTTTGGACCATAAAAAACACTTATCAATATATCCTTAGAATCATAACACAGAATAATGGGAATAACGGTAAGCAGCTGGAAAACTACCAATTTATCAATCATGAATCGGATAAGCAAGGGCCAAAGGCCATAGGTTTTCAACCTCTAAATGTTGATCATTTTAAGTGCAAAGATAATATGGACACCTATCGTTTAATTTATTCTTTTAGCAACAGTTTCTTCTTTGGTTTAGTTGGGCCTCAATTTAGATACACATGACTCGATAATTTGAAACTTCTTATACATTTAAACATAGAACTTACATTTAAGGAGCTAAATTCGGAACCAAGATCATAGAAGATTGTTCCTACTGCAATACCCAAAGCTATATATATACCAAGGCGCAACCAGTAGTATCCTACATCACGATACATGTTTTTTAATGATCTTTCTGCAAGCATGAGGCATTGAGTAATGAAACTAGCTTGCAGGCTTCCTTTTTTCGCAACCAGATCTCCTTTCTTGAAAAAAATAGCAACTTCCGTTAATTACTATTTTATTTATTGTAAATTTGACGGTATGAAAATAAAAGACATACGGTTCATGTACCTGTTGACATATAGCTGCTATTTCACCTTGGACTTGCATATATATCTCAGATGACTTGTAGGATTCCGCAAGTACATTAATTACTTGCTCAACATGTATACTTCCCGTTGGAATATCCTTTACAGTGAAAAAATAGAAAAGATAATTACACATCTAACAAGAATTCTATTGTACCCAACAGAGAATTTCACTAACATGTAAAAAAATTGATAGGTTGATTATATCATAAATAGTTACCTGTTAAACAATTCAAAAAGACTTTTATCGTTACAATCATAACTATCTAGAAATTTATAACACATTTAAGACATATATAGAACAGTAATGGCCTACCTCATCAAAATCCGTATTGATAGTCATCAGGTAGTGATCTGCAGGACTTTGTACATCTGGACAAGGAAAACCATTCACCGCAAAAAACTGATAATAAAATTAAAGTAATTAGGTTCATGTTTCTATGAACTCTAAAGGTTGCATTATTTTTCAAACCAATAAATTTTGCTAAATGCTGATTGAAATCAATTGAAAAGTAATATTATCTTGTTGAACGAGGTAATCTTTGCAATTATTAAGATGGATTGGTGTCATTAAAATACCTGAGTAGCTCTAAATGTAGGACCAAAATATATTGTTTTCCCCAAAGAGAGAAGACAAAGATTGTTGAAGAGTCCAAAAACTTGACTACTAGGTTGATGGATTGTTGCTAAAACTGTCATCCCATATTGTCGAGTGAGCTTGACAATCCGGTCCATGACATAAAATGATGCTGCGCTGTCAAGACCACTTGTAGGCTCATCAAGCAAGAGAAGCTTGGGGTGTGTTAACAGTTCTAGGCAGATGCTGACTCGCCGCTTTTGACCACCACTAAGTCCTTTAACCCCCCAGCCTCCTATTCTTGTGTTCATCGAATCTTGGAGCCCCATGTCACTTAAAATTTTGTCAGCTCTCTCTTTCTTCTCAGATTTTGGCATCGACTTAGGAAGTTGCAATTCAGCTGAGTAGTAGACTGTTTCTTTAACTGTTAGAGTCCATGTTAAAACTTGTTCTTGAGTCATATATGCCTAGATTAAATGTAAATTCAATGTGAGCAAAATTATGCATACGGAAGAGGATCAAATAAAAAGTGGTTCTCCTTTAAAAAGTCTAAGAAGTCACCAGGGAGTGACATGTGTTATTTACTCTTCCCTCCCTTTTCTTTCTCTTTTTCCCTCCAACTCACAATCTACTTGTTATAAACTTCAAGATATGATGAAAATCATCTTTTATATAAAAGAAATTAAAAATTATATATATATATATATATATATATATATATATATATATATATATATATATTATATATATATATATATATTGTATTATATATGTGTGTGTGTGTGTGTGTGTGTGTGTGTGTGTGTGTGTGTGTGTGAACAGTCAGAGTATAAATGAACAGTTAAATATTGACGAACATTTTGTAGTGTTTAACATTTTCTACTTATGAACATTCTGACAAAATATGAACACGAGTTGATGAACATAAAAAAATGATAAATACGTATTGATGAACATAATGAAAGCTGATGAACATAAAAATAACTGATGAAATATTGAACATTTGTATTGGTGAACTGATGAACACATATTGATAAACATAAAAACAATTGATGAACACGTATTGCAGCTTCGAAGTTTTATTCATCAAAATTTTGATTTAAAAAAAAATATTGAAGCTTTTATTAATTAATAAAACATTTATGTTCTAATTTCTTGGTAAATTGGCAAAGTTACCTCTTTAGGGCATACTTTATTTCAGTTAAGTTTCGGTATCATGAGCTCAATACTATAATCTGATAACGCGACTTGTATTCGTTACATGTCATTTGAATTATGGGCGTATAACAACGTAGCCCATCGTATTTTTAAAACTGAATTATCTTGTATTCAACTTATTACTTATTAAACTCTATGAATTCACTCAACTTTATGTTGACTTTTTAGCATGTTTATCTCAGGTCCGTTTTCAAATTCTAAAATCACAAAATTACTTAATTGAAGCATTTCATCGAATGGGTTTATTCAGGAACGCTTGATTTGTTTGAAAAGTTATAAGTAAAAACTTAGACAAACAAAAAAAGAAGAAGAATTGATTTTAGTTAAGGGTTTGTTGATCAAGAATTGCTATAGTAATTTCGTTTTCACTTAGATTTATTGAAACACTAACTTTTTTATAAATCAATGAACTTCAAATTCATAAAAAAGGTTGTATTTTGTAACGAACGAATACATAATGAAATTAAACATAATCGAAACCTGATTTTGTGATTTTTGAATGATTAAAACTGAATTTGGGGTAGAGATTTTATCAGTGATGAAAAAGTAAACGAAGAAGAAGAAAGAACTGTGAAAATAGAAGGAAATATGAGACACGTGTTAAGCTGAAAAAACTTTGTAGACTTTTTATTTTTTATCCCCCTTGCATAGAAACACAACGAAAAACTCAAAATAATGCCTTGCTACTTTGCATAGAAAAAAAAAGATGCACCTTTTTGTGTGCTTTTAGTCAAATGAAAACAAATATGATTCAATATCGAATTGCTACCATACCAAAGTGCCATAGGTAAACCTTTGTTTACGTCCATTAATTAGAATTTGTCCTCTATTCCTTGTGTTCGAAGCCAACCGCCCTGAATTTTTGCAAACCAAAAATAAAAATTAGTGTCATTCACAATAGGCCAAAATCTTTGAAAAAGCATCATACTTGTCACAAAAGTAAGTTTCGCATACTTAACCAAAAAAAAAAAAAAATCATTTTTTGAGCATCAAACTTTATATTTTTGTCTCTTTTAAGTATTATGACCATTTTACCTTTTCAAGTTACATAAATAGTCCCTGTGGGTTTGCGAAAATTGCATCCATCGTCCTTACGCTAAATTACATAAATGGTCCATGTCGTTTGGAGATAATTGCGTCCAACTTCCTTAATTTTTTTCCTTTTTTTTTTTTTTTTTTTTTTTTTTTGTAAATTAATTTTTTTTCATTTTTTTTAGAATTTTTTTATCAAAAAAAAAAATTAATTTCGAAAAATAAAATTTATTTTTCTAAAAAAATGTAATTCAGAAAAAAGAAATTCTAAAAATAATTTCTATTTTCTTTTTCTAAAATATTTTCTAAAAAAATTATTTCAGAATAAAAAATGGAAAACAAAATAATTTCAAAAAAAATATATTTTTCTAAAAATATTATTTCAGAAAAAAAAATGAAAAAAAAATTATTTCGAAAAAAAATAATTTTTCAAAAAAAAATTATTTCAAAAAAATATTTCTAAAATAAAATTTTTAAAAAAATTTTCAAACGACAGGGATCATTTTTGTAATTTTGCCTAGGGACGGTAGATGCAATTTTTAAAAATTTAAGAGTAAAATGGTCATTACATAAATTTTTTTTGTCTTTAGTACTTAAAAGTGACAAAATTGTAAAGTTTGATGCTCAAAAAATGATTTTTTTTGTTCTCCAAATTTACTTTTGTGAAAAGTATGACATCACAATATTGTGTTAAGACTTTACTGCTACAAGCAATGGCAAATTCTGTGCTTGGTCTCCACCCCCTCCCAAATGTTCGAAAGGAAGCAAAAGCTAGACGCAACACATTGTTTCAAGAACGAAGAATAAATTAATATACTAGCAGCCCATATGTGCACCCGCATGTATCAAAATATAAGGACCGGCCCCGGTCCTTGACTAAAAATCCTGGCTTCCCCTTGGCTACATATGGATCCACCAACAATAACATGCATGCTCAAGAAAATATAAACCAGGCATATGTAAACAATAATTAATCTATGAATGATTTGTTACCAGCCAAAGAATCGAGGAGAGTGGACTTGCCACAACCGGAAGGACCCATAATAGCAACAATCTCGCCCGGTTTAGCATATCCAGTGGCACCAGAAAGTATAGATTTACATCCATCTTTGCCTGCACTTCCATTAGTACTTGAAACAACTACTCCAAGATCCTCCCATGTCAAATAGGCTCCACTCCTTTTTCTTACCTCAAGGGACTCGTTATCAACAATTTGGACGCCTCTTTTTTCTTTGTCGTATGGTTCCGGACATATTTCGTTGTTAGGTACGAGACTACCCATTAGCTGTATAACTAAATGGAGAGAGTCGAGGAGTTTGGAAATGTGAGCAATTTCAATGCATGTATTGTTAATATTTACTCCCTCCGTCCCCGTCCCAAAATAAATGTCTAGTTTGACTTTTCAGAGTCAAACTGGTTCAGCTTTGACCTTAAATATTTCTTTTGTGTTATATAATACTTGATGAAGAATTATACCAATGAAAAATAAACTTAAAACCCAATCCATTCATATATTTTGCATCAAATATTATATAACACCCGCAAAAATAAATAATATCAAAGTTGAACCAATTTGACTCCAAAAAGTCAAACTGGACACTTATTTTAGAAAGGAGGTAGTATTAGAAAATGAGAATGGTAGCTTGTAGTTAAAAAAATTAATAGCCGTACAAAAATAAATATGGTACTCCCTCCGTCTCAATTTAATTGTCCATATTTCCTTTTATGGATGTCTCAAATTAATTGTCCACTTTCTTTATTTAGTAAAAATTAGAGAATCTAGTGGAGGAATATTTCATTTTAGTGGTTAAAAATTAAAGTGGCCTCACTTTTATTAAATTTTGTGTTTTCTCTCTTCTGACAAATAAATTGAGACGGAAGGAGTAGTAGTTTGGAAGATTTAAATTAGGATTGTTACTTTTTCTTTCTGGGTCCCGTGACTAGTTGAGAGAAATAAGGGTATGAATGGGCAGCTGCACCGGACTGGTCATTGTAAGGCCTCTACTATTGCACGTTAAACATGCACATAAATATTTGTGAAGAAAGGGCCCTTAGACTAGTTTTTCTTTCTGGGTCCCGTGACTAGTTGAGGGAAACAAGGTCTTAAAATTTCCGAACGTTGCGTCGGGATTGAGCTCTTAACTTTAGTTAAGACGATTATAATTTTATTAAAATTTTCTATGGGAAAATGTCTTGCGTCTTCGGTTTTTTGTTACACTCATCTTTAAGTAAAGCGTAAGTAGCTCGTCAACAAAAAAAAGACTAATTTAAAACATTGTTATCTGGCAAACTTGTATTTGATTGATACTAACTTTTATTCAATCACTTATTCAAGGCTAAAGTTATGTATTTTTTTATTTTTTTTTAAGACGGCTAATCTAGTTTGTGTTAGTACAAATCTTGGGCTCAATGCAAGACCTAGGTTAGACTAGCTTTTGGCAGGGGTAGATCTTGTGCTAAGTATCTTGTAGAGCTGCTAAGAAAAAGACACAACCGTTAGTCTCACCGCGGAAAAGGGCTTCCGCGGTCGGCCTCCGGCGTGAGAGTAAGTATATTGTTTAGAGAGAGAAAGTGTATGTGCGGACTATGTGAGAGTTAATGCTATTAGTTGAGAGTAATAAATGAGGTGGAGGTATTTAGACTACCCACACAAGACCTGTAGCTGCCTCGGGACTCTGTGAGCCGAACTACGCCTCCCCTAGTAGGTAGGTGTCAGATCACGTGAGGGACATAATCTCAAGAGATCTGGCTTTTGGCGGCGTGGCAGCGGCCGGTGATGTGTTCTGGCCCGGCCTGGAGAGACCGGGGCGTGTTCTTGTCCGGCTTGGCAAGACTGGAGTCTCTGATGTACGCTTGTCCGTCTTGATTCTTCTGCGGTTGGTTATGAGTATGCCCGGCCCAGTATGTTGGGTCCAGGAGTACTATACACGATCAAGTCCCCCCAGTCTAGTATACTTGTTAGGTTTGAGAGCAAGTGTTCTAGACTTATTTGGATGTTCGCGGCTACAAATGCCGCGCCTTGTTGAATAAACTTTTGAACTTCCACGGCTGGTATTGCCGCTTGTCTCATGTTGCTGACTAGATATTCCACTTTCCGCTTGTTTCGGTGGTGACCGCCTGTCATTGGTAGTCGCCAAGCATTTTTTACCCGCTTATTTACTGACTGACATGACGTTTCGGCGGCTGACCGTTCATTTTCTGCGACAATCGTGATGGTTCATCTGGGTAGATCTTTAACCGTCCAATTAGTGTCCAGGGACGTGGCAATTTTGTGGCCTTTCGATTGAACTGATGGCGCATGTGTGTGTGGCTATAAATACCAAGGGGTATACCTCTGTTATTCTTTTTTCACACACAGTAATTATTTTTCCCCCTCTAGAAAAAAAACTCTCTTTGCCCTTATTCTTCTTGCTTCCTTTACTTCCGGAATTAGATTTTCAGGTTAGGTTTCTTCTACATTCCGTTTTTTTATTATTTAGAATGGCACCCGATCATATAAGTAGTGTGACCTCTAAGCTTACTCAGGAGGATATAGACGAGTTTTGTAGAAAGTACAACATGTTGGAATTAGAAGACCATGACAATCATAAAATTCCATAATCAAAGTACACAAGTATGCGGAAGCATGTAAACAAATAAGTATAACACATAATTATTAAATTAAACATAAATAGAAAACGTACCCGATGCACTTCAATAAATCTTGAATATTAATTAAACTAGATCAATGAATAACCCCTTACCGTTTTGTTATTCGATCTCTTGATAACAACAATAGTGTGTTGTTACCTCGTTCTTGTACACACAAACTATAACGAATAAAAGAGATTGCAAGATCTTAGAAAACACTTAATTTTGATCACAAAAAATCGACAACCCTAAGGTGTTTAGGTTGTACGATCGGCAAGGAGAAAAAGAAGAAACCAAAGCTTTAGGGTTATGTGTGTGTGCACAAAAGATTAGCCAAACAATTACCCTTGAGTTTGTTTATATACTAATAGAAACTTGGAGGACAAGTTGGACTAGAATTGGGTTTCCCCAACCCTAATGTCGACCGGCCTATGGGATCCAAGAGGATCTTCCGGATCCTTCTTGGCATCTATTTTCGTATTAGTCCTTCTCGTTTACTTTTAACGATAGTTAGTCCATACGGTTAAGTACTAACGACCGTTAACTCCGTTAAGTGTTTAAATAATTATATATTCACAACATTTAACATATATAATTATTATACTTTTATTCTCGTTTGTATTGTGTGCAATCCCGAGGTCTCGGGTTCGAAACTAGACATTTACACATTAATATTTAACCACATTCTAACAACTCCCACTTGGTTAATTATTAATAGCAAAATGACATTGGTTGGCGTCTTGCAACACTCCAATGCCCCCAGTTCGACTCGAGCTAGATTTCCTGGAAAATCTTTAATGATTCATCATTATTATTATCCTTCTGTTACTAATACTCTATTAATAAAGATATGGATCTAAGTCACACTTTATTAATGTTTTTGTTTCTCGTTGTTAATGATTGAACAAAATTACCAAAACATCTTAACGTAATCCAGATAGACTTTGGGCGTGGCCACGCAAATATTTTGTCAACCCTACGAGGGGCCCAGCAGTATTATACTTCAAAACAAAATTTGAAGGAACAAATTATTTCTTGACTACAAGAATAACCCATGGATTTTGCAACATTTCTGAAAACAATCCTTATAACTTCCAGTTACGGTAAGCGGTAGATTGCTTCACAAAAATGCACTACACCCATGACTCTTATCTGGTATCTCAAGTCTGAGGATAACTATTTCATGAATTACTTGATGACTAGATCCATAAGTAATCTCATGCTTAGTTGGGATAAGTCCTATACTCTATTCATAGAATATCATGCGAAATTGGTATGACTACGCATCAATATACTTTCAAGTATATTCTAACCAACATTCACATTTGTCTTAATTTAATGATATTCCCATATTATTAACCGACAATGGACACATTTAGAATAATAAAATTATTCAAGGATATAAACATGCAAAAACAGGATATATGTATATTTCAACAAGACAATATAATAAAACATAAACAATACTTTATTTCATAAAACCAATAATTGTCTATTACATCCTTTATCCAAATACTAATCACAAATGGGCATGAAACTTTCAGCCTTACGAAGACCTATTCCTTCAGCTAACTTATAAAGCTTAGTGCCAGGAAGAGCTTTCGTTAATTGATCTGCCAAGTTATCATCTGTGTGAACTTTGAGTACTTCGATCTGCCCAATCTCTACTTGCTCTCGCACATAGTGATATTTGATCGGATAATGTCTGGTGCCTTTCATGATTCTAGGTTCATTGGCAAATGTAATTGCAGCTGAATTGTCACAATACATTTTTATAGGTTGTTGAATCGAAGGCATAACTCCAAGCCTTGATACAAACTTCCTAATCCAGACGGCTTCCATTGCAGCATCTGATGCAGCTATGTACTCACTTTCTGCTGCAGACATCGCTAATGTACTCTGCTTCTTGCTCCTCCAATCCACAGCTCCTCCATTAATGACAACGACGTGTCCAGTCTGAGACTTCATATCATCCTTATCACCTTTCCATGAAGCATCGCAGTAACCTGTAACATCAAGTTCTGCTTGTGGATCACCCCCATAAACTAAGAACATATCTTTAGTAGCCCTAAGGTACTTAAGAATATTCTTAACAGCAGTCCAGTGAGCTTCACCTGTATTCTGCTGATATCGACTGGTTAAGTTCTGAGCAAACGCTACATCTGGCCTTGTGCTTTTAACTGCATACATAATAGATCCCACAGCCGAAGCATAAGGAACTTTTGCCATGCGTTTCACCTCTTCAGGTGTTGAAGCACAAACTTTCTTGCTCAAGCCATGTTGTTCTTGCATCGGCAAATATCCCTTCTTGGAATTTTGCATATTGAATCTCTTCAATATTTTATCGATGTAAGCACTTTGGCTTAATCCAATTAATCGCTGAGATCTATCTCTATATATCTTAATTCCCAGAATGAAAGCAGCTTCCCCTAAATCTTTCATAGAAAAACACTTTCCAAGATATGCCTTGACTTCATGCAAACTTGGAATGTCTTTTCCCATGATCAATATGTCATCGACATATAATATAAGGAAAATTACTTCACTCCCACTAACTTTGTGGTATACACATGGCTCGTCAAGATTTTGAGTAAAACCAAACCTTTTTATTTCACTATCAAACCTCTTGTTCCATTCTCGTGATGCTTGCTTCAATCCATAAATGGATCTTTGAAGTTTGCATACACGATTTGGAAATTTTGATTCACAAACCCCTCAGGCTGCGCCATATAGATGTCTTCATCTAGGCGACCATTTAAGAAGGCGGTTTTGACATCCATCTGCCAAATCTCATAGTCATAGTATGCAGCTATGGCTATGAGAATCCTAATAGCCCTTATGTCAGCTACAGGAGAAAAGGTCTCCTCGTAGTCAACACCATACGTTTGAGTAAAGCCTTTTGCTACCAAACGAGCTTTATAGGTGTGTACATTGCCATCCATGTCAGTTTTCTTCTTGAAGAGCCACTTACTCCCAACTACCTTGGCATTAGGAGGAAGGTCTACTTCAATCCAGACTTCATTGTCTCTCATGGATTGCATTTCCCCATTCATAGCAACTAACCATTTTTCCTTTTCAGGACTATTAATGGCAGCTTTATAACTAGGCGGTTCATCAAGATCCCCTTGTATATATTCCTCACATTCTACGTTAAGACATAGACGTTCAGGAGCTTTTACAGTCCTTACGGATCTGCGAATGGGAACCACTTCAACTTCTGGTGGAGGACCCAGACTTTCTGGTTCTTCAGGAAGTTGGCTAGTGTTTTCAGAAGGTAATGCATCATCTTGATCTTCTTCCAGATCATATATCCTCCCACTTAATTCTTGAGATATGAGATCCTTTTCCAAGAAATCTCCATACCTTGCAACGAATACTTTTTTCTCAGGAGAATAATAAAAGTAGTAACCCATTGTTTCCTTTGGGTATCCTACGAAGATACATTTTACAGATCTTTGTTGGAGCTTGTCGCCCGAGTCACATTTAACGTACGCCTCGCAACCCCAGACCTTAAGATAAGACAAGTTAGGAGCTTTTCCAGTCCATAACTCATATGGTGTCTTATCAACCTTCTTTGTGGGAACCATATTAAGAATGCGAACAGCAAACTTCAAGGCATAATCCCAGAATGAGAAGGGAAGAGTTGTTAGATTAAACATAGATCGTATCATGTCTTGCAATGTATGATTTCTTCTCTCAGATACACCGTTTTATTGTGGTGTATATGGAGAAGTAAGGTGCTGGACAATTCCTTCCTTAGCTAGATAATCCACAAACTCTTGACTCAGGTATTCACCGCCTCTATCGGATCGAAGAGCTTTAATCTTCTTTCCAAGTTGCAACTCTACTTCAGCTTTAAACACTTTGAATGTTTCAAAAACCTCATGTTTATGTTTAAGTAAATAAACATAACCATAACGACTGAAATCATCCGTAAATGTTAAGAAGTAGTTAGCACCTCTCCTTGACACATGTCTAAGTGGTCCACACACATCTGTATGAATAAGACCAAGTAGATCAGTAGCCCTTTCAATCCTATTATTAACGGGTTTCTTTGTCATCATCCCACTAATGCAAGACTCGCGTTTATCAAATGATTCATCATTGATCTTTTCTAAAAGCCCATCATGTTGCAGCTTTTTCATGCGATCCTTGCTTATGTGAGCAAGTCGACAATGCCAAAGATAAGATGAATCCAGACTTTTCTTGATTCTCTTATTGTTGATGCTATACATCGAATTATTTTTAACACAAGCATTACCATTATCATTCATATCAAGTTCAAAAATACCATTCACAGCAATAGCATTAAAATAAAATACACCATTTAAAGAAACAAAAATTCCATTGCTATTAATAGTATGTTCAAAACCAAGGTTCAACAAACATGAAAATGAAATAACATCTCTAACAATTGACGGTGCATAATGACAATTATTTAAAGATAGTACTAAGCCCGAAGGCAACACTAGATCAAATACTCCTATAGCTTCAACTTCTGCATGTGCTCCATTACCCACGTGCAAGAATTGTTGTCCATAGGCCAGCTTTCTCTCAACTCTAAACCCCTGCATAGTATTGCAAATATGAATACCACATCCCGTATCATATACCTAGGAATTTAACTTACGAGTTAGAGTAAATAATTCGATTACAAAGAACGCACCTAAAGAGCTGGGTTTACCAGCTTCACTCTTTTGCTTCTTCTGTCACAAGTCATTGATGTAGAGCGGACAGTTCCTCTTCCAGTGCCCTACTTCATGATAGTGGTGACAAGCCTGATCCTTCTTTCCTGGAGGACTCACCTTGTTCTTCTTGGGCTGGTGTTGATTCACCTTAGGATTTGGTTGATTGGCCATGACCTGCTTGCCTTTATCACCTTTACCCTTACCCTTGTTCACATGCGATTTTTTCTGGATCCTACCTCCTTGAATTGCCAACACTTGCGGAGTAGGAGCCTTGCCCTTGTGTGGTAAGTGTTTCTCGTAGTCAACAAGCAATGCGAGTAACTCAGAAACTGTCTTCCCCGAGCAATGCATGTTGAAGTTCTGTACAAAACCACCAAAATCCTTGTTAAGGGACCTGTTGATTAGGTTAACTTGAACATTCTCGGGGTAACCAAATCCGACTCTATGAAGTTGATCAAAGAATTCTCTCATCTCATTCACATAGTCTTCAACTGGTTTACCATCACCATGTTTGCAGCTGTGTAGTTTGTCAAGAGACTCATACATTTCAATTTCAGGAGTCCTTTCATAAGACTTCTTGAGCTGCTCGAGCATGTTATATTGAAAATAATACTCAAACTTCTTTTGCATCATTGGTTCCATACTTTGAAGCATTAAGCACCCAATCTCATTGTACTTAGCATACTCAGCTCTCCATGCTGCTTTGACCTCTTCAGTAGCGGTCGCAGCAGGCTCATCATGGCAAGGAGTATTCAAGTAATTGAGTTTACCAGTCGCCCTCAAGACAATTCTGAGCGATCTGTGCCAATCATTGAAGTTTTTCCCAGTCAATTTTGCTCTTTCAAGATGACTCTTAAAAGCAGCGAACACGGAGTTATCGGGTTGAGCCATTCGACAGAAAATAGAAAAGTTCAAACATTAGTATTTTCGATAATACTTATTCTCAAGAAAATATAATACCCATGGATATATTCATATAACCAACTTAATTTCCTTGAAAATCTAGGATCCAACTTTACATAATTCCACTACATCAGTTGATCTGCTAGTAGTGGAAGTACAAAAGATGGTAATCTGTCGTACAATAATTGGCAAACAAGTTTTCCAATTCCTAGATAATTTATGGGATTTACTACACATTGATTCATCAATATGTCACGTAAGCATGTTTATCCCATCTCATGCCTTAAGCTCTAGGTCTCACGCATCAGCTTAATTAAGTTGTTTAACTTAGAAACTGAAAATTAATCCATGTATGGTCTCACGCACACTCGGGAATTTACCTTGTCATTAATTTTGGTCCAGGTCTCACGCATACCCAAAATTAACTTCAAGTGTTCCTTATAGTTAGATGGCATGTAACTTAAATTTTAGGGTATTTAGTTTTTGATGTGACAAAAACATGTACAAAGATGCATGCACTCATCTTTGTATCATTAGTTTTCAAAACAATTTTAATTTACCAATTAGTTAAGAGTAAACCAAAAAAAACTATGTACTTGAGGTATTGGGTTCACCAATTAAAGAAGTACCAACAATTATCGCCCACAAATCCTACTCTTACATGTTATTCGGATATTTGCCACAAAAGTGGCGCGTGGAATTGAGGTAAATCACCCTTAAGATGATAGTGTACGTAAATAGTGATATAGGTAAGTCGCAGTTAACGCACAAGCGGGCCCGGAGAGCCGGTAGGAGCGAATATCTTAAAAAACCCCTCTCCAGATAAACCCACCACACAGTTTGTCAACTTTGGTCCGCCTTTCACACACTATTGTACAAAAACATCAATCAAGAAAAAGTTTATGATCTTAATCTTAAAAATTAAGTAACAAAGTTTAGATCTTGCTAGTCTCGCCTGGGAGCTGATTACCGTGCGAATCGGACCACTAGCGGCACATAAGACTCTGCAAGATCCTTACTTTATCACTTTATGTTTCACCATTATTAGTCCGATTTAATTTTTCTTTAAAAAAATTACCCTTTTTATTGCTTACTTTAACATATCACATATAAAAAAAACAATAAACAAGTAATTTAAAAGAAAAACAAACAATCAACTAATAAGAAAACAATTAATTGTTAGTGAAACATATAGCCACATGCATCCTTTTAAACAATCCTAAATAAAATCAATATCTAGATGTCAAGTATGCATATGTTTTAACTAAGGCTTTCACCTTGCACAGGTGAGCCACATACATTGACATAGTCAATTGCGTAAGTCATAGCAAAACGTATACCAAATTGCACATAATTGATTTTAATATTTAATTGGAGTCTTCCCCAATTAAAGAATTATTAATCATGTGGAAGCAACTAAACAATTTAATTCAAGTAATTATCCGTGACTAACATGCATGTTTTGTCACGTACTTATGCATATCACATAGCAATTAGGTCACAAGATACATAACACAACAACTTGTTAAAGACCTAGGGTTTCTAATTGATCATCATTAATTATGAAAACCACAAACCCTAATTAGGGTTTATGGATCAAATCGACACCCCCCTAAATTAGGGTTAGGGTTTCGACCTTTTTTTTTATTAAAAAAAACAAATTTTTAATAATAAAACCCTAGAAAAAAAAACATGTATAATCTAAACAATTTAAAGATACGTTTTTTATTCTTAAAGTAATTAATTACATGTTATACATGGCTTGTGATGCCACTGTTGGAATTAGAAGACCATGACAATCATAAAATTCCATAATCAAAGTACACAAGTATGCGGAAGCATGTAAACAAATAAGTATAACACATAATTATTAACTTAAACATAAATAGAAAACGTACCCGATGCACTTCAACAAATCTTGAATATTAATTAAACCAGATCAATGAATAACCCCTTACCGTTTTGTTATTCGATCTCTTGATAACAACAATAGTGTGTTGTTACCTCGTTCTTGTACACACAAACTATAACGAATAAAAGAGATTGCAAGATCTTAGAAAACACTTAATTTTGATCACAAAAAATCGACAACCCTAAGGTGTTTAGGTTGTACGATCGGCAAGGAGAAAAAGACGAATCCAAAGCTTTAGGGTTATGTGTGTGTGCACAAAAGATTAGCCAAACAATTACCCTTGAGTTTGTTTATATACTAATAGAAACTTGGAGGACAAGTTGGACTAGAATTGGGTTTCCCCAACCCTAATGTCGACCGGCCTATGGGATCCAAGAGGATCTTCCGGATCCTTCTTGGCATCTATTTTCGTATTAGTCTTTCTCGTTTACTTTAAACGATAGTTAGTCCATACGGTTAAGTACTAACGACCGTTAACTCCGTTAAGTGTTTAAATAATTATATATTCACAACATTTAACATATATAATTATTATACTTTTATTCTCGTTTGTATTGTGTGCAATCCCGAGGTCTCGGGTTCGAAACTAGACATTTACACATTAATATTTAACCACATTCTAACACAACATCCCTGGCCATCTTTTACCGCAAGCACCCGAGATCCAGGATACTATTATGGATGCCCCGGAGGGGAAGATAGGTGTATATACTAGGTTTCTTGAGTTGGGTAATTTTAGGATCCCTTTGTCGTTGTTTTTATTACACGTCCTGGAGTATTTCCAGATCCATCTTTCTCAGTTATCCGTTTTAGCGGCCTGTAGGATTAGCCATTTTGAAATCCTTTGCCGCATCCATGGTGGTACTCCTACAGTTTCCCTGTTTAGGAAGTTTTACTATGCCGGTTTTAACAACGGCTGGTTGACCTTGGAGAAGAGAAAAGGTCCTAAATCCTTAGCGGTTCCTGTCTGTTATACCGCTGCTCTTGATTCGGTTAAGAATTGGAAAGACCGCTTCTTTTTTGTCAAACGAACCATTTTTCCCCTTTCCATTCCGTGGTACGACAAGGTGTCGATACACCACGACCCTCCGCTTTCTAATGTGGATGTGGATCAGGAGTTGCTGCGTTCCTTGATACCCGGAGGGCCGCTTTTAAGAAGTATCCGGACATTTTTTTTAATGTGATAGGGTTGAGCCAAACCTGGGATGATGACACCAGCCGTCCAACTTTTTTATGGCCGAATGATTCGGGTGGGTTGCTAGATCTGTTTTTTTTTTTTTTTTTTTTTTTTTTTTAATTTGCGTCGGCGTCTAACCATATGTTTTGTTTTTGTGCAGAAATGGACTTGTTTTCCTTTATCACTCAACCGGATGTTTTCAAGGTAGCGACTGGGGAGCGCACCTTGAAGGAAGGTGAACTTACGCTGAGGGCAGAGACGGCCTCGCGTGTTGTTGAGCCATCGGAAGATGTGCTTAAGGTGGTGGATCGCACCGTTGTGGATGAGCTGGAGGCAGCTAAGGTCGACAAGTGGGCTGGAATGAAGAGGGTGACTATCAATGCGCCCAAGAAGAAGAAAAGGCTTGTCCATAAGGAGACCGCAGCTGGGTCAGGTATGACTCGCTTAATTCTTTTCTCTCTCTCACTCTCTCTCTCTCTTTTTTTTTTCCTACCGCTTATGTTGTCTATCCTGACATACGTTTTGTTTTCATTTTTTTAGGTGGTCCATCCACGGACAACATTCCTGTGTTTGAACTGCAGGACGAGTCAGGGGATGAGCTGGAGCGTTCTGGCCCTCATACTGATGTCAACATCATGAAGAACGCCACTGTTCTTACTTCTTCTTCTGCTACCCCTACCCATGAGGATTCTGAGGGAAAGGCTTCTGAGACTCCTAATCTGGACCCCACTGAGTCCGTCCACCTTGAGTCTTAAGGTCCATCTGTTGAGGTTCCAGGCCCAGATCATGCTGAAGGTGTATCCGGGCATGTTGAGGCCGAGGTTGAGGAGTATGGTGATTCGGAGGATTTTTACCAGTCTGTTTCGGTTGACACTGTTGAGGCCACTTCAACTTATGTTCCAAAATGGCTTCCAACCAACGGGTTCAAAATGGATGACCCTTGGATTTGCTGCAACATTGTGGATAATGTCGCCACACCTGGGTATGTGTCTGTGCTGCGGAATATGGCGGCCGAAGACTTGCTAAATCAGTATAATCTGCTCTCCTCTCAACAGATATGTATGAATTCTGAGATCCGTCTGCGGTTTGAGTATGAGCTGCAGCAGAATGGCAAGCTGGGTAAAAGGTTGGGAAGGAAGGAGAAGCTGGTTTCTGATTTGAGAGCTCGGGTTGATGAGTTGGAGGGTGAGTCTTCTGCGACCGCTGATCTCCGTGGCCACATATCTGAATTGGAGGCAGCCGCGGAAGCCAAGGATAAGGAGTTGGCTGAGCTCCATGCTCAATGCGAGAAGTTGTCTGCAGGGGTGGCTCTAGTTGGGGAGTATGGTAAGAAGAACGCAGAGTTAGCCACGCGGAATGTAGAGTTGCTCGCACAGAATGAGGACTTATGTCAAAAGATGTCAGGTCTGGAGATAGTTTGTGGCACCTTGGAGTAGCAGGTTCATAATCAGGTGGGTAAGCTTGTTGAGGAGACGGAGAGTGCTGTCCGTGCCAGCTTCGAGGAACAAATAGCATAATTGGATAGGAAGCTAGACGCTCTGAATGAGGAGTTTGATACGGAACTCTTCCCTCGGTATTTAATGGTTATGAAGGTAAACGGTGGGTTATCGGCCACGGCTTCCGTTATGCTTTCCTGAAATTCAAGGAGTCGTTGGAGCTGAAGACTAGGCTGGGTGGTTGTATTTCCGCGGCTATAGCGGAGGGGGTGCGTCAAGGGTTGGAGGCTGGGGTTGTCCACGGGTCAAAGGGAGTTAAACTCAAGGATGTGGAGGCTTACAATCCCGAGGCTCGAAAGTGTTTTCAGGACGCGGTGGAAAGGTTAGCAAATGTGCCTTTCCCGCTGCTAGAATCCCTTGAAGCTTGTAAGGATGCTCCGTTGGATCTTTTGATGTCGCAACTGGTATTGGAGGAAGATCGTGCTCCGGGGGCTAAAGAGTTTTCATTCAAACCTCCTGTCGCGGAAGAGCATATCCTTCTGGAGTCCGTGCTGAAATCCGTTGCTCGCCCTAAGGCCATTGCAACATACAAAGAGATGAAGAACAGGAAATACCAGACGGATTTTGATTATAGTGATAAACCCCTTGCTGTCTTCGTTCCTTCTTCGACCTCCTCCGGGCCTTCTTCCAGTGTTAGCCCTGCGGCTGCTGAGCCTCTGACCATTGTCACTCCTTCAGGGCCAGTGACTGCTCCTATCGGGGATGATAATGCCCAGAATGATGATATGTTTGATACTGCAGTCCTTGGTCAGATCGACCCTAAGGAGTATGGAGGTTAGTTGCTTTTGTTTTTTCGACTGATCCTCGGGTGATATTTTTACTATATCTACCCTGCCGCATCTCTGTGAAGCTTTAATATTTAACCTTGATGATGTAATCCGGATGTATGCATCCGTGTATATTGTAATTGGTCATGAATATAACTTAACCATTTTTGTTGTGTTTAACACTTGGTTGTTTACATCATGTCTTTTTTGCCGGAGCTTGTGTGGCCGAACTTTGTTTACTAACTTTGTGTATCCGTACTTTAGATTTTCGGTGATAGTTTGGTTTGGTCAATGGGCTTGCAAAACCACTTATATGCCTTAGTTAATTCTGAGGTACATTGTCCTCATGCCGGGCTTGCAACACCACTTACGCATTTTTGTGATTGCAGAATTGATTTCCAGGGCATGCATGCATATGACAGAAGTAATAAAAGAAAAAATAACAAAGCAAATTTTAGTAAATCTGGGGAGCTGATCAGACTCCGCATATCATTAATTAAAAACAGCGTACATGGAAATGACTAGATATGCTAGGATGAGTTCCCGCTGCCGGTTTGAACCGCGGCCAGCCACAAAAAGTGGGAACACTTACATTTAATTACAAGTAATATTTCTTGAGATTCCAGATATTCCATGTCCGGGGGAGGTCTTGGCCTTCCTGGTTCCTGAGCTTGTATGCTCCTTTGCCCAATGCTTCCACGACCTCGTATGGGCCTTCCCATTTGGGGCCCAACTTTCCAGTGTCCTCAACCAGGCTAGCGTCGTTGTTGCGATAGACGAAATCTACTGGCCTGAAGCTTTTGCCGCGGACCTTAACGTTATAGTATTTTTCCATCCTAGCTTTACTTCTCGCTTCTTCAATGGCCGCGACTTCTCTTCTTTCTTCCATAAGATCCAAGTTCAGCTGTAGAGCCTCATCGTTTGCTATTGGGTCAAACAGAGCGCACCTCGGAGATGGCATTCCTATTTCTATGGGAATCACGGCCTCCATCCCGTAGGTTAGGGAGAATGGCGTGTCCCCATTACTAGACTTGATCATAGTCCGGTGCACCCAGAGCACATGCGGTAGCTCTTCCATCCAGTCTCAGCTCCCCTGGTCGATTCTCGCTTTAATTCCTTCTCCCAAGCTCCTGTTTTCCCTTTTGACCAATCCGTTTGCCTGCGGATGTTTTACCGATGCAAACCGCTGCTTGATGTCAAGCTTCTCGCACCAGTCTTTGAAAGGATTGTCCCTGAATTGCTTGGCGTTATCTGCCAGAATCTCCCCCGGAAGGCCAAACCTGCACACGATATTATCCCATACAAACTTCTTGACTTGGTTGCCGGTAATGGTTGCAAGGGCCTTAGCTTCAATCCACTTTGTGAAGTAATCTATCCCTACTATCAAATACTTGATCCTCCCCGGAGCCTCTGGGAATGGGCCGCAGATGTCTAGGCCCCATTTATAAAATGGCCAGGGAGAGGTGATAGGAGTCAACTTATGCTAAGGATTTCCGGGGACCGGCCGGTGGACTTGGCAGTCATGGCACTTCTGGATCACTTCCCTTGCGTCCCTATGCATGGTAGGCCAATAATATCCAGATCTTATCAATTTTGCCACAATTGCCCGCGGTCCAGAGTGCATGTTGCATGAACCTTCGCATATCTCCCTAATCACGTAGTTGGCCTGTATCGGGCCCACACATCGCAACCATGGCTCTAGGAATGACTTACGGAATAAGACTCCGTTGATGACAGAGTATTGCCTCGCTTTGATTTTTAACTTCCTGGCCTTTTTCTGATCCGCGGGTAGCACTCCATCTTTCAAGTATTCAAGGAGTGGGGTCATTCAAGTGTCCCCTTCTTCTTCCACCACGGCCATGACTTCTTTTTCCTCTATTGATTTGTCTTTCGAAACTTCAACCAAAACTTGTTTTGTCAGGTGGGCAAAGCTGGTGGAGGCTATTTTACTCAGTGCGTCCGCCTGCTTTTTCTGACTCCGCGGAATATGCCTTATTGAGAATGTGCGGAAGTTTTGTATTAGGGCCTTGGCTTTTGCTAGATACCATGCCATACTCTCCTCCTTTGCTTCATATAGACCGTTGATCTGATTCGCTACCAACCGAGAATCTACATTTGCGGACAGGTCCTTTACCCCCATCTGTTCCGCTCTCATTACACCCGCTAGCAGTGCTTCGTATTCTGCCTCATTGTTGGATATATCAAATTCGAATCTCAAAGCATAAGTGAATTCCATACCTTCGGGGTTTGTAAGGATTAGGCCTGCTCCGGATCCTTCTTGACAAGAGGATCCATCGGTGTACAAGCTCCATGGTTCGGCGTATGGCAGCTCTTCCACGGTTATTTCTGTTGCCGGAGCCTCCTCCTCCGGAATTTCTGCAATGAAATCAGCTAATACTTGTCCTCTTATGGCTGTCCGTGGCCTGAAACTGATGTCATGGTCTCCTAGTTCAATAGCCCACTTAGCCATCCCGCCTGTATTTTCTGTCTTTGCAAGCATTTGCTTGATTGGTTGGTCTGTGATGACCACTATTGGGTGTACCTGAAAGTACCTCTTGAGTCTTCTGGCCGCATGAACCAGTGATAACACCAACTTTTCCATTGGGCTATAGTTTATCTCCGGACTTTGTAACGTGCGGCTGATGAAGTAGATGGGCTCCTGGCGCGGTCCTCTTTTTGCCAACAGAACTGCACTAATGGCCTCTTTTGCCGCAGACAAGTACATAATTAGTTCTTCTCTTGGTTAGGGATCCATGAGGGTAGGAAGGTTGGCAATGTGCTTCTTCATCTCTTTGAACGCTTGTTCTGCCTCCGGTACCCAATGAAAGTCGCTCTTTTTAATACACTTCTTTAGTGTCTTTAAGAACGGTAAGATTTTTCCGCGGACTTCGATAAGAAGCGGTTCAGACTTGCCAATTTTCCATTTAAGCTTTGCACCTCTTTAAGGGTTCGTGGGGAAGGAAATCGGGGAACGACCTCGAATTTCTCCGGACAAGCTCTAATTCCCTTTTTACTGATCACATGCCCCAGGAATACTCCTTCCTCTGCTCCGAAGGTACACTACTTTGGGTTAAACTCTAGAAACTGATATCAAGAAGAATCTGTGTTAAACTGTGATCTATTTAACATCTATTGAAGACATGGAATCCGAATCAACACACATGGTGACTGCATCAAAAGTGCCCATGCTCAAGCCTGTAGAGTATGAGCTTTGGAGGATGAGAATACAACAATACATCAAGATGCTTGACTACTCAATGTGGGAAGTCATTCTGAATGGTGATACTTTACCAGCAAAAGCTGATGATGAGAAACCTGTACCCATTAAATCTGCTGATGAGAAGGCTCAAAGAAGGTTGGAGATCAAGACTCATAGTATTCTCATGATGGGCATACCTAATGAGTATCAGTTGAGCTTTAGTCATATTCAGGATGCTAAGTCTTTAATGGAAGCAATTGAGCTAAGATTTGGTGGGAATGAGGCTACCAAGAAGTCAAAGAAAAATCTTCTGAAGCATCAATTTGAGACCTTTGTCGCGTCAAGTTCTGAAAATATTGATGCTACATATGACAGACTTCAGAAGCTTATAAGTCAATTAGCACTTATGAAGGTTCTAGTTCCTCAAGAAGATATCAATCATAAGTTTCTGAGAAGTTTGTCATCTGAATGGAGTATCCACACAGTGGTTTGGAGAAACAAAGATGATTTTGACACAATGAGTTTAGATGATTTGTACAACAACCTAAAAGTGTATGAATCTGAAGTGAAAGGGTCATCTAGTTCATCCTCTGTGCACAAAACCTAGCTTTTGTGTCCTCCAACAACAAAAGTTCTGGCAACACTTAGGAAACTCACTCTACTGCTGCTTATGGAGTTTCTACTGCTAGCACTAATGTTTCTACTGCTGGTTCAACAAACAGTGATAACATTAGTGATGCTGCTATTTTGCTTATTTGGCTGATCTTACTACCAGTACTCAAGTTATGAATCAGGATTTGGAACAAATTGATCCTGATGATCTTGAAGAAATTGATTTGAAGTGGCAAATGGCCATGCTGACAATGAGGGCCAGAAGGTTTTTGAAGAAGACAGGAAGGGAGCTCAAATTTAAAGGACAAAACAACATAGGATTTGATAAGTCCAAGATTGAGTGCTACAACTATCAAAGAAAATGTCACTTTGCAAGGGAATATAGGGCACCTAAGAAGAATGGAGAAAGTTCAAGGAAGACTGCTACTGAAGATACCAAGACTACTACAGCTTTGGTGTCTTGTGATGGTCTAGGAGATTATGATTGGAGTGATCAGGCTGAGGAAGGACCCAACTTTGCTTTTATGGCAGAAGAAGGACCTAAAGGACACAACTTTGCTCTTATGGCTTATTCATCATCTGGTTCTGATTCGGAGGTATCTAATGATTCTAGTTGTTCATTTAAATCTTGTTTAGATACTGTAGAAGAGCTTAAATCTAGCAATGAGAATCTAAGATTAGAAGTTGAGAAGCTAAAACTAGATAACTTAGGTTATAAAGTTGGCATAAAAAATGTAGAGCAAAGACTTGAATTCCTTAAACAGAATGAGATTGAGTATGTTGATAGGATTCATATACTAGAAGGTAAGCTTTTTATTAAAGACAGTGAGATAAACATACTTAATAAAAAGCTAGAAGAGGCTGAACAAGAAAAAGATGCAGCTTTGACTGAAAAAGAAAAGCATGTAGTTAGAGTTGAGAAACATCAATTTGCATCTGATCTTGTGCATAAGTCTATTGAGAGTCAGTTAATGAGGAGAGGTAGTGGCATAGGATATAATGATGTAGCTCCTCCAGTTAAGAGTGCCTTTGCACCCCCTAAGAAAGAATTGTCTTTTATAAGTGAACTTGATAGCAAACCTGTAGGTGAATCTAGTCAGGCTAATAAAGAAACACCTAAGGTAGAAAAGATGTTTTCTGATGCTCCAATTATTAAAGATTGGATGTCAGATAGTGATGAGGAAAAGGTTGAGTCAACACCAAAGATTAAAAAGGAAGAAATTCCTAAAATAGTTGAATCTAAAGTTACACAGGTTAAGTTTTTGAAACCTGTGTTTGGTGACAAGATCTCTAGGAAAATAGTTGAATATAATGATGAACCTAGAGAGCAACCTAGAAATTTTAATAACAGGCCTAGAGGTAATCAAAGGAACTGGAACAACCTAATTTCTCAAAAGTTAGGTACTGATTTTAAGTTGGTTAAAAAGGCTTGTTATAATTGTGGTAGTTTTAAGCATTTACAAGAAAAATGTTTCTACTACCAAAAACCAGTTTGGAATCAAGACAGAAGGGTGAACCATAAACACTTTTCTAAAAAGACTCACCCTTATGCTAACAGAAACATGGTTCCAAGGGCAGTATTGATGAGATTTAGTACAACTAGGTCAATTACTACTGCTCCACCACAAAGGCCTTTTCAAAATAATACAGCTGTTTCTGCTGCTAAGTCAAAAGCAGTTTCTACTGCTGAGCCAAAAGTGATAACAAACACTTTTTTAGGCAACCATTTTTATGCTGTAAAGGCCTCAGCTTGCTGGGTCTGGAAACTAAAAATTAAAGTTTTAGATCATGTTTTCAGGAACAATAGTGCATCAATGGATTTAAAGAGATTTGACTATGTTGATGCACAAGGCAGATCCAAGTCAGTAATGGCTTAGGTCCCCAAGAGAAACTGATTCTCTTACTTTATGTGCAGGGCAATCTACAAGAAGAATTAAAGGACAAATGCATATTTGACAGTGGATGCTCTGGACACATGAGAGGAGACATGTCCAACCTTGAAGATTTTGAAGCTATTGATGGTGGATATGTTGCCTTTGGATGGTAAAGGAACAATAAGAACAAGAAAATTGGATTTTGAAAAAGTGTACTTTATAAAATGGCTTAAGTTCAACCTCTTTAGTGTCTCACAAATGTGTGACAAAAAGAACTTTGTTCTTTTTACTGACACTTAATGTCTTGTCTTATCTACTGATTTTAAGTTGCCTGATGATAAATTTGTACTACTTAGAGTCCCTAGAACAGACAACATATACAGTGTTGACATAAAGAACATAGTTCCCAAAAGAGCTTTAACTTGCGTGTTTGCAAAGGCCACTAATGATGAATCCAAACTTTGGCATAGAAGACTTGGTCATCTAAATTTCAAAACTATAAATAAATTGGTTAAAGGAAACCTTGTAAGAGGTTTACCTTCAAAAGTTTTTGAAAATTCTAAAACCTGTGTTGCTTGTCAGATGGGAAAACAACACAGAGCTTCTTGTAAGTCCAAAGCTGTGAACACTATTTCTGAGCCTTTATATATGTTGCATATGGATTTGTTTGGGCCAACATATGTGAAAAGTTTGAACAAGAAGATGTACTGCCTAGTTGTCACAGATGACTATAGTAGATTCACTTGGGTTTTCTTTTTAGCAACTAAGGATGAAACTTCTAGCATTCTTAAGGCTTTTATAACAAGAGTTGAAAACCTAGTAAATCCTAAAGTTAAGGTGATAAGATGTGATAATGGAACTGAGTTTAAGAATAGTGTTATGAACCAGTTTTGTGTGGAAAAAGGTATTTTAAGACAGTTTAGTGTAGCTAGAACTCCTCAAATAAATGGTGTTGCTGAGAGGAGGAATATGACACTTATTGAGGCTGCAAGGACTATGTTGTCTGAATCAAAATTACCTACTACTTTTTGGGCTGAAGCAGTCAACACTGCTTGTTTTGTGCAAAATAGGAATAAAGTAGTTAAGCCTCATAACAAGACCCCTTATGAACTGTTACATGGTAGGAAACCTATGATAGATTTCTTAAAACGATTTGGGTGTCCTGTTACTATCTTGAATACCATTGATCACCTAGGCAAGTTTGATGAGAAGGCTAATAAAAGATTCTTTGTTGGATACTCTACCAATAGTAAAGCTTTTAGGATATTCAATAAAAGAACTAGGCATGTGGAAGAAAACTTGCATGTTAGGTTTAGTAAAACCACAACTAATATTGCAGGAATGGACCTGACTGGCTATTTGATATTGATTCACTAACCAAAAGCATGAATTATGAGTCAGTGATTGCAGGTAGAACTAATAAGGCTGCAGGTACAAAAGCTAATTCTAATGCAGGTACACAAGCTAAGGTGAATGAATCTGCAAAGGAGTTTATTTTGATTGAAAAATGGAAGCTTGATCCAACTTTCACAGCCAAAGAGAAAGAGAGAAAGAGTTCACAAGAAGATGACACAAGAAGATGATGCTGTTCATGAAGTACCAAAAGGAGATACAGAAGGTGGGGATAAACCTTCTGATGCTGGAAAAGTGGTTAATAAAGGACCACAAATTGTTGATGAAGTGCAAATGTTGAAAACTAAGGAAATAACACTAGCAGCAGTAACTATGATTCTACTGCTAAGCTAAAAGTTACTACTGCTAAGCCTTGTGTTTCTACTGCTGCACCAAAATTTCCTAATGTTGCCAAAGATGGAAGATCTTTTGCTGATGATGACTATCCTGATGATCCTAATATGCCTTGTTTGATTAATATCTATGAAGATACTGATGATGAAGCTTTGGATGGGTTTGGTGCAGAGGCTGACTTAACCAATATGGAAGATGAGGTACCAGTCAGTCCTATTCCAACTACAAGAGTTCACAAGAATCATCCTAAGAAACAGATCCTTAGAGAGCCAAAGTCTGCTGTTCAAACAAGGAGAATGGTCAAAGATTTGAAGGAACAAGGTTTCTTTGCTCAATCTCTTCATCAAAGAAACAGCCACAAAGACCTTCAGAATTGCATGTTTGCTTGTTTTCTATCACAAGTGGAACCCAAGAATGCTTATAATGCATTACAAGATACAAGTTAGGTGGAAGCTATGCAAGAAGAGCTGTTGCAGTTTAAGCTTCAAGAAGTTTGGACCTTGGTTGATTTGCCTAATGGGAAAAAGGCAATTGGTACAAAGTGGGTTTTTAGATGCAAAAGGGATGAAAAAGGCATTGTGTTCTGGAACAAAGCAAGATTAGTGGCACAAGGATACACTCAAGAAGAAGGTATTGATTATGATGAAGTGTTTGCACCTGTTGCAAGGATAGAAGCTATCAGATTATTCTTGGCTTATGCTTCATATAAGAACTTCACAGTGTATCAAATGGGTGTAAAGAGTGCTTTCTTATATGGGACAATTGATGAAGAAGTTTATGTCTCACAACCACCTGGTTTTGAAGATCCTGATTATCCTGATAGAGTTTACATGATGGAGAAAGCATTGTATGGTTTGCATCAAGCTTCTAGAGCTTGGTATGACACCTTATCAAAGTACTTGTTGAACAATGGCTTCAGTAGAGGAAGAATTGACAAGACTTTGCTTATCAAAAGAGACAAAAAGGATATCTTGTTGGTTCAAGTGTATGTTGATGATATCATTTTTGGGTCAACCAACAAGGTGTTTTGTGATGATTTTGAGAAGCTAATGCATAACAAGTTTCAAATGATTTCTATGGGTGAACTCACATTCTTTTTAGGGCTTCAAGTCAAACAAAAGGATGATGGCTGATGCGTATGCGTGTCGTAGTATAGTTTTAGCAGTTTTAATGCCTACTCAAGTTTTAAATTTATATTTAGCCGACTTATCAATAACACACACACTTAACGAGCAGTGTACCCGGTCAGTATGAATATAATGGTAAGTAGAGTGTCGATCATTAGGAGTGGAACGTATTATCTCGTTATTCTAATCAGTATTTTAATATCCTAACGCAAGGGGGTTTCAGCCTGAGAGACTGGCACGATTTGTTTGCAATTAAATAATAAAATAAACCAATAGGCACGAATCAGCAAGTAGCACACACGTACACAGATAGATACTTGAGACAATAAGAGGGCTGTCCTTATGATTAAGTAGATTGTCACTTGTTTTATTGATAGCTTTATATGAAGTGTATGTAGTTAACCCTTTCTCGTTGGTCCTATTCTTATCGGCGAGTAAACCCTTAATGATTACTTATGTCTAAAAGTTATTCCTAAGTGATCAATTTAGTAATAACCGTGGGAGCCACATTATGTCCCGCAGTCAAATGTCCGCAAGCCACTAATAAACACAGAGGTTATCAATGCACTAATAAGTAGTAACCAAAGACATCAACATATAAACTTTAATTGATGGGAAAGCAAGTATTAAAGGGAGTGCAATCTTTCGTTGTCACATTACATAAGCCACCAATCCTGATGAATTAAAGTTTGCTAACACAATAAAACAAAACTACTTAATGAATTAAACACATGCAGCACCTTCTTACAGCTCTTGTATCTTTGATTTGGGTGTGTCTTGTGCTGCCTCCTTGACTGAATTCGTCCTTCGGTTCTTCTGTTCGGACTTAGGTTATAATGTTCGGAACTCTCTAATTCGTCTGGTCTACGGGGTATTTATAGTTTCAGTTTGAGGGAAGATGCGGCGCATCTAGTAAGTAGATGCGGCGCATGTACTTAACTTCGCGTGGGGTCCAAGATTATAATATTCAGGAATATTCGTACACCGCCAGAAGATGCGGCGTAACTCCATGATCAGATGCGGCGCATGTCCTCTTGTATCTTGGATCGTATCTGGTGATATCTTGATAGAGATGCGGCGCATGTCATGAGTGAGATGCGGCGCATCTGGAGCAGATTAGTCTTGATCTTCTTCATTTCAGTAGACTCTTAACTTTATGCATGTTTTGCTCCATAATTAGTCCAAAATCGCCAAGTTTCACCAAATGCTTGTTTTTACCTGAGAATTACAAAAGTAAACGATTAAGTATCAATCCTCATACATAATATAGTAAAACAAGTCAAATTAATAGGATAAATGATAGTAATAAAATGTACTTATTTGAGTTCATCAAATATCCCCCCACTTGAACTTTACTTGTCCCCAAGTAAACCTTAGAATTTCTTTTATGAAAATGTATCCTAAAAGATGTTAGGATTTATTTTTATATTTAATCATGTATTCGTTTTTGTCATAATCACACAACTAAACACTTAACGAATTAGAAGTAAAATAAAATAAGTTGATAAAAGCAAATCTAATCGTTTAACTGTCCAGTCGTGACGAATATTCTATCATAAGCTTGGCAAGTATACACATCTCCTCCACTAAAGCTAAGGAATAACAAGTCTAAAGCGGTAAAAAGGGTTTGTAGGCTTAAGGGTTAATTATTCTCTTTCACTATCGATCTCAAATTCCAGAAAAGGCGACAAAATCACAAATACATGATCGAATCCACGAACACGATACTTGCAATTGCTCAAATCCTTAACTCGAATAGGCTAAAGATAGGTCCAAACTTCACCAATAATAATATATCAAAAAGGGCGACAAAATCATAAATACATAGCCGAATCCACGACTACGATACTTAAGATTGCTCAAATCCCTAATCTCAATAAATCAAAGGTTTGGTTGGATAAAGAATAATAAAGGGCATGGATAACATTTGGGATATAAATTGGTGTAAAATAAAAAATAAACAAAACAAATAAATTAAAATCCTAAGTGTGGTTAATCACTATCCCAACCATCCCATGAATAAGACTCATATCATCGAATAACTCACGCTTTAACACTTGAAACACACGCTTTAGGTAGACACGAATTATACTCAACAAGATCTTAATCAAAGAATAAACCTTAATTGGCGTTCCCATAACTGCCAATTCCCATTCAATCCATAGATATAGTACAACAAATAGTGGTGATATCGACCACTTACATAACTTTACATAAGTTGGTTAAAACAAACATCCAACTTTTCTTTTTTTTTTTCTTTTCTTATTTTTCGATTTTTTTTTTTTTTTTTTTTTTTTTTTTTTTTTTTTTTTTTTTTTTTTTTTTTTAAACATCAACATAGATGTGTAAAATTTCACCACATCACTATAATGATAATTCTGGATAATTTTTCCATACTTTTCATACTTCAGAAATAACGGTAATAGTGAAAGTAGTAAACACACGAAAAATAAACTCAAAGATATACAATATTTACTTTCACTCCAATTGCATTGTGCAATTTCACGACCTAACCAAAGATAATGAATTACGCACGCGAACACAGGTAATGTAAGGAAACACACTTTGCCTATAGCAATTAACCAACCACGGATTTTAATCTACAGGGTAGGCTAAGGTGTAAGGTGTAACGAAACATTTTAAACATAGGTGTAAGAAACGAAAGGAATGGCTCTGAGGGTTTTTCTAGGGGTATCTTACTCTAAAAATGAGAGTAACAAAAGGGTTTATACGGGGGTTAACTAACCAGTGTAGTTAGTTAATAACACATAACATAATAAAGGCTATTTGGGTGTAATCCTAGAATTTTACCAATTTAGACAAGTCATTCCAATTATATAAAATAATACTCATTATGGTGGTCTCGAATAGTATACAAGCCAAGTTCTAAAGTTTACAAGTCACCGGCACACTCATAGATTTGTGAATTTTGGAAAATCACAATTTTTGAAAATAACGTCATGTGTGCAGCTATGCAACTTAGATCTTAAACAAAAACATGCTAAAAAATTTTTAAGTTTGATATATTAAGCACATTTTAAGCATAATTTTTGAAAAAGTTTAGGACAAGTAAATGTTAAGTGTTCTAATTCTCCAATCCCCCCACTTAATTTAAACAACGTCCTCGTTGTTTGTATAAAAGGTTAAAAACTGGAAAATAAAAGAATTAGAACAGGAAAACTCCCCTGAGATTTGCTCGGTATGATCCTCCATTAGTATAAGAGCAAAAATCATCTTTCTTGTGGATGAGAACGTTAAAGCTTCATACTTGATGTATCCACAGGAAATCCAGGAAACTATAATACCACCAACACTTTAAAACACACCTAAGATAAGAAAGGTTCAAACTTGCATAATACATTAGTAGTTAGGAAAAATAAAACTTAAAAATTAAAACTGAAAATCATCAGGTCAGTCGATGCGCCGTATCTTATGGAAGAAGATACGCCGTATCGAGCCTGGAATTAATACGGATCAGAATAAAGATGCGCCGCATCCTTAACCAGGGATGCGCCGCATTAAAATAAACTGATAAATAGTTTTAAATTCGAAAATAAAAATGCAGAAAAATAAAATAAGATATGACCATTGCAGGAGATGCGTCGCATCTCAAAATTGAGATGCGCCGTATCTTCATGCGGGCCTGACTGACTCGACACAAACAGAATAATAAAAGTTCTCCGGGTTGTCTCCCGGCCAGCACTTGTCTTTATTCCAGAGTCTTCAAGTTAGACTCACGTTCAGCTCAGCAATAAGTCCTTGTCACGGTCCATCCTTCTTCCTTCATCCGAAAGATTTTCCCGTATATCTCAGCGACGTTTTCTTCCGTTCGACTTAATCTAATATAACTCTTTGTCTTCGCCGCAGTATACTCTTCATCAGGACCTAAAGAATATTTGATGATTTTAAATTTTTCAAAAATAATCATGGGTGGCTCATTGTAAGGAATCCCAAGTAGTTGACACTTTCTTTTGGTGAACTCTTCCTCGTCTTTATCAACAAACTTAAAATAAGGATCCCTAATCAAATAATCATCTAGTTCTTCAATCAACGACTCATTATTATTATCATCTTGAATCGCCTCCCATTCTCTTTCTAATTCCCATTGTAGCCGTCGACTAAGCTTCGTGAAATCATCAAATTGTCCATGTACCCATTCCCAGAAAGTAGTACCCGATGTTCCCTTAAGTCCTTTCAAGCGTTCAATTCTACCCTTTTCTTGCAAAGCCTCCGCTTTTTGTGGGATGTCTTCAACATTATCATACCACTCATAATCTTCAAAGGTTACATCATTTCCAACCCGTTTCATCCCAATTATACTTCCCCCATTACAGGTTCCGTCACTTTTATAATCACAGGTCGGCCAAACACTACTCCCGTCCTTGAAAACGAAGGGTGTACAAGTGTGATTAATGTGCGCAAATTCCCATGGTTTATCCCAAACCCATGGTACTTGGTCATTCCATTCATAGTACCAGGTGTTTTTGAAATCATCATAAGTCTTAAATCCTGGTAGATCTCCGGTAAGCACATCATCGTCGACTTGAAGAAGGTAGTTAAATTCCTTGAACTGCTTGCACAAGGGTGTCTCATAATCGAACACATCAATGTCAATCCTGAAAAGTTCTTCAATGCCTTCATTGATTGTTGAATCATGAAGTGACGACCCATAATCGCTTTCTACTTCTTCGTCTTCTCCTCTCATCCAATATACCCATAATGCATCCTTAGTAGCACGATCCATGCTCTTATGGTTATTAAACTTACTAGCTAACCATTCTGAAAAATCAACATCGTTAGGATCGTGGTTAACGTCAAAGCAAACCTTTCCAATCATATTCTTTTTTATCTCCATGAACTCGTTAAATTGCTTCTTAAAACTCCGAGTCAACCATGAAGTCATAATCTCCTTGACTTCATTTGTAGGGGCAAATTCCGGACTACCATATTTGAGTTCTAGCCAATCATTGAGGGAGAGGTCTATCAATCTTACCAATCTGCCATGAAATAGTAACTCCGCCAAAGCATAATTCATGTCATTATCCAGATAGTTCTCATTTAATCCCCAGTACTGTTCGGAATAAGGCATGTAAGAGATTTGGGCATTGCCTCCACCACAGCTGTTGTTGCTCGAGTCCATGTATGCAAGATAGAATTTCCCATCATCTTCTTCGATAGTAGTCCAGTTCAATCCTTCGTCTTCAATGATAGGCCATAAGAGCGACAATTCTTCTCCAGTGTACTTCACAAATACATCATAAGAGAACACCTCTTTGTCAATGTTGCATAAACGCATGAATTCCTTAAAAGAAGCTTCAAGAGGAGTCTCCCAAGAGAATAAATCTGCATCGATCATGAGTACATTGAATGAATCTGAAATCAAGCATTCCTTAGCAAGATATCCGTTAACTGACATGTCTTCCATAGCAAAATCTGTCATCCAAGGTAAAATCATCAGTAGGATTTGTTCGCTAGAAGAGAAATTAATGAATATAGAAACGGATATATGAATACAAATAGCTGATATCTGCAGACGATGCGCCGTATCCAAAAAGTTGGATACGCCGTATCTTATAATCGTTAAAATTTAATCAGACTTTATTCAGAAAATAGATACGCCGCTTTAGAATTTATGAATGCGCCGTATCGAATTTAATTAATCAAAAATCAACTTATCTAATTAAAATTAAATGCGTCGTATTAACGAAAGTTAATGCGCCGTATTTTCGTTACGTTTAAAAATAAATATCGATTTTCGATTCAGAAAGATGCGCCGTATCGATATAGATCGATGCGTCGTATCTGTTTAATAATTCGCAAACTGTTTTTAATTAAAATAATAGATACGCCGTATCTACGGAAGCAGATGCGTCGTATGGCGTTAACGTTTAGAAAATTTTTTTTATTAAAAATAGATACGCCGTATCTGCAAAAGCAGATGCGTCGTATTACTTTATCGCTTTTAAAAAAAAAATTCGTATTAAAAACAGATACGCTGTATCTTGGGGAAAAGATGCGTCGTATCGAATTAATTAAACACGTTGTATTTCTTAAAAATTAAACGCAATACGCCGTATCTGAGAAATCAGATGCGCCGTATCGTTTGATTTAGCACAGTACAACGATAGCAGAACAGAAAAATACGAAAAATAAAAACAAAAATAAAAACACACAAACAAAAATAAACAAAAACAAAAATAAAAGCAAACAAATAACACAAAACAAATAACACACAGTACAACAAATATGCAAAATAATACAATGGTGCAATTAATCTAATAAAAAAAAACCTAATTAAAATACTAATCAAATTAACAGATAATAACAATTCACTCCCCGGCAGCGGCGCCAAAAACTTGATGCGTATGCGTGTCGTAGTATAGTTTTAGCAGTTTTAATGCCTACTCAAGTTTTAAATTTATATTTAGCCGACTTATCAATAACACACACACTTAACGAGCAGTGTACCCGGTCAGTATGAATATAATGGTAAGTAGAGTGTCGATCATTAGGAGTGGAACGTATTATCTCGTTATTCTAATCAGTATTTTAATATCCTAACGCAAGGGGGTTTCAGCCTGAGAGACTGGCACGATTTGTTTGCAACTAAATAATAAAATAAACCAATAGGCACGAATCAGCAAGTAGCACACACGTACACAGATAGATACTTGAGACAATAAGAGGGCTGTCCTTATGATTAAGTAGATTGTCACTTGTTTTATTGATAGCTTTATATGAAGTGTATGTAGTTAACCCTTTCTCGTTGGTCCTATTCTTATCGGCGAGTAAACCCTTAATGATTACTTATGTCTAAAAGTTATTCCTAAGTGATCAATTTAGTAATAACCGTGGGAGCCACATTATGTCCCGCAGTCAAATGCCCGCAAGCCACTAATAAACACAGAGGTTATCAATGCACTAATAAGTAGTAACCAAAGACATCAACATATAAACTTTAATTGATGGGAAAGCAAGTATTAAAGGGAGTGCAATCTTTCGTTGTCACATTACACAAGCCACCAATCCTGATGAATTAAAGTTTGCTAACACAATAAAACAAAACTACTTAATGAATTAAACACATGCAGCACCTTCTTACAGCTCTTGTATCTTTGATTTGGGTGTGTCTTGTGCTGCCTCCTTGACTGAATTCGTCCTTCGGTTCTTCTGTTCGGACTTAGGTTATAATGTTCGGAACTCTCTAATTCGTCTGGTCTACGGGGTATTTATAGTTTCAGTCTGAGGGAAGATGCGGCGCATCTAGTAAGTAGATGCGGCGCATGTACTTAACTTCGCGTGGGGTCCAAGATTATAATATTCAGGAATATTCGTACACCGCCAGAAGATGCGGCGTAACTCCATGATTAGATGCGGCGCATGTCCTCTTGTATCTTGGATCGTATCTGGTGATATCTTGATAGAGATGCGGCGCATGTCATGAGTGAGATGCGGCGCATCTGGAGCAGATTAGTCTTGATCTTCTTCATTTCAGTAGACTCTTAACTTTATGCATGTTTTGCTCCATAATTAGTCCAAAATCGCCAAGTTTCACCATCAGGCATCAAAGTGTCTTCGGACGGCTCTTCAGAGGGATCCGACTCTGCATCATGTCCGAATGCCGGAGAAATCTCAGGTACCACAGTAACATTGATGAAGCAAAAAGTGTACCGCTTTTAGGGGGTCATTTAAGCCCTAAATCGTATTTATTTGATCAAATATTGCCCTAAATTGTTCCTTTTGTCATTTTAGGTACTTTGGAGAAGAAATCTGGAAAATGAAGCATTTTGGACATTTTTGGAGCATAAAAGTGAAGAAAACGACAAAGTTTCAAAAATCTGCTGGAAAGTACCTGTGACGGCGTCAAGCCCCAATGTGACGCCGTCAACCCTTGATAAGCCAGAGAGGATTTTGGAAGATTAAAGGGGGACGGCGTCAAGAAGGTCGTCAAGCCTTGATAAGCCAGAGAGGATTTTGGAAGATTAAAGGGGGACGGCGTCAAGAAGGCCATCAAGAAACCCTAACCGCGGCGAGGTGACGGCGTCACGATCCAAAGGGTGACGCCGTCAGATCTGTTTTCCTATATATACTTTCATAATTTTTAGTCATTAGTGTGCAATTTTGTGAGGAGAAACCCTAGACGACTTTTCTGCCATTTTTAAGGGTTTTATACCCTTGGATCTCCCATGTTCAATTGAAGATAAGTAATCAATTAATCATTCAATATGTCTATGTATTGTTTGATTATATCTTGTTCTTGTCTTTTATTTAACATGCTAGGCTAGATTTATCTTGTGTTTGCTTAGATCTAATGAAACCTAACTATTGATTATTGGTTGTTGGTGTGTTATTAATTGTATTGGATGATTGTTTATCGATGTTAGGCTTAAGAAAACTGGCTAACCTCCTATACGGTAACTTGCTTGAACGTCTTAAGAAACATGAACCAATGCGTACTAAGGTTTTTATGGTTGTATTTAATGCATGAGCGAATTCTAGTGATCCCATGTTAGGAGCTTCTTAGCCGGCTCGACATAGGAGTGAAGTAGGAGCTTGTAGAGTTGGGGAAGTACGTACGCCACCCCACGATTGGTATTAAGGAATACACCCGTCATCCACGCAATTAATACACACTAATCAACCGGTAAAAGATAGTTAGGGAGTAAGGAAATCTAAGTAAACACATTTCTCCCCATATAAGTTCCACAACCTTTTTATTTTCAGTCATTTTATTTTATTTGCATTTGTAGTTATTTGGGTTAGTTGACTAGCAACTAATTCCGCCCACTCCTTCAAACCCGAGATTTTACTTGCTTTCATAAAAATATAAAAATACAAAAAGAATCTTCCCTCACCCTTAGACCTATTAGAGTAGTTTTTCAATCCTAACGACACTATTCCCCTAGAGAACGATCAATCCCCCGGTACTTGCCAGTTCACTATACTACATCGGTCAGGTACACTTCCTGGTGGGGATTGCAAGCCTCTTGAGATCCCTCGAGAGGTAAAACCTATTGTAAGGTCGCAAAACCATGCATCAAACATCTTCAGATGGATCCAAATCCGTTACACGTCTTGGTACTGCCATGACGTCAGGTACAATCGCGAGGTTTTCCAAATCCGACGTAAGAGTAATAGAATGAGGAGGAGAAACCATAGCTCTGTAACCACTCGGTAAGTATGAATATTCCACTATATAACTAACAATTAACAATAAATCATGTATTTAACAATTTGGTCGTGGCACGGAGGACTCTGGGCATGTTTTGTGAAAATTTGGTTAAAGTTCAATGTTTGAAAACATTTGGTTCTCTATAACCATGAGCTCTGATACCAATCTGTAACACCCCCGTTTTCGATATACGCAGTGGAATACCAGTTTGGGGTGTTACATCATGGTTCACAGTCATGAGAATAGAAAACGACTCGAAAAGAGACGTTTTATATAAAATTTGTTATCATTCATTTATTTAATATCAGAGTACATAATATAGGTCCCAGAGGGAGGTTCGGAAAATAAGTTATAAAAGATATATTATTCATTGTATGATAACAAAGTGGACACTCTTATTATAAAAAGAAAGTCAACAGTCACTCCGTGCCGATAGCCATACTCCTAGTTACCTGAGATAAACATGCTTAAAAAGTCAACACAAAGGTTGAGTGAATCTATAGTGTTTAAAGTAACAATCAGTTTTGAACACAAGAATAATAGTAAAGAAATTACACTACTAGAAAAAGGGCTATCCTTGACTCCAGATGCGAGTCAAGAAGGGGTCTTATGACTCGCAAATGTGAGTCAAGGAAAGACCCGTCATAAATCTTCATGACTCGCATATGTGCGTCATCCCTCTATGACGCGCATTTATGACCCACGTTTTATGACTCTCCTTTTTGCGAGTCATAACCTAATTTTTTTTTTAAAAAAAATTAATTTTTTTCAGTTCCTAATTTTCTATTAAATGACAATTAAAAACCTGATAATACAAAATTAAAAACACAAATATCAAAATTAACACCAAGAAACAAGCTCCAACATCAACTGTCTTGTAAGTCATTACAATAAAACTATCGAATACATAGATTTCAGATTTCTGACCAAGTCGTTCACAAACTAAAACTCAAAACTAGAAAGAGATATACACACTTAAGTACCTAAATCTCCTCCTTCATAGCTACCAAATTACGCCTTGATAGCATACTGGAGAGCTTGTTGGGAGCACCACCAGTAACCTTAGCAACACGAAGAAGAGCAAGTTAGCCAACGCCCCATCCTCTGAATCTCCTTCCAAGTCCTTTATAAGCCCTTTTATTAGTTCAAAAAGAACCTCGACCTGCAACAGATAACCAATCATGAAGGTAACACAATATTGGTCAATCACCTCAACAACGGAATGATGAGTAAAACAGTAAAGATGTTCAATACCTTGTCAGCAGAAGATACACAAGCTTGGTTGGTCATTATGCTTTGGATGATAACCATAGCCATTATTTTATTAGTCCCATTATCAAGGTGATCCATTACTCGAGGATAATTAGACAGCGTCAAGGAAGTGACGATATCACTGTATTTTTCAAGTGGAGCGCTCAAAAGTGCAACAACTTGTTTTGTCGCTCTACTGTCTTCAAGCTTAGGTTTGTTAGAAAGTTTCTTAACACATGATCCTTATCCAAGAAGAGAGCAAAATCTTAACATTTCATTTTTAAAACTGATATGTAAAGCTAAATGATGAAATGATCAGCAGCATGGAGTCGTGTGAGGTACATATTTACTGCATAAAATCTCCTAAAATCATCTTATTCGAAAATCTGGATACCCAAGTGAGTTAGTTACCTGATAAAGTTGGGGACCTTTGTCATCATAACCAGCAACATTGTACTTGAACTGAAAGCAATCTCTCCTGCAAGCATTTTAACTTTCTCCACTAGAAGGTCCATCTGATCTATCGAGATTACGCCCTACAATTAAACAAAAGATCATGAATAACAAAGTTAATATTAAGTTGTTTACAAACAAACTTATGCAATTCGCAGCAAGTCTATTAAAAACTATTAGTCCAAGATGAAAAACAAGCAGAGAGATGTTGAAACAGCTTATACAAGTTAAGATAAGTCCAATTGAATCTGATGAAAGGGTAATGCAACAGTGAACACCCCTAATGACCCACTTTAACCCATGAACCAAACACCCTATAAGTTAACTGTTTTGAAGTTTAAAACTAATAATGACCAAATTAATCTGTGAATCAGACTTATTAATAATCAACTAACTTAACTAGACTGAAATAAGCACTACTCAAAAGATAATATGAGGTAGAGTAAGTACCTCCTCAGTCTGAAATCGTTAGCATCCTGCAGTATAATTAAAATTGGTAAATACATATCTGTTTCGATTAATTAACCGAGGAGTAAGACAAATCAGCAGATTATAAAGTTATCAAAACAATAATAATCATTTTTACCTTATGGCCCGGCCTCTTTTACCATCAAAACAATCCACAACATCACCAAACTTCAAACTCGACACCACCTATTTGAACCAAACCCATACACAACCATGAACCAAACTTGATACCAACCAAATTATTACTCATTTTTATTATTTATTTACACGTTTTTATTTGTTTATCTCGCAACCCGAGGGTTTTTGAGACAAACCCGTGGTGATAACTTGATAAAAATGGTGGGTTTACCCACCTTGATGCTCGGCTCGAACAAGAAACACGAAAAGAGGAAAAAGGTGTTCGGATTCGAGTATAAATCTTAGATTGAAGTGGTGTTAATGTAGGTCAAATGGCGCGTTTGATAGCTTAAAATGACGGGAAGGAAAAATGGTGAATGATGGTGGTGGAGGTGTAGGTGGACGCGCAGCGGTGGTGGAGTTCTCGCCGGATAAGTGATCGGAGAAGAAAGGAGATGTGGGTGGGTGTGTTTGTCGGCGTAGAGAGAGAAACAGAGAAGTTGAATAACCCTAAGGGGTTATTATATGTGGTATTTATATGGGTGTGGGTGCAGACTTTTAGAGGGGTTTGAGAGGGGGCGGGAGTGTTTTGAGTGTTTTGAATAATTTTAGAGGGGTTTGAGAGGGAAGTTTTAGTGTTAAGAGCGGGAAGTGTTTTTGGGCAAAAAAAAAAAACGAAGGAGATGACCCCTATTTATGACGAAGCAAAACGAGCGTCATCTAGCAGGCTAAATTTTAACTGATTATGACCCATATGTTATGACGCTTTTTAAAGCGAGTCATCTTCGATAAAAAATTTACTCGTTATGACTCTTATTTTATGACTCTGCTATTTGCGCGTCATCTTTTAGTGTGCGTCATAAAATGCGAGTCAAGGAAAGCCCTTTTTCTAGTAGTGTTAGTTCAATCATAATTCAGAATATTAAACTAAACCTCATGACACGCAATGCATTGACAGTTTCCAGTCTCACTAACATAATTAAATGGTAGTGGTTTGCCCCCGAGTTTAAGAAATCAAATATAATGCATCTGCATAACCGGCTACCCCTAAGGATATCCATCCGGCTAACACAAATGGGTCGTCAGGCCAATAGATCTATTCACTATATTCGCGCTCACCCTGCGGGTGACTAATGGTGCATGATATGAGGGTCATTCAATAAATACAATCACAATAATAAGGGACAGTTAGCCTAGTGCAATAACAATCAGGAAAATACTTGTGTTCGGTTTGATAGCATGTATCTCTCCACATATTTGGAAAACATGTAAATAAGAAAAGTGGGACTATAAACTCACCTGAAAGTCTGGATGGAAAACAAAGTTTAAATAAAGTTGATAAACGTCTCCGGCTTGCAACCTCGGTTAGTTATGTCAAGTTTTCAGTAACTGTTTCTAAACATATAAGTTTTATTATTCGTTCCGTTCGTTCGTTAAGTAGGTAATTCGTTCGTTCGTTATTGTAGAAAACGTATTTTAATTATTAATAATACTAATAAAGATTTTAATAATAATAATAATAATAATAATAATAATAATAATAATAATAATAATAATAATAATAATAATAATAATAATAATAAATAATAATAATAATAATAATAATAATAAATAATAACAATAATAAATATAATATTAATTATAATTTGAACATTTTCACTTCTTCCCCTAAAGTTCTACATATTGTCAACTTTTACCCTTGAACTTTCGTATAATGACAAATTTTACCACTCAACTTTCACAAAATTACAATTTTTACCCCTCAACTTTGGTTAAATGACAATTTTTACCCTTACTATTTCAAAAATGACACTTTTTACCCCTAGGGTTTAGGTCGACAGCATGTACAGTCATTTTTAAAATTTTAGTTTGGATTTTGGCAAGAAATACCCTTGAGACTTCTAGTGCATTTCACACGACATCTCCAATTCATTTAAACTTGTTATTTCTTATAAAAAGGGACCAAACTTGTTACGACTCCTTTGTATACTTAAGTATCAGTGTATAAAGACTATTTTTACAAATTTATAGACCATGGTTCGAGCTCAAGAGCTCACAAATAAATTATTAGGGTGCGTTTGATCAGTTTGTCGAGGCAGAAAAACACTCGACAAGAAGTGACCATATCTCACTCGTTTCTTAACTAAATTACTTCGTTCTTTTTCTAGAAATTAGCTAACTTAGTGATCTAATCGTGTGAAAAAATCTAGAATTTTAGGTGTTCATCTAGTAGTCGAAACTGACCTTGCAAACCCAAGGTCTGCTGTTGGTCGCGACAGCAACAAAAAGAGAAAAAGATTTTAAATTTTTGATTTTAAAACTTGTTAACTAGGAAACTTATGTTATTTATAGTATCTACAACATGTCTAGATCATTTCTAACTTGTTTTAAATATTGTTGATGTGTAAAAATTAATTTTTAATGGTGTTTCTTTTAGTTCACTCGATAGGGACCAAAAGAAAGAAAAGAAAGAAAATTTTCTATTTTTAGGTTATAATTAGTATTATTGATTATTTACAAATGTTATTATGAATAATTTAAGTATAGAAAAGTAATTGAAAAGAGATTGGAACATACCTAGATTAATATGGATCGAATGGGATGAAATGGGACTTAGGGTTTTCGAATTGATTACTAAAGCTATCAACTTCCTTTCTTGGCTTACTAGAGATGTTGTTGGACTTGCATAGGGACTGTATAATCAGAATTGTGGGCGTATGAGGCTGTGGGAATTTGGTCGAGTGAATTATGAGTGTTAAAGTGGAAATGGTATATGGTATTTATAGGGGGATAGGTTAGGGCTTCTAAGGGTTTCTAAGGTTCCTTCTTGAAGAAGATGAAGTGGTTAGCTGATGTGTGAGGTTAATTTGGGCGCCACATGGGTAGGAGGAGGGAAAGGATGATGTGTAAGTCTCCCTACCATACAAGTATCCATTCTAGAAGGGGGGGGGGAGGGGAAGATGTGGAGGCTTTATGTTCTTACATTTGGATTTCTAGGGTTTAGTTGGGGGTTTAGTTGGATTCAAATGAAACTAAGGGTATTGGGATGATTTGGTTCGAAATGAGCTTAAATGGTTTGTACCTTAGGCTTAGTTGGGTGGTACTCTAGGGTTTGGGTCCTAGTTAAGGTTCCTTGTTCTTTGGGATTTTTAGAAATGATTTTTATAGTTTTCTATATATATTTTATATGTATCGAAATACATAGATTAACAGAAAATTAACTTTTGTGCATTGGGATGTTGTGCTTTAGGTTTAGGAAGGTTGTATTTAGGTTTAGAAAATAGGAAAAATATAACTTTATTAATTTCCTAATTTTATATAATTTTTATATAACTTTTATTAGGGGTTTAAAGTAATTAAATAGGTTTTTAGGTTTTCGTGCAATAGAGTGTTGTACCATAGGATTGAGGGTTTGTACATTCATTAAATAAATTTATTTTTAAAAATTAATGTGAAAAATTATTGCAAGGTATGCTTTTTAAATAATTATTATTAAGGTTTTTGTAAGGTTTTTATTTATATTTAGTTTTTATGCTTTAAAGACTTTTACCTTGATTTAGAAGACTTGTACTTGTATATTTTATAAAAATATTAATTGGGGTTTGTGAATTTATTACATATAATAATAGTTTTGTGAAATTAGGGTTTATTCGGGAGTTATAGTGGAATTAGGGTTTATGTGCTTTAGTGACTTGTACATTATTCAAATAAATTGTATTTTAGTATTTTTAGGGTTTCGTTATTTTTATATGTTGCTATGTTAGTTTAAGGTTTCGTAAAAACTCTTATTAAATAAGAAACGTTTAGTTTTAAATATACGTTAATGAAATAACGTAAAGTGGTAAATGAGATCTCATAAAGTTTTAGGTCGGATATTGTTTAATTTCTAAATCAGTTGAGGTTGGGTTGCAAGCACGTTTATCAGGAATATAATTTATGTCACATAAGTCAAGAATTGAAATCAGATAATAAATAAATAAATAAATAAATTCTACGTGGAAAAAGGATAAATACTAGATAATTATATAGAGAAATCTTACAGTGGTTACATCCTCCTACAGTAATGGTCTGATCTGGAAATTCCTGGTGTATTGCTACTTTAACACCATCCTTTGCCGGAGTTTCCTCGGAACTCTGCTGCGGTTGGGATTCCGCGACCATTTGGCACTTTTCCGGAATGACTTTGTTATATGTAAAGGTGACTACTCCGCCCTGGTGGGAATTTAATCATACCGTGGCCGTGGAAGGATAATTTTGAGCTTTCGTATCCCCGAAGGCCTATTATGCCATTGATACTTGAAGAGTGGTGCTAGAACTTCATCGCTAAGCTTAATCCATGTCAGGCTGATATACCTTCTTGCACTAATTTGTAATCTTCTACTAAGGACATCCAAACCCCAAAGGCCATGTGCTCACACTGAAGCTGAGGAGCCGGTGCGGTTGACATGTGATCATTCATATTTCCTTATTGGGCTAAGCGTACATCTCTAAGTACGTATGAGCGTTCCGTTGTTCTACATTCCGTTGCCACGTGGTGCCCGCCTATCGGCCTTTATACTAGTAGCGTGATCTCCCAATATCCCTTTTTGATCTACTTCATAGTGTGAACGACGATAATTCCAATCTGCTTTTTAACTGAAACACTATCCGTTGTGCTCCCTTTGCAATCACAGATTTTTGTTTCTTGAATCCGCGAGCTTTCCATGGTGGCGGGGCTTTTTACGGATCCATTGCCAGACTCTTGTGTCTTTTAGGGCTACCCGTAATTGTTCACTGCCTTAACGCCTTAACTGCGTTTTTCTTCAAACCTACTGTTGGTGCCACCTCCTTTGTGAGGTTTCCATTGAAGAACGGTCTTGCTTCTTTCTTGACAAGTTTGCCGCGGCTGTCTCACCGCGGAGGAAGGCCGTGGTTACCTTCCACATTTCATCAACAGTCTTTAGGATTTTATCATTGAGCCTTTTGATCAGCTCCGGATTATTGATCCCATGTATGAAACCTGAAACTTTCATGCATTCTTGGGAGCCTTTCACATGCATGCTTTCAGCCTTGAAGTGGTCAACAAACGCTGCCGTTGTCTCCCCTTCTCTTTGCTTGATAAGGTTAAGTTCCACTGGATCCTTGGTATAATTCTTTTGCTGGAGGAAGTAGGACAAGAAACTTTTCCGGAGGTCTTCAATGCTGTCTATGCTTTCTGCCGGCAATTCATCAAACCACATCCGTGCATGACCCATGAGAGTGGAATTGAACATGTGACACCAGGTGGGCATGACCCACCTCTCCACCTTGGCCGCGGTACAAAAGTTCTTCAAATGGTCCTCTGGATCTCCCGCCCCGTCATAGGTTTTGACGTTTGTAGGCATCCGGGTCCTTTTTGGGAACTCAAAATTCCTGATCCGTTGTGTGAAAGGGCCCTTGTCTTCAATATCGTATAGATGATAGAGATCATCCGCACCCCCTCTGTTTTTTCCAGATCTGGCTTCCCGATACCCCCCAGCACTATCTTCGCTTTCCACGGGTGTCCGTTCCCTTCACCTTTCAGAACCAGAGTAGGCATCTCTGTTTCCTGCGCCTTTCTCCCTAGAGCATGGGGGGGGGGGGCGTGTCTATAGGTTGGGATGGGGGTTCTCCTTCTTTGTCTATCCAGACCCTCTTCTGCGGAGGGTTGTCAGTCCCGCCCGTTACGTTTGGCTTCCATTATTCGCTCTCTTCGAGCGCGACTTTTGGATCTAAGTCGATAAAACACATCCGGTCTTCTCTCCCCCAGGCGCGATTTGACATCTCCTCGTTTTTCCCCTAGACGAGTGTAAACGGTTGACCGAAGGTGCTTGGTCCTTTCGTCGTCATCTTCAGGTTCTCTGCTGAGTCTGGAAAAAACGCTTCGGGAGTGGGAACTTTCGGAAGGTCCAGGCCTCACACTAGGGTTAGTTTTTCGCTTTCTCCCATCCTTTCCTTCCCCCAAGAATTTTAACTCAGAGTTTCGAGATCGCTCTCGAGAGTGTGAGTTTCCTTGTGACTCGTCATCGAAGTCAAGGCGGGTTTTTACTTGCCTCAAATTTTTTGCATGGACTTTCTCGACCATTAAGGGCAGTAGTTGGTCATAATGCTTGTCGCAAAATTCCCTTATTGCCTCTTCCGGAAGGGAGTCTGAATGGTGCTCTCCTTTCTTGCTCTTCCCTTTCCCAAGAGTGTTCCGTACTGTTGATAGCTCTCTGGCTGGGGAGGAGTCATTCACTTGGTTACTCATGGTAGAGTTCTTTAGAAACGCAGTTGTGTAACTGGTCCCACGGATGGCGCCAACTTGTTAGTACAAATCTTGGGCTCAATGCAAGACCTAGGTTAGACTAGCTCTTGGCAGGGGGAGATCTTGTGCTAAGTATCTTGTAGAGCTGCTAAGAAAAAGACACCACCGTTAGTCTCACCGCGGAAAGGGGCTTCTGTGGTCGGCCTCCAGTGTGAGAGTGAGTATATTGTTTAGAGAGAGAAAGTGTATGTGTAGACTATGTGAGAGTTAATGCTATTAGTTGAGAGTAATAAATGAGGTGGGGGTATTTATACTACCCACACAAGACATGTAGCTGCCTCGGGACTCTGCGAGCCGAACTACGCCTCCCGTAGTAGGTAGGTGTCAGATCACGTGGGGGACATAATCCCAAGAGATCTGGCTTTTGGCGGCATGGCGGCGGCCGGTGATGTGTTTCGGCCTGGCCTGGAGAGACCGGGGCATGTTCTTGTCCGTCTTGGCAAGACTGGAGTCTCTGATGTACGCTTGTCCGTCTTGATTCTTCCGCGGTTGGTTATGAGTATGCTCGGCCCAGTAAATTAGGTCCGGGAGTACTATACATGATCAGTTTGTATGTGAAAATGTGTAATATTTATCAATCTGTAAACATGACTAATCTAGTAAAAAACTGGTCACCTGATTTTGATAAATCTGTTTGTTAGAAGCTGAAAATTTTACTCAAGTAATATGTCCGATTTTCAAGTTAGAACTTCTTTCGCCTTGAATATATACGTGGATTAAGATGACTAGCGCGGCGGCGGGTACCCTGTGATTGAAGTTTTTGACTAACAATGTTTTTCTATTACTCCCTCCGCCCCAAAATATAAGTCCATGTTTGACTTTTCAAAGTCTTTTTTTTTCTGACGACCGTAATTTTTTTTTGTGCTATATGATACTTGATGAAATGTATACCAATGAAAATACATTTGAAACACAAATCCATTTATATATTTTGCATCAAGTATTATATATCACGAAAAAAAATAATTACGGTCAAAATCTGAAGAAAAAGACTTTGAAAACTCAAAAGTTGACTTATATTTTTGGATGGAGGGAGTATCATTTATTTAAGGTGACAATTACTTTACATATGACAAAAAGAAAAAATTTGCAGGCATGGTAAAGTATTGAAGTTCTGATGTAGATGTTGATATAGGCCACTTCTCACTCTTTTTTCTCTTCTAATTTTGAAAGCTCGAACATAAAAAACCATGTATTTTGGAGGTAGTTTTGTTAATTTTGGGGCCTAAGAACTCTCTATATATTTGAATCTGTTACTTTTTGTGTTTCAAATGTTTATACTATATGTAAGAAAAGATTTATTTCTTAAAAATTATTCATGTAATGTCTTACAAACTTTAGGAAGATAGTGTTTTGAAGCTTAATTTGTTTGTACATTGTGTTTTATTAATTATACATTTTATCAAAGGGGTGTTTTAAGTATGATATTAATTATAAATGTTGACCGGTGATTATATGTAGGTGTTTATGCATAAATTAATTGTACATATAGCTTAAGAAGTTGTATTTGCTTAAAATCTATATATGGAAGTCTTAAAAAATTGAAAGAGAGATGGTGCTTAATGTTTTATGTTGGTCCACACGAGTTATGGATCCAAGTAGCCTTGTTACTTGTTAGACGACTTGTATAAACCAAATCGATCTAAGTAAGAAACTCTAACACTTTGCTTATTGTTAATGCGGAATCTTAACAACAAACAATGAAGAACACAATAACTAACTTCGTATATATTAATTATCTTTAATCTAAGTGATTACAATCTTCGTCGTTATCAAAAACTAATGCTTAAGGTTCCTTTTATACACTAAGGAAACCCTAGATACAAAACTTGTTGAAGGATATACGTATCTTCTCTAAAGATAATTACGTATCCTTTCCTAACTTATATCTAACAAACTTTCCTAACTTTCATGACCAGACTTAACAACTAAAGTCAAACAGATTTAACTTACTCTACCAGACTTAATAATGAATAACCAGACTTAACTATTACAAGACTTAACCAATAGAACTACCAGACTTAATTACGTAGCCCACCAGACTTAATTCTGTTCTTCCATTAAGTCTTCTCTTGTCTTGTGATAATTCCCAACAATCCTCCCCTAACTTGGTCTTCATGCTTCATGAACTATAAGTTTCTTCTGAATAAGCTTTTGAGGATTTAATCTTGAACTCTTGGAATTATCTCTAACACTTCTAAAACTTCAAATCTGATCTTTATGCAGCAACTTGACTTGAATAATCTTTTCACCATCTGATATGCAATCCATCTGATCTTCACAGCAACCATGACTACTTGTACATCAATACTTTTAAGTTTCATACTATTCTCATCACTTCCAGGTGTGTAAACTCCTGTGAGAGGTGAATCATTGAAAATTAATAGATTTGATGTCTCTTTACCAATAGCCATCACTACTGGAGTAGCCAATGTTTTGGTGTGTAAGACCATGGTACATTAATAACCATATGATTTTTAGTAAACCATCAACTATCAACGGATTTGTTTTGTCTTTACCAAAAGCCGTTTGCTTTTGGACTAGCCATTTCTTTTGATGGAATGACCTCATCTTGGTGAATTGATTACCATGTATGGTTTTCGACAGCCTTTACCACAAGCCATACCTTGTGGGCTAGCCAACTCTTCACTGTCTCAGATATGGTGAGTTGAATACCATTCAATTTTTGGTAAATTGGCAACCATTAACGGATTTGAAATATCTTTACCAGATCCGTTTGTACTAGATTAGCCAGTCCTTATGTTGGTTAAACATGGTGGACTGATAACCATTTGTTGTGTTAGTGCTATGTACCTTCACCAAGTGAGAAGTTCCTATAGTCTCACTTACTACTCGAAAATTCTTTCAAACACTTCAATCCAACAATGTTTCCTTTAAAGACTGTAACTTAATTAAATCCAAAATCTGTTCATATACCTCATCCCTCTTATCTGCATATAACTTTTTCTTCATCATATCCTTGCAAACTGAAGGTGAGAGGGGACATTCCACTTCTGCAAGCATATAAACATCAGCATTTTGCAAAGACAAACAATGTACCCTACAGTTGTGAAAATATCGCCAACTGACAATATTTTGCTCCTCAGGAAGTTTCCACACTACATCTGACTCAGCTGGTGGCTCAAACATCACTTTCAAATCTCCCCAAAATACTCTTTCAAATTTTTCCTCAGGTGGATTATCTCCATGTTTGATATTCACCAATTTGTAAAGCTCTTGAAGATCTTGTCTACTCACATCATTTAAAATCCCTGGGAAATTAGTATACACAATATCAGAATTATCCTCCCTTATAATTTGATATGCAGCTCTTTTCCCTGACTTGATGATTTGATATCTGACAACCTTAGATGGTTCCTTAGAGCTTATATAAGATATTGTTCCCATAGTTTGTCCCTCAGATGAAGGTTCTTCTTCTTCTGATTTACCTTCTTCTTGTACTTTCTTCTTGAACTTACTCTTTCTTGCTATACTTTTCCTCCTTGTAAACTTTATGACAGACTTTTTGACTTCTTTCTTTTCTTCCCCAACATCAGACACTTTTTCAGCATTAGACTTCTTTTCAACTTCACTAGATGCTTTCTCAACTTCAGATGTTTTTTCAACTTCAGCTACCTTTTCATCCACTTTCTCAGCTTCTATTGTTGACTTAGATTCTGCTACTTTCTGTCTCTTGAAAATTCTTCTCAAAGAATCTTCATAATCCACTGGCCGATAGCCATGATCTCTCTGATATGCACCCACATATTCAGCTTGAATTTCCTCAAATGATCTTCCTCTCATCTTTTCCCATGTTGAGTGCAGCATGTTCTTTAGATACACCTTCATCCCATGCATTTGATCTGCTTTAGACATCTTCTTGGAAACTTTGGTTCTCTTCTGAGTTTGTCTTATCACTGACATAAAATCCCCCAAAGTTTCTTCATTCCTTCTAGCATTTATGAACTCTGCTAGTTGTTTAGCTCTCTCCTCAGCAGTCAAACCTGGAATAGCTTTAAGTTCTTCAAACTTTGCCCTCAACTCAGCATCTTTTTCAATCATTTCCTTCAGTGGATCATCATTAACCTCTTCTGATATCATTCTTGCAAGCATTTCATCTTGTCTTTTCTGCTCTTCCTCCTTTTCTATCTCAGCCTTTTCCATTGCTTGTATCCTTGCAATCTCAGCCAAAGAAGCTTGATCTTCTCTTTCTTGTCTCTTTGTCCTCTTGGGCTTAGGAGTTTCCATCATTATTTGTTTTCCTTCCCTTTGAGTTTTAGGCTGCTCCTTATTACCAGAATTATCTCCATGAGCAGAACTAACAACCTCACCAGACTTATCTTGACCACCAGACTTAATTTCCTTACCAGCATTAACTTCACCAGTCTTAATCTCACCAGAATTAATACCTTCAGCAGACTTATCTAATTCTTCATCAATTATTAACTTTCTTTTTGGATATCTGCTTTTCTTCCTTTGTTGTTGAATTTTACTCAGAGATTGAGCTAGTGTTTCTGCTGCCTCCTTTGTTTCAGGACTTATATCTGCTTCAACAGCTGGTTTATCCTTTGCTGGTGTCTTTTCAACTTGTTCTTCCTCTAAATTCCTCCCCTGTTTGGAAGAATTTTCATCCTCACCTTCTTGATCATCAAAAGCAACTCCTTTCTCCTTCATCACTTTCTCCAACTTTTTAACCCTCTTGACCAAAGTTAGAATAGCCCCACTCTTAGCATTGTTTGCCTTCTCCAAGAATTCTATTCTCTTAACCAAAGCAAGCACCAAGGTGAGAAGATCCTCCACAGTCATAGGGTTGGATTCCTCCTCCTGAATAGGACTTGGAATATGGGTTTGCTGTGGTGGTGAAGATGGTGTAGGTGTAGGTACTCTTTGTTGGGATGGTGATGGACTTGGTTGTGGTGTTGGTGATCTTGGTTGTTCCTGAGCTTGCTCCACATTGGTTGGTTGTTCAACATGAGATGTACCTGCAATGTTAGTTGAACCAGGAAGCATAGCAGGCAAAAGTGGCCAATGTGCCCCATTGAATCCCCATTTCATGTTTGCAAAGATTTTAGTAGTAAAAGCTACAATTACATAAATTTGCATTTTATCTTCAGGTTCAAAATTTAAAATCATTTGCAAAAATCTTGGGTACATCAAAAACTTATGTTTTGCATTTTTGACATTTGCAACCATGCCGTCAAAAATCAATTTTGAAAAATTAAAAGGCCGTCCAAGTGCAAGACAGACCAATGCAGAAGCAATGTTGCTTCCAAACTGATCCCATCTACTACTCTTGGGACTTAGGCAATGGAGCAAATGATGAAGTAAAAACCTCCACTATGGTGTAAAATAGCTTTTTCAAAAAGTAAAGTTACCATCAGTGGGATATCCTATAGTTCTCATACCCTCAAAAAATCATCATTAGACAATATGTATTCTCCTGAAGCATCACCCAATTGGAGACTACTCCTAATGGAGGCTTCAGTAATGGTGAAGTCATGGGTGTCAATAGTTTCCCTTAGTTGTGGTGTACCATCAGCTAGGGTTTCATAGGTCACAGACCCCCAAAATTGTTTAACAAGAGATGCATAAATAGTAGGATTTGCAGTTAAAGCGTACCGAAGGTTAGAACCTTTCAAGAAATCTACTATCTGCTCAAAGTCGTCACTTTGGTTTGGTTTCTTCAAGAAACCAACTTGATTGTGCTAGTCAACAAACTTTAGTGAAGCCATTGATGAGAGAATGACTAAGTGCTAGGTGAGAATTTAAATTAAGGTTTTTACTGGTAGTAGAAAAATAGAGTAAATCTTGGCCGTGAATAAAGATTGGAGAAATTAGAAGTAAATAATGGATAAAGATAAAAAATGAATTAAATCTTATCCATATATACCTCTTTCCCCAAAAATATCAACGATCATATTTAAATAAGATAAAAAAAATTTATATTTGACTTACCAGACCTAACGGTTAGAAATTAATTACCTTTGACACTACCAGACTTAAAATTGGTCAACCATACTTAATCACTGACTCACCAGACTTAACTAAAGAATCAAACTTACACACTGAGCAAGACTTCATATCACCAATCCATATTGTTCTGCAAAAGTTAGTCCCAACACCAAGAGAAAAACAAGAGAAGCATACAAACAAAACTACTAAAAACATTTTTTTTTTACTAGAATTAATTCTACTACAAGGATTAACTCCTAAGATTACCCGAATTAAAAAAATAACTACAAGAATTAACTTCTAATACTACCAGAATTAAAGAAAATCCTAAGTACTGGTTATTATATAAAATCTCTGCTACATACTTGTCTTTGAGAGATAAAGAGTCCATCTGCTTGTTGTTTCACTTGCAGTCCTAAGAAAAATGTGAGTTCACCCATAGAACTCATCTGAAACCTCCCCTTCATTAATGCTTCAAATTCCTCACACAAAGACCTTTTAGTAGAACCAAATATGATATCATCCACATAAACCTGGACTAAGATGACATACTTCTTGTTTCTCTTGATGAACAAGGTCTTGTCAATTACACCTCTTTTATACCCATGCTCTTCAAGGAAGTTGCAGAGAGTTGCATACCAAGCTCTGGGAGCTTGATGGAGACCATATAAAGCTTTGATGACTTTGTACACTTTCATGGGTTCTGCTGGATCAACAAAGCCAGGAGGTTGATGAATATATACCTCTTCTTCTATAGTGCCATACAAAAAGGCACTCTTTACATCCATCTGATAGACTATGAACCCCATATATGATGCATAGGCTAAAAATAACCTAATAGCCTCAATCTTGGCTACCGGAGCAAAAACCTCATCATAATCTATCCCCTCCTCTTGTCTATACCCTTGTGCTACTAATCGTGCCTTATTCCTTACAACTACTCCTCTTTCATCCCTTTTATTCCTAAAGACCCACTTTGTGCCAATCACCTTAGCTCCACTTGGTAGATCTACAAGAACCCAAACTTTCTGCAATTTGAATTGCAATAACTCCTCTTGCATTACTTCCACCCAACTCTCATCTTCAAGTGCTTCAGAGACTTTGGTGGGTTCCTTTTAAGAAAGGAAACAAGCAAACAAGCAATGTTGTTGGTCCTTGTGGTTGACCCTTTGCTGCTTCTTAATAAGACTGATAAGTGCATGAGATGTAGGAATCTTTTGCACTTTACTTCTGGTTTGAACAACTGATTGAGGATCACCAATTATCTGACTTTTGGGATGAACTTTGTGAATTCTGAGTGTTGGAGCTGGACTTACATCTACTTCAGTGGTAGGTTGTTGAAGTCGGTAACTACCCCTTCTTCATCATAAGAAGCCCCATCAAAAATGCCTTCATCTGGCTTATCAAAGACCTCAAGTTCAGGCATCTCAGAATCATCAAAATCAGCATTTGGAGTAGACTCAGGTTGAGCAAAATTAACAGCATCTCTACCAGACTTAACTGAGTTAATGCTGGTAGGCTTCTCTCCACCAGAATTAATGACAATACTACCAGGATTAACCAGATTAGTGCTGGTAGCCTTCTTCCCAAGATGTTTGTCAGCCAAAGCATTCATTTCTTCTCTAAAGGATAAGATTTCTTCTGAAACTTTTGTAGGAGAACCCTCTTTTCCTTGAGGCTTGTTTACAGTCTCCTTCCTATTTGTAGAAGATTTCTTTGTTCCTTCATTTGCAGCAACATGGTTGACTTCTGTGGTAGGAATCACAATAAGCTCCTCAATTTCTTTTCCTTGATCAGCAGTGCTTGCATCTTGAGTACCTGCATTGTTAGGCACTTCTATGGAACCTACATCAGGGTTAGCTTGATTCTCCTTGGAGATAGGAATATAGTTCATAGAATTAGTTAAATAATCAAGATCAAACTACCATCTATGACCTAGTCCCTTCACATTGGGTTTTTCCTCAAGAAAATTAACATGAAGATTTTTCTCTACTTTTTTGGTCACTAAATAATAAACCCTAAAAGCCTTACTATTTAGTTAATACCCAACTAGAAACCCCTCATCAGATTTTCCTTCAAATTTTCCAAGCACACTTAAGGTATCAAGAATGGTCACATGGCACCTAAAAGGCCTTATATAGCTAACAACTGGTTTATGGCCAAAAATAAGCTCATAAGGTGTTTTATTCTGAGGCTTGGTCACTCTAACCCTATTGAATATATAGCAAGCAGTTGCAACTGCTTCAGCCCAAAAGGTTGTGGGTAAGAATGAGTCTGCTAGCATGGTTCTAGCTGCCTCAATCAGGGTCCTGTTCATTCTCTCAGCAACTCCATTTTGCTGTGGAGTTCTAGCATTGCTATATTGTTGCTTGATTCCTTTTTCACCACAAAACTCAATCATGCTCCTATTCTTAAATTCTGTGCCATTGTCAGTCCTAATGATCTTAACCTTGTGATTTAGTAGGTTTTCTATTTGCCTAATGAACCTTTGAATTAAATCAGAGGTTTCATCTTTAGTAGACATAAAGAATACCCAGCAATACCTGGTGCAGTCATCAGTAATGACAAGGCAATAACTAGCATGGTTGATACTTCTAACAGATGTAGGGCCAAACAGATCCATGTGTAAGGTATGCAAAGGCTCAGTAACAATCCTATCTAACTTAGCCTTACAAGAAGCTCTATGCTGTTTGCCCTTATTACAAGCTACACAGGCATGGTCATTCCTAAAAACCTTGGAAGGTAAGCCTCTAACTAAATTACCCTTCACAAGTTTGTTCATATTCTTGAAATTAACATGACCTAACCTTTTATGCCACAATTTAGATTCATCCAAAGTAGCTTTTTCAAGCAAACAAGCAGAACCTTTTGCAACCTCAGGTGCTTTCATATCAAAACTGTACATGTTGTGTTGTCTAGGAACTTTAAGAAGTATCTGACTTTTATCAGGCATCTTAAAATCCGAAGTCAATACAAAACATCCAGTTTCACTAAAAAGCACCTTATGCTGCTTATCACAAATTTGTGATATTGAGAAAAGGTTAAACTGCCCTAATTCTTTCACAAAAGATACATTGTCAAATTCTAAATTGCCTACAACAATTCTACCTTTACTAGTTAGTTGACCTTTACTTCCTCCAAAGGTAACAGAACCTCCTTGGAATTTTAGAAAATCCTTCAAATGATTCTTGTTACCAGTCATGTGCCCAGAGCACCCACTATCAAATATTCCTTTGTCTTCCATGTTCTTTAGTGGATGTTCCTGCACAAAAGTAGAGAAATTAGTTTCTCTTTAGGACCCAAGCCTCTGAAGACTTGGGTTTTCCCTGTGGATCAACAAATTTATAGGTCTTGTATGAGCTTGATCCACTGTTGTTCTTGGATTTATAGGTAAGTGTGTTCTTAAAAAGATCCCAAGACCAACATGCTAGGGTCTTAACAGCAGAATCTCCATTTTCCCTTACAGCACTTGAGCTTGAAGCTTGTGTTGTACTATTAGCAAAAGGACTCCTCACAGGTGAATGAGGTTTGTAAAAATTGTTTATTTGATTATATGAGTTCACCTGTGGTCTATTTATTGGTTGTCTGGGTCCAGAATGATTAAACCACCCAGAATTAACACTTGGCCTCACATAATTAACATTTTGACCAACATAACTAACATTTGGTCTACCAGAATTAAAATTTGGTCTACCAGAATTAAAATATGGTCTGCCAGAATTAAAATTTGGTCTACCAGTACTAACAGACGACCAACCAGAATTAACATTAGGCATACCAGAATTAATTTGAGCTGGTCTAGTCACAAACTTATTAGCATGATTAATCCTGTTAGCATTATTCCAAACTGGTTTATCATTCATATGGACAACATTAACACCCTTATTCTTTCTAAATTGAGCCTCTCTTTTCATCCTAACCTCATGAAAATCACAGTCCCTAATCAAATGACTTAAACTACCACACACAAAGCATCTTTTAGGACCAAAATTGTGGTTTCTCTTGTACTCTTTTCTCATTCTATCAGTCTTTGGTGACTCTTGATTTCTAACAGACTTCCTAGGAGTTTTTATGTGAGAATCACAACTAGGTTTATATGTATGAGGTTTGGGTGTAGTCACAACTGGTTCACTATTTTTGACTGATCTTGACTCAGAAACATCTTTAGGTACACTCTCTGATTCTGAATCAGACTGCTTAGAGATATCTCTAGTAGATCTTTCACTGTCATTGGTTTTACAAGTGGAGTATTCACTAGATTTATCATCTGAGTTGCCTGTCTCAGGATAGATAGGACCCTTTTTACCATATACAAACAAGGAGTCATCTAGGTCTTTCTTTGGTAGAGGGGTGTAATTTCCACTTAATGGAGGTGGCACCCCTTCAAAATTATCAGCTTTAATGAACCTATTGTACACAGGCTTACCAATAGAATCCTCTTTTCTACATTTGAACACAGATCTGTCCATCTCTTCCTCATAGCTTAGAACTTCACTATCTGACTGTATTCCATAACCTAAGCCAATCTTACTTGTAGAGCTCATACTAGATGCTATTATCTTATCCTGACACTTAGCAGAATGAGTCCATTTATCTACTTTCTTTTGCAATTCATCTCTTTCCTTAACAACTTTTAAGCCTGCTTTTCTATATCTCTTAAGTTTTTCATCTTTTTCATATATCTCATTAGCTTGAAAGGTGAGTTTTTCATTTAAAGAAGCTTGTTTGTTTTGATAGTTAACTATTTGTGCTTCTAAAGTTTTAACAGCTTTAGTATAAGCAAGAATTTTTGCTTCCTGATCACCTATTTGTGTTAATTGTTCATCACACAAAGCTTTAAGATGATTATATGAATCAATGCATAATTTTGAGCACAAAGATACCTCATTACTGGAACCAATAGCCATAAGTGCATGGTTTGGCTCTTCATCCTCAGGTGTGTGTTCATCCCAATTCACAGCTCCAGCTTCCAATGTCATCAAGCTCGTCTGATTCTTTCCCATCTTATCATCATCTTGAGAGTCAGAACCCTTCTTCTTTTTCCAATCAGTAGTCACTTTTTCCGTGCAATCTCTGGCAAAGTGACCATGCTTGTGACAATTGTAGCACTCAACAGTCCTCCTATTGTATCCCACTGGTGACTTCCCATCAAGCTTAATGTTCCTCTCAGTCTGCTTGTAAAACTTCTTAACCCTGAAAGCAATCATGGCAATTTTCCATTTGATATCCATTTCTTCAACTTCAACATCATTGATCTGTTCAAAATCCTCACTGATGAAGTCTTGGTCTTCTGGTTCCTTAGCAAGAAGTGAGTAAATTACTTCATCAGCAAAGCCTGCTGTAACATCTCTTTCTTTTCTCATGCTGCTAGAAGAAGTTCCATAACCACCAGAATTAATGCTGCCAGACTTATCCTTGTTAGTGCTGCTCTTGCCTTGAGAAACAAAAGCAACATTTATAGAACTTGAAGATGCTTTTCCTTGGATTTCCTGTTCAAACACCTTGAGGTTGTTGTACAGGTCATCAGTAGTCATGGTGTCAATTTCACCATTCATCCTCATGGTCAATGTCACACTTGACCATTCTTTTGGTAGTGCTCTAAGAAACTTTTGGTTTGCATCTTCTTCTGACACAGCTGCACCATGAACCTCTAATTGTGATAGAAGATGTTGAAACCTATCATAACCTTTTTCCAATCCCTCTGAACTGGATACACTGAAAGCTTCAAAGTGCTGTTTAAGAACAGCCTTTTGCATCTTCTTGGAGTTAGCATTCCCTCCAAATCTTTTCTTGATAGCCTCCCATATTTCTTTAGCATCATCCATGCCATGAAACCTTCTCAAATGCTCTTTGGGAATTGCCATTAGCAGCATAGTCTTGGCTTTCTTCTCCTTTTCAACAACCCGTATCTCTTTAGCAGATACTAGTGGTAATATCCTAATCACTCCATCTGTTCCTTGTGAAATCCTTTTCTTCAAATTCCCATTCTGTATGACCTTCCAGACTTCGCTGTCAATATACTCCAGATAATGTTCCATCTCCATAGCCCAGATGTCATATTCTTCTCTTTTTAGGATTGGGAGTTTTATGTTGGATATGGTTGTTGTTGCAGAGATAGGTTGTTGTTGTCTAGATGTGCTTGCTTCAGGTTTTTCTTCATCATGGATTGATTTTTCATCATCACTGTTGTGAACTGAGAAACCATCATTCTTACTGGGATTTTCAACTCCAGACATGTTGCAGGGTTTAGGTGAATGAATTTAGGGTTTGGTTGTTGTGTTTCTTCAAACTCAGAGTCTCTTTACAGGCTCTGATACCACTTGTTGGTCCACACGAGTTATGGATCCAAGTAGCCTTGTTACTTGTTAGACGACTTGTATAAACCAAATCGATCTAAGTAAGAAACTCTAACACTTTGCTTATTGTTAATGCGGAATCTTAGCAACAAACAATGAAGAACACAATAACTAACTTCGTATATATTAATTCTCTTTAATCTAAGTGATTACAATCTTCGTCGTTATCAAAAACTAATGCCTAAGGTTCCTTTTATACACTAAGGAAACCCTAGATACAAAACTTGTTGAAGGATATACGTATCTTCTCTAAAGATAATTACGTATCCTTTCCTAACTTATATCTAACAAACTTTCCTAACTTTCATGACCAGACTTAACAACTAAAGTCAAACAGACTTAACTTACTCTACCAGACTTAATAATGAACAACCAGACTTAACTATTACAAGACTTAAACAATAGAACTACCAGACTTAATTACGTAGCCCACCAGACTTAATTCTGTTCTTCCGTTAAGTCTTCTCTTGTCTTGTGATAATTCCCAACATTTTATAAGTAGTTTAGATAATAGACTCGTAGTTAGCAAATATAATAAATAAAGTTGTATCTATACTACCTTATAACACATTTTTAACCCTCTCTCATATTAATTTTTTAAGACTAACAAAAATAGATTTTTAAGCAAATACATGTAAATAAGCATAATTTACAAGTATTTGAAGCACAAATAAAATTAAAAAAAATACCATTACCACATGCAATTAATATACTATTTAAAAACACCCTTCACTAGGGGTGGCAATTCGGGTCGGGTTCGGGTTGGCGGGTTCGGGTTGTCAGGTTGGCGGGTCAGAAAACCCCAACCCGAACCTGACCCATTTAAATTACCGGGTCAGCTATGTCAACCCAAACATGTTTACACATTACCCGAACCTGGCCCATTTAAATCATCGGGTCAGGTATGTCAACCCTAGCACGTTTACACATTACCCGAACCTGACCCATTTAACCCGTATATATACTTGGGTTGGCGTGTAATACCCCGTAATTTTCCAGACGTATTTTTATATGAGATTATCCCTGTTTTTCATTTACGAACCTTTCCTAGCTTGTTTGACTTTAAAACGTGAAGTTATCGCGCAAAACGTGAAATTTGCACACAACGCGTACTGGCACAACCAACGATTTGATTTGATTATTTTATTATTTGTGAGTAACGAGGCGTATGAATAGTCATTTTTATTGGAAAAATTATTCTGAGCGTGATGGCGTAATTCTCGTGTCTTGAATCAACCGTCTACTAGTCTAAATGAGCCCCGAACCTTATTTTGAGAAATATTGCACAAATTTTGGAAAACTAGAAGGGGGGGTTGAATAGTTTTACGTCTTTTTAAATTTTATTGTAAAAACTTTTTTTTACTTTTAAAGCTTCGATTCTATCTTACGTAAATTCAACTCTTGATCAATATGAACAACTATAAGCAAATATAGAAAAGCAATGCAAGTAAAGTAAATATAATGAAATGAAAGATAGAGATGGAAAGATCAAACCACAACACGAAGATTTATAGTGGTTCGGCTACAAGGCCACCTTCCTTGCCCTACTCCACTCCTCGAGTCACCTACTCGAGATTTTTCTTCACTATGTCAACAAACTCCCTTATGGCGGAGAAACCTTACACAACTTTAGCTTACACCGGTTTAACGACACAAAGCTAGATATCGAGTTCTAATCGTAGCTAGAACCAATCTCACAACATATACACAACTTCTACACAACTAGTTCACACCTTCTTCACGACTGCTTCACGACTTCTTCTTCATGACTACTTCACGACTTCTTCTTCACGACTACTTCACGACTTCTACACTACTTCCTTACAAGCACAACTACTTACTTACACTTAGATCTACTTATCACAACTATACAACACTTTACACAACTACAAGAATGATATGAGTTAAGCTATAATACTTCTTCTCTAGTTGAAGGAGTATTCTTCTTTTGCACTTTCATGGTGGAAGCTTGGATCACTTGGAAACCAATGCTTAAGAGAATATGATCAAATGATTTTAGAAAGGATTTACAAGGATTAGAAAAGATTTAGAACAGAAGGTTTTGGGGTGCAAAAGGTGAGGAAAAAGTCCAGAGATCAACCAGTATTTATAGGCAAAAACTGGAGCCTACAGGAGCGGGGGCGGTCCCCTTAAATAGTGGTCCGGTCCCCTTAATTTTAAGGGGGCCGCCTCTATGAATTAAGGGGGCCGCCCCTGCTGAACGTTGGCCAATTTTGTCCTTTTGTGGGGAAGGTTTTTCTGGAACATTTTTGCCATTTTTGGTTGAAATTTTGAATTCATATTTTTATAAAAGATTAAACATATTTATTTAATACCAAAAATGTTTTTTAAAAATATATAAAATGTTTAAGACATTTTGTAAAAGGTTTAGTGATTAAGAAAAACTTCCTTTGATCATATAATGCATTAAGCACTTGTTTATTCATACCTTAAGTGATTGAGTTGTAAAAATAGATATTTACAACTAAATACTTGTTTACGTCAGAATTTTTCTTTTTAATGATTTTACATTTTGTGATTATCAAAACGTAGAGATATCGAGAAATATTAATAACGTATTTAGGCATTATTTATATCAACGATCTCCCCCTTTTTGATGATTACAAAATCTAAACTCATTAAATTGTAAAGTTAATTTTTAATCAAATATTTAGTGAGTTTATATCTATTTCTCCCCCTTTTTGTAGAATCAAAAAGGTTTAGCCGACAAATATTAGTCAAGAAATTTGTCGGGACGATGACTCCCCCTAGGTGTGTACTCCCCCTCGTTTGTGTGCATAAATGAATCGATATATGGAATTCTTGCAAGAAAAATATTAGAAGCACAAGCATATATATAGCAAAAAAAAAAAAAGAAGCTTGCATAAAAAAGAAAGATATTCATGAAAAATGTTGTGTATAAATACACAAACATACAAGATTACATTCAATCCTACATAAGCTAGTAAGTAATGCAATCTACATAATCATTCTAGGAGTACATGATCTTCCATGGGGCTTGCAAACAAAATGGTTTTGAAAATTATTTTTAATTAAGCATTGCATATGCTTAATTGGGTAAAAATGGAGGTGGTGGTGGTGTAGTGGGTGAAGATGGTGGAGGTGGTGGTGGTGGTGGGTTGGTAATCATGTGTTCAAGTGATGAAAACATGTAGTGTATCTCATCTCTAAGACCAAAGATTATGGTCCGTTTATGGATGCAACAAAGACAATTGTCACCATGAGCTTCAAGCAATGCCCAAGGTATGGGAAAGAATGGTTGTGGGATTGGTGATGGTGAGAAGTGAGCATCAAGAGGTATGATGGGTGATAAGGAAATGGCAAGTTGGGTGGATAGAGGTTCTTGAGTGGGAGGTGGTGATGATGCTCTTGGTGGTGATGATGATAGGTGGGAGTTGATATAGTCATTGATGGATGAAGTGGATGGTATGGAGGAAGAGGATGTGCCATGAGTAGATGGTGTTTTTGATGGTGCATTTTGTGCACTTGGTGATGAACATTGAGGTGGTGGTGATGGAGATTTGGTGTCATCTTGGGTTAAGTATATGAAAAGTTGTTTTGGTGGTATGATGACAAGTCTTTGCTTCCTTGGAGTCTTGGAGATGGAGGATTTAGGTGATAACATGGTGATTTGGGATGCTGAAGGATGATGGAATGAGAGGTGATTGTTTGAAGGGAATTTATAATATGAAAATGTGGTTAGTTTAGGTAAATTTTTGAGGTTTTGTGGTAAGATTCCAATACCAGTTCGTGCATAAAGAGAAATGGTAGCTGGGGCTAGATACAAGGGGTCACAAGATGCAAAAGAAAACAGTAAAATTTACTGTCCAGATGGCCGGTCCCCTTAATTGTAGGCCGGCCCCTTAAAATTAAGGGGACCGCCTAGGGAATTAAGGGGGCCGCCCATCTGATGTTTTCCCAGGCGACCAAATTTGTAAAATTTCCAGAAAAGGGTCATTGTTAGGGTGTATTTGCAGCAAGCTCCATTTTAGTCATGTACATGAAGAATGATTAAATAGTGGCATAAACATGTTTAAATAAGCATGTATATATTTAGGCTAAGAATAATCATATTATAGAATAAGCATGTTATTAATCATTAGCAAGCATATTAATTTAAGCATAGCATTTAAGTTCTAATCAAGAAAATAGATACTAAGATACTATAACATGCAAGAAATAAATAATTCTCAAATACAAAACAAAGTAAAATGTCTAAACACAATATAGTTCTAATAAGCCAACTTCCACATCTCATCTTTTCTTCTTTCCGAAAATATTCTTGAAAGCTTTCCCTATCGACTTGAAACCACCTCTAACTTCTTCATGCATCTGTTGAGTTGTGTTGAGTAATGCGGTTTGTCGTTCAAATAGGATTTGTTCAGTTTGTTCGGAAGGACGAGGAACTTGATAATCGGAATAGTTAGTTCCGGGAGATTGTCCACGAACATCGTGGGAGATGGAGTACTAACACGTGAGGTGCCTTCCTCCTCCTCATCATCATCTCCCCGATGACATGTGGAACTACGAGGTGCGTAGAGATTAGGGCGTTTAGATTTTCCCTTGTCACTACGAGATCGACGAAGTTGGCTACGAGAGAGAGGGCGTAGGATGGGATGAACGAAAAGATAGACATCACTTTCGAGATGAGGGAAATGTTCCATGACATAACGATAGAGACGGGTGAGGAACATACCATAAGGAAGGTTGGCATTGGGAGTGTTTTTGGCTGACATGATGCGATAGACAAAGAGGTAAGCCAAATTCTATTGTTCTTCTGCAACAATACAATACAACATGTGAGCAATGCTCGCCGTGAGATGATCACGGTGACCACCGGTACCGAACGCATTCTCACGAATGAGTTCTTCCCAATGCTTCATGTCGGGGCTTAGCTCTTTAAGGATGATTTGGTTTGCATGGATTTCAACATTTTTCGACTTGATCTTTCGGCTAGTCGTACCACGTTCTAGCTCGAGAAGTCGACGAATGTCGTCAGGAGAAGGAATATCAGAATAGTACGGACCATCCTGAGGCCAATTTCTCTCAAGAGATGAGAGATCCCATTCATTTGAGAAAACGGCTTGACCATTGTAAGGAATTTGGAGAATTTGACCAAATTGAGCTAGATTGAGAGTGATAAATTCGTTTTGGATCATAAAGGAAATAAGAATATAGCCATATTGATCGGTTTGCACCGTCACTTGGCTATAGAAGTCTAGAACGAAGCGAGGAATGATTGGCTCATTAATTTTGAAGAGACAATCGAGACGAACATTTGAGAACATTCGCTCGATTTGGTCGGATTGATAGAAAGATGGTTCGATAACTCTACCTTCATGAATGTTTCTACCTTCGATAGGTCGATAGAGACATGCAACAGATGGAGATATGCCGGGAGTTTCGGAGACTTTTGGAATGTAGGCTTTTGTTTTGGAGAGATCACCGACTGTAGCTTTAGGCATTTTCACCTATACAAGAAAGCAACAAAGAAAAATAAGAAAATGACATGCATATGTTGTATATGCTACTTATGTGGAACGTAAACATACTTCGACTCTAAAACTTTACTCCTAAGAAGTAGTTTACAATGTTCCTTAATTTTAATTTTTAACTCGCTTAAAATGTATTTTATGATGTTAAAGAGTAGTTGTAGGGATATTATGATAAGAAATCAAAATCATCCAAACGTTCCTTTATATATCATAAGCTACTTTGAAATGTGGCTAGATAAACATTAGACTGTATATCTAGTTATTTCTTACGAGTATTTATGTTAAATGAGATGAAAATGTAGATTTTGACTCAAAAATTTCTTTCAAAATGTTATGCCAAACGCTCCCTTAATTATCAAAATAACTACTAATATTTCAATATACATATGAATTATGTATCTTGATGACTCAAAACAACTAGTTGTGTGTTTATAAACTTGGCAAGTAGTTGTGAATTTTATTACGATTCAATTTCGATGACTCTAGCTCTTAATCCAAACACTCTCTTATATTTAACAAAAACATTTTTTATCATTCGAAAAATATATTTTTAGGATTAAGAAGTTGTGATACGATAATGTGATTAGTTTTAACAAGTGTTTATGGCATAATTCAACAATGTATAACAAGTTTTGAATGAGAGTGTTTGGTTTTTCAATATTTTGACATGAGGGTTTCTAATTATTTAATTTTTAAGCATACTAATCATATGGGGAGCATTTGATTATAACATTCCTAGACTCAATTTCAATAAAAATTCGGATTTGGAAAAATTAAGTAAAAGACCTAATTATGATTAGACTCAAAATTGGATGAAATTAGATGAAGTGTGTATTGGAAAACTTACAAAGTATGTTGCTAATCAAGATATAAGTGTTTGCCCTTTGCGAAATTAGCCCGAAATGGTGATTTGGAGAATGGATATGGTGTTTTGGTTCGTTTATAGTAGTGAGTGAGGAAGAAGTGTTTGAAAAATGAGGTGTTTGGCAAAGATTTTTATAAGAAAAACATTTTTGGTGGCAACAGTAGGCCGGTCCCCTTAAACATTAAGGGGGCCGCCCTCGTTTACTAGTCGGTCCCCTTAAAATTAAGGGGGCCACCTACCAAAAATAGAATTTTGTTTCTAATAGCAAAATATTTTTATGTATATAGATAGATTTATTATATATCAAAAATACGTTGGGTTTTATTGGCACAAGGAAGGAATACTTGACACATTTTATTAACATTTTGTTAACAAAATATATCTTGAGAATTTTGGATAAAATAATCAAGATGTCAAGCTGACAAAGGTGGATTTAAGAAATGAAAAGAGAATGTGTATGTATATATATATATATATATATATATATATATATATATATATATATATATATATATATATATATATATATATATATTAAGGTGGGATGTTGAATGATGTTGAGGAATAATGAGGAAAGGACGGAGATGGGTGCTGACAACGATGGGAGTTTGTTACATAGTTTTCTTGTTCGAAGGTTCGGCTCCGACTTCTATGTTGATCCACTCAACTCACTTCTCTTCATCACCATGAGTTTTGTGAGAGTGGACATAGAAGATTTTCATGTTGAACGTTATAGTCCAAAAGAGGCAAAGGGGAAAGAAAAGGTTCGAGGACGAACAATTTCTTTTAGTTCTAGATAGTCAACAAATGACATATCTAGGTTATGAGAGGATATGTATATATATATATATATATATATATATATATATATATATATATATATATATATATATATATATATATATATATATATATATATATGAAGAGAACTTACTAACAAACACATAAGTATTTATTAAACTAAGCATTTAAGACTAAAGGGGGCATGCAATAGGCTAGTTTATTAATCTACGCATATAGTGGTGAGCATGAAAGAGAGCCGTACCTTTTAGTCTTCAACATGTGGTCTTCAAATACTTCAAAGAGTTGACTTTCCTGAAGAGTTGAAATTCTAGCCACTTGGTCCCGATGGTCTGATTGATCCAAAGTTGTTTGAACCAAACATGGTTTGCAATTGACTCGGATGCATATATGGTGGAAGTATTCCCCAAGGATTGAAACTTGGTGGATTTGGATAATTCCACATTGGGTGACTGTTGTTTTGACGGTTTGGTCTATTTTGGTTTCTTCTAGGTTGAGGAGTTTTAGGCCGAGGGTGAGGACTAGGTGGTCTTCTAGGAGGAGGTGTTTTTGACCTTAACTTTGGTTTAGAGTATTCTACTTCATTTTTTAAGGATGGTTTATAAAACGTTTTTACTTCCTCATTACTAGCTATGGGTATTTTCCTATCTTTTATAAGTATATACTTAGGTTTTCACTCTAAAGGTTTTTGTTCACTAGTTTCACATTCAAACTTTACATTTTTTGTTTCACTATTTAAATCCTTAGTTGAATTAAATCCTAATCCGGTTTTATCACTTGATACTCTTTGAATACTTATTATTTCTCTAAGTGAATTACTACTATTTTTGAATTTGTTAAGTTTACTAATTTCTTCCTTAAGTATTTTGTTTTCATTTTTAGTTTCTTGACATGTTCTACATTCAAAAACTTCTTTCCCTTTTTCTAAGTTATGTAGTTTAATTTTTAATTCTAGTATTTCTTTTTCTAATTGGTTATTTTTATGTTTTAGTGATTTATTTTTACTCATTACTTTTTGACCTAGTTTGCATAATTTATTATATTCGCTATCTAAGTCTTTTTCATCTAATGATAAATATTCATCACTAAAGTATTCGGTTTCGGAATGTACCTCACTTGATGTCTTAGCCATAAGACATTTCTCCTCCTTTGTGGTTTCTTTCTCGTCTTCGTCATTATCACTCCATGCTCCTCCAACGAACGCCTTTTGGTTTTGCTCCTTTGACATCATAGGACATCTTCCGATGAGATGATTTGGATCACCGCATTTGAAGCACTTCCTCTCGCTCTTGCTACCTTTGTCGTCATTGTTTCTTTGGAGTGTCTTTCTTTCGTCATGTGGTTGTCTAACGAATCTTCCTCATCTTTTGAAAAACTTCTTGAAGTCTCTTACGGCCATGGCATATTCTTCGTCATCACTATCGGAGGTTGAGCTATCCTCGTCACTTGATGCTTTCCTAGCTTTCAACGCGATTGACTTGCTTTGCTCTTTCTTTCCTTTGACCATCTCGGTGTCTTTCTTGATTATTGCTTCGTAGACCTTCAAGTTGCCAATCAACTCGTCAAGTTGAAGAGTTGACAAGTTCTTTGATTCTTCAATCGCTGTAACTTTAGCTCGCCATTTTGGATGAAGAGCCCTAAGAAATTTCCTAACAAAATTCTTACTAGAAAAACTCTCATCAAATTCCTTTAAACTTGTGATGATTGTGTTAAACCTAGCAAAAGCATTATCAATTTATTCCTCTTCCGGAATCGTAAATTGTTCATATTGTTGAACAAGAAGATCTATTTTATTGTCTTTGACTTGACTATTACCTTGGTGAGTTATTAGTAAAGAGTTCCAAATTTCTTTTGTGGTTTCACACATAAAGATCCTTTCGTATTCTTTACGTGGTAACGCATTATAAATAACCATTTTTGCCTCATTATTTTTAGAAAGCTTTCTTTTTAAATCATCACTTTGTTTTTCAAAAGGTACTATTTCATCCTTTTTAGTTTCAAGATTATGTTGAATAGGTAAAAAATCACCATTAGTAATAACATGTCAAAGATCTAGATCTTTTGATTTCACATAAGTTTCGAATCAATTTTTCCATTAAGGAAATCCATCACTTTCAAATAGTGGTGGTCTTTGCATAGATTGCCCTTCTAAATATTTTTTAGATTCCATAGATCGTTTCAAGTTTTAAAATGCAGTTTATTTTAAAAATCTTGTTTGACGTGGCTCTTGATACCAATTTTGGAAAACTAGAAGGGGGGGGGGGTTGAATAGTTTTACGTCTTTTTAAATTTTATTGTGAAAACTTTTGTTTACTTTTAAAGCTTTGATTCTATCTTATGTAAATTCAACTCTTGATCAATATGAACAAATATAAGCAAATATAAAAAAGCAATGCAAGTAAAGTAAATATAATGAAATGAAAGATAGAGATGGAAAGATCATACCACAACACGGAGATTTATAGTGGTTCGGCTACAAGGACACCTTCCTTGCCCTACTCCATTCCTCGAGTCACCTACTCGAGAGTTTTCTTCACTATGTCAACAAACTCCCTTATGGCGGAGAAACCTTACACAACTTTAGCTTACACCGGTTTAACGACACAAAGCTAGATGTCGAGTTCTAATCGTAGCTAGAACCGATCTCACAACATATACACAACTTCTACCCAACTAGTTCACACCTTCTTCACGACGGCTTCACGACTTCTTCACGACTACTTCACGACTTCTTCTTCACGACTACTTCACGACTTCTACACTACTTCCTTACAAGCACAACTACTTACTTACACTTAGATCTACTTATCACAACTATACAACACTTTACACAACTACAAGAATGATATGAGTTAAGCTATAATACTTCTTCTCTAGTTGAAGGAGTATTCTTCTTTTGCACTTTGATGGTGGAAGCTTGGATCACTTGAAAACCAATGCTTAAGAGAATATGATCAAAGGATTTTAGAAAGGATTTACAAGGATTAGAGAAGATTTAGAACAGAAGGTTTTGGGGTGCAAAAGGTGAGGAAAAAGTACAGAGATCAACCAGTATTTATAGGCAAAAACTGGAGCCTACAGGAGCGGGGGCGGTCCCCTTAAATAGGGGGTCGGTCCCCTTAATTTTAAAGGGCCCGCCTCTATGAATTAAGGGGGCCGCCCCTGCTGAACGTTGGCCAGTTTTTTCCTTTTGTGGGGAAGGTTTTTCTGGAACATTTTTGCCATTTTTGGTTGAAAATTTGAATTCATATTTTTATAAAAGATTAAACATATTTATTTAATACCAAAAATGTTTTTCAAAAATATATAAAATGTTTAAGACATTTTGTAAAATGTTTAGTGATTAAGAAAAACTTCCTTTGATCATATAACGCATTAAGCACTTGTTTATTCATACCTTAAGTGATTGAGTTGTAAAAATAGATATTTACAACTAAATACTTGTTTACGTCATAATTTTTCTTTTTAATGATTTTACATTTTGTGATTATCAAAACGTAGAGATATCGAGAAATATTAATAACGTGTTTAGGCATTATTTATATCAACACAAATTACAGTTATGGTCCCTGGATTATATTTTCCCTGCCACCCCTAAAGTTACTAGGGTTTACAATATTGGTCGTTGTGGTCCCTAGGTTTTCTCTATATATAAACCTACTTATATCTCACACCTTCATTTTTATAAAACCCTAGCCTCCTCTCTATGGTTAGCCGCCACCTTCTGGCCACCCCTCCTCCGCCACCACTGTCGCGTGTCACCACCACCACGGCTAGCACTTCTCCTCCTCCTCCGTCGTACGTGGTTTTCTATAACAAGAGATCAAGAAAGTTAGCTTTGAGTTCGTGTTTTGTTTGGATCGTGAGCCGTCACGACCACCACCACCACCACCATCTCCACAGCCGTACCACCATCATCTCTCACACCTCTCATTCTTGTGTTGGTAAATCGTGAAACCTGTTGATATATATATTATCGTTTGTTTTTGAAACCGGTTATAACTATTTTTGGTCTAAGTTTTCGTGGATATTAATATGGATTAAACATGTTTTAAACTAATTTCGTGCGGTAAATCTTGGATCTATATGGGTGTTTGTGGTTATTTCAATCTGAGTCAACTCGACTCGGGTGAGTCGAGTCGACTCAGCCGAGTCAACCCATTTGGGGTCATGGATTGGATCATAGTGAGTATTATTGATGGTGTCTTGAATTTGATTTGGATCTTTGGTTATTTGTTGTGATATTGGTCTCGGCCCTCTATGAAATTTGTTTAGGGTGCGTTATTTTTTTGGTTTACGGTAGAAAAGGAATGGCGACAAGGGTCTGATATTGATTTGGCTATGATTTGTCTTGTGAGTGTGTTCATACGAGTCAAAGGAGAAGACCCCAAGTGTAGTCGTTAATGTGAGTTCACCTGCAAAGGACACCACCAAGTGGTGTTGATTTGGATCGGTTGTGTCGCGACACCAATATGTTGTCAAGCGTTTTACGGTTTAACAAGGAAGTGAGTCTGGTGTGTTGTAAGAGTGTGATTGTGGTTGCGTTAACAGCCTACTAGGGTGTTGATCTTGTGTGACGCCGAGTCGCGTATATAACCCGTGTAAGGTGTAGTTATATATTTTGTGTCTTAGTCTCGGTTTGAAAAACAAACCCGTAAAGGTACGTCGTAGTTGTCTTAAGTCATTACATTCGGTTGAAGTTGAACCTGCATAGGGTGCGTTTGGTTTGTCTATTGGGCTCCAAGGCCCGCTGAAATTATAAGAAGTGTGTTTGGTTGTTACTATAGGCTTAAGCCCATGAGTTATTAAGGGTGTCTAAGAATTATATTAGATGTGTGACCAGTTATAATTTGTTGTGTCGAAATGTATTTGTACTAACGTGTTGATTTGTTTTGGTGACCTATTGGTACGTTTCGGAAATTGAACTTGGAATTGTGATTTGGATTTGGATAATACGGATACATAACGGATTAAATACTTGGATTATGACTATTATACTTGGACGTTTGGACAATTATTGGATCGTTATCGGATTTACGAAACTAGAAAATTGACTTATTGGACATTTTGGGACTTGAGACGGCATAATATATTAAACTCAAAAAGAATTTAATATATTAGACTCGGACCGGACATAAAACATTCAATAAACCCAAAACTAATAAATACGCGAATGATAACGTAACATAAAACTTACAAAATATTGTATTCTCAGACTTGGTTAATTAAAGTCATGACGACTTGGGAAAAATTGATTTTTATTAGTTAAACTTATCTTTTATCTATAAAATGTTTATGTTTGATACAAACTAATTGGGGATTTGGGGTAGATACCGAAACTTATCAATCGACCTATGGTATTGATATATTTGTTTGTTGTTACTTTCTGGATTTTCCTTGTTGGCTTGAGTTCTAGTCAGTATTTCTCGACTATGTCGATGTCTTTTCCTCTTTGGCGTGATTTGCGTTTTGAGTCTTTGTTTTCTTACCACCACACGAAACGTTGATACTAAGCTTTTGATAAGTATTGAAATTGAGTAATCCACGAAAACTAAGACACGTTGTCTTTTATAGACTTTATTATTGTGCGAGACGTATTTTGAGATAACTATATGCGTATTAAGTTGTGCCATTTCTGTACTGTTGTGCTTGTCTTCTGGATACCGTTGTGGTATGCTCTAGATGCTAGTTGTGTTAGTTGTGATGTTGCATGAATAGTCTCCTGAATTTCTCTAGTACGACAATTTCAGATTCGAAAACCTTTGGAGTTTTCACAATATCCAATGAATATACCAATGTCGGCCTTTCCTTTGAGCTTTCCAAAATCTTCACGATCATTATTTGAGTAGCAAAGAGCACCAAATACATGAAAGTGTTTTATATTTGGTTTACGGTTGTGAACAATCTCATAAGGGGTTTTTTGATGGCGTTTGGTGATCATACAACGGTTTTGGGTATAACATGTAGTTGATACAGCTTCTGCCCATAAGTAATCTGGTAATTGAGCATTGATTAGCATCGTTCTTGCAGCTTCCACTAATGTCCTGTTGCGTCTTTCGACAAACCCATTCTGTTCTAGGCTTCTTGCAATTGATGTTTGATGTTCAATTCCCACTTTCTCAAAATAAGATCGAATATTTTGATTCTTGAATTCAGTTCCATAGTCTGTTATAACTTTTCTGACCGTATTACGAAGCTAAACTTGAATTTTTGTGAGAAAGGTGATGATCATTGAAGGAGCTTGATCTTTGATTCAGAGAAAATAGACCCAAGTCCATCTAGAGTAGTCATCAACAATTACTAGAATGCAGTGTTTACCGTTTATCGTTTGAACAAGCATAGGGCCACACAAATCCATATGAAGTAGTTGAAGAACGTGATCTGTATTGTGTTCTGTTTTGGAAGGGAAATGTGCACGAGTACTTTTTCCTTGTTCACAAGCTAGACATAAGTGATCTTCTGAATATCGAAATCGTGGAAGACCATCAACTAGTTTGTGACATACGAGTTCAGTCATGGTTTTGAAATTCAGATGAGACAGTCGTTTGTGCCATAACCATGATTTTGTCAAATGTGCTTTGGAGAGCAGATATATAGGAGAATAAGCAATCATATCAGACATTGAGATGGTGTAAAGACTAGTTCCACGAGTGCCTGAGATTAGATCATTTCCTTGTAACTCACGAAAGAAACAAGTTTTCTCCCGAAATGCTACTTTCAAATCTCCATCACAAAATTAACCGACGGAGAAAAGGTTGTGACCAAGGCCTTCGACATAATAGACACGACTAATTTCGATGTTGCCATTGACGTAATCTCCATAGCCCATGATAGCAGCAAAATGATCATTCCCGAATTTGACAGTGCCGATGAACTTTGAAACAAAGTTTACTAAGAATTTGAGGTTGCCTGTCATGTGTCGGGTACAGCCGCTATCAATAATCCATAGAACAATTTGTACCACCTGCATCACAAAAAGACGAAGAAGATGGAGTGATGGAAAGGGTAGAACCCAGAGAATTTGTGGGTTCCGTTGGGTTAGTAACACTGTTATTAATAACTTTAGGTAGCCATGTAAAAGTAGGTTTTCTTTGTAACCAACGTTGCCATGTCCAACTAGTTCGTGTTTTCTTCTTAGTGAATTCGCTAGGTGATGGCACTGTCTTAGGAAGTGTATTCGCAACTATGGGAGTGTCTAAGGCATTTTTAAAAACTACACTTGGCGGTTTTCCTAGTACAGACTTAGAAGCAATAGTGGGCCTAGAGGGAATGCCAGATGTACGTTTCTTGTTACGAGTTAAAAGGGAGTTAGCTACACATTTTTTATGATCACCAGATAACATACTATTACGACAAAACACACAAGATGCATTAACATGCAAAACATTCAATGGTTCATCATTCATTACACTGATAGTACGATCACAATTTGCCAAACTAGAATCTAAATTAGATGCAACATGAGTTTTATTCAAATTCTTAAGTTGATCTTCTACTTCTGGGGCTTCTAGTTTTCCGCTTCTACGTTGCAAGATCCTATTCTTCCATTTGTTGCTCTAACGCTTTGATATGCTAACGCTAGTAGTGGGGACTATTCCTGTAGAAGTGGAAGGATTCAAATTACTAGTCTGAGTGGATGTTTTCCTAGATGTTGTGTCCATTTTGTACATTCCAGGTGCAATTACATTTGTGCTAACAAACTTTCCTTTTACTAGTAACTAATTTTTCTCTTTAAGTTCAATGATGATGTGATTTTTTTGTTGAATTTTTGAATCGAGTTCTCTATTTAAGCGAACGGTGTCATTACGATTTTGGCGACATTCATCATTTTCGTTCAAAAGCTGAGATCGAGTCATTTTCAATGAGTCATAAATGGTTTTGTACTCAGTTTTTAAATGCTCGATTTCCTTTTCAAATTTGAAAATTTTACATTTTAAAACGGCATTTTCATCATCAAGATTCTCAACTTTGGATGTGTGACTGTTTTGAAAGGACATCATTTCATTTGACTTTGCAATTTTAATTCAAAATCAAGACTCTGAGTTTGACACCATTGAAGCTTTTGATTAAGATGAAAATTTTCTGTTGAAAGTTTACTTTGCACATCATCATTGTGTTTAATGATTCTCTCATTTTCTCTTTTTAAAGTCTCAATTTCGTGTCTCAACGTTTCAGTGTCAACAGTGTGAACATCAACAAGCATAGAATTGCAAGACTCATAAATCGAATTCATAATTACAGTGATAATATCAGAACTTAGAACATCTTCCAAGAGTCGATCAGCTTCATTTTGTAAAACTTTGTTTCGACGTTTTTGTTTTGAAATCGAGTTTTCAATTGCATTGAAAATGTTCATCATAGATGATACTTCTTTCTGGAGTTCCTGTTCCCAGTATGTAGCACAAAGACGCAAATGTTGAACGTATGGTAAAAATTGTTTTTGAAAAATTTATCTTTTTTCTTTTTCGTAAGCAGATTGAAAAGTGAAAGCTTTTATCTCAGAGTTACGTTCAATTGCTTGTTCTAAAAGTTTGATGTCTTTCATAAACGTATCAAAGTACCTAAGTACAAGACATCGTTTAGGTAATGGTGCAATTACACCAGAAGTTGGTAAAGGACCATTTATTTGTGCCACTGGTTTAACAGACCAACGTCAGAAGAAGCTTCATGAATTTGCATTACAAACCATGGTTGTTCTGTTTTATCTCTTTGAGGAACGAAGGTGTCAGAAATATGAGGCACGTTTGAATAATCAAAAGGTATACCATATGGTTTAAAGCTCATTTTTGATCGAATCTCTTCTTTCTGTTCCTGTTCTTCCTCACAATCATGTACAATAACACGCACAATTGATTCATCAAATAATTGGTCTGCACTATACAACTTTGGATTTTCTTTGAGTGCTGTGTGTAGAAAACGTGGTTTATTATCACCTAGAGCAAAACCATGACCTTTGGGGCTTGGTTTCAAAGTAAACTTTTGTATTGTTGTGATAGACTCACCAGTTTTGTAAACAACATTTTGAAACTATTTTAATTTGCATTCTAGTTCGATAATTTCATCAAGGTAAGAATCAATTTGTTTCCTTTAATTTTGTTTGTGTTCAGATAAATTGGTTTGACAAGTGGACATCTCGGTTGTTGTTTTCAAAAGTTTTGAATTGTGATGTTCAACTTGTTGTTTTAGTTCACTTTTCTCTTCTTCCAATTTAGAAACCAATTTACTGTTAGAAACAATTAATTCTCGTATTTGATGTTGTAAGTCTTGTTCTTTGACATAAGCTTTTTGAAATGCAACTTCAAAACTTTGTTCTCGTTTTTCTTTTGTTTCAAAATTTGCGAGTTGTATTTTACAGCACTCAAGATCCGCAGTTAATGATGCAACTTTTGCTTGTAATGTTCTGTTGATTTCATTGCATTTTTCAATCTGAGATTTTTGTGAGTCCAATTGGTATTGGGTGGTCAATAGTAAGGTCATGAGTTCTGGATCTGAACCGAGCACTCAAGAAGGTTCACTTTGTTCCATTTGATCATTGTTATCGTCATCAATTAGATCATCAAATGTAACAAATGTGTTAATTTGATCATCATCATCATCAAATGTAACAACTGTGTTCATTTGCTCATCTTCTTGTGGAGATAATAATGAATCATTTTGAACAACTTGCTCCTCGTCTGATGCAGATGCAGATGGTGATGCAATTTCATGTATCAAACATGTGGTTAGATCACGTACCTGAGACAGACCATCAGTGTCATACACTGGGCCTGTGTCACTCATGTGAAGTTCCTGCATGTTTGCCATTAGCATCACAGCTGCATTTGCTTCCAAATCTTCCATGTCATCATCTGAATATGCATTTGCCATGAAGCTATTTTTGTTGTCTGTGAGAGTGCCCCCTGATTCATCCTTTAGAGCTAGAAGTAGTGCCTACTTATGAAACTCACTGCCTCTGACTCTAGGTTTGGGACATGCATTAGCCAGATGACCTTTCCCATTGCAGTTATAGCACTTAACCATAGTATTCCCAGTTTCCACAATTTCAACCCTTTTTGAGGAGTACCTGCATTGTTCCTACTTCCACTAGCTGCATTAAACTGTTGTCCATTTCCTGAATTTCCCATATAACCTCCTGATCCAGTTCTTCCATAAGTACGATCCTGTATTTCAACCCGTCCATCTTGTACAACAGCTTGATTCCTTGTGTTCGATGAAGTGCGGAGACGATTGTTGGATTGGTTTGAAAATTTGCTGAAAGTACGAGCAATGAGTGCAAATCCTTCATTCAAAGAGTTGAATGCCTCGTCTTCGTAATTGTTTGTATTTGTGTAGAACGTTGTGTCAGTGTTGTCATAGGGGACTAGTGGATTTTCAGTTGATTGTTGTGTCAAATCATATGGAATGAGTTGGGTTGAAGAGGTTTGTTGAGGGTAGTCATAGTGATGTTGTTGTTGGATATAAGCATGGTTTGACTATAGAGGTGGAGCAAAGTGAGATTGAGCTATCAGTGCCAATGAATTTGGAGCTGTGGGAGGTGAATAACTTCCATGAAGAGCTCGATCTTTGTCAACTTTAGATGGATGGTGCTTTAGATAATCATACAACAACCCATAAGATGCATTGAGTAGATTTTTGGCTTGACGAACAAACGTGACATATTTCTGCCAATCAGGACCACGACAGCTGAGAAACTTAGTGTTGATTTCAATCCTTGGTAAAACAATGTTGTGTCTGTCCAAGTCATTTATGATGTTTGTGAACCGATGGTAATAAGACTCTAGTGACTCCCCTGATTCAATCATGAACGTTGTATATTCGAGGTAAAGTTTGGATTCCATGTCTTCTAGGTTCATTTCAGTGCCTTCCAATAAGAGATGAACGTGTTCCCACATATCCTTAGTAGTTTTCTGAGCATCAATGCTTCAGAAAATTAGATTAGGTATTCCTTGAAGAATATATGACATTGCAAGTTCATTTGCTTCACGATGAAGTATTTGCTCTGTAGTAAGTTGAGTCTCAGGAATAGGGGTCACAGTTGCTTCTCTTGGAGGAATAGCGGTAGCATCTCCTGGAACCGTTGTAGTTGGCATTTGGAAAGGACCTTCAATTATAACCTTTTTCATATATTTGCCATGAGGTTTCTTGAGTTCTATGAACCTTAAGAATCGACTAGCCCATTGAACATAATTTCCAGGAGTGAGCATTGGAGGTGTGTCAAGTGATCCAGCTTCATGTCTAGATTGTTGGCTACTGATGGCCTCACACATTTGATTGAACAAATGTGGTTGTTTTTCAGGAAGTGGGAAAGATTTCATTGATTGTTGTTGGTATGGTTGTTGTTGAGGGAATTGTTGTTGTGGATAGAATTGATGTTGTTTCATGAATAGTTGTTGTTGAGGATACTGTTGTGGTTGCTGTTGTTGAGGATACTTCTGTTGTTGAGGATAATAGTAATTATAGTACGGTAGTTGAGACATTATGTTGATATAAAGTAACTCGTGTGGATGATGGATCTTTTAAGATAAAGAAGGTTGTTGTTGTAGTTTAGGTGTTTTAGCGAAAGTCTAAGTAGAATATTTTGTTTAAATTGTCTTACTCGAAGATTCCTTACTCGCAGAACTGTTACTCGAAGAATAATTTCCTTACTCGAAGACTTGTTTATTAAGAAGTATATTTTCCTTTAGTTGAAGAAATTAAAATCTTAAAAGTTCTGATTTCCTAACTCGGAAAGTATAAACAGAACTTGCTTACTCGAAAAAATACTCTTACTCGAAGAAATCCTTACTCGAAAAATTAGATCCTTACTCGAAGATGTCCTTGCTCAAAGAAAAGAATTCTTACTCAAATAATATAAATTCACGAAGTATATAACTCCTTAGAAGAAGGATTATAATGGAGAAGTTCTGATTTCCTAACTCGGAAAATATAAACAGAACATAAGAGTAATCGTTACTCGAAGAAGCTTGCTTGAAGAAATATTCCTAACTTGAAGTGTAACTCGGAGAAATAGTTGCTTGCTCGAAGATATTAAAGCTTACTCGAAGTGTTTCTCGAAGAAACTAAAGCTTACTCGAAGAAATTCAACTGCTTACTCGAAGGACGCCGATATAAAACATAAAAAAACTCTAAAATCTTCCACAAAACAAGTTTTTATTCCAAGTTTTTTGCTAGATCGAACAAATAACACCCTAAACTATCAAAAAGTAACAAACTTTTAGGTTTTAAATGCGATTTGAGAAATTTTGAAAAACCTAACTCGAAGAGATCTAAAAAAAAATTTAATCTAACGATGTGAAACTTATGAAAAAAAATACAACCTAATCTATCCCTTGCGATTGATACCACTTGTTAGGTCACCTTAATAATTCAACACAAGTATATCTAGTGAGAGAAAGTTAGAGAGAGAGAGAGAGAGAGGGAGAGAGAGAGAGAGAGAGAGAGAGAGGGAGAGAGAGAGAGAGAGTTTGGTATGGAACATGTATGAAATAATAAGAAAGAGTAACTTGCATAAACATGAACCAACACTCTCAAATGAGAGTTTACATAACTATATATAGCCATTTACTAGGGCAACGCTCCTAGTGGGCTTTCAAGAATGATTGTCAAGGCCCATGGACCTAATATGTAAGACTTGAAATAATTATAAACATAGAAGTATAAATGATAAAGCAACCTATTACAAAATCTAATGACCGACACTTGATAATAGTAAAACGTATTCCCAACACATACCATACAGGTTCTCAGCAAGTCGGTTTTCCTCTTTCAACGCCTCAGCTTGAGCTTCCAGGATTCGAGAAGGTAGTGGCGAAATGATTGTCATTCCTAAAGATCTGGCTCTTAACGGCGGTATAATCTCCTTTCGACTGAGAGCATCGGCAGCAACATTTGCTTTACCAGGATGATAGCGAATCTCGCAATCATAGTCACTGAGCAACTCCAACTAGCGACGCTATCTCATATTCAGCTCTTTCTGATCCAAAATGTGTTGCAGACTCTTATGGTCCGTGTATACTATTTACTTTGTGCAGTACAAATAGTGCCTCTAGATCCTAAGTGCAAACACAACGGCTCCCAGTTCTAGGTCGTGAGTAGTGTAGTTTTTCTCGTGAGTCTTAAGCTGGCATGAAGCGTAAGCTATCACTTTCTCTCTCTCTTCATTAAGACGGCTCCTAATCCTTTGTGTGAAGCATCGCAGTACACTACGAAGTCTTCGCTTCCCTCGAGTAAGGCTAGGATAGGCGCACTACACAACTTTTCCTTCAGGTGTTGAAATGCTTCCTCTTCTTCTTTACCCCATTCTTCTTTACCCCATTCATACTTCACGTTCCTTTGAGTCAATTTGGTGAGAGGCTTGGCTATCTTAGAGAATCCCTCAATGAATCTCCGGTAATAGCCGGCAAGTTCCAAAAATTTACGAACCTCGGTTGGGGTAGTAGGTGCGGCCCATTCCTTGATGGACTCGATCTTTGCGAGATCCACGTGAATTCCCTGACTGTCGATCACGTGACCCAAAAATTATACGGTTGGGATCCAAAATTCACACTTAGAGAATTTGGCGTACAATTGCTTGTTCTTCAGCAGTTCCAGAATGAGTCTCAGGTGTTTCTCATGTTCTTCTTTACTCCTTGAGTAAATCAGAATATCGTCTATGAATACTATCACAAACTTATCCAAATATGGTTTGCACACCCGGTTCATGAGGTCCATGAATATCGCTGGAGCGTTGGTCAAATCAAATGGCAACACTTGAAACTCATAATGGCCATAACGGGTTCTAAACGCGGTTTTTGGGATGTCCTATTCCCGGACTCTGACTTGGTGACAACCGGATTGTAAGTCAATTTTCAAGTAGGCACTTGATCCTTGAAGTTGATTGAACAAATCATCGATCCTTGGTTGTGGGTACCGGTTCTTCACCGTCAACTTGTTCAACTCTCGGTAGTCAATACACATGCGAAAGGATACGTCCTTCTTCTTCACAAACAACACCGGAGCTCCCCATGGTGAGGAACTTGGTCGTATAAATCCCTTCTCTGACAGTTCCGCTAACTGTTTCAAAAACTCCTCCAATTCCGTAGGGGCGAGTCGATATGGTGCTCGTGCTACAGGTGCAACGCCGGGCATCAAATCAAACTAGAACTCGACTTGTCTCACCAGAGGTATTCCAGGTAGGTCATCTGTGAACACTTATGGAAAGTCTCGTACAACAGGCACGTCTTCTAGACACTTCTCACCTAGACACTTCTCACCCTTCTCTTTCCCCTTCTTCTCAGAGATCTGGGCCAAAAAGATATAGCATCCTTTCTCAACATACTTATGGGCCTTGGTACAGGAGATAATTTTCAGTCTGTAAGGACTTCCACGATCACTCCTGTCCCCTAGTATGGTTAGGATCTCATCTCCATATGGCACTCGTACTATCTTCTCAAAGAAGAGGATATTGGCACGATACTTGGATAACCAATCCATTCCAATGATAACATCAAAACTACCTAACGTAACGGGCAAGTGGCTGATATTGAAAGGGTAGTTAAGGAAATTTAAAGTACAGTCAAGGTTACCGTTTGCTAACTCTACATCATAAGCAATTCCTAAGGCAGTCGGGGCAATTCCTAGCATAGGCATAAATGCAGTAGACACGAAACTTGTATCAGCACCAGTATCGAACAATATGGAAGCATAACGGTTGTAGAGAAGGAACGTACCAGTAACGACGTTTGGATCCTCTTTGATATCCTTCCCAATAACATACATCCTCCCTTGGGTTGCTCCCACATTTCCCTGCTGATTTCCGGTGCCTTGGTTACCCTGGTTTCCTCCTGCTCCCCGGTTTCCTTGGTTATGCTCGTTTCCTCCTGCGCCTCAGTTTCCTTGATTTCCACCATTCTCTTGGTTTCCTCCATTTCCTTGGTTTCCTCTGTTCCACGGTTCTCGACACTCATTCTTGTAATCCCCTTTCTTTCCACATCCATAGAAGGTGACATTAGCCTTCCAATCCGTTCCCTGAGTGGTTTGCACCATCGCAAGGGGTCGGGATCTACAGTCTTTGGCTATGTGTCCTACCTTTGAGCATTTGCGACACACCACGGTACACTGTCCATGGTGGTGACTTATACAACGATTGTACTTCGGTTGATTCCCTTCGTATCCCTTCTTCTCTCCATCCAGATAGCATACACTTTGGCACTCTCTCTTTCTGTTTGTTCGGATGATCATCACCCTTAGAGAGATCATCCTTTTTCCTCTTATCATTCCTCCTCTTTTCTGCATTCTCAAGAAACAACGAGTCCATTAGTCGCTGGGCTATCGTGATGGCTTCATGAAGGTTTATCGGGTTTGCAGCAATCACATCATTTCTAGTAGCCAAGGGGCAGACCATCAGTGTATCGCTCAATCTTGAGTGCCTCAGTATGAACCATCTCTAGGCATAGTAACGGCAACTCTTGAAAGCGGCGATTGTAAGCAGTCATGTCGGTACCTTTCACCTTATGGTTCCAGAATTCAATCCCTAGTTTCTTATATTCATTTCACGGACAATAGGTATTAAACAACAATGCTTTAAACTGATCCCAAGTCATAGCGTAGGCCACTTCACTTCCAACAGACTTGAGATAGTTGTTCCACTAGATCAACTTTTCATCCTTTAGGGTGAATGTGGCATACTTAACCTTAGCATCTTCTTCGCAGTTACTAACGGTAAACATAGACTCAGTCTTCTCCATCCACCTCATTAAAAAACGACGCCCTCGGTTCCACCAAACTCGGTTGGTTCACAACTCCAAAATTCCTTATACGTACAACCGCGGATCCTAGTAGGTGGTGGAGTTCCATCAGAGGTGTTTGAGTGATTAGACTCGGCTAAGATTTTAGCGACGCGTTGAGCCACGAGTTGGTCGATAACAGCTTGGTTTACAGTAGGGTTGTTAGGCGGAGTGTGACCATTGACATCCGGATTGCTGGCACCCTGATTCTCATCAGTGCGATTGTTGGTATTCTGGTTGTCGGTATTCCGATTGTTGACGTTACGAACTGGAGGACGACTACGACGAACAGTGTTTGCAGCAGCTGTGGCAGCTCTAGTTCGAGTGTTTCTAGGCGGGTTTTGTTATAGTGCTATAGATCTGGATCATAAACATAAGAGTATCGTAAAAGTTCAGACAATGGGTACATCACAATCGGACACGAGTGACACATAGTAGAATACCGGTGTAAAAACACCCAACACAATAATAAAAGCACTATTCCTTATACACATCGAAACATCAAGTTCAATAGATAATCCAAAAGTTCTCATCCATAAAACATCAACAACGATACATGGTTCCGAAAATACAACATAAGAAAATAATAACGATACGAACAAACAACAAAGTAACAAGGATAGATGATAAACTAGAATCTCTAATGGAGGACTCCTTGGTTTAGAGATGGTACAACAGTCGGAACCTAAACACTACTAGCCACGATCTCTATGGGTGTCTCTCGTTGTAGTATGTATACTCTCCATCTGTCTCCATATCGAAGAAATCTCAATGCGATGAGCCTCGCGATCTCTCCTGAGCTCAAAAACCTCTGTCTGCAGCTCGGCGACCCTGCGCCAGAGAGCTCGGTTTGCATCGCAAGCTATCATGAATTCCCTTTTTAGGTCACCCATCATGTCATGTAGTTCCAACAAGTCGTGTCTCAATGTCGTGGTCCTACCAGCTAATGTCCCCATGTCCCTCTCTACCTCCTCAAGTCTCGTCGCCGATACGTCAGCTAATCGGTTCGCCATCTGGCTGATCCTACTCCCGTGGGCGATAAGCCGCTCCCAGATCCGACCTACTCTCCATAGTCGGCAGACTCTCAGGTGACCTCTGATGGTAAGTCTGAGGCCAGTGAGAACTAAGACTGTTAGTGCAAATATTACCATATTTAAACTAAACGATTTCTTCGGTTTTAATAATGACAAACATGTAACTTGTAATACACAACGTAAAATGTGCAAGTTACTTGTAAATACAAATCATCAATGCATACTTACATCAACACCTCCCGACGTCTCAAGTATGCTTCAACGAAGTCGTAGATTCCCATCCCGATATAAATCACTCAAGGTATGGACAAACAAATCTACTACCTGACAAATGATCAAAGGATTTTATTTTTCTAAACTTCACATTTTTAATGTGACAAAACATTTTTTCAAAAATATATTTCACAAATTATTTTTGAATTAAAAAGAAATGTTTTATTTTGAAAAATATGTTTAAAAATCCCAACAGTCAAATTTCCCCCCAAAACAGCTCCTAACATCCCCAAATAAACCTTCCCCACTAAAGACAAATGAAGGAGCGTCCACGATACGTTTAAATAGGGACGGCTCCACTAAATTTAGTGGAGCCGTGGGTCTGTAACGGATAGTTTTTTCCTTTGCCTATAAATAGTGGACCATTTCACACTTCCAACTTGATTTTTTCAGTCCTTTTTCTCTTGTCTAATCCCTCCTCACTTAGATGACTTTCTTTGATCATTTGGAGAGTCTTAGTTTATTTAAGAGTGATCCAATCATCCATTCAAGTGATCCTCTTCATTCCTCTTGATTAGCAAGAGAAGAACACAAAGTATCCAAGTAGATACAAAGTGTTGTCATCCCTCTTGATTAGCAAAAGAAGGACACAAAGTATCCAAGTAGATACAAAGTGTTGTCATCCCTCTTGATTAGCAAGAGAAGAACACAATGTATCCAAGATGATACAAAGTGTTAATTCCTCTTCATTTGCAAGAGAAGAACTCAAGGTATCCAAGAAGATACAAGAGTTGTAGTTGTTAGGTCTTGTAACATTTGTTACACTCTTGATTGTATCATAGAATACATCAAGATTATTTTTCTTTTGTGAGAGAGTGAGTCAAGATCATTGTGATCTTAAGAGATAGTGAAGATCTCTTGAAGCCATTGGGCTTGTGTGATTGATCATGTGGATCAAGGGTAGATCGGGTAGATCGAGTCAAGTGGGAGTAGATCATTGTGATCGTGTTAAGATCTTGGAGTTCTCTTGAAGCCATTGGGCTTGTGTGATTGATCATGTGGATCAAGGGTAGATCAGGTAGATCGTGGTAGATTGGTGCTAGCTAAGATTAGCACTCGACATCTAGCTTAGTGTCGGAAATAGGATAAGCGACGTGTACGGTGTAGATCGTGGTAGATTGGTGCTAGCTAAGATTAGCACTCGACATTTAGCTTAGTGTTGGAAAACAAGTTAAGCGACGTGTACGGTTTTCTCCGCCTGAAGGGAGTTTGTTGATTAGTGAAGTAACTCTCGAGTTGGGTACTCGGAGAGTGGAGTAGGGCGAAGAGGAGCTTTGTGACCGAACCACTATAAATCACCGTGTCCGGTTTGCGCCTTCTTACTTATCTCTTTACTTTCATTTCATTCGTTATCGCTTTATATCTATATTTGCATTGCGTATATGTTTGTGTGGCTAGTTGCTTACGTCATGATTGATTATGTATGTTCCATGGTTTGATTGTGCATATGTTGTAGTTTACTATATTCATCTCTAGATGCTATATAATCATAGTTGACACTTTTCATATTACGTCACACTTGATCGGGTGTTAGATACAAAAAGTTTTAAGTTTTAAATCGAAACGTACCCTCCCCCCCCCCTCTATGGTTTCCACAATTGGTACCAGAGCCACGTCGCTCAAATTTTTAAAACAAATAGTTTTCAAAATTGAGTACGATCCATGTATCAAATTACCTATGAAGGTGATAAAATATGAAAAGTATTTACTTGTTTAATACTTACAAGTTTTGTTGTTAAGTATACTTTGTCATACTAGCATGAAGGTTTTCTTAAACCACTAAAAGAATAGTGTTTTTAAGTGTCTGGTCATGTTTTCAGAACGAGTCATTAAGTCATGCAGTTCTGAATCAGAAAACAGACCACGGTACCACTAAATATTGTACGGTACCGTTATATTTAATGGTACCGTGAGTCATTTAATGGTGTCGTGCATCTGTTTGTCTATTTTTCATTTTTGGTTCACTTTCAAAAATCCATATAAAATCAACCATAAGTCTGTACGAGTCGTGTCGCTCATCATTTTAAACAATGTTGAGTCTACTTTCATTTGAGAAATATTTTTATGAATTAATTCTAAATGAAAGCATGTTAAAGTCATTGATTTTCAACTAAAAGTCTTCTGGTCATACAGTTTGCGTAAAATTTTGGTCAAACTGAAAAAGGGCGATTCAACTTTTAAACCTTGACGTCTTTTCAAAGTGACTTAGCAAAAATCTTTGAAATGGGGAGGAAATCAATTCATTTTCAAAATCAAGCTTAGTATACATTGTTATACCTAATACACAAAATGATGATAAGTATTTCGGTGTGTTAAGCTAAATTGCTATTTGTTCATTATAGTTCTCCGGTTTATGCATTTATAAGGCTCATGCTAAATCACTTGCACTATACTAAGAAATTAGTTTGCATTGCATATAGGCATAGACCATTTTTCTTGCATTTGTTGCAAGTTTTTAAAATGGTTTAGTAACCTTCTTAGGAATAGAAACTAAGTTGGTAGATCATGTGTGTCGAAAGATATTGTCTTACACAATTATTTTTCCAAAGGTTTAAGTGTAAAAAGTATATCACCCTAAAATACTTAACACTTTCATAAAATCCGTAACATGATCTTTAAAACATTACATCATTTTGTCTTGTTTGACCATGGGCTGTCTAAACAAGATAAAAGGTCATTTTAATACATTAGTATTTAAGTAAAAGAAAATGTATTAAACTTGCATTGATTTAACACACATACAAAATGTTTTAAACATTTAGTATTTTACGTATGTTGTATAAAAATAGTTAAGATAATTATTTTTATATTAATGAGGTGTCGAAAAACTAAGAATATTATACTTAATAATATAAATAGTTTTTCTCAAAATAAAAATAAAATGACAATATCAAAGTAGTAACTTAATATGTCATTAACCTCACACATACAACTAGTATTAGAATAAATGGAACACACTCCTTAAATTTTTATTTTATTTTTAAAAAAGGAGTGATCGTGAGGGTCAAGAAAGATTTCGAGTACATATCAATTCATTATTCAAATTATGATTGATATCATCATCGAATCTAATTGACAAGTTTTCGAGTGTGGACATGAAATTGGAGTCATTATTTGTTTAGCTTCAAGATAACATCAAAACATGATGAAACATATTATCTTGAATCTACATACTCAATCACATTCGATTGTTATGAAAATAATGACGTCCTATCAAGACAAAAATAATATGCATCGGATCATAACTCACACTTGTGTTGAAGATGCCATATTGAGTCTTCTTGTCCAATGGTTGTGTTCCAAACATTAAACTTATATGTTTAAAAGATGCATAAAATACACAACCAAGTAATTTACATTGCAATTCAATTGGTAAATGTGTCATTTCCGAAAAACCAAACACGAGCAAACAAACAACATATGTAAACTTTGCTCATGAACAACTCAACACTCAAAGTCACATGTCTAGTAAAAGTGTCACACATAATATGTTATTAACTATTATGTAAGTCATCAATCTTTGAGAATATCACATGTATTTCTCTTATTAAAAGATTGACTAACCTATATCTCATGCATCTTATTTTCTTTGTAACATGAATGGTTATGTTACAAGAGAATACATTGCATCCTGTTAACAAATATAGGATATTAGAGTTGAATAATAACCTAATACAACATGTGTCATTGCATAAACAAGTAAAATTTGTCATACACTAAAATACTTGTTTCATTAAGCATTCATAAGAGTGATAAGTTTCCTCTTAGAAATGCATATTTGTTGAAATATACAATATGTCTCATTTCGAATATAATACTCACAAGATCTACTGAGGTAAATAACCTTTACTAGATTCTTTCCTCAAGATATGCAAATGAGCATTCTTGAAACACACACGATGTAGTAGATTCTACATTGTATCACATTAGAGTGTCTCTTGGTTCTAGGAAACCAAATCATGTTAAAATAACATGTAACAACTCAACAAACAAAGATGTCATCCAAGAGATCATAAAATGCACCATCTCCATCAAATAACCTCTAAATCTCAAACACGAAATTAAAACATTTTGCTTGCCTTTGTTAGGAGTTGTGTAAGACATGTCATTATCTTAACAGAATTTCAAAGTATGGTTAGTTGAGTCATATTAGGCCATGTAATTAGCGAAATAAGCTAATATCATCTTTGCTACACTTCAATAGGCAAATATAGGAATTTGAATTTTCTAACATGAGAATGAATACTGGAGAACCTATCGCACTAGAAATTCAATTTGACCTAACGGTTGAATTGCTTCCAGGAGAGAAGTTGGGTTGGTGGGATAACCCGTAAAAATGGTCATGTTTAGCCTTAATTGAGCACCACTAGTGATAGTCTCATACTCATTCTCTAACTTGAAAATTTTCATTCCTACATTTGAATGGAGACAGTTTACATAGGTGAACTTTATCTCCTGTTAGGATTTCATTTTAAACAAGTAGTAATTAGGATCTGCCTTAGCAAACCTAGATTGCTTGCATCTCACATACGTGTTTCAAAATGATAACATGTTCTCATAAGACATGATTAAATGTCTTCATGATCTTAAATGCTAAATGATTATCATGTTTTGCATGATGTTTGCATTTATTCCTTATGTGCATTTTACATGATTTGCTTGTAAAGTTTGCACCCACACTATGTCCTTTTGACACATTAGGAATTAGTTATGCCCATCACTATGAACCCTTAGAAGTCATAGAGTCATACACTAGTGTCAAAACCTATAAGTTAGAGTAGTCGCGAAGTTGTCTTAATTCCTTAGTCATCACTTCGCCTTCTTCCAAGTATACACCCTTTTGTCATGGGAAGGTTAGATACAAACCTAGTAGAACTCGGAGTAGGGTTGACAACTTAAATATTTCATCCGAAATATTCAAGTAAGTTTAACTTGCGATCGCAATTGTTAAATGTCATATCCGAAACATCATATTCAAGCCTTTTAACAACATATGTTAAAACGCTCATCCAAAAGCTAAAAGCTAACATCAACCCTCTAGGTCTAGGAATGATGGAACATATTCCATAAATCTTATGACTATTTAAATATTTCACTTGAAATATTAAAGTCATCTCTCGTACCCCACTTATGACTACTTGAATATTTCACTGGAAATATTGTAGTCATCTCGTGCGTCTCGTCTCATGACTCTTTGAATATTTCATTGGAAATATTGAGATCATCTCTTCTATTTCGTGTCATGACTTTTAGATATTTCACTGGAAATATCAAGTCATTTTTCACATCGCTCTAATGACTACCTATGTATTTCCTTGGAAATATAAAAGTCATCTCTTCTCTTCCAGTACCGTTCAAAGAATTTATTAGGTATAAATTCTCTCCTCGTGTCAAAAAATCTCCCTAAATCAGCAAGATTTATTCGTAAAATCCTCTTTAACTCCAATGAAAACTTAAATATTTCATCCAAAATATTTAAAGTTTATTTAATTTGCAAAATGCAATTAAATGTCATTTCTCGTTCTCGACAGACGTTCATCGAATCCTGTTGGATTCACTCATAAAAGAATTTATTCGATATAAATTCTTTTAATCTAAGGTCCAGAAAAATCACAACATATGTGAAATTTCTTGGTCAAAAATCTAATTCTGGGTCAAAACTGACCTCAGCAGGTCACGGTACCCTTAAATAGGGGACGGTACCGCTAAATTTAACGGTACCGTCGAACCGTTGTCTGCTGAGACAGTTTATTCTCATTGTTTCGAAAACACTATCGAAACCCACTCGATGTAGACTTGAACCAGAACCGTAACCTATCAGAACAGATTGTATCTATCTTCTGATTCCTAAGCCTTCTTCCCTTTCACTTCCGCATGGTACTAAACACTACTAATGCTTCCGCATCCCACTCATCTCCCACACACTTCAAACGAAGAACCATTAGGATACATTGAGATAACCCTTCTTCATCAACATAGATAACTCTATAACCTTATCACCAACCTCACAACCCTGAAGATTTTATCTTCTTAACCCTTAGGATATCTCCAAGTGATCACATGCCTCATCATAATATTCTATGAATATTCACAATGATTGAGAAGAGCTACGTGACTTCAAAGGTGAAGTTTATCGTATGCTATCCACCACTTGTCATGACGTTACTAAGCTCATTCCCTGTTTGAATAAGCTCATTTAAGTTTAAAATAGCTTATTATGAGCCTGTTACTAGTCTACTCAGTTCCAATATAGATTTCCAATAAAAGTCAAACAATAGTCAACATAAGCCAACCTAGCTTATTGCTTATTCTCATGCTTTTTTTTAGCTTATTTGTGCTTAATAATGATACTTTGAATAACCAAGTGTTATGGCTCAGCTTAGTGTGGTCTTGCTTGTTCAATTTACAAAACAGTTAGCCCTAAAGGTGTGTTTGGGTTAAGAAGTCAAAACGGGTCAAATTGTATAAGCACTGTTCATGTGCACTTAGGTGACTTTTAATTTTGCTTATCTTAGCATAAATCATCTGTTAGTAAGAGTTCTTAACCTGTTGTTGTAGGATTTTAGGTTTTCAGTTGGTTAGTTTATTTGTAGGGTGAGTGCAGTCATTTAGCTTATTGCAGCTAGAAGCCAGTTGGGTTCTAGCTCTTAACAACTTTTTGTCCATTTAGTTCTTCAATCCAGTACTCAAAGGTTTGCTAGTTTTCAAAGGGCATTTGAATCAGACATTGCAAAAACAAGACTGCTCAGTCTGCACATCACCATTTGCAGTCTGCATCAGTATTTATCTCAACATTTAAGGTACAAGTTTGCTTATTTTCATGCTTGATTTCCCAATTTTAATTTGTTAGTTTACTGATTAGTTCCATTCTCTAGTTATAAGTCCAAGTCTCAACTTTTTAATTGCTTATTTAGGGTTTAAAATCTAGTCAACAGTCTGCAATGTGCCCTGCACCATCAGTAGTAGTAGCAGCCCTCTTAGTGCTTATTTAGCTTTGATTAGTGCTTATTGCGGGTTTCTGTGGCTTCTTCAGTCTTTCTATTAGCTTATTGTAGGTGATCTAGCTTATTTAGGTATCCTTTTAGCTTAATTATCATTTGATCAGCCCTTTTGAACCAACATAGCTTATTTCCTTAGAAAATCAACTAGCAGTCCTATTTAGCTTATTTGTGGCTTATTTATTGGCTTTCATCAATAGTTATAGTTTTCAATTTTGCTTATTTTCATATGCTCTTGAAGTCTGTTCAAAGAAAAATCAAAAAAATAAATAGTTTAAAAGAAAGGGGCAACAGCAGGATTCGAACCTGTGTCCTTTGACTCACAAAACCACCTCACTTCCATCTGCCCTATAGCCTTTTTCAGTATAGTTTTACATTAATTTTTGTTTAACCAGCTTTGTTTAATTAGCTTATTTCCCTTTAACAGCTTATTCTAGCTTAACTGGATAAGCTAGCATCCTCATTGTATTTTTCCTAGGTTCAGTTCAACATTTAGTAGCTCCCTGTATTTTTCCATATTTTTCCAGTTACATTTAATATTTTTAAACTATTTTTCTTTTTAATTTAGTTTTTAATTCATAATTAATTAAATAATAATCAAAAAAATACAAATCTTTTTCCTAAAATTTTCTTTTGTCATTTAGATACTAGGAAAAATAATTTTGCACTTGTAAGATTAGATTTCCATATATCTTAGTTTTTAGCCCATTTTTAGAATTCCCGTTTCGCGTTTTTAATATAATTTGTTTTAATCTTAATTTTCTTTTGAGAATTTGTTTCTCATTTATTAATTAGAATTAAAAAAAAATATCAAAATTCCATATTACAATCATCAGTCACTCTAATTCCGAACCTCAAACGATATCCTCCATTCACACCTCGTTGGGACACGACCCGGGTAATCACTTACCTGGTATCACACATATCACAAACGTGAGTTTTTACAAGTTAGCCTTTTTCCTAAAGGGTTGGTTTGTCTTTATTCACGCGTATCCGTCTGATATTATTTATATATACACTTTAGCACGGATGAAATTTTGGCGCCGCTGCCGGGGAGGTTGTGTTGCGACAATATCGTTGAGATTTTAAAACGATTAGTGACTTGAGATCCTTCTTTCAGAAGTTTCCACTTTCATAAACATATAAAAAACAAAAATATTTTTCTTTTCTTTTATATATATATATTATCATATATATATATATATATAAAAAATAAAAAAAAAATAAAAAAAGAAGAAGAAAAACCTAAAAACATTATCGTTTTATTGTTAAATAAAAGATAAAAGCAAAATCAATATAATATTCCTCAACTTGGGTATTATCATAATAAGTTCCCAAACATCAGATTAAAACTTGCCTTTGTGTCGCTTGCGAATTCGGCTCACCTTTGATTGATAAACAAACTCTAACGGAGGTTTCAGGAGGTTTGACATTAAATTTACAAACCGAAAGGAGCGGGTTTTTAAGGAGCATTTATTGCCCACCTTTGCTCCTCCGCCACTCTGTGCGTTTTTTAGTCAGAGAGCTACCGTACGCTTGTTGATTTAAGGTTTAAGTTCCTTGTGTTTTGCTTCGATCTTGATTTAATTGAATTATTTTATTTAGTGCATGCGCACTCGTTCTTCTACGTCGACAAGTCCTTTACGTGAACTCGTAGATATTCCGAGAAGACGTAATCGTAGACGTGCTGCCCGAATAGTCGAACCCGAGATTCGTACTATTCCCATTGATAATATGGCAGACAATCGAACATTGGCGGAGATGCTCCAAGCACCCACCGAGGGTTACGGATATGCCATCGTTTTACCACCAATCGACTCTGATCATTTTGAATTGAAAACGCATTTGATTCAACTCGTTTCTACAAACCAATTCCACGGGTTTGAACGAGAAGATCCGTATGCACACATCCGTTGGTTCAACAAGTTGACCTCAACCATCAATTACAAGGATGTGCCGCAAAAGGTTATCAAATTGATGCTATTTCCGTTTTCACTCGAAGGGGCAGCCCGGATTTGGCTGGAAAAAGAACCCCCTCGATCCATTGAAATTTGGGAAGATCTCGTACAGAAATTTTTCAATTATTTCTTTCCTCCTTCAAAGACGACTAATCTGAAAAATGAAATTTCTGGATTTCGTCAAGGTTTCGATGAAAACTTCGGAGAGGCATGGGACCGATTCAAGGATCTCCTAAGAAAATGCCCGCATCATGATTTCATGGAGTTACAACAGATCAATACATTTTATAATGGGTTGAATGGAAACGATCAAGAGTCTCTAAATGCTGCCACCGGTGGCAATATCTTGAATCGTCGACCTAAAGATGTACTTTAAATTTGCGAGAATAAATCAAAAGTTCCTATTTCTCGAAACAAAGTGAATGTTCCTATCACTCCTGCTTCTTCATCCGGTAACTGATCAGAGTTAGCCGCTCTAACGGACGCAATTCGTTACATGATGAAGGAAGTGAAAGAAATTAAGAGTGAAATTCATAAACCGGAACAAATCAAAGCCATAAACAAAGTGTGTGAAACTTGTGGTGGCCCGCATGCGTATTACGATTGTCAAGCAACCGATGCTTCTGTTTACCAAGCTTCTGTAGCTGCAGTAAACTACAATCAAAACCGACCGCATGCTGAAACTCATTACCGAGCACCAAATGCTATGGTACCACCTGGTTTTCCACCCGTTCCAAATCAAAATAATCAAAATCGCTTTGTTCAGAATCAAGGACAAAATTTCAACAATTCTCAGAATTTCAATCAAAACCGTAACAATTTCAACCAGCCTTATCAAGCTCCGAATCAACATGTTTATCAACGACCTCCTCAAGCTCCTTTGACTAATGATTTCATGAAAATAACTGAGTCCAGCATGCGTTCAATGCAAACTCAAATCAATAATATGAAAGTCGAGTTGAGAAAGGAAATTGATACTACGATGTCTCGTCAAACAAATGAGTTGAAGAATATGATGGGCAGTTTCATGAATATGAACATGAACCAATCTTCTTCATCTTCCGGACGACTTCCGAGCAATACCATTCCTAATCCTAATGCTGAGTTGAAAGCCGTCACCACTCGTAGTGGTAAGACGCATAATGGACCCTCGAATCCTATGCCCCCTCCACCGGGGGAAGTGAATCGAGATACCGAGGTAACAATGGACAAGGTGCATTTCTCAAGCCCACAAAGTACCGCACACGTCCAACCTCAAGATGTCCAAATTCAAATTCCAGAACCTGAAGTTCCGAAGACCAATCCTAAGCCATCAATTCCATATCCTTCGAGGCTTAATGATCAGAAGCTTAAAGATAAAATGAATCAACAGATGGAGAAATTCTTTAAAATCTTCAATGATTTGCACTCTGACATAAGCTTCGCAGATGCTCTCATTCTTATGCCCAAATTTGCATCTACACTCAAAAATTTGCTAAGCAACAAGGATAAGTTGTCTGAGATGGCAAAGACCCAACTAAACGAACAATGCTCGGCGGTGCTCCTCAAAAAGCTTCCCGAAAAGCTCGGAGACCCCGGCAAGTTTTTAATCCCATGTGATTTCTTGGGGATGGTTCAGTGCTCAGCCTTGGCCGATCTTGGCGCCAGCATTAACCTTATGCCACTCTCAGTATGGGAGAAATTATCTCTTCCAAAGCTTACATCTACTTGCATGACACTCGAGCTAGCGGACCGTACTGTAACCCATCCACTGGGAATAGCTGAGGATGTCGTTGTGAAAGTGGGAAAGTTCCATTTTCCCACTGATTTTGTTGTGGTAAACTTTGATGCCGATCCTCGAGTTCCGCTCATTCTGGGGAGAGCTTTCTTAAGAACGAGTCGTGCTATCATCGATGTATATGCTAAAGAATTATCCATACGGGTTGATAATGAAGAAGTCATGTTTAACATTAGTCAGGACTCTAAACCTCTAACCACCAAATGCAACATTGCTACGGTTAATCAAAAATCTGATTTCGTAATTGCTTCCAAAAGAAGTGATTCGATGCTCTCAAGATTCATGGTTAAGAGTCCTTCACAAAAACGTGCTGAGCTCGAAACAAGGGAAATTACCCCAGGTTCAAGCAAATGGTTTGAAAGTTGTACTACAAAAGTTAAGAGTGTTTTTTACTACGATGAACAAGAATCAGAGATCACATCGGAAGTGGTGAAAACTGCTAGCTCTAAGAGCACACCACTTGTCCCACCTCCGGAATCGGTTTATCGTGTTAAAATTGTTGATTCTGTGGATGATCCTACCATTGCTCTCTCTTCCCCTTCTCTCACTCCGTTTGAGGGAGGTGACTTCATCTTGGAAGAGATTGAGGCTTGTTTATCATGTGATTCAATTTATTCTGGAATTGATGATGGTGTATTTGACATGGAGGGAGACATTCTTCTAATTGAGAAGTTACTTAATGAAGATCCATCATCCCTCCCTCCGAAAGAACTTCATAATGAGGAAATCAAATCTGTTGAAAATTCTGATGATCCTCCGGAGGTCGAACTTAAGGACTTACCGCCTCATCTCGAATATGCATTTTTGGAGGGTACCGATAAATTACCCGTCATAATTGCTAAAGATTTAAATGATGAGGAGAAAACCGCACTCATAAAGGTTTTAAAGTCACACAAGCGAGCCATCGCTTGGAAACTTTCCGACATTAAGGGTGTTAACCCGGAATTTTGTACACACAAGATTTTAATGGAAGATGACTTTAAACCAGCGGTTCAACATCAAAGAAGGGTTAATCCCAAAATTCACGAGGTTATCAAAAAGGAGGTTCTTAAACTCCTTGATGCCGGATTGATTTACCCTATCTCAGATAGTCCTTGGGTGAGCCCCGTTCATTGCGTACCTAAAAAGGGTGGCATTACCGTTATTGAAAATGATGAAAACGAGTTGATTCCTACTCGATTGGTAACGGGATGGCGTGTATGCATTGACTACCGAAAGTTAAATGACGTCACCCGTAAAGACCACTTTCCTTTACCCTTCATGGACCAAATGCTCGAAAGACTAGCGGGAAACGAATACTATTGTTTCCTTGACGGTTTCTCGGGTTACTTCCAAATACCATTGATCCGCAAGATCAAGAAAAGACCACTTTCACGTGCCCTTATGGAATGTTTGCCTACCGACGCCTGCCTTTTGGCTTATGTAATGCTCCGGGCACGTTCCAAAGGTGTATGATGGCCATTTTTCATGACATGATCGAAAAGACTATGGAGGTCTTTATGGATGATTTCTCAGTCTTTGGGGATTCTTTCACCACATGTCTCTCCTATTTGGACAATATGCTTAAGCGGTGTGAAGACACGAATCTTTGTCTAAATTGGGAGAAAAGTCATTTCATGGTCAAAGAGGGCATTGTCCTCGGTCATAAGATTTCAAAGAACGGGATTGACGTGGATAGAGCTAAAGTTGATGTTATTGCTAAGCTACCTCATCCCACAACCGTTAAAGGCATTCGAAGTTTTCTTGGTCATGCTGGTTTCTATCGTAGATTCATTCAAGATTTTTCAAAAATCGCCCAGCCGATGACCCATCTCCTTGAAAAGGAAACTCCGTTTATTTTCTCCAAAGAGTGCATTGAAGCTTTTCAAACTCTTAAGAAAAAGCTTACTGAAGCACCAATCTTGGTTGCCCCCGATTGGGACCTACCTTTTGAACTTATGTGCAATGCAAGTGATTTTGCCATAGGTGCGGTGTTGGGGCAACGGAAAACAAAACACTTTCAGCCTATACACTATGCTAGCAAAACTATGACCGAGGCTCAAGCTCATTACACCACAACGAAAAAAGAATTTTTAGCCGTGGTGTATGCTTTCGAAAATTTTCGGCCATACTTGATCTTGTCTAAAAGCATAGTGTATACGGACCACTCGGCTCTCAAATATCTCTTTGCAAAACAAGATGCAAAGCCGAGATTGCTCCGATGGGTTCTCCTCCTGCAAGAATTTGATATCATCATCCGTGATAAAAAAAAAAGGAGCAGAGAACCTTGCTGCTGATCATTTGTCCCGATTAGAGAATCCTCACCAAAGTGTGCTCGAGAAAAAGGAAATAAATGAAACATTTCCTCTCGAGACACTTAACGTGGTATCTTTTCGCGGTGATTCTAGTACCCCATGGTTTGCCGATTTTGCAAATTACCATGCGGGGAACTTTGTTGTGAAAGGGATGTCGTCCCAACAAAAGAACAAATTCTTCAAAGATGTGAAGCATTACTTTTGGGACGACCCCTACTTGTTTAAAGTATGTGCGGATCAAGTCATCCGGCGGTGTGTTCACGGCCAAGAAGCCGTTGAAATTCTTAAGGCTTGCCACAATGGACCCACAGGGGGACATCATGGTGCCAATTACACCACCAAGAAGGTGTTTGATTCCGGTTTCTATTGGCCCACAATCTACCGTGATGCCCATGACTTAGTCAAATCTTGTGACTCTTGTCAATGTCACGGGAAGATCTCTCAAAAAGATGAAATGCCACAAAATGTCGTTCAAGTTTGTGAAATCTTTGACGTTTGGGGCATTGACTTTATGGGCCCGTTCCCGTCTTCACGAGGGAACAAGTATATACTCGTGGCTGTCGATTATTTGTCTAAATAGGTAGAAGCAAAAGCTCTCCCCACCAACGACGCCCGAGTACTGTGTAAATTTTTGAAATCACTCTTTTCTCGGTTTGGAACTCCCCGTGCTATCATTAGTGATCGCGGTACGCACTTTTGCAATGAACAATTTGCAAAAGTCATGCTTAAATACGATATTACTCACCGTCTTTCTACCGCGTATCACCCACAAACAAGTGGAAAAGTGGAGGTTTCAAACCGTGGTATTAAAAGAATCTTGGAAAGGACCGTAGGTGAAAACCATGCATCTTGGTCGGATAAACTAGATGATGCACTTTGGGCCTTCCGTACAACTTATAAAACACCCATCGGGTGTACTCCTTACAAGCTCGTGTACGGAAAGGCGTGCCATCTGCCGATCGAGCTCGAGCACAAAGCTTATTGGGCCTTAAAACATGCCAACTTCGACCTAAAGTCCGCGGGTGATCACCGCAAAGTTCAACTCAATGAATTAAATGAACTTCGTGATCAAGCCTACGAGAACTCTTTAATCTACAAAGAAAAAACAAAAAAATCCATGACTCAAAAATCAAGAACCGCGTTTTTAACGTTGGTGATCAAGTCCTTCTTTTTAACTCTAGATTGAAGATATTCTCGGGTAAACTTAAAACCCGTTGGACTGGACCATTCACCGTTGCCAAAGTTTTTCCTTATGGCACCATCGAGTTATCTCAAACCGATTGACCAAACTTCAAGGTGAACGGTCATAAGTTGAAGCATTACTTTGGAGGGGACATACCACCCATGGTTGTCCTGGATCTCCAAACTTTCCCCATGAAACAATGAATTCGGGGTCGAGTCAAGCTAGTGACTCGGTTAACAAAAACATTAGCATTGCATGGGTAAACGCCCATGTTTCTGTCTTCTCTCTTATTTCTAACACTAGGTGTGGGGGAATCCCACCGTGTTGTGCTCTTTTGTGTTGTTTGCTCTGTTTTCAGGTTTCCCTTGGATTGTGATGATTTCCGCGCCTGTTTTCAATCCAGCCGCCCAATATCCTATCTTGTTGCTAATGTTTATCTAGGGATATCTTTTTAATCCTGTTTGTGAAAATGGAGATTTCTGTTCCACACTTGGCTATTAGTATTACCTTTTTACGTTCTAAGTCTCGGCTTAGTAACCGGTAATTTGAATATTGAGGGCAATATTCAATTCTAAGTATGGGGGGGAATTCTCTCGAATTTTGTCACATTGTACTTTCTAGTGCCCTAGTACCCCCGTTTTGCCCAAAATTTTAAAATTTTTTCGTTTTTAGATAAGAAATTGCAATAAAAAAGAAGTGTTTAGTCTTGATTAGGTTAGAACAAAGGGAATCCTGACTCTGCCAGAGTGTTGATCTGGCTGCTTCCTTAACGATTAGGCTAAGGTTTTACGATATGTGCAAATGAAAATGCTAAGCGTAGAATAGTTGGTTTTCTTTAGAGCTTATATAAGTAATCTATGGCTTTTCCTCCCAGGAGATAACTAATCTGACTTAATTAGTGCTTATTTTCAAACCTTTGAACACACAAAATCATTTTTCTTTACGATTTTGAAAAATACTAGTTCAAAGCTTTATTTAAACTTCGGAACAAGCATATGTCATAATAATGTAAAAGTTAAGTAATAAATAAATGTGCTAAAAAGTTAAGGTTCAAGATCGGCCCTTGGATCCTTATTTCCAGAAGGCGTTTAGGTCATGGCTACCCTCTTACACCGGCCCTTGGACCCTTAATTCTGAAAGGCGTTAAGGTCTTGGAACTCTCCGTTATAACGGCCCTTGGATCCTTTATTCCAGGAAGGTTTAAGGTCTTGGTTCCCGTGAAACTCCGTTAGTTTATATTGCACAAAGTTAAGTAAAAAAAATGATGATGAAAAAAAAGATGAAAAAATGAAAAAATGAAAAAAAATAAAAAGGAAATAAAATGGAATGATATTGCAAAATGCAATAAATTTTGAAGTTTGATTGTTGTGAATTTTAAATCTATATTTCAACTAGTATTAGTCAAAGTTTTATAAAAACGTCGATTTTTGTTATCAAAATTTTGAATATAAGCACAGTCACCTAAACTTGATAAATGTGGGAGTGAAAAGTTAAGTTTCGGCTTACATAGATTATTGATATAAGTAGTGTTAGCATTTTAAAAAAGCATTTGCACATTGAGTTTAAGCTTAGTTGGGAGTATAAAAGAGGATGACGATTACAATTCCCTGGAGACACCCAGTTTGTGTGAATCCTGTTCCATGATACCATTTTTGTAAATCAAGCATGTTATATATTTTTGTTCTAAGTTTGAATTTCTGGCATTACATAGAAAATCAAAATGGGGTATACTTGGTATTCTTTTGATCATTTCATTACTTCATATGATCGGATTGCTAGGGACTAGCAATAGCTTAGAGTGGGGGATTGATGAGTGTGTAAATACTCATCATTTTATACCCGTAATAGACACTAAAATTACCTAAAACACCCAATATATATTGCAGATATCCTTGGTTTGTGTTTTATGTGTTTCAGGTACTGAAGGATTGAAAACGGAACCAAAGCGGATATTTTTTGATCGACTCGACAACAATTGATCAAGTGAAGACAAAAATCAAAGTCAAAGTCCAAGTCAACCCCCAAAAATACCAAAATGACACAAATGGTCCTTGGATATAATTATTTCTTTTGGCAGCTTTGGTCCCTGGATTTTCAGATTTTACAACTTTAGTCCCTAAAGTTAAAACTTATCCAAAGCCAATCCTAAAATAAATCCAGTCCAAAGCCAATTCAAAAATAAACCCAACCTATCCTAAATACTAAACCCAGCCCACACACTAATAAACCCAAGCCCAATCCCTTTTAATATAAAACCCTACCCACCTTTCCCTGAGTTAACCAAAAGGTTTGACTTCGGTCAAACCTTTCTTCTAAAACCGTTTATCGCCAAACCAAAACCACCATAGCCACCGCATTATCCCTGACACACCCACCCCCTCCTCTTATCCCACTCCACCTAACAAGCCAAAAGCATTTAATGCTTCTTCCCTAACACAAGTTACCAGACCAAGTGGTATTTTTCCACTATCCTATTTTTGGCGCCAAAATTGGTTTCAACAGCTGAGATGATCTCAAGGTAATCCAAGGGCTCAGAATGGATCAGAGATGAAGACAAACAAGTTCCCACCTCAGTTTTTGTATAAATAGGACCAATGTAAGCCTATGAAGGCAGTTAGATTTTAATTTAAGTCATTTTTTTGGTTAAGTCTTTAATTAGTTGAAATTATTTTTTTCAGTATCAATTTGAGTCTGTTTCAAGCTCATTTGTCTGTATTCAATTCACATTGTACTAATTTTAATGTTAATGAAATTTAAAGTTTTCAAAACTCTACTGTCAATCTTTACTAAGTTAAATTGGAATTGATTATAGCTTATTCCCTGTTTGAATAAGCTCATTTAAGTTTAAAATAGCTTATTATGAGCCTGTTACTAGTCTACTCAGTTCCAATATAGATTTCCAATAAAAGTCAAATAATAGTCAACATAAGCCAACCTAGCTTATTGCTTATTCTCATGCTTTTTTTTAGCTTATTTGTCCTTAATAATGATACTTTGAATAACCAAGTGTTATGGCTCAGCTTAGTGTGGTCTTGCTTGTTCAATTTACAAAACAGTTAGTCCTAAAGGTGTGTTTGGGTTAAGAAGTCAAAATGGGTCAAATTGTATAAGCACTGTTCATGTGCACTTAGGTGACTTTTAATTTTGATTATCTTAGCATAAATCATTTGTTAGTAAGAGTTCTTAACCTGTTGTTGTAGGATTTTAGGTTTTCAGTTGGTTAGTTTATTTGTAGGGTGAGTTCAGTCATTTAGCTTATTGCAGCTAGAAGCCAGTTGGGTTCTAGCTCTTAACATCTTTTTGTCCATTTAGTTCTTCAATCAAGTACTCAGAGGTTTGCTAGTTTTCAAAAGGCATTTGAATCAGACATTGCAAAAACAAGACTGCTTAGTCTGCACATCACCATTTTTAGTCTGCATCAGTATTTCTCTCAACATTTAAGGTACAAGTTTGCTTATTTTCATGCTTGATTTCCCTATTTTAATTTGTTAGTTTACTGATTAGTTCCATTCTCTAGTTATAAGTCTAAGTCTCAACTTTTTAATTGCTTATTTAGGGTTTAAAATCTAGTCAACAGTCTGCAATGTGCCCTGCACCATCAGTAGTAGTAGCAGCCCTCTTAGTGCTTATTTAGCTTTGATTAGTGCTTATTGTTGGTTTCTGTGGCTTCTTCAATCTTTTTATTAGCTTATTGTAGGTGATCTAGCTTATTTAGGTTTCCTTTTAGCTTAATTATCAGCTGATCAGCCCTTTTGAACCAACATAGCTTATTTCCTTAGAAAATCAACTAGCAGTCCTATTTAGCTTATTTGTGGCTTATTTATTGGCTTTCATCAATAGTTATAGTTTTCAATTTTGCTTATTTTCATATGCTCTTGAAGTCTGTTCAAAGAATAATCAAAAAAATAAATAGTTTAAAAGAAAGGGGCAACAACATGATTCGAACCTGTGTCCTTTGACTCACAAAACCACCTCACTTCCATCTGCCCTATAGCCTTTTTCAGTATAGTTTTACATTAATTTTTATTTAACCAGCTTTGTTTAATTAACTTATTTCCCTTTAACAGCTTATTCCAGCTTAACTGGATAAGCTAGCATCCCCATTGTATTTTTCCTAGGTTCAGTTCAACATTTAGTAGCTCCCTGTATTTTTCCATATTTTTCCAGTTACATTTAATATTTTTAATCTATTTTTCTTTTTAATTTAGTTTTTAATTCATAATTAATTAAATAATAATAAAAAAAAATACAAATCTTTTTCCTAAAATTTTCTTTTGTCATTTAGATCCTAGGAAAAATAATTTTTCACTTGTAAGATTAGATTTCCATATATCTTAGTTTTTAGCCCATTTTTAGAATTCCCGTTTCGCGTTTTTAATATAGTTTGTTTTAATCTTAATTTTCTTTTGAGAATTTGTTTCTCATTTATTAATTAGAATTAAAAATATATATATCAAAATTTCATATTACAATCATCAGTCACTCTAATTCCGAACCTCAAACTATATCCTCCATTCACACCTCGTTGGGACACAACCCGGGTAATCACTTACCTGGTATCACACATATCACAAACGTGAGTTTTTGCAAGTTAGCCTTTTTCCTAAAGGGTTGGTTTGTCTTTATTCACGTGTATCCGTCTGATATTATTTATATATACACTTTAGCACGGATCAAAAAGCCTTTGTATGAATTTGATCCATGGATCCGCTTGATACTAAGGTAAATAAACAAGGGGATTAAGTCACCATAGGGGAGCGTTGAGCTAGGGGGAGCTCGGGAGTATTTGAATACATAGCATGGAGCCGTCTTCACAAGTGGTGATAGAAGGCTTCACTAGGATGATGCAAGCTCGCCTTTCTGGGGATAAAGGATAGTAGTGTAATAAGGGGGAGTAGGGAGTAAATTCAAGGGAGTGCTCGAGGCAACTACCTTTTTGTTTCGACAAAAGGGGGAGAAGGGAGTGTAAACAGGTAACTTTTACATTTTACTATGTGTTACGGTTTACATATTTGTCATCATCAAAAAGGGGGAGATTGTTAGTGCAAATATTACGATATTTAAACTAAACGATTTCTTCGGTTTTAATAATGACAAACATGTAACTTGTAATACACAACGTAAATTGTGCAAGTTACTTGTAAACACAAATCACCAATGCATACTTACATCAACACCTCCCGACGTCTCAAGTATGCTTCAACGAAGTCGTAGATTTCCATCCCGACATAAATCACTCAAGGTATGGACAAACAAATCTACTACTTGACAAATAATTAAAGGATTTTATTTTTCTAAACTTCACATTTTTAATGTGACAAAACATTTTTTCAAAAATATATTTTACAAATTATTTTTGAATTAAAAAGAAATGTTTTATTTTGAAAAATATGTTTAAAAATCCCAACAGTCAAATTTTCCCCCAAAACAGCTCCTAACATCCCCAAATAAACCTTCCCCACTAAAGACAAATGAAGGAGCGTCCATGGTACCTTTAAATAGGGACTGCTCCACTAAATTTAGTGGAGCCGTCTGGCATTTAGTGGAGCCGTGGGTCTGTAACGGATAGTTTTTCCTTTGCCTATAAATAGTGGACCATTTCACACTTCCAACTTGATTTTTCCAGTCCTTTTTATCTGGTCTAATCCCTCCTCACTTAGATGACTTTATTTGATCATTTGGAGAATCTTAGTTTGTTTAAGAGTGATCCAATCATCCATTCAAGTGATCATCTTCATTCCTCTTGATTAGCAAGAGAAGAACACAAAATATCCAAGTAGATACAAAGTGTTATCATCCCTCTTGATTAGCATGTGAAGAACACAAAGTATCCAAGTAGATACAAAGTGTTGTCATCCCTCTTGATTAGCAAGAGAAGAACACAAAGTATCCAAGATGATACAAAGTGTTATCATTCCTCTTCATTTGCAAGAGAAGGACTCAAGGTATCCAAGAAGATACAAGAGTTGTAGTTGTTAGGTCTTGTAACATTTGTTACACTCTTGATTGTATCATAGAATACATCAAGATTATTTTTCTTTTGTGAGAGAGTGAGTCAAGATCATTGTGATCTTAAGAGATAGTGAAGATCTCTTGAAGCCATTGGGCTTGTGTGATTGATCATGTGGATCAAGGGTAGATCGGGTAGATCGAGTCAAGTGGGAGTAGATCATTGTGATCGTGTTGAGATCTTGGAGATCTCTTGAAGCCATTGGGCTTGTGTGATTGATTACGTGGATCAAGGGTAGATCGGGTAGATCGTGGTAGATTGGTGCTAGCTAAGATTAGCACTCGACATCTAGCTTAGTGTCGGAAATAGGATAAGTGACGTGTACGGTGTAGATCGGGTACATCGTGGTAGATTGGTGCTAGCTAAGATTAGCACTCGAGATTTAGCTTAGTGTTGGAAAACAAGTTAAGCGACGTGTACGGTTTTCTCCGCTGAAGGGAGTTTTTTGATTAGTGAAGTAACTCTCGAGTTGGGTACTCGGGGAGCAAAGTAGGGCGAAGAGGAGCTTCGTGACCGAACCACTATAAATCACCGTGTCCGGTTTGCGCCTTCTTACTTATCTCTTTACTTTCATTTCATTCGTTATCACTTTATATCTATATTTGCATTGCGTATATGTTTGTGTGGCTAGTTGCTTACGTCGTGATTGATTATGTATGTTCCATGGTTTGATTGTGCATATGTTTTAGTTTACCATATTCATCTCTAGATGCTATATAATCATAGTTGACACTTTTCATATTACGTCATACTTGATCGGGTGTTTGATACAAAAAGTTTTAAGTTTTTAAATGGAAACGTACCCCCGCCCCCCCCCCCCCCCCGGTCTACGGTTTCCACAAAGACTCTTAGGAGTGAGGTGCTGAAGCCAGCTCGAATGACTGTGTCGGTGAAGCAGGCTCCTGGAACTGCTCTGGCGAGTCAGGCTCTGGTGGGACAATCTCATCAGTCATAATCTGCTCCTCCTCCTGAGGTTCCTCCTCAGGGTCATAATCCTCTTCCTCCTCCTCAGGGGATGGGTCTCTGAGTTGGCGTCTCTGCGGTGCTGGTGAACCATTGGATGACTGTGGTAATGAGTCAGGTGATCTGGATAGTCTGCGAGATGATGATGCGGGTGGTGATGACAGAAGAGAGTGAGCTGCAAAGTGCATGGGTGGTGATGGTGGTCTCACTGATATACGTGCACTGCTACGATAGGCAAGTCTAGGAGTCTGGGCTCGGGCAAATGCCTGGTGCAAAGTAAGCTGTCGGGAAGAACTAGGATGACTAGCTGATGATAATGATGGCTGAGAAGTGAAATAAGTCGGTGACACTGGAGGGACTGATGAAGATGAAGGAATGGTTGAGTGCCGGACAATCGCATAAGGATCGTCCTGAGTGAGTGTCATCTGGGGTTGGACTGAACGGGACCCAGTCAAAAGGATGTCCTCACATACGTCAGATGCAAAGGAAGGCATGGTCTGTGACAATGGTAGAGGGTAGGTATAAGTGTTCAAAATAACAAACCACCTAGTGCAAAAACCACATCAAATACTCATAATATCATCAAATTATTCCATACTAGTAATAATAAATATTATCGCATTACTCAAATCACGTAAACAAATAAATACTGCATAACCTATAACACATTCCCATAACAATCAATTCTCATGAGGCTTCGGCTTGGCAGGCAGGCATGCGTCGATCTTGGGATTAATTTTTAAAAGTAGTTATAGTCTAAGTTCTTGATAAGCACCCAGTTCTTTATAACTTGAGCTCTGATACCAATCTGTAACACCCCCAAAATTTGGTACAACGGAAGACTTATCAAATCATCTGGGTGCTACTGGGATTGGTACACAACACAAGCACAAGAAAACGGAATAGCATTATCCGCTTAGATAAAACATTTAATCCAAAATTTTAGAGTTACATTTATTCCAAAAAGTACGAAAGTAAGCCCAAAATAAAATAAAAGATAGGTCCCAATAGTTTATCAAAGTTTCCAATTGATCCTTCAACCATGCCCTTCTACCAAGCCTCCAAACAGTAACATATTCAAACAACAGCTCTAATTACCTGAGAAAACATGCTAAAGGTCAGCTAACGCTGGTGAGTTCATAGGTTTTCACAAACTAATAACGGTGGACCAAATCAGTAATAAGTTTGCTATACTGGACTAAGTCACAACTAACCAATCATACACACACATAAGTGTGTCCAAACACAGCAATAATTTCTATAGGTGCACACTATAGTCCCGCACTAACTGCGGCACATACCACAATATTCTCGCATAATTGCAGCACATACAATAATATTCCCTCACAATTGCAGCACATACAGTAATATTCCCGTACAATTGCAGCACATACAACGCATAACATTAGCCAATTAATATAACATACATATCAAAAACATAACATAACAATTGGTCCATTCAAAACAGTTTTACATGTTCTCTCACCCCATGTTTCAATAAAACATCAATAAGTGTAAAAGTGGGTCTATGAAACTCACCTCAATCAAGCAAAGCACAATACACAAGTCTACAGTAGTAAGGCACAACAACAGCTAATACTTCACGGCACTACGGACTCGGCACGACCTAATAATATAAACTTGTCTTAACATCTATTCCAAAAGTGTACAAATGTCCAAAAGTTAACTATTCCCAAATATATCCCACTTTCGATTCCAAAATCTTCTTATTGAATCCATTTACTAGTGTTTGGTATCATCGTGAGTGTAGTGGTGACACAACATTGACTCAAGTGTACGCACGCCAAGACAACTAACCAAAACGTAAACAACTCACAAAACAAGGTCAAGGTCAAGTGATTAAATTTCAAAGCTTAATAAGGTATCCGGATGAATTGTCGGATCCTTATCGAATTCATCAACTCGATAAGTCTAACAATTCCTTCGTCTTACTTATTAATCCCAAAAACTAAATCCAAATCAAAAGGTAAGTCATAAGGATGGGTTACACACTAATAAATTCCTCCAACACGCTTATCGGGCCCTTATTGGGGTCGTCAACCCAATAAGTCTGATAACCATGCAGGTCAGGTATATTAATGTCAACCAATCCGTAACTCGACAATAACTCCATATAAACATTAATATTTCCATATGTGGTATCCTTCGATTCGCGTGCCCTCGAAACGTTTAATAACTCGTATATATATTTCTATTTTTGTTTCATTTAATACTTTCCTTTTTATCCTCAAAAATATTAAATAACATAATAATTGTTAATTAATATTTTTAAGTCATTATTATTATTGTCATTTCTCTTTTCCACTTGTGCCATTTTATTTCTAAACTAAATATATATCGAGTCATCTCACGTTTCGAGTAAGTCAACCGAATAGTCCATATGTCTATAACAAGTCTAATATCCATTTTCTGCTTGTCGAGACCACGCCGAGACTATAAAGTCTCGGTGGCACTCTACGTCGCTCAAAACATCACAAATATTATTTCAAGCTCACAATATTAATCCAAGTTCAACAATATCGATCAACCTCAATCAGCGCTAACCTTACGGCTCGATAACATCACAAATTCCAAAGCCGATCGGAGTTCCAATCTCAACCTCAATAATAACCACAATATTACCACGCTGAGACCATGGTGGTCTCGGCTTCGAACCATGGTACGCAACCAAATCCAAACGGACCCACGGGGTCTCGGCTCAATCGAAACACAACCATAATGTTAGGATTTAAGATGCTGCTGCTTAGTTTTGATAATGCTGCTCATTGAACTAAATGGAAAATACACTAAGTATGATTCTGCTGCTAGGCTAAATCATTCTACTGCTGGTGTATTTATTCTACTGCTAGAGTTACTGAAGAGAACATGTAAAAAAGTTAAGTGGATACTACTGCTAGGCATCGAAGGTTCTACAGCTAGAGTAAAGTATTCAACTGCTTATTGGATAACCATGTATAGTATGTTAGATAATTATGGTATAGATACGAATAGATATTATTGTTGTATAGAAAATCATTGTAACCGACTAGGAATCCTTAGTCTATAAAAGGAGGATCTAGGGTTAGGGATTAATACGTATTGTAAGCGTATTCGAATCACTTCAAGGTTTCTTGTAACCTTGTTACTTTTGAGTAACCGTATTAATATATTGAAGTGTTTAGTGAGAATTCGTTTGTGTTCATTAATAATTCTTCTTAAGATTAAGTATTAGATTCCGCATAATACTTAATAATCATTCAAGAACAGTTTCTATACCTATTGTCTTAGATCTATCTAAGATAATTAACAAGATCGTTAGCTCAACTGGGATCAACACATAACAACCTCAAAAATTAAAACAAAACTAAAACTAAACAAGTGTAAATCATACTAGACCCAAACTCGACTACAAAACCATGACAAAGTAAAAATAAGCTAAACCAAACACACCCTTAAGCTAGGAATAAGCTCAAGGGAGCTTATTCCTTCTCGTTACCACGACCACGCAACTCAAACCAAAACCAAACACAAAAATAACGTGACCACACCATGATACCGAACCTCTTAATTTAGTTTTTATCTTTTTAAAACGATTTCCCACTTGTTACTACCCAAACCCACTCGAAATAATTAAAACAACTCGTTATATACGAGTTTGAGCCCACACCGTATCACACGAGGGTGAAATACGGTGTGTCTTACCTTTTCTCTCACGGATCTACATGAATCTTCTCTAAAAAGTGATGATGATAGCGCGTATAAGGTGGTGGTGGGGATTGTGGGCGCGTGTGGGTGATATACGGACTTAGGAGATCGAGAGGAGGTGTTGTGTGGTGGCGGTGTAGTGTTAATGGTGGCGGTGGTGGTGTACTAAAGGTGACCGGAGGTGGTGCTATGGGGGGTAGCGACGGCTAGAGCAAAAGGGGGAGGGGAGAGTGAACCCTAATTTGCTATAATGGGGTTTTTATACCCTATGTGTGCTATTAGTGCCAACCCTACAAACTACAAGGATCAAACATATAATTTTGGGCAAGGGGCCTAAGTGCCAAGTTGCTAATCTTTTCATTATTTATTCCCGAGGCTCGTTTAAGCCTTATAAATTCTTTTCGAGACCTTTTAACTTACGCCATTAGTTTTAAAATCATTTTTCCACGAAAAAATGACTATAAATATGTATATCTTTGCTAAAGACACTAAAATCAGCTTATTAAACGTATTATTAGGTTTACATTGTGTCAAATCACGTAGTGCTCAACTCAAAGTACATGGAAACTTCACTAATCACACAACCATAATTCCAATAACATTACCAATAATCCAAATAAATTCCAATAACTTCACAAACAAGGTTCTTAATAATTAATTATTTGTTTTTAAACGTAATGCGATATTTAAAATGACTCCCAAAATTACCGGTTGTCACAACAGCCTAATTGAACCTTATATGCCATAAATAAACACCTACTCGTAGAAGCAACAATCTTACACACATATTCTATGAGATTTGATGCACCAACCACCAACATGTAACCTTATATAAAAAAACACCTGATGCACCACTAACATGTGCCCTGTTGCACCTACTGCATCACTATGTAAAATCACCTACATCAAACATACATGTAACTTGATGTTATACTGCATCAAACATACATTTACAGCATCAAACATGTAACATGATGTTCTAAATATACACACAGATGTCATAGGATGTCATATCATTCAACAACATACAAATTATTATATAATTTACACATTGATGCCCTAACACAAATGCACTAATTTTACACATTGATGCCCTAAAAACATAAATGAACTAATCGTACACACAAATTATCTAAGATGCCTTATAATTCAATAAAGTACAGTCTATTTCCCCAGTATTTAACCTGGTGCTCTAACCACAAACAGATATGCGCTAATATGTAATTTGGTGCACTAATCTTACACACAATAATAACGTATAACCTGATGCTTTAAACATACACACATATGCCCTAAGATGTTATATTATTCAATAATAATCATACATGCTACAAATTAATGCATCGCAGTTATAAAATCTCATTCAAACATTTCATCAAACACATGGTGTGCAACTTTAATAAACACGTTTTCAAGCATTTTTTTTGTAAAATTAGTTCAATATCTTGTAGAAAACATGATGATATGATTATAAAATTTCAATAAAACTTTAAAAATCATTAAACATTCTATTTAAATTTGAAAAATTAATAAAATTAGTGCACTTACAAGTTAAATCTTGCTTTTCTTCATTATCAGGTGATTCACAAATCAATTAACAAACACTAATGTAGATCGAATTAAAATTAAGGCACTTAGGATTATTTTGATCAGATTCTGATCAGAGTTTGCACTACAGAATATGATGGCGACGGTGGTGGTGGTGGTGACGGTGACTGTGTGTTTGATCGGAAAGTATGTGTATGTTTTTTTTATCGGAATATTGATTAGAGAGAGAGAGTGTGTGTGTTTAGTGTGAGTAAATGAGATGGATCTGGTTCATAGCATGCATTTGGTGTGATTGTGTGAATTTTTCATTTTTGACCCTGAACTTTCGACTGCGTAAAGTTAAAATAAAAAGACAAATAACCGTACACTGCATAAAAAGATTTTTTTTTCAAAAAAGTTCGCGAAAAAATTCAAAAAAATTCCAAAAGATCAGGTATGTTGGTGCATAAAACTTTTGTGAAAGAAATTTTTCAAATTTTGAGTTTTTATACGTTTTTTTAATGCACAAAAAACGAATTTTGATGCGAAAAAAATTTTGATGCACAAAATTTTCAACTTGTTTATTTAGATGCGCAATATTATTTTTATGAAAAAAGTCAAAAGAAGTTGTGTGCAAAAACGAAATTTTTATGCACAAAAAAACGATTTAATGCACAAACGTATTTTTTCAAAAAATAAATTTCAGAAAAAGTATCCACTTTAAAAAAAAAAACTTTCTTCACAACTTTTTCATGCACTAACATACCCGATCTTATTGAATTTTTTTGGATTTTTTCGCGAACTTTTCTTAAAAAACAAATCTTTTTACATAATGTACGGATATTTGTCTTTTTATTTGATCTTTATCCTATATATATATATATATATATTAAAAAAAGATGTCTAGCGATTTCTTTAATAAAAAATATACCTCCGAAAAGGTTTAAGGATTTCTAACAAAACGAACCAAATATTGAAATATTTAAACATACGTACGTTTATATAAATAATATTGAAGCTAAAATATATATATATTATTATATATATATATAATATATTTATAATATATATATATATATATATATATATATATATATATATATATATATATATATATATATATATATTTTTAGAGTAAATTACATAAATGGTCACAGTGGTTTGGCGGTTTTTTCACTTTCGGTCATTGTAGTTTTTTTTTTAATTGTTTCAGTCACTGTGGTTTGCATATGTTACGGATCCAGTCCATATCCGAATTGAAATGACCAAAAAGCCCTTGTCATATTCTTTTTCAAATCTTTTGACAATTAAGTAACAGCCGTTAGTCCTTTATACTAACGGTCGTTAGTTCTTTATATGTTTTCGTCCGTTTTTGCACGTTTTCGTCCGTTTTTGCACGTTTTCGTCCGTATTTACCCGTTTTCGTCCGTTTTTACACGTTTTCGTCCGTTTTTACATGTTTTCATCCGTATTTACACGTTTTCATTATAGAGGACTAACGGCCGTTACTTAATAGTCAAAAGATTTGAAAAAGATGACAAGGGCTTTTTGGTCATTTCATTCGGATATGGACTGGATCCGTAACATATGCAAACCACAGTGACTGAACCAGTAAAAAAAAACTTCAGTGACTGAAAGTGAAAAAACCGTCTGTAACACCCCGACCCGACAAGGGTAAAGATATCACAATAATGGATTCATATCAGATCAAAACAGAGCATACATCTACAGTAATACAAAAATCTCAAAGGATTACAAATGAAATACTGAATCTACAAGGTTACAAAGAAAGCTTTCAAAACTAATTCTAAAACATAATATCTTCTATCCAATTCTAGTCCAGAATAGCTACCAAGCCTTCTAAGTCCAGAGGTACACTCTCACTCATTCCCAGCTTCCTACTGAAACCTGCCGCAGGAAAAGAAATGCGGCTGAGCTACGAGAGCTCAGTGAACAGATATATAGATGACAGAAACAATAACAGATAACAATACATAAACAAATCTGAAATACAGATTATACAGATACTGAATTAAAGTGAAAGAATAGGAAAGGCATAAGGGTAAAAGAAAAGAAATGAGAAAGGGATAATGTACAAACCCGGTTTAGGGAAATACAGAAATTCATCACGAGCCCAGAGGTAACAGATGATATCATAACAGAGTAATCATATAATAATCCAGAGGGGATACCTCTCAAGTAACAGATAATATGAGGGGTGACCTCATGTATCAAATCGGAGTGATCAGCTCCCAGATATATGTGAAAGACGTGTATCGCACACACCATCAGTCACCAGACATAATAACAAACATATAACATAAACAGATAACTGATAACAGATAACAGAGTCAGAACTAGGATGCATCCATGCGCCCCCTGTGGCCAGAAACTCCTTAACACACCAGATAAAATAAATCAGGGACGGGACAGGTCATCACTTTCCTGCCCTAGAGTCATGCCATCGGTGCATCAATGACATGGACATGAAACCCTCATGCCTAGTGATTGGCTCGGATATCAGACTGTGGTCAAGGTCAGATGTCATATAATAAACAGAGTCATATCTAAGGGTTCATGGCAGAAGGGTCATGTCAACAATTCAGAATAAGATAATAAGGTTTGAATCAGAGTTTATCAGATTAAGTTTAATATCAAAACGTAAGTTCAGATTAAAAGGTTTATTTTCAATAGTCCAAAAGAGTATATCAAAGGTTAAGAATTACAAGTTTATAGCAATAACCCATTTCAGAAGTTCCTGTCAAAAGTTCATTTAAATCAATCCTTTAATAATGGTTTTCATTGAAATGATATTACAAAATAGTTTTCATAAAAATGGTCTTCCAAAACTTTTAGTAACTTCCATTTCAAGTGGTATCGCTTCTTTTTAAAATAGCTTTTCTTAAACAATTTCATATGTAGTTTAATAAAGGTTCAAAATCCATTTGGTTCAGATAAGGATTTAACAGGTTAAGGTTTATACCAAAAATCAAATCAAAGTTTACAACAGATATATCAGGTTAAGGTTCAGAACAAGGTTCACAGATCAGATTCAATCAAGATTCACAAATTCAGGGTTCAGAACAAGAGATCAATCAGAGTTCAGGAAAAAGGGTCAGAATAAAAGAATCATAGCAGAGGTTCAAACAAAAGGTTCAAGACAAACAGATCACAACAAAGATTCACAACAGAAGGGAACATAGCAGTGGTATCGGAGATCCTAATAAAGAAAATGTAAAACTGAAAGAAAAGAGGATGAAAAACCCTTACTGAAAAAGGGCAGAATATCTGTACCTTATTAGCACAGCAGATAACAAACAAACACAGAACAAATGATCAGGACTTCTCCTTCTTCACACCTAAGGAAGAGGAAGACAGAATTACTAAAGTTTCTTATTCAGATTATTCCTTTTAGTTTATCTCTTCATTTTATGTACTTTCTATTTTTAGTAACTTTCCAGATTTAGTAAGTTCCCATAATTAGCAGGTTTCCAGAATTAACAGATATTATCATTTCAGATTAGGTTAAACCCTTATTCAAAGATTATTATGGAATAACAGTATATTTTATCAAGTTACAGAAGTTTAGGGTTAATTATGATAATTATACAATGTTTAGGGTTTTAAATGTAACTTCATTAATTTCCAAGGTCATTTGTGAAAATACTTTAAGTTACAGAATTATATGCTCATTTTATTCAGAATTACATTTTATTTCCTTAAGTTTCACAATTTACAGATTACACCCCTTTAGTTATATAATTTACAAAACCAACCTTATAATTACATATTTTACAAATTAAACCCTACAATATCCATATTTACCAAACAAACATATTATATTTCATAATTATAGAATATATCATCAGAACTTAGTACATTACAGATTAGACCCCTCAGAATTCAGAATTTACATATTTAGTCCTTTAAGTTTACAAAACATATATATTAAGTCATAATTTCATAACAATTACATAATTAGCCCATAAATCCTCCAAATTACACAATAACCTTTTTATATCAGTATTAACTCAAAATAACCTCAAGATTTCAGATTTACACTTTTAGTCCCTCTCTTTTATTTAATTTCCATTCGTACCCTTTAATATCCATTTAATTCATTATATTGAAATATTTACACTTAGGACCCCAAGGTTATATTTTTCCCACATTCTTACAGATGTATATGACCTTACAAAAATACCCACGAGTTTCAGAAACTTACAAAACAGCCCCTCACATTTTTACTTTCCATTCGCTAATTACCTAAACTAAACAAAACCCTAATATAAATTCCCAATCATTACACCATCATCAATAAAAACCTTAAACTTTAATTAATGATCAGCTTCCATGCCAAAACCCTAACCCTAGGTCGATTTCTTTAGGGTTTCCATTTTATTTATTTCGTTTCTATATTTTTCATAAATCCGGTTTTAAAATTAATTCCACTACGAATTATATAGGCCTCTAAAACTAGAACCACTATTTTTCCCAGATTATATGGATTATATAGAGCTCAGAAAAATTAAGCCTCACACCCAGAAAATTCATACATAATTATTTATAGTTTTAACACGTTTTTAAGGTTTAATTCGCAAACAATTCATGGAGCATGCATGGTTCATGTTTATCATTTTATTTGAGACTTATATGATATAGGGGACGTGAGAAAAATACCAGACCCAATATAGAACGCGTAGAATAGGCTGGACGAAATTACACCTCTCAGATTGAATAAAATGACACCAAAATTCCCACGAGCACAAACGCGACCAACACACCTTGTAATCATTTTTCACAGATCATATGTGATATGAGGAACTCAGGAAAAATGGAAAATGAATTATACAAGGGTCGTACGAATTAAAATGGAATTTACCTCACTTTTGAACAAAAATTCGACACCAATGAATTTAGGCCTTTATAATTCGAATGACTATTTTTCTTGGCTTCCTAGCAATAGATTGAACTCAGAAAAATTGCTTTTGGACCTCCAAAAATTCGTATGAAGGAATGATGAATTATTTGTGTTTGTGTTTTCTCGGCAATATTGAAATAGGAAGAAATATTGTGAAATAATTATATAGGATATAATGTACTGATTTTAAGGAAGGGATCACATAAATTTCGGTCCAAATTAGCTAACCAAATCAGGTTTTTAATTTAATTGATCTTATCCCCTTTTTACTTGTATTTATCTAACTTTTAAATACATTTTATATAAACCGAAATTAATTAAATGTATATAAAATCGGTTTTTAAACTTTGTAAGGTATAAAATAATTATTTTGGACATGAAAAATTATTAGTAGACTTGTCTTAAATTTTATTGTAATTTATATGTAGTTTATTTGACATAATTCGGATTTATTTAGTACTTATAATGGCTTGTAATTAAATTCTTAAGTAGTGAGGACATTTTGGTCATTTTACATGTTATCTGAATTTCAGGTATTACAACTTCTTCCCCACTAACAAAAAAATTTCATCCTCGAAATTTGCAGAAAGCAGAACGAAAAGAGAGCAGAAAACAAAGCAAAGACATAACAGACTAAGACGAGAATTGTGGCGAAACGAAACAGGAACACAACTGACGGTGAACAGACACATGAAAGATTTGTTTCTCATAACTTGAACTTGCAGATTCCAAAATTGTTTCAGGTCCTCGGTACAGACATAACATACTGAATCCAGATCAGAAGGATAACATACCAATGTAGTAGATGAAAATCATATTCTCTCGGAAGAGACAAAGAAATACATAAAGTTTTGACGGATATGCCGTTCACAGACATTGATTAGACAAATCAGATTAGAGCGTACAGAAATAGATTATTGATAACAAAACTTAAAATTATTATCAGAAGCTCAGGGGTCAGCAGAATGCGCGACGAGGTTCCAGACGTATCAATTTACAGAACGGTGAAAGCAGATTACGCGTACAGTCAGAATGAACTTACAGTCTCACTAATGGAGATAATCCCACCAGTTATCAGAATTTCTAAAGTTCTAAGGCACTTCTCGAAATATCCTATGCCCACAACAAGTGCACGTTATATGATGTAAGTATTATCACGTTGGCCAGACGTCATAATACTGGCATCATATAAATATGCCCTCATGATGGTCATACTTATCTCAAGTCGTGAACAGAACAAACTTATCCTAATCCACCTAGTCTTCCTACGGTCTCAGAGGTCATCAGAATCAAATGCCATAACTAAGAGGAGAACAAACTACTCGAAAGAGTTAATGGAAGTTCCAGAATGTCTATCAGAATTTGGTACATCAGATCATCCATCATTCGTCAAATTTCAGATAACAAAACCATCATCCGACATACGCAGAATGAACACAGAGCGGAATTACTGATAAAGAACTTAAATCATTCAAAGGATTTATCCTCAGGTACAGATTTTTAAATAGGTCGAGTGGAAGTGAATCACATCATCCATAGCTTCATCCGCCACAGAATTTATTCGCTTCAGAATTTTCTTTTATTCAAGGTCATGATCTCAGTTTCCATTCTCAAGTCTGCTTCTGCTCTCAATTCATCTTAGTACAACTAAAATGGATAAAGAAGCAAGACTACGAGTCTTGGACAGGTCTACTTGCACAGTTCGGAATTCGCCAACTCAGATTGCTGTCGTCATCGGATGCTTGGTAGTGGTGTCTGCTACAATCTCTGAACGCCAATCGCATCTACTCTTCCAGAACAAAGGTCATTCCATTTAATACGAAGATGGTCTACATGTTTCCTCGTTCGTCTCAGGGCACAAACATGCTGTCATACTATGACAATTGTCCAGATACTCGTGAAAACATGATTCTTATTAGCCAATACTATTGGCATTATTTAAGACTCATAATGCTCACAATGAGTACGAAAACAGTTTTCATGAATCACTTCAGGGAAACTTCATATCTAAATCACATCACCCATCTTTACGAATAAAACTGAATTACTTTACGGAAGTTGCTCTCAGTTACTCATCTCCCTTCTCAGGAGTTCTTGTGGTTGCTTCTTCAGTCCTTCCAACATTAAATGAGGTTGTCTGATATAGAGTTCACAAGGATAGAATAATTTAATCATTTATACTCGGAAATGAAAAGTGATTACAGTGAGATTACGGTTAAGTTTACGATAGTTGATATGCAGACGCAAAATTTTCTCTTTCTTCTCTATAACTAATAGGGTATTTAAAGGGGACACTGAGGTGAAACAAAATCATATCTCATCAGTTTCTTCAATCTCTCACTTTTATAGCATCATGGTTCGCCAACCAAGTTCGGTTCAGAATCAATTCTACTTCTCCAACGGGAGGAAAACCCAAGAGTTTCATCAGAAAATGGCAGAAAATTTGTACAACAAGACTTTCAATGCCAACACTTTCTAGGGGTGGATACTAATAGGGTGTCCGGAGAATTTAACAATCAATTGAGATCAGGGTACATATTTCCATAGCAGTGTTAAGCTTAACAGCTTTAAACGGTTCAAGGTTATTATATCAAAAGTAGGGTGGAATAGATTGTTACATTTCAGATGCGGTAGTTTATGATAGTTGAAGAACCAGTCAATCAATAATCACAAGATCTCCAAAATCAAGTATATCAATAGTAAACAGATCCGCAGAACGTATATGGTCACTTAACCAGACGGATAGTTCATATGTTAGAGTCAAGTACATGGTTCAGTATAGTGTGGGGATAGGTACGCGAACAGTTCAAGGTGTTGGAGTTTTTGGTTTAGCTTTTTAGCATAAGTGACAGGTAGGGTGTACATCATCGGTAATATGAACATCGTATAATTGCAGAAGTGAGACTTATGAGATATCGGATATCAGCATCATATACTCAGTTAACAATTCCATACAGAGACGGTATTTGCATCAAATCCTTCCAAAGGAAAACTGATTGGCAATTAAGATTCATCATTCAAGGGAGGGAATCAACTTCTATATCCAAGGTAAAAAAAAATTACCAGAGTTCTTATAGGAGTGGTATGGATTTGCAAGATAGAAATAGTATCAGATGATACATTTATATTCAGCACGGTAATGAATTTATAGAAGGTGTCAACCAAATTAGGGTTAAACGGCCTTCGGAATGGTCGGAAAGATATCAGACTGTTTATTAAACAGATCGGAAGTGAAGGTCAAAATCAGGTAATGGCAGCAAAAGTTTAACAATTGGTAATCATGTCAGGGGGTTCCAAAATTGTTTCAAACGCCAAAGGTGAGACATAGGAGGATAGTCGTCAATATTAAATGATTAAATCAATCAATCCTTATAAGGATAAAATCAAGGTTACTGTCAAAGAAAGACGGATCAATAAAGATAAATCTTATCGTTCGGAAATGAGAGGGAATGCATTTTTATACTCGTGGTCAAACGCCACAAAACTTCTCATGGGAACAGAGATGGTTAAGACAGAATCAAAAGATTCATAGGTAATTATCAGAAGCAAGAAACAAATAACAGAATGCATCAAGTGCATCATCATCATGGGGATTCTCAGATTGCCCAAAGAGGCATCAGAATGATTAACAGAAGGTTCAGAGGTCGGAGTTGAAATCGGAAGGCAAGGATCAAATAATGTCAGATAATTACTACGCAATTTCCAATGCTTCAGATTTTATTTAGGTTTCAATTTTTAGGTGGTGCAAGGCATAAGCTCTAAATTTCCAAATGTGATTTCAATAGTCTTTAGCCAAAAACAAGGCACGAATCAGAGTGGTGCGGAAGCAAGATGCTTAAGCAAATGACTTATGGTCTACCCATTCCTCACTGGTCAGAATTTAAGTTCCGATAGGGAAATCCTAAGGCAAATTCTCAAAGGTTGTCCTACGAGCGCCTACAATGGAAACTTAGTGACCCAGACTTCACAGGTCAAGGGTAAATGTATTACGAGTCGCAGCCTGTGAGCTTTGATACCATAAATTGTAACACCCCGACCCGACAAGGGTAAAGATATCACAATAATGGATTCATATCAGATCAAAACAGAGCATACATCTACAGTAATACAAAAATCTCAAAGGATTACAAATGAAATACTGAATCTACAAGGTTACAATGAAAGCTTTCAAAACTAATTCTAAAACATAATATCTTCTATCCAATTCTAGTCCAGAATAGCTACCAAGCCTTCTAAGTCCAGAGGTACACTCTCACTCATTCCCAGCTTCCTACTGAAACCTGCCGCAGGAAAAGAAATGCGGCTGAGCTACGAGAGCTCAGTGAACAGATATATAGATGACAGAAACAATAACAGATAACAATACAGAAACAAATCCGAAAAACAGATTATACAGATACTGAATTAAAGTGAAAGAATAGGAAAGGCATAAGGGTAAAAGAAAAGAAATGAGAAAGGGATAATGTACAAACCAGGTTTAGGGAAATACAAAAATCCATCATGAGCCCAGAGGTAACAGATGATATTATAACAGAGTAATCATATAATAATCCAGAGGGGATACCTCTCAAGTAACAGATAATATGAGGGGTGACCTCATGTATCAAATCGGAGTGATCAGCTCTCAGATATATGTGAAAGACGTGTATCACACACACCATCAGTCACCAGACATAATAACAAACATATAACATAAACAGATAACAGATAACAGATAACAGAGTCAGAACTAGGATGCATCCATGCGCCCCCTGTGGCCAGAAACTCCTTAACACACCAGATAAAATAAATCAGGGACGGGACAGGTCATCACTCTCCTGCCCTAGAGTCATGCCATCGGTGCATCAATGACATGGACATGAAACCCTCATGCCTAGTGATTGGCTCGGATATCAGACTGTGGTCAAGGTCAGATGTCATATAATAAATAGAGTCATATCTAAGGGTTCATGGCAGAAGGGTCATGTCAACAATTCAGAATAAGATAATAAGGTTTGAATAAGAGTTTATCAGATTAAGTTTAATATCAAAACGTAAGTTCAGATTAAAAGGTTTATTTTCAATAGTCCAAAAGAGTATATCAAAGGTTAAGAATTACAAGTTTATAGCAATAACCCATTTCATAAGTTCCTGTCAAAAGTTCATTTAAATCAATCCTTTAATAATGGTTTTCATTGAAATGATATTACAAAATAGTTTTCATAAAAATGGTCTTCCAAAACTTTTAGTAACTTCCATTTCAAGTGGTATCGCTTCTTTTTAAAATAGCTTTTCTTAAACAGTTTCATATGTAGTTTAATAAAGGTTCAAAATCCATTAGGTTCAGATAAGAATTTAACAGGTTAAGGTTTATACCAAAAATCAAATCAAAGTTTACAACAGATATATCAAGTTAAGGTTCAGAACAAGGTTCACAGATCAGATTCAATCAAGATTCACAAATTCAGGGTTCAGAACAAGAGATCAATCAGAGTTCAGGAAAAAGGGTCAGAATAAAAGAATCATAGCAGAGGTTCAAACAAAAGGTTCAAGACAAACAGATCACAACAAAGATTCACAACAGAAGGGAACATAGCAGTGGTATCGGAGATCCTAATAAAGAAAATGTAAAACTGAAAGAAAAGGGGATGAAAAACCCTTACTGAAAAAGGGCAGAATATCTGTACCTTATTAGGACAGCAGATAACAAACAAACACAGAACATATGATCAGGACTTCTCCTTCTTCACACCTAAGGAAGAGGAAGACAGAATTACTAAAGTTTCTTACTCAGATTATTCCTTTTAGTTTATCTCTTCATTTTATGTACTTTCTATTTTTAGTAACTTTCCAGATTTAGTAAGTTCCCATAATTAGCAGGTTTCCAGAATTAACAGATATTATCATTTCAGATTAGGTTAAACCCTTCTTCAAAGATTATTATGGAATAACAGTATATTTTATCAAGTTACAGAAGTTTAGGGTTAATTATGACAATTATACAATGTTTAGGGTTTTAAATGTAACATCATTAATTTCCAAGGTCATTTGTGAAAATACTTTAAGTTACAGAATTATATGCTCATTTTATTCAGAATTACATTTTATTTCCTTAAGTTTCATAATTTACAGATTACACCCCTTTAGTTATATAATTTACAAAACCAACCTTATAATTACATATTTTACAAATTAAACCCTACAATATCCATATTTACCAAACAAACATATTATATTTCATAATTATAGAATATATCATCAGAACTTAGTACATTACAGATTAGACCCCTCAGAATTTAGAATTTACATATTTAGTCCTTTAAGTTTACAAAACATATATATTAAGTCATAATTTCATAACAATTACATAATTAGCCCATAAATCCTCCAAATTACACAATAACCTTTTTATATCAGTATTAACTCAAAATAACCTCAAGATTTCAGATTTACACTTTTAGTCCCTCTCTTTTATTTAATTTCCATTCGTACCCTTTAATATCCATTTAATTCATTATATTGAAATATTTACACTTAGGACCCCAAGGTTATATTTTTCCCACATTCTTACAGATGTATATGACCTTACAAAAATACCCACGAGTTTCAGAAACTTACAAAACAGCCCCTCACATTTTTTACTTTCCATTCGCTAATTACCTAAACTAAACAAAACCCTAATATAAATTCCCAATCATTACACCATCATCAATAACAACCTTAAACTGTAATTAATGATCAGCTTCCATGCCAAAACCCTAACCCTAGGTCGATTTCTTTAGGGTTTCCATTTTATTTATTTCTTTTCTATATTTTTCATAAATCCGGTTTTAAAATTAATTCCACTACGAATTATATAGACCTCTAAAACTAGAACCACTATTTTTCCCAGATTATATGGATTATATAGAGCTCAGAAAAATTAAGGCTCACACCCAAAAAATTCATACATAATTATTTAGAGTTTTAACACGTTTTTAAGGTTTAATTCGTAAATAATTCATGGAGCATGCATGGTTCATGTTTATCTTTTTATTTGAGACTTATATGATATAGGGGACGTGAGAAAAATACCAGACCCAATATAGAACGCGTTGAATAGGCTGGACGAAATTACACCTCTCGGATTGAATAAAATGACACCAAAATTCCCACGAGCACAAACGCGACCAACACACCTTGTAATTATTTTTCGCAGATCATATGTGATATGAGGAACTCAGGAAAAATGGAAAATGAATTATACAAGGGTCGTACGAATTAAAATGGAATTTACCTCACTTTTGAACAAAAATTCGACACCAATGAATTTAGGCCTTTATAATTCGAATGACTATTTTTCTTGGCTTCCTAGAAATAGATTGAACTCAGAAAAATTGCTTTTGGACCTCCAGAAATTCGTATGAAGGAATGATGAATTATTTGTGTTTGTGTTTTCTCGGAAATATTGAAATAGGAAGAAATATTGTGAAATAATTATATAGGATATAATGTACTGATTTTAAGGAAGGGATCACATAAATTTCGGTCCAAATTAGCTAACCAAATCAGGTTTTTAATTTAATTGATCTTATCCCCCTTTTTACTTGTATTTATCTAACTTTTAAATACATTTTATATAAACCGAAATTAATTAAATGTATATAAAATCAGTTTTTAAACTTTGTAAGGTATAAAATAATTATTTTGGACATGAAAAATTATTAGTAGACTTGTCATAAATTTTATTGTAATTTATATGTAGTTTATTTGACATAATTCGGATTTATTTAGTACTTATAATAGCTTGTAATTAAATTCTTAAGTAGTGAGGACATTTTGGTCATTTTACATGTTATCTGAATTTCAGGTATTACACCGTCAAACCACAGTGACCATTTATGTAATTAACTCATTTTTTATAAATAAACTTTCAAAATGAACGTTTAACATACAAAATAACTTTTTAAAACTAACTTAATTTTTTTAATAATCTACGCAACAAATTGTGCGACAGCAAACTGATCTAAGAATAGGTTTGTAGGTCACGACTAAATCTCAAACACACACTCGTTAATACAAATAAGAACTCGTACTACTACTATATTAAGCTACGTATGAAGAGATGAATAATCTAATAAGCACTACTAAATAAGATAAGAGAATAAGCAGAAGAATGAGAAGAAGAATGGTCGGCTTTCAATATATCGAATGTTACTCGAACAAAGCTTACGCATACAACATGAAAAACCAACAATATGAATGACTCCCATGCCTTCTATTTATAGGCATTGGGAGGGGAATAATTCTTAGGAATATTCCCTTACATGTGATAAGGATAGATTAAATAACATCAACAGCATAGTGTGAAGACTTTCTCAAATCCTAACCCAGACCGTTCTGAACCGGATTCCCCCGAAAGGGATTACACGGACACACCGAAGTGTACCCACGATTCAGTGAGTCACTGGAGATCACCCCACGACTGTAGACCGTTTGGAGCAAAACACTAAGCGTAACCCACAAGGAGTTACCGAAGTGACCTGCTAACAGAGTTGTTTGATGTTGCTCTGGCAGGATTTCCATTCAATCATTGATAATCACAATTGTGACTTTTCTCATGAATGTTCTTGGCAGATTGCTGAGATCTGCGAAGGACACTTTCTTAATTTTACATCTGCTGCTCATGATGTAGAACAACAGAGTAATACTAAGTGTACCTAAGAGATCTTTTATGAATCTCATGGCTCTAGACTCAATCAGTGCACATTTGTTTGGTCATCGGAGGCATGGAGCAGATTGCCTCCTTTTCAATATCAACACTCTCGTAATGAGAGGTCGATAGATTATGAAGGGTTCTCCGTGTGAATGAAACAAATGTCTTTTGAGAGACACTTGAGTGGCTAAGAAGGTTTATTAGTGCGTCACTGGGTCCATGACGTCTTTAGTCTTCAATACCGGTGATGCTCATCAACCAGTAGATTATGAATTGAACCTGGTGTCTGCCCTAAGGTTGAACAAATGGAGGGCTATTTCTTTTCACCCTTTTCTTTGCTTTTCTTTTTAATTCTTCAACCCCTTCTTTCTCCGTTCATTCATTTTCTCCTTTTTATATCATACCTAGGACTTTCTAGTTCTAAACTATTTGTATTGTCCTTGGGTAGATCCCTCCGGCTCTGGCGGATCATAGGACGGTTTTCCCTAACCTTAGTCACCTTATAACTCCATGACTATCCTAATGATGCCATAAACCAAAACCATTGAAAATCTCTCAAAGTGTCGATAATTGTAAAGACATTTTGTTGACACCTTGAGAGTTTGATGATTTTCAGAAGTACTCCCCCTTAACATGTGCGCATAAGTAATGAATTTTGAAATTTGCACATGCCGGAAAGAGTTGGCACTTTTGAATTGATTGACTTTCAATGAACCTGATCGTTGCGAGACACGCTTACATCACCAGTTAGACTGGCTTGAAATTATTACCCGTCCAGATCAGATTCAAAGATTATCGCTCGAAATCGGTACATTCTACTCAGACACGTCCTTTGCGAGACACGCTTACATCACCAGATAAACTGGCTTGAAATTATTACCCGTCCGGGACATGTCCTTTCGACTACTGACTTTCCTATTCGTCAATTCGAGGGTCAATTCTGAGTTTGAGCACACGAGATTCCAGCAAATGATACATCATATTTTAATCATCTTTTTCTTCTCCCCCTCAAAAATAGCATACTCATGATGTTTTTGGAAAACGTTTATGATTAAAATATGTTGTTTTTTAGTTTTAGGGAAGAATTTCAAGAACAGTTATAATTCTTTGAACAAAGATTATATTTTCAAATACTCCCCCTTAACAAGGGAATATTTGTCCTTATGAGCAGAATGTTTGAAAAACATTGGAAAACATTCTGATTTTTATTCTGCTCATAAGTAAGAAGCTTTCGCTCCTTTTTCAGGATTGAGGCACTGAAGCGTACCTCAGGGTCCTTTCTTTAAGGTCCGGGTTGTACACTGTTATGTGTGCACAAACCGTAATGTACAGGCCAATTTAGGGAAAGAAGAATGATATGATGAAATTTGAGAATTGATTCTTACATCATCCACCTTTACCAAAAGTTGTGAACACTGGGTCAGTTCGCTGAAATAGTCTGATGGCGAATGGCGGACGACCCCCAACATAGCTCTCTAGCCTCCTCATCTGATCCCTATGGTATAACCGTTCTTCCATCTTCCGAATAAATTCCTTGACTTGTCGCAGCTCCTTTGAATTCCATCTTCTCGATTTTTCCAACATCGAATCTCGAACTCTATTGGCTAGCCCATCACGTACACTCTTTAATGTATCGTCGCAAAATTTATGAATTTCATTGAGTGCCATGAAACGATGAAAATCAGTTGTGCTTCTGTAGACGAACCCAAAGGTTGGACGATGTAGCATGGTGTACTGAGGGTCCTTTTTGCTGTTTAGAAGAAACTGTGGTTCAACAAGGTTAAGCTGAGTCTGATAACTTTCCACACCAAGCTGGAGATCTTCTACACGTTCTTTGATGATGGTTCTCCTGATGTAATGATAGAGGGAAGTACTAAGTGCATATCGAAGCTCGTTGGTCAGATGCTGCAATTTGCCTTGGACCTTCATCAGATACATGTCTTCGATATCATTAAGATTTAGATCAGGAAAATCCGCCTCAGAGAATTTGTAAAGATTGTTATCGATTCTTCTGACTGTGATCTCTTCTAGGAATATATAATCGCATCTTCTGGATCCGCTTACGTTGATGACGGCTAATATTCTGAGATCACTGTAAACTGGTTCTTTTGATTTCTGGAGGGCAAGTTTGTACTTATACCAGGTTTGTCTTTTAGAGTACCAGTGATGAATCCCCAGTTCTGCATCACGATCATATTTGACGAGCTTTTTAACAAACAGATGTCTGTTAATAGCTGCTTCTTCAATGGCTGATTGTGTGTAATGAGCGGCTGGTGTGAAAGTGATAGATGTAGCGTACTTTGTCGTCCCTTGAGCTCCATTCTTTAGAAGTTCCAGATCTTTGTTGAAGAACATTTGAAAGGGAATTTCCGAGTGATGATGTCTTCGTATCACGGTCAGTGGCTTGGTCCAATCAGTGATGAATGGTTGATTCTTGCCAACTTTCCTGACGACGTCTGGACTAGCCCAGTCGAAGTCACTTGACATTGCCCGTGCAATGTTTTCAAGGTGATATTCGAGTTCTGCTGCGCTATTGGATTTGTTTTTCAGAAGAAGGAAAGCATCATTCTTGATCCGACGAAGTTCTTTTTTGGTCATCTTCTTAATGTTAAGACTTCTCTTAATCTCTTGAGTTACAGCAAAGGTGCTGTCTTCAACTCGAGAAGCTTCGTCAATCTGAACTTGAGCACTTGCTAAATGATCGAACCAGTCATTTCCTAGCTCATCCATATCATTATCCAGCCATGTGACAACAGCTGGTCCAGTAGATGACTTTTTGCTGTGTGAAGGCTTGGACTTGGATGGCTTTGATTTTGGTGATGATGATGGTGAATGAGGTTGATCATCTTGTGGCTGGAATTCCATATCTTCAGTTGTAAACTGCTCATGATGATGTTCGGTTTCAGTGGGACCAGAGGATTGATGTTTAGGAGGTTGAGATGATGGTTTGTGTCCAGTTGGCTCCTTAATGTGAATCCCTAACCCGCCTTTGTGTTTCTTTTGTTCGGGTTTAGGGTCCTGATCATCCTCATCATCCTCTCGAATTCGTTTTCCTTTGTCGGCAGTTTCCTTGCATGATTTCTTCTCAATATGTGCTTTAAGAGCTGCCATCAGGTTAATTTCTTCGTGAGAAGGAGAGGTGATTTCAAAGAGTCGATCGAGAAGCACAAGCTCAATATATTCAGTGGTGAGTTCTGGAAGTGGTTTGGAGTGGGAAGAAGAAGAGACAGCTTCTTTGATCTTTTCGTCAAGTTGTGCATCAATGTGTTCATTTATGTTTTGCTGAAGATCAGGAAGAAATTGCTTAACAAATTTCTTTGCCTTGCGTGTCATATGATCTTTGATGTTGAAACCAAGGAATTCATCTATCTACTTCTTGCTTTCCTGCATTTCTTCCATTTGTTGAGACAACTTCTTGACTAAGTCTTCCATTTCAGCCAATTTAGTTGTAGCTTGGTTGTCTCGTTGTGCTTGTGCTCTCTTTACTGTCCTTTTGAGTTTCTTTGCTGCAGGAGTCACAACCTCAACTTTCGTAACATGGACGATTCTTCTCTTGCTCTTTCCTTTGTAGGCCTTAAGAATATCTTCAGAAACTGATGCTTTTGATTTTGATTTTGGTGATGAAGATCGCGAAGATGATGGAGTGAGAGAAGGGATTAGTTCATCAGATTTAGTAGTTGATTCCTTTTGAGGTGAGGGTGGAGGTGTTGGATTCTTAGGCGGTGATCCAGGAGGTGTCTTGGGTGAAGAAGCAGTCGAGGACTGAATTGGTGGTTGTTCTTGCTGCTGTTGTGGGTTATGAACGACCATAGCCAGTTTAGATTCGTTTGTGTCCTTTGGAGGGGAAGGAGGAGGTGTTGGAGTGTGAGAACGAAGGTAGCTATCTGCTTCCAGGTTATCTTGAGCCTCCTCCTTACGTTTCCTTTCTTCTTCCTGTTTAGCTGCTTCCTCAAGATCTTTGGCTGCTTTAGTTGTTTGGTCTCCCAGAATGTCTTTTTCTTCTTCTAAGTTCCAATCTTCATTATCATCATTACGTGTTTGTTCCTCGGGATTGTCATCAAACATAGAATCAGAAATATCCTTATCAGATAAAACAATGTTGCTATCCTGATCTTTTTCTTTTTCCTCCTGAGTTGGTGCTCCCAAGTCGGGTTGATTAACCGAACTTGTTTGTTGTGAAGAGACCTTTGTTGATTCAGCTCCAGACCCACCGGGTTGATTAACCGGATCATCTTGGGTCACGGCTTCTTTAGGAACAGTTTGTGATCCTCCAACTCCATGTGTTCTTTCATACTCCATCTGTTGTTCCAATACTCTCTTTGCTCTACGCTCTTCATCTTCTTTTAATGATTTGAGACTTTGTTTTTTAGCATTCTCCTTAGAGATCTTATTGTGAAATTCAGCTTCTTCTTCAGTCATAAAGACGTGTTCTTCTTCAGATTCAGATGATTCAGAGTTAGATTCTTTATCTTCATCAACGATTCTATTCGGTTCAGGCTTTGGCTGTGGTTTACTGGGTACTCTTCTCTTGATGAATGTTGTTCTTGGATGTTTTTCTTTTGGTTTAGAGACACTTGAGGCACTTCCTGTCTTTGCCTTACCTTTTGAATGAGTCTTTGAAGATCTAGATTCTTCAACCATCTTGGCAAGACCCACACGACGTTCTTGGTATGCTTTGTCGTAATCATGATAAGCTTTTGTTTCTTTGACCTCATCAGGCATCAAAAATTCTGGCAACCTTGAACCTTGCTTTCGCGTGCTTTCTTTTGGGAAATAAACTTTACCCAATGTTTTATCCATACTATACTCATGAACTTCTTGATCTGTAGGACGCTTATCAAGGTCTTCATGTTGATCAAGTAGATAGCTGAGAAGAACTTTGGTGAATCGAACAAATGGGATTTTCTTGAAAATTTTACGCTGTAAGTACATTATGTCATCCCAAATAAGAGCAGCAAAGTCAATAGGTTCTTGGTTTAGAAATCCCCACAAGACTTGAAGATGAGACAGTCTTGGATGCTCAAACCCACTATCTCTTCCAGTTATTGAATGTGTTATAATGAAGAAGACAGTCCTCCAGGGTTGAGGGATGTATCTAGCATTAACTTTGGAGATCGTGGTTAATGGTGTATCAGGTTGAACATCATAACCAATATCTTCCAGGAATTGCATGACCTCAGACTCTGAAGGTGTTGGGTGGAATCGGTTAGCAGCTTCAGGTGCCTCTGGAAGTTTCAAGGCTTTTCTGAGTGTAGCAGGTGTAACTCTGATTTTCTTTCGATCCAGCGTGCAAGTAAAGTACTTTTCATCACTGCTCTTAGTGAAGGTATCCCAGAATTGATGAATATATAATTCTGGAATGGTGTCTGAGCTGTCAAGAATATCCCTGCATTTGTGAGCTTTGAGAATCTCTACAGCAATCTGGCAACTTGGATCAGAACATTTGATCTTGTCCAATTCTACCCGTGAATTGTTCTTCCCTATTTCCAGAGTATACCCACGAGGAAAGACTTCTTCTTTGGTGAGAGCAGGAAGTGGTTGTTGTTGGGAAGATGCCATTTATGTGTTTCTGAATCAACAATCATATAAGAGTATACAGAATGCATGTTTGTTAGAAAAATTGTTAGCTTTTAAGAACAACACATAGCATTCTATTGTATTAATGATTGTTTGTTACATGCTTGGTCAAAGAATTTATCAAAAAACCAGCCAAATTCAATAAAATTTTGATTAACTTTGATAAGTATAAAGGATATACATAAGGAAATTGATCAAAATTTTATATCAGATCACAACTGCGATAAATTATGTCAACTGCGATAATTATTGTCAACTGCGATAATTATTGTCAACTGCGATAATTATGACAACTGCGATAATTCATTCAATCAAGATAAGTCTCTTAATTGAAATAATTATCCAACTGCGATAAGCATCTCAACTGCGATAAACATCCCAATTGCGATAATTAGCTCAACTGAGATAATTAGCCCAACTGCGATAATTATCCAACTGCGATAATTATCCAACTGCGATAATTATGACAATCACGATAATTAAGTCAATCAAGATAAAAATCTTAACTGCGATAATTATCCTAACTGCGATAATTATCCCAACTGCGATAACTTATCCCAACTGCGATAATTTTGGCCAACTTCGATAAACTCTTATACAAGAGTTTATGAGCACTTTTTGACGATGAACATTCAAATCTTTATCGTGATTCATTATGATTTGTGACCACAGATTTTCACAAACAATTTGTATGACTATTATGGGCATTTTGGCTAAGTTATAACAAAAACGAACCATAAATACACATAAATCAAACTGCTAGTGTTCTTGTTCTTGATAAACCCTAAAATGCAATCGATTCACCTAGAATGATACTGGGTACAATCCAATCATGGCATTATTCAATTAAACATCAAATAACATCTTTCCAACCAACGGATTATCCAATAACACTTTTACACAGTTTTCCCCAAATCGTTGCTTAAACCCTAAAATTCGATTAGACTAATTTGTGGTTTCTGAGGGTGATTAAGCATGCAATATAGGTTAACTATCATTGTAAGAGTCTTATCGTACAATCTTTTTCAACACAAACGCTCTAAAACAAAAATCCCCAAATTAACGCAAACCCTAGAGCTAATTTTTACAATTTAGATTATTCTAGCCGTTGGATTAAGAATCTGTTCAAAACCATCATTTATAATTACACAATAAACATAAGAGCACTCACAACAATCAAAGATCTTGTTCGGATTGGTGGATTGATTGTTGGCCGTCGATGATGGTGGGTGCGTGAATTTAATTTGATTGGTAAGAATTTCAGAGCAATAACTGCGATGGATGAGTTTAAATATCTAACATTTAACTTTGCAAATATTACATATTGAATCCCCTAACCTAGGTAACTTTGATCACTAGGTCCTAAACCACCATCATGCTAAACCTAAGTCTCATTTTTGACATTTAATGCACACAACTTTTCATCTTTATCATCTTATCACCAAATTTTTTTTTTTTTTTTTTTTTTTGAGAAACAACAATTTCTTAGAATATATGCAAGTACAATTTAAAACTTGTGATAAAAATTATCTCCCCCTCAACACGTGTTTTAAAAAATAAGTATAGACATTGTAAAAAATAAACACCGTGTTGGGTGAGGGATTGTACTTGCATTTTTTTTATTTTTTTTTTTTTTTTTTTATATATTTACAAAGATAGTTTTGGAAATGTTTGACTTGGTTATTTATTTTTAAGAAATTTTTCCAAATCGTTTGGCGTCAAACATCTCATACCAATCCGGTGAACCAGATCCACAAATCTTGCATGAGGCAAGGCTTTTGTGAATAGATCCGCCAGTTGGTGTTCAGTTCCCACAAAGTATAATTCAACAGTTCCCTTTTCCACGTGTTCCTTGATAAAATGATACCGGAGATCAATATGCTTGGACTTCGAATGCTGGACTGTGTTGCATGAAATGGCAATGGCACTCTTGGAGTCGCAATACATCGAAATCTTGTTGAATGTGTAACCGTAGTCCATTAGTTGTGATCTCATCCAGATGACTTGAGCACAACAAGCAGACATGGCTACATATTCAGATTCTGTTGAAGACATTGAGGTGCATTCTTGTTTCTTTGATTGCCAAGAGACGAGCTTGTCACCCAAGAATTGAACTCCCCCTGATGTACTCTTGCGTGTGTCTAAGCATCCTGCATGGTCAGCGTCTGAAAATGCAACAAGTTCAAACCCAGTATCCTTTGGATACCAGATCCCCAAATTAATGGTTCCCTTTATGTATCTAAGGATTCTTTTAACGGCTGACAAATGCCGTTCAGTCGGTCTAGACTGATATCGGGAGCAAAGATATGTGGCAAATACAACATCGGGTCTGCTAGCTGTGAGATACATGATCGAGCCAATGATACTACGATACTTCGTAGGATCAATGAGTGTCCCATGGATGTCAGCATCTAGCTTCGGGGATGAGGAGGACATTGGGGTATCATAGGTGTCACAGCTGGTCATACCATGCTTTTTCAGGAATTCCTGAGCATATTTTGACTGACTTAGAAATATACCACGGGGTGATTGATGAACTTGCAATCCTAGAAAGAAAGAAAGTTCTCCTGATTCTGGAATGGTTGGTGGTGGAGCAAATGGATTGAAGAATGCGTTCCCGTCATAATCTGATGGTGTGGAAACCTGATTAGAAGTGGGGGAAGAATCTTCAATTGCTGGTTGAGGTGTTGTGTCCATTGATGATGATAGTTCAGGTTGTGGTGCATCGGCAGCAACTACGGTAGAGGTAGATGCTGATGGATCAGGTGCTTGTGATATGACATGTTGAGCAGCGGAACTGGTGGAAGCATCTGATGCACTAGTAACACGAACGTCATCAAACATTGGTGCAAACAAATCTTCCAAATCCTTCCTGTTGAAAGGTAGGGGTGCAGCCGAAGATTCAGGGAAGTTAAGACGATTGTTTACGGGTTCCAAGCGGTCTTGCTCAGAAGCCATCTCAGTGAGTTCATCAAAATTAGCGTGTATAGTCTCTTGAATTTCCCCGGTCCGACGATTCCAAATTCGGTATCCCTTGGAGTTCTCACAGTATCCTACAAATATCCCAATATCTGCTTTAGCCTTAAGTTTACCAAGATCATCCTTATCATTCTTAGGATAACACAATGCTCCAAAGACGTGAAAATAGTTGATGTTTGGTTTTCTTCCTTGTATAAGCTCATATGGTGTTTTGCTGTGTCGTTTGTTGATCATGGCACGATTCTGAGTATAACAAGCAGTGTTGATAGCTTCAGCCCAAAGATAATCCGGTAATTGAGCATTGATCAACATAGTTCGAGCTGCTTCCACAAGCGTACGGTTGCGTCTTTCAACTACACCATTTTGTTCTGGAGTGCGAGCTATTGAAGTCTGATGAACAATACCCTATTTCTCAGTGAATTCCCGAATGATTTGATTCTTAAATTCAGTCTCGTTGTCTATTTTGATGATGCGGACGGTGTTGCAGACTTGAACTTGAATCTTGGTGAGAAACGTGATGAGGATAGAAGGAACTTGATCTTTAGTCCGAAGAAAATAGACCCAAGTCCATCGTGAGTAGTCATCCACGATTACCAAAATATACTTCTTCCCGTTAATACTCTGAACTCGCATCGGACCACACAAATCCATATGAAGCAGTTGTAGGACATGATCTGTGCTGTGTTCTGTTTTGGGAGGAAAATGAGCACGATGACTTTTCCCTTGTTCACACGCAGAACACAAGTGATCCTTGGCATATCTGAATTTAGGTAGACCGTCAACTAATTTCTTCTTGGCAAGGTCATTGATTGTTTTAAAATTGAGATGAGACAATCTTTTGTGCCATAACCAAGCCTTTGTGGGATGAGCCTTGGAGAGTAAAAAAATAGGAGTAGATGCTGTCATGCCTTCAAGTGAGATAGTATACAGACTGGTGCCACGTTTCCCTTTCATGAGATCGTTCCCTTGAAGATCACGAATAAAGCAAGTTTTCTCCCTGAATGCTACTTCCAAATCTCCATCGCAGAATTGTCACACGGAGAACAAATTATGACCAAGGCCTTCAACATAATACACACGGCTGATTTCGATGTTCCCATTAATGTAATCCCCATAGCCCATAATTGCAGCGAAGTGATCATTCCCGAATCTGACCGTTCCTATAAACTTGGCAATAAAGTTTTGAAGCAGTTTGAGATTGCCGGTCATGTGTCGGGAGCACCCGCTATCAACAATCCAAATGACGATTTGAATCACCTGCATCACAAACATTGGAAACAGGTGGAGATTTGATAACGGTTGGATCCGCTGGGTTAGTAACACAAGAGGTTAGTACTTTAGGTAACCATTTAAAACCAAAAGTGTTCTGTAACCAACGTTGCCAGGTCCAACTAGTCTCTGCCTTTTTCTTAATGTATGCACTAGGTGACTTTGTAGTCTTGGATTTGGGCTTTTCCATATTCTCTTCAGAAACATCTAGTGGGGGCATTCCTAAAATGGATTTTGCACTGGTTTTAAGCCTAGAGAAAGCACCACTATTTCGTTTCTTTCTCTTATTCAGCAAAGTTTTAGCAATACATTTTGTATGATCACCAGATAGTATGCTATTACGACAAAAAACACAAGTAGCATCAACCAAAACATCTTCATTAACATTTAAAGATTCAGCATTTGTTACATCAATCTTAGAACTAGACTCAGATAAGTGCAATTCTATTCCTGATGTTACATTTGTCTTATTCAAACTACTAACTGGAACTTCTTCAGACTGAGATAACTTCATCCTAGGTTTCTTGACTCTATTCTTCCTCTGTTTCTTGTGAGTCTTGGAATGGCTGACCTTAGGTGTGGTTTCTAGTCCTGTGGAAGTACAAGTAGCTGAATTAGTGGTTACTTCAGATGCTTGGGTATGTTCTTTGTTCACTACATACATCCCTGGGGCAATCTTATGAGTGTTTGTTTTGCCTGTGTCTAAAACTCTGATTTTCTTCTTCAAATCAATAATGATGTGTTGGAACTCTTGATTTTGAGAATCTAATTTTCGATTGAGGCGGACTGTGTCATTTCGGTTTTGAAGAATTTCATCCAGTTCCTTTTCATTTTCAAACAATTTAATTCTTAAAAAAGCTTTTGTTTCCTTAAACTTTTCAGGAACATGACTGTTTTGAAATGATAAAGATGCTATAAGATGTTGAAATTTAAGTTCAAATTCAACACTTTTTTTTTGACACCAGTCAAGCCGTTTTTGAAGATTAAAAGCTTTGTTTTCCACATCATTATTGAGCTGTCGAAGAATCTCATTCTCATGTTCCAGATTATCAATCTCCATACGCAACATCTTACTATCCACAGCATGATCATTCACAAGTACGGCATTAGCAGATTCATAGAGCGAATTCATAATCACAGACACTACGTCATAACACAAAACCTTTTCCAAGAGTCGATCATTTTCGGTTGCTAAAAATTTCCGTTGAAGTTTTTGACGTTGAATCTTGTCATCTTTAGCTTTGAAAATGGTTTGCATAGATGCTACTTCCGTTTGTAACTCCTCTTCCCATTTTGTTGCGCATTTCTTCAGATTTCTGACATGAGGAAGAATTTTCTTTTGAAGAATCTCTTTCTTTTCTTTTTGAACAGGAGAAAGAAAAGAAGAGACAGGAATTTGAGAACTAAACTCAATTTCATTCTCCAAAAGAGAAATGTCGTCCATAAATGTCTTAAAATATCGAAGAACCCGACATTTTGGAGGCATTTGTGGATCAGCAAGATCCTCTGTCAGACAATCTTTGAAATGTGCAGCAGTCGTGGGGACAGAAGTTATAGATGAAGGAGCACTTATGTTTGTGTATGTTAACGTTTGTTCTGGATGATCCTTGGGAGGGAAAATGATTTGCTCAAATGAGGTCGTGCATTATAATCATAATGTATCTTTGAAAATTTTGTTTGTGAATCTGATCGACCCTCAATCTTGTTTTTTAGAAAATCAGTTTCTTCATCAACAGAATACATAACAACACGTTGAAAGGTATCATCTAACAGAAATGTTGCATTGTATAACTTGGGATTGTCTTTGAGTGCTTTGTGTAAATTTCGGGGTGTGTCACTGCCAAGTGCAAAACTTACTCCTTTAGGACTCGGTTTCACAACATTCTTTTGAATTTGCGTTACAGAATTACCCGTTTTATACACAATGTTTTGAAATTCTTTGAGTTTGGTTTCCAAATCCAGAATTTGATCAAGATAGGAGTCAACACATTTCCTAGTGGCTTGCTTTTCTTCAAGAAGATCCTTCTGAGATGTGGAAAGTTCAGATTGAGTTTTTAACAACTCAGAAGTTAAAGCATCAATTTGTTTTTTTAATTCAAATTGATCTTTTTCTTTTTGTGAGAAAAGCTCAGCTTTGGCAACAGTTAGCTCACGTACTTGACTTTCTAAATTTTGAACCTTTACGTATTCTTGTTGAAAAGCTATTTCAAAACCTTTTTCACGTTTATCTTGTTTTAGATATCCTGAAAGTTGTTGTTGGTAGCACTCATTATCCTTTGTTAACAATGCAATTTTATCTTTGAGCTTCTGATTGATGTCATTGCATTTTTCTATTTGTGACTGGGTGGTCAATAACAAGGCCTGTAACTCCGAATCTTGATCATTCAAATGATCTTTTTGATCAATATGATCACAATGGTCATCATCAATGAGATCATCAAACAAAACAACGGTTTTATCATCATCAAATGATACAACCGTGTTAATTTGATCATCAGATGGTGATGAAAATGAATCATGTTGGTCAAAAATTTCATTTGTAGATGAAGATACAGATGGTGACGCAATTTCATGTATGAGACATGTAGAATCAGGTACCTGAGAAAGACCATCGGTATCATAGACCGGGCCTGACTCGGACATATTCATTTCTTGCATATTAGCCATAAGCATGACTGCAGCATTTGCCTCTAGATCCTCCATTTCATCATCTGATTCCACATTAGCCATAAAATTTTGATCATTCTGAGTCAACCTTCCAGCAGCCTTTTCATCTTTGAGTGCCATCAGAAGAGCCTCTTTGTGATAAGCACTGCCCATTGTTCTTGGCTTTGGACAAGCGTTTGCCATGTGACCGTTCCCCCCACAATTGTAGCATGTGATAGACGTATTAGCAATGCCTTTCTGACCATTCCCAACATTCGAATTTCCTCTCTGAACATTCCCCATACTGTTTCTGTTTGCCCCTGCAGTATTGACCCTATTTCCTCCTGACTGAACCCTTTGAGTACCATATCCACGATTTCCTGAACCATATCTGCCTGAAAACCTGTTTTGAATTTCAACTCTGCCATCATGAACAACTTCCTGATTCCTGGTATTTGAAGATGAACGAAGACGGTTGTTGGATTTGGTGAATCTTCCAAATGCGTTAGCAATCAATCCAAATGCTTCATTAAGAGAGTTGAAAGCATCCTCTTCTTCATCATAATCTGCATTTGAGTACAGCATTGAATCGGTGTTGTTGTATGGAACCAGCTGGTTATCAGAGTATGGTTGTGGTGCTTCATAAGGAATGATTTGATTATGAGGTTGGGGTGGAGGACTTGGTTGAAACGATGAGTGGCCAAATTCCTGGTGTGGTAAAGAGAAGTTAGATTGAGCAACGAGAGCAAGTGAGTTTGATGTTGGTGCGGGTGTGAAACCTCCTCGTGCTGCAATTTCTTTAACCACTTCTGATTGATGTTGTCTGAGGTAATCATACATGAGTCCATATTTGACATCACCAATTTTCTTTGTCTGCCTTACAAAAGTTGCATACTTTTGCCATTCAGGACCAAGACATCCAAGGAATTTTGAGTTGACAGCAATCTTTGGTAACTTTATATCATGACGATCAAGGTCATTGATAATGTTGGTGAAACGGTGATAGTAAGATTCAATGGTTTCCCCTGGTTCCATGATGAAGTGGGTGTACTCCATATACAATTTAGACTCAAGATCTTCCTGGTTTAACTCTGTTCCTTCCATGAGAAGATGAACATGTTCCCACATATCTTTGGCTGTCTTTTGAGCATCAATACTTCGATAGATAGGATTGGGAATCCCTTGAAGTATGAAAGACATAGCCAATTGGTTTGCTTCTTGTTGTAATGTTTGCTCAGTTGTGTAATTTGCAACAGGAATGGGAGTGGTTGTTTCTTCTCTCTCTGTAGTTGCTGGAACAACAGTAGCTGGAATAGGATAGGGTCCTTCTTCAATAACTTTCTTGAGATAGATACCATGAGGTTTTTTCAGTTCAACGAATCTGAGGAATCTACTAGCCCATTGCACGTAGTTACCCGGAGTTAACATTGGTGGAGTTTCTTGACTTCCAGCTTCATGACGTGATTGCTGACTACTAATTGCCTCACAGATCTTGTTAAACCAATGAGGTTCTCTGGAGTAGGATGAATAATTCTGCAGTTGTTGATTCTGTTGCATGATCTGTTGTGGGGACACTTGTGGTGGAGAGAGAAATTGATGTTGTTGTACGAATGCTTGTTGTTGTTGATACTGAGGGTGAAATTGCTGTTGTTGTTGTGGATGTTGCTGTAGCTGGTAGTAGTAATTGAAATGAGGTGGTTGAGACATATCTGGATCTTTTAAGATAATTAAGATATGTGTTGATGATGTAGGTTAAGTTGGTTTAGAAATCTAGAGATTTTGTTCAAATGCGATAAAGTACTGTTCACCAAATGCGATAGGGCAATACACCAACTGCGATAACCAAGTGCGATAACAGTTCACCAAGTGCGATAAGATCAGTTCACCAAATGCGATAAGGACAATATACCAAGTGCGATAACCTTCAATAGCGATAACGAAGTAGAAAGTGCGATAAAACTATCAAGTGCGATAAATAATGACAAGTTAAATATGTTATCTTAAAGTGCGATAATTTATTGCAAACTGCGATAAAATATCCAACAGCGATAAGATAATATATCAAACTGCGATGATTTATGGCAAGTGCGATAGATTTATCACAAATCCAAGTTCGATAAATTCTCAACTCTTGTACAAGAGAAGAGAAGCAACTAAGTCGAAGTATTACTACTTTCTAATACAAGAAAGTCTAATACTGAGTCCCAAATGCGATAATTGAAGATTTCCTAAATGCGATGAAACCCTAATCTTTCTTGATTCAAACTGCGATAAAACCCTTAGTTATCTGGATTGCAACTGCGATAAAACCCTTCAACTGCGATGAAACCCTAACTTGTCGAAGTTCACTCAGAAACCAAAACTAGCACTTTTCATCAACTTTTCCAATACGCTAATAATACGGATTACACTAAATCGTCTAGATAACCAATAAACTCGATTGTTTTTGACCTTAAACGATTAGTAATCAAAAGATTTAATGAAGATTAAGCTATCTTAACGTAGAAAATATGAAAAAAACGATGATGATGAGTGAAATTTTGACGAGATCCAAGCTATTTTCAACAAAAACGAGAATTTTCACGTTAAGTTGTGAACAAAACTTTTCGAAAACTATAAAACCAACGTAATTAACACTACTAATGATTCAAACACACAATCCTAATTATCCCTAGGCGAATGATACCACTTGTAGGTCACGACTAAATCTCAAACACACACTCGTTAATACAAATAAGAACTCGTACTACTACTATATTAAGCTACGTATGAAGAGATGAATAATCTAATAAGCACTACTAAATAAGATAAGAGAATAAGCAGAAGAATGAGAAGAAGAATGGTCGGCTTTCAATATATCGAATGTTACTCGAACAAAGCTTACGCATACAACATGAAAAACCAACAATATGAATGACTCCCATGCCTTCTATTTATAGGCATTGGGAGGGGAATAATTCTTAGGAATATTCCCTTACATGTGATAAGGATAGATTAAATAACATGACCGGTCCAAGGACTACTATTGAACCAGTCCATAAATACAAACAATATAGTCCTAATCGTACAACATTAAATCTATATGAACAAGACTTGTATTTAATTAAAACATGTTCCTAACAAGGTTAAATTTTATAACCGAAAACTTAGCTATAATATTAGCAAAACTCATATTAAAGTTACATGCGAAAACTAAAAAACTCCGTAGAGCCATGCAAAATCAATCTACCAACAAGCCATGCATAAGTGATGCGAAAATAAAACTTTGTCAAACAAAAAACGGATATATCATAATCAAAATGCCTCGCCGCAACGCATGAGCTATTTCTCTCGTTCAGTACTATATATTAAATAGAGTATATTCTTTTGGTTAAATCTGTTTAAACAAGACACGTGTAACAATTTATGATTTTTTTATTGAATTTTCTTAGGTTTATTATAACTAAAGTATAAAGATCAGGTATTGTTCACCATAGACTTATTTGTAGGTCACTGTAGATCTACAGTTCTATAGGAACTTTGTGAGGGAGGCTACAGTAAAATCTACAGTAACCGGGCTATAAAAGTACTCTCCTCTCACACCAGTCTCTTCTTGAAGCATCTTTTCAAGATCTATGAATCTCACCCAATTCCCATATTCTTTTTCTTGAAACTTCTTCCTTACACACACATAACAATCAATAAATACACACACTTTCTAGCCGGCGGTTCACCTTTTTTTTCCAGCCGTTTCAACCCTGCCAACGAAACCCACCACTAGAGATGAAGAAGAAGATTCAAGATTTTTGTGTAAAAGATTTTAGAGATATTTGTGAAAGAATCAAGATGTGTCTTTGTTGTACATGTACCAGAATCGATTGGCAGCAACATGTAAGTTTTAATTATTTTGAACTTTTTTTTGTCTAGTTATAATCTAGATTTTTATAGGGTTTCAGGATTTTGGTTCTTATACACAAGAATTTAGGGGTTTGGCTTTTAGATTGTTTGCAGCAAGTTAGTTAAAAAAAAATAGGGGTTATGTAGAGCATTTTTGGTCATAGTAGTTTGTGGATGTTGAAGGATATGAGCTACTTTTGTATGTTTGGATTTAGGGTTTAGGAGTATTTTTTGGATTAAAGATTATAATTTGATGTTGTTTTTGTAAAAGAAATTGGTTGCACACCAAATGTTCCATGAAATGTCTAAGTAAAAATGTGACAAATGGTAATTTTCACGTTGTTAATTAATATTAAATGAGTATTATTTATTTTTAAGCTGTCCCACATACTGTAGCTTACAGTCACTACAGAAAAAGCATATTTTTGTTAGTAAACCTAAATTATTCTATTTCTGATAGTTACTGACAAGTCTCGTAATTAACTGAGAGCTTTCTCGCATTTTTCTGAAAAACAACCGCACGCGCGTACCGACAGCACAGTACACATGGTAACAGTCAAATAAATATATTTTTGAGTCAATAATAATATTTTATTACATTTCTGACAAAAACGTGGATAAAAACTCTATTTTACGTATACGTGTCCAAAAACGTCAAAACGGGACTTTACGGTCACGTTTAAGCTCAAACCGACACACGATACACCAACACGGAGTAAAATAAAATTATCCCTCCCCATATAGCACCATAACCGGCCAAGTGTTTACTACCCCATAAAATGACAAAACAAACTCACTAACTTCCTTTTAATCTTATAAATAATACACCTTACTCTAAATGTTACTACAAACATGTATGCTTATCCATTTACCCTCAAAATAATTTCCTTGATCATTTTACTCACTCTAACTCACGGCTCACTCAAATTTTACAAGATCCACACATTTTCTTTGAAGTTCAATCAATATAGAGTGTATATTCAAGCTTCACGGGTTATTTGGAACTTGGTTTGGGTAAATTTGGTGAAGTTTTGGGTGTTCTTGGTCTCTCATCTCCACGTTAATCTTCAAACTTTGTAAGGAATCATCAAATTTTTTTCATCTTGTTAATCTCTTGTTCATTTCGTGTCTAATGATGATTAAAAGTGTTAAAAGTATATATTTTGTTGATATGGAAAACTCTAGGGCTTGTGCTCTTATAAATAGTGCTCGACTTTTTTTTTGATATATGAACTAGTTTATAAATTTTTTGCTTGTGTAGTAAATCTTGTTACATATAGTGTTAGTTTGATGATACAAACACTAGTTACGATTTTTACGCGAAATTAAGCAATATATAGATTTTTGAGGACATATATATGGATCGGCCAACTATAAAATAAAAGATTATTGGGGTTTTGAAAAACATAAAATTTTGGCTCAAATGGTGAAATGGTGGAAAAATATAATTGAGTGCTTATTTGGAATAGATTGTTAAATAAGCCATAAGTTATAGAAAATAACTAGTAAAAATGAGAAAATAGGTTGACACACTTTATATGGGTCGAATAGACCTTATTTTAGTCACCTTTGAATATTTGACTAAGTAGCTTATTTATTTGAGCTTATATGATAAGTTTAAAGTTTATTAAGTAACTAATAATTACTAAGTTACTAAATAATGGACCAAACTAATTTTTGGACTTAAAAGCCCATGTAAAAACTGTTGGGCCGAGCCCATGGGTGAATTTTGTAGTTTTGACTTTTTGCCCAAACGGACCTAATGAGCGAGTAAAATGATTTCTAGAAACGCGTCGATATATATGTTTTAACTAAAAATGTGTTTTGGGCTAAAAATGGTTATTGGGCTTATTTCATGATTTTCGGCCCAATTAACAACTAAAATGACGAAAATGATTTTTGAAGTATTTTCCGACTCGCTATGGTTATTAATACTTAACGAAACGATAAATATAACGAAAACCAATGCTGCAAAAATCGTGAATCGGTAGTGTAGCGGTCGACCACCCTGCAGCGATTAATCGGCCAAGGCGGGATTAATCGGTGATTAATCGGATTGGCATTTTTGGCATGTTTTGGGTATTTCTGGAGACCAAACTAAATATCGTAACTGATTCCAAGCCTACTATGTTTCCAAACCTCAATAAAAGGCTCCAATTCTGATTATGAGGCTCACTGTGTGTTATAAGTGAAATAAACGATCCCCAAATTAAGTAGAATGCCTAAATTTTTATTTTTTTTTAAAGCTGACCGATACGGCTGATACGGCCAATTAATCGGCCGATACAGCCGATTTTTGGCCCATTTTTTGCCCAGACCGATTTTTTGACCGATATTCAAAATTCTACAATGTCGAAGGCCGATAAGCGATATATCGGCGATTAATCAGCAGATACAACCGATTTTTGCAACATTGACGAAAACTATTTTTGGACTTGTTTTGAGACGTTTAGTCTCCGAAAGGGTAAAAAGTGACATTTTAATCAAATTAATATTGAAATGGACTTTTGTTGACTTTTTGACTAAATATTGACTTTGTGTCGAAATCTATTGTTAATACTTAAAGTAGCAATAACGAATAATATAACGATAAAAACATTCACGACGACTAAAATATATATCACAAACACTTTTCGCACATATAATTATCTAGTTGAGTTATTTGAGGAAAACTTGCAACATTTGAGGAAAATGGAAACGTTGTATAAACAAATGGGTCATGCGCAAATTTTCTAAAAATCTAACACTTAGAGTATTTTTGTGTAAATACTTAACTTAAGTAAACTTTATAAAATTACTTAACAATGTTTTTATTTTTCTTTTAATTAAAATTGTATTATAAATAATAAATAATATTATAATATAATAATCCTCCACTAACTCTATTATTTTATTTATTTCTCAAAAGCCTATTTAATTAATTTTAATCTTAATTAATTAAATACATAAGTAATTAATTTAACATATATATATATATATAATATATATATATATATATATATATATATATATATATATATATATATATATATATATATATGTATGTATGAGTATATATATATAACACTTGCGCATTTTAAGCAGTGAATACTAGCACAGATGTTCCGTTACGTATTCCCACCGTACATTTTCACCATGAGCCACCGCCATAAAGAATGTCAACGATAAATCATTTCGAAATATATTTTACCACACAGCAAGCAAGAAATACACGAGCACTATTCAAGCGTAAACTTTTCAAATAAAATAAAGACACATGAGACACGAATATTTCGCTATGACTTACCGTACTAATTTAGGTTGCGTGTCGGCGCGGTTGCACTGTTTTGTTAACTAGCAGATTGCTGATATTGAAAGGTGAGTTTATAGCCCCATATTTTTATACGATTTTGTTTTATAAGCTTGGGGTGAGAAACATGCAAAACTGTTTTCATGGACCAGAAATGAATTTTGTTTTTATATACACACTAGTATGCATAAACCTAAGTTTGATGAATCCCATTTTGTGCCCACTATCATCTACCGTTAATTCCTGTCTAGGAAGCCGTTTGATATAAATAGATCTATTGGGGATGACACCCCCGTTCGGTTGGCTCGGCATAGCCAAGGCGAACGTATACCAAAGCGAATAATAGGCCGAGTGTCTGGGGATTAACACTCGCGGGCACCCATATTTATTTGCTAACGCCAGTTAGGCGTGCTGCGTTGTCATAGTTTGGTTAGATGAGGCTTAGTGTTTGCATAGCTGATTAGTGTGTATCTGCTGAATTATTTTTATGATATTGCTATTGGTCCATATGTGCTATTTACTTTAAACTTATGAACTCACCAGCGTTAGCTGACTTTTAGCATGTTTTTCTCAGAAAACTGAGGTGCGTTAGCCGAGTGCAGAGCATGGCGATGGTCATAACAAATGATGGAAATGTTTTTAATAATGCGTTAACTCTGGAATTTGGACCTTTTGTTTAAATGGGCTACATTTTCATTTGACATGGATTTTATGTGACGCAACATGACTTGATTTATGCAATGTATTTTAAAACGGATTTTTAATCCGTTCCCTATATCTTGTGTTGTGTTTATCGATTTCGTAGCACCCCAAAGTGAATGCTTCTGCAATATTATGATTTTGGGGGTGTTACAGATTGGTATTCAGAGCCTAGGTTATAGAGAACGTGGTTTATAAAAACCTTAAACTATAACTGATTTATGAAAAACTTTCCATCATGACCGCCGGATGCCTGCCAGTTTTGCTGCTATGATTTGAGCACTATTTATTCTATTTGATTAAGTGTTATGATATGCTATTTGAGTATTTTACTAAGCATATATGATATAAGTAATTTCTATATACTTATACGTGTCGCACTATATTTGTCACAGACTATGTCTCTCCTATTCGGCACACACTCCGAGGTAGCTGCTGCTGGACTCACTTCTCCGACGCGACAGCCAGTTCCATTCATAGATGACCCATTGATGGAGGTTGTCCGTGCTGCTGCTCAGCCATCTATTCCAGCTCAGCCTGTACACACCGCTCCAGTATCTACCTCACCATACTTGCACAGATCCACCACAGCACACCGCTTATCCCTAGCTTAGCTATACACTCTCACCCAGCTTGATCAGGATACCACGCCTGTCAGACGTCGGGCCTCGTATTGGTGAGTCCGTGGATGTCGTCTTCAGTTATCATCTGTGTTGTCTTCATCTCTCAGTAGGACCCGCTATGGCTATATGGGTACTCCTGCTGAATCACCACCTCAGTCACCCACATCATCTCCAGACCATTCCCCACCTAGTCAGAGATTTAGGAGATCAGTTGAGACCTATTCAGAGGAGGATGAGGTCCAGTGGAGGATCCAGAGCAGGTTCAGGATGAGCCTACTCCAGCTATGACTGCACCTATTGAGCACACTCCTATGGGTTTAGATGATGATAGGGATAGGGATACTCTTATGGATTTGGATCAGGTTATGATTCAGGGTTTGTTTGAGGATGGACAGAGTTCCAGGGATGCTGAGATTCAGGGTTTGAGTGACAGTCAGTGGATAGATATTGCTTGTGATGTTGGTACGGGTGTACGTGCAGCTAGCCCAGAGTACACGCCGTCATCTCCTTCATTCATGCCTCCATCTCCGATGCCTACTCCACTTCCATCACCAGTGGTTTCTCCGCTTGCAGAGCTCGAGGAGCCCACTGAGATGGAGTAGATTTGGATTCAGCTAACGAACCAGGCGAATTTACTTGATGTACATTTAGACCAGCTTGGGAGGTTGGAGCAGTCCGACCATATTCAGACTGTGGAGAGGAGGATTGGGACTGTCGATAGGGCAGCTTGTGTTTTATTTGAGGAGTTGTACTCTGATCGTAGGGTGACGATCGGATTGAGAGCTAGATTGGATGCTTTAGAGTGGTTGCATGGTAGAGAGCTTAGAGGTTTATGTTAATACAAATATCGTCCTAAAAACGTTATTTATATTTTACGATCTTTGCTTAGTTTTGTTAATGACAATTACAAAGTTTATCATTAAGCAAAAGCATAAATAAGATTAAGTCTTTTACATTTATAGTGATAAGCAATTTACAAACACATTTTCACATCACAAAGTTTTCTAGAAATGACATATACAAGTTTACATGTTTATTTCTTAAAATGGTAACTTTATTAGTTAAATATTATGATGACATCATGGCATGCATCATGTACACAATCTTGGTAAGATTTTGTGATATTTTGTTTAGATCTTCAAGCAAAGAGTTGACATTTGAAGATACGGAAAGATATGGCAAGATTTGGAAAGATTTGAAGATCTCTTAGCTGGCCTGACACGGCGGATCCAAAATGGTACACGGACGGATCCAATTTTGGGGATCCGCCGGATCCGCCGCCTGTTGATCAGCTTTGCCTATAAATAGTAAGCTGATCATTTGGCCATTTCATCACTCATACAGCTTAAAATACATACTCATTCATTTGCATATCACTAACCCTTAGCTTACTAACATTTTATAGATCTTTCCTTTTGTAGCAAAGAAGATCTTAACATACAAGGAGTAATAGTCTGTTATCGTCCTTCTAACATAGAGTCTGTGTGTTCTTGTATTAGTCAAACATCATAAATATTAGTATCATTCATACAGTAGAGTCCGGTTAGTGTTTTAGTCCTCAAAACACATAGAGTGAACGGGAGTGGTTGTACCCTTGTAAAGAACCAAACGGGAGTGGTTGTACCCTTGTAAAGAACTCGGTGTTTAGCTTAGTACCAGAAAAAGATTAAGCGACGTGTAAATATTTTCTCCGCCTAGAAGGGCGCTTATTTCTTAGTGAAGATAAACTCTCGAGTTAGAGGCTCGAGGAGTGGAGTAGGGCAAGGAAGAGACTACTTGTAGCCGAACCACTATAAACGACTGTGTTGTGTGGTTTGATCTTTCCTCTCTTTACTTATTTACTTATATCAATTGTTTGTGTGATTGATTGTTTACTTGACTTTGAAATCACGATAAGTAACAAAGCGAATTAATTTTAAACGGTAAAACTATTCAACCCCCTTTCTAGTTTTCCACAATTGGTATCAGAGCGGTGTTACTCAAGATTTTCAAAATATATTGTATTTTAAAAACTTGAAACGATCAATGGATTTTGAAAAATTTAAAGAAGGGCAATCCATGCAAAGACCACCACTATTTGAACCAAATTGTTTCATATATTGGAAAATCGCTTTGAGACATATGTAAAGTCAAAGGACATAGATCTGTGGTATATTATTGTAGAGGGTGATTACAAACCCATATGTAGTGACATTTTAGGTGGTCGGGATATAGGTAACTCTTTTATTCGTCATAGTGATGAACAAAAGAGGTTGATTGCCAAAAATAATGAAGCCAAAATGATGCTTTACAATGCCTTACCTAAAAAGGAATATGAAAGAGTTTTTATGTGTAAAACGGCTAAAGATATTTGGCAATCACTAATCATCACTCATCAAGGGAACTCACAAGTCAAAGATAACAAAATTGATCTTCTTGTTCAACAATATAAACAATTTGTTATCTCTGAAGATGAGACCATTGATAGTGCTTTTTCTAGGTTTAATACTATCATTACATCTCTTAAAGCACTTGATGAATCTTTTTCTAGTAAGAATTTTGTCAGGAAATTTCTAAGAGCACTCCACCCGAAGTGGAGAGCAAAGGTGACAGCTATTAAAGAATCTAAGGATCTTTCAAGTATGACACTGGATGAGCTCATAGGAAACCTCAAAGTTCACGAAATGGTGATAGAAAAAGACTCAGAAATAGTTAAAGGCAAGAAGGAGAAAATGAAGTCAATTGCCTTGAAAGCTAGAGTAGAGTCAAGTGATGAAGAGTCTTGTTCTAGAAGTGAAGATGAAGAATATGCCATGGCGGTAAGAGATTTCAAGAAATTCTTCAGGAGACGAGGAAAGTTCATTAGACCACCTCACGAAGAAAAGAAATCCTCTCGAAAAGACCGTGATGATAGAAAAAGAAAGATAGATAGGAAGTGTTATAGGTGTGGAGACTCTAGTCACTTGATAGGTGAATGTCCAAAGCCTCCGAAGAACAAGTCTCAAAGAGCCTTTGTCAGTGGAGCTTGGAGTGATAGTGAAGGAGATGACGATGAGTCTAAGAACGACGAAATTGCTCTCATGGCTCACGACACAAAAGAGGTACATTCTGACTCATCATACTCCTCTATAGATGATGAATCTTTAGAAATAGAATATAACAAACTGTGTGAAATTACCCTTAAAATGATTAACAAGAATAAATTCTTAAAAACCAAAACAACACTTTTAGAAAACGAAGTTCACTGGTTAAAAGAAAAGGAGATAAGAATTGAAAAGGGTAAAAGTGTTAAAGAAACATGTGTGTCATGTCAGGAGCTTAAGTTAGAATTAGAAACACTTAAGTCAACACAGGAAGAACTCATCAAACAAAATTCTAAGTTTAGAAAGTTTGATAAAAACATAAGTTGTGCAGATGAGATAATGAAGATACAAAAACTACCTAATGATAAAACCGGACTAGGATTTATGAGACTAGGAAGCTTAGGTGAGTTTAAGAAACAAACAGTGAAAGAAAAAGAAACTGTTCCAACTAAGTCAGAAGCTGACGGATCCGACGGATCCATAGTTTTGGATCCGCCAGTTATGCCAAAAGGATCCGCCAGTACAGGTTGTGAACAGAAGGTTCTAAAAACTGACCGTACTGAATTCGTTAGAGTCACTAGAAAACCTATTACTAGTAAAACTGATAATAAACAAAAACCATCAGTGTCTATAGGAAAAGGTCAAGTTAGAAATGAGTATAGAGTTAAAACGGTTCAACAGGAACCCAAAACTAGTTTTCCCAAACACCCTTTTCCAAAGAGTAACATCAACTCGCAAGATCATTATCAAAGAAATTGGAACCAAAACATGTCTAGAAACTTTCAAGGTCCCAAATCCATGCCATGGAACATTTGTCCACCACTTCCATACATGAATCATGATAATGTTATGTTTAACCCAAATGGACCCATGAGATATTGGGGACCAAACGCTTGAGTTTTTCTTGAACTTAGGTGTGCTTAAAAGTTGAACTAGAACCTGATGAATAGATCAAAGATAGTGGGTGCTCAAGGCACATGACGGGAAACAAAAGCCTTTTCTCAGACTACCAAGTGTATGACGAAGGTAATGTCACATTCGGTAGCAAGCTTAAAAGTAAAATCATCGAAAAAGGTACGATTTCTCATGACTCTCTCACTATTGATGATGTTGCTCATGTAGATAACTTAGGATTTAACTTGCTTAGTATTAGTAAATTATGCCGCAAAAAGTATAACGTCCTTTTCAGTGAAAATAGAAGTAAAATACTTAAGGATGGCATAACTGTAGGAAAAGGTGTTTTGAAGAATAACGTTTACGTAATGAAACTCGACAAAACACCTAAAGACAAGCTTTGTCTTACCTCATTGGATGAAAACTCAACTCTATGGCATCGACGCTTAGGTCACGCCAATATGAGGTTAATTCAATCCTTATCATCTAAGGAACTCGTTAGGAACCTACCCAAGTTGAAATATGACCAACACTTTTGTGATGCTTGCAAAATAGGAAAACAAGTTCATAATAGCCATAAGGCTAAAAACATGGTGTCTACATCTAGGTGTCTAGAATTATTACACATGGATTTGTTTGGTCCATCCGCTATACAAAGTTATGGGGGAAACTTCTATACTTTGGTAATAGTAGATGACTACTCTAGGTATACATGGACTAGGTTTCTAAAAACTAAAAACGAAGCATTTGATAAATTTGAAATCTTAAGTAAGAAAATTCAAAATCAAATAGGAAGCAACATAGTATCAATTAGAACTGACCATGGTCGTGAATTTGACAACGAATTCCAATTCGGAGCTTTTTGTGATGCCAATGGCATAACTCATAATTTCTCGGCTCCTCGAACCCCTCAATCTAACGGTGTGGTAGAACGCAAAAATAGGACAATTCAAGAAATGAGTAGAACCATGTTAAATTAACAAAACATACCTCAAAAGTTTTGGTGTCACGCTGTAGATACATCTACATATATTCTAAACCAAGTTCTAATTAGACCGTTCTTGGGAAAGACTCCATATGAGTTATACAGAGGCAAAAAGCCTACTTTAGGATACTTTAGAGTGTTTGGAAGCAAGTGCTTCATTTTAAACACAAAGGATTATCTCACCAAATTCGACCCAAAGTCATATGAAGGTGTATTTCTAGGATACTCACAAACTAGTAAAGCATACATAGTTTTGAACAAAGAAACTTCAAGAGTCGAGGAATCATTGAATGTAACATTCGATGAAAGTCCACCTCCCTCTAAGACATCACATTTGGTAGATGATGACTTAGTTGAAAACCAAATGGTTGAAAATCAGGAAAATGTTGAAAATGATAAAGAAGATGAACCAGTAAAAAGAGTTTTAGTCAATATCAAAGAAACAAAAAGTCATCCATTAGAAAACGTCATAGGAAAACACAACGAAAGAACATTAAGGTCCAAAGCTCAAAATGAAAGTAATTTCTTTTGTTTTGTTTCAACAATAGAACCTAAAAATGTCAATGAAGCCATAAAAGATGAATCTTGGGTCATTGCGATGCAAGAAGAATTAAATCAATTTGTTAGGAATGACGTTTGGACATTAGTTTCACAACCTAAAAAACAAACCATAATAGGTACAAAATGGGTTTTTAGAAATAAAATGGATGAAAATGGCATTGTGCCTAGAAACAAAGCTAGGTTAGTAGCCCAAGTTTATAACCAACAAGAGGGTATAGATTATGATGAGACTTTTGCACTCGTAGCTAGACTTGATTCAATTAGGATATTACTTGCATATGCATGTGCATATGACTTTAAACTATTTCAAATGGATGTCAAAAGTGCATTTCTAAACGGTTTCATAAATGAAGAAGTATATATAGCACAACCTCCCGGCTTTGCCGATTTTGAAAAACCTAATCATGTCTACAAACTTAAGTAAGCATTATACGGACTTAAGCAAGCACCAAAAGCTTGGTATGATCGACTTAAGACGTTCCTAGTTGAACATAAGTATACCATGGGCCTAGTAGACAATACTCTCTTCACCAAGAAAAAGGGATCACATATTATCATCGTCCAGATATATGTGGATGACATTATATTCGGTTCAACTTGTCAAGAGTTATGCGACGATTTCTCAAAAATCATGCATGACGAGTTTGAAATGAGTATGATGGGGGAACTAAACTTTTTCTTAGGTCTCCAAATAAAACAATTAGAAGATGGGAAATTCTTCAACCAATCTAAGTATATCAAGGATATGCTTAAGAAGTTTGGTCTTGAAGATTCAAAACCCATGAAAACACCAATGTCTTCCGAAACCAAACTAACCAAGGATGACGAAAGTGAATCCGTAGATAGCACTAAATACAGAGGGATGATTGGTAGTTTACTCTACCTAACGGCTAGTAGACCGGACATCATGTTTAGTGTTTGTCTATGTGGCACGTTTTCAAGAAGATCCCAAAACATCCCATCTTGAAGCCGTTAAACGGATATTTAGGTACATAAAAGGCACTACACATTTAGGATTATGGTATCCCAAAGGGACAGGTGTAGAAACCATAGTGTATGCCAACTCAGACCATGCCGGTGACTATGTTGATAGGAAAAGTACTATGGTATTTGTACTTTTGTAGGACATTATCTCACCTCATGGTTTGCTAAGAAACAAATAGCTCTCGCCATATCAACAACTGAAGCCTAGTACGTGTCAGCAGGAAAAGCTTGCCAACAAGCACTGTGGATGAAACAAGCTCTCGTCGACTACGGAATTGTACTTAACAACATCCCCATTCTTTGTGACAACAAAGGAGCCATCGATCTTAGCAAAAACCTAGTCCAACACGCTAGAACCAAACACATAGAGATACGTCATCACTTCCTTCGTGACAATGTTCAGAAGGGAAACATCTCAATTGAGAAAGTTTCCTCAGAGGAAAACATTGCCGAAATCCTCACAAAACCTCTCAAGAGAGAACCTTTCAATTATCTTAGACTTGGCTTAGGATTAATGGAAACTAGTGAGTAGATTAGACATCAGCTCAAACCTTAGATTAACCAAAACACGGCAATATCCAAACCTTGTGTTCTGATCCTGCGGATCCAAACAACAACAAGGGCGGAACCCTTGTTTGGGATCCGCCGGATCCGTCACATGATGACCAGGTTTTTATATTAAATAAACTCCTGTACTATTCATCATTCACTCCAAAACATATCACCCACTGGAAATATGACCAATAATTCACCAAACTCACAAATTAAGGCATCTTTCTCAACCAAATTGTGCTCAAATCATCACTGTAAGTATCCTTAACATGTTTACATTCCTGATCTGTGTCTAGGATTTCTATTTCATGAACAAAACCAAAACATAGGGTTATGCATAATTCTTGAAAAATCATGGAGCATATTTACTAAATTACATAACAAATCATGTTTTTCATAGTTAGGAATTGCATCTTGTAGTACATTGTCATTATTCATCAAAAACCCCATGAGAAATTTTTGCTAAAATCTTCTCATGACTAGGAAAAATGGTTTTTGGACATTGTTCATACAAATACAAAAAAACTTTATGTTTTGAGCATCACTTGCATAATGTCTCTTGAATGCTAAAGGGAATACATAATTAATATGTATTTTCGGGTACATTCAATCGTAGCTACATTAAAGTAGGAGCATTTGGGTTATCTCTCGTTTTATCATAAAACTTGCATAAACATAATTTTCGTGCATCAAAAGGAGTCGATATAACCGCACCTCCACATTGTCCCCATGTAGGCACACACTAGACATATATATATACTTTTGATAATTTTAACTAAACTATATATATTTTTCGTGTCTAGGATAACTATGCCTCCCGCAACCAATTACGATTACAAAAAGACTCTCGATTACCTTCCCAAACATCACAAAACCAAGGGTCTAACCGATGCCCAAGTCAACATCTTTAAGGCACTAGAAAAACATTACGTCCATGAGGGTAGGGTAGTAGACCCCTCATTCTATGAAGACACCAATCTCCGCGAGTAATTAGCCGCAATTTATTTTAATAGTCTCCTAGATATTGATGAGCCTCTAGTACCTAGGTTCATTCTTGAGTTCTATGCCACCATAGGTCTTAGTTCAAGTTAAAATGGCCTTATGAGCATTCACTTTAGTATCAATGGAACCTTGTTCAATATTCCCCTAGATCAATTTGGTGAGGTCTTAGGAGTTCCAAATTATGGAACATGTGTCTACTCCGATAAATGGTCTTTGACTATTCTTGAATCAAACCTTCAAAGAACGGCACCATATACCACTCCCTTGACCGACAAAGAAACCATTAGGAAACATCTTTTCTTACCTAGGAATAACCCAACTAGGGTACATCGAGGTAAGCAAGTGGCTAGAGATCCATTTGCTATGGAGCTAAATGAACTCAAGCCCGAGTTTAGGAGGTTAGAAGAAGTTTTGAGAGCCAACGTCATTAGCACGGTAGGAAATCAAGATCACATCAATGCTTGTCTATGTTACATGATGTATAGTGTGTCCACCCATCAACCTTTCAACCTTGCATTCTATATCGCCAAGCGAATGGCCGATATTCTGGTTCAAGGTAACATGGCAATGCCTTATGGAATGCTCTTGACTCGTCTCTATAGAGCTTTCGCACCCATTCCTAGAAATGCCTTAGGTTTTGTTCTCGATTATGATGAAATTCAACACACCTTTGTTCCCTTAAGCGATTTTAGGGTAGCGGTTGACAAAGGTAAACGTCCTCGTGCTCAAACATCATCATCATCATCATCATCAATGAGTGACGATGACGGCTTGCCAAACTCTAGGATCCCTCCACCGGAATACTTACATCAACTTCCATCGATTGCGAATGAATCACCGGAGTTCAAGCAAACCAAGGGGATGATGAAGAACTTGGGCGTTGGATAATGAAACTTTACAAGGGGTACAAGAAGTTAAGTAAGAAGTTCAAATGAGAGGAGTGTTTGGGCTAGACATTATTTGACAATTATGTGTTAAACATGTATGGTTCTTAACTTACTGTGGTAGTACTTGATGTGTATGTGAACTAACTGAGATTTGCAGGTCGATAGCACTTAGTGTTATCAATTTTCTGAGTTTAAGCCCCCGTTTGGCTTAAATCCCTATATGGTAGAATATTATGATCGGATTTATCTATGTGCAAACGTGTGTTAGAATATATATATTTAGTATATCTATACTATATATTAGCTATTACATACATTATAGGAGAAATTTCGGGTTTTGGTCGAAAAATGCAAAATTTGCATAGCTCTCTGTTAGTTTTAGGACATTCGGACGGCGGATCCCAGAAATTAGATCTGCCTAGTGTATCAATTGGCTCCACCAGTCTAGGACCCACGGATTCGGCGGCTCACAAACTTTGGCTCCGCCCTTGTTGTCGATTGGATCCGTGGGTACAACAGTCATTTTTACAAAAATTCCCGACTCATCCCGACATTTACATTTTAGGTTGTAGCTTTTTTAGATTATGCTCACTGATCATTAAACTCCTTAGAAAGCTTTAGGAAACTCTTAGAACATTAGGAACTCAATTTCCCACCAAAATTTGAATTTTCAAAATTTTCTTGTGAGTTACCATTCTAATACAAGCAAGGAACCCTTTTTAGGGATCTGTCAAATCCGTGGAAACATTTTATCATCAAAATTTCCACTATCTTCTTGCATTTACTGCAAATCCACTTCATATCACTCAACTTCATCTCAATGGATTGACCTTGAGACATGACAAGCTTGATTTTTTGGTCCAAATAATTAGAAACCAACATTCTCCATTGGATTTACATCCAATCCAAACACACAGACCAACAAACCTTCTGCCTATAAATTAGTACCTTAGGATCATTACTAAACTCACTCACTCACCATACTCTACTGTATATCTTAGCAACCTTACTTCACCATGACTAAGTCAAACAACTCTTCCACCTCTAGACCTCCAAAACGAACAGCCCGCATTAGTGTTGAACCATGTTGTTTCATCAACTTAGCAAACTCATCATCAGAGGAATCATCTCCTCTAAATATCTCATCACCCATTGCAAGTGAGAATTTCCTCACACTTTCCACTCCAACACCATCCAATGTTGTTATCCATACACCACCACCAACCATTACTCCAATAGCCACTACTCCACCACCAGCTCCATCACAACCTGTTAAATCACCATCACCCCCAAAATCACCCAAACTACAACCAATGGAGCTATTTAGGACTCCACCTTCATCACCACACTCATACCTTGATAACTTGGAAGACCTTCCACCAAGGTCAACCAATCCTCCACCCATGACCTTTGAAGGTCAACAACCCATGCTTTTTCATCCGGTTTACCCGGATATCCATGGTCCTTTATACCATGTTGTACCACCACCTCAACCTCAAACACAACCTTTATCACCCACATCCACACTAGTTGCCATTTATGAGGCAATATGGATCAATCTACCACAAACCCAAGAAGAGATTAGTGAGGAACTCACCTGCCTCTACTCTCTTTCTAATACGGTTGGATCTCGCCCTGATGAAGCAATGGATCTCCAAACCATCTTGTTGAACTCCATCCCCACTCCACCATCATCAAACCAACAACAACAACAACCATCCAATAACAACAACCAACCACCACCACCACCACCACCACAAAACCATGAGACTACTCTTCCTTCCAGTTTTTGAAGTCATGATTGCTCACATTGTGAGAACGGCTCACTTGGCCCAAAGGACCAACATTCTGGTCCATGAGCTCCAAAATGAGACGAGGTTCATCTTGAACCATGTTCTCGAGCGTCTCAATGCAATCTATCATCCTCCTCAATAGGAGCTTTGTTAGTTTCCTCTTATAGGATGATGTTGTAGTATTTGACTTTCTAGGATTTACTTTTATTGTTGTAATGTAACATCATTTTTGTGACTGTTGTCACATATTTTCAATGGATGATTGTTATGTGTTTATGCTTATGGGTGATCAACATTAAGCATATTATTTCATCTTAGAATACTAACATCATTGTGTGGTTGTTTTAACTCCACATATTGCATTGATCAATTGTACATTATGTACAAAAATTTGATCAGACACATAATTTTGACTTTCTAGAAGTCAAATGGGTTGACCTTTCTTGGTTGACTATTGCATATGCATATTGCTTCTTGATTGCAGTAACTAACTTTTCTTTTGTAGCTTTTCTCAACCTTGATTCATATACGTTGGTACCCTAGCAACGGGGAGTATAGATAGAGGGGGAGTATATCATATACTAACTCATCATTTTTAGCATTTCTCATCCTTGAAACGTATACGTTGGTACTCTAGCAATGCGGAGTATACATCAAGGGCGAGCATATCATAGTCTAACCATTTGTTTTGTAGGATCATTCATCATATCATACTCTTGAAATGTATACGTTAGTACTCTAGCAATGGGGAGTATACATCAAAGAGGAGCATAGCATATTCTAATCATTTATTTTGTAGGATCATACATCATATCCTTGTTACTTCATTTAGGGGGAGTATAAATAAAGGGGGAGCTTTAAAGTTCTCAAAATCGCATTCCGCTATGCATATCTTCTTTTTGTTTCGACAAAAAGGGGGAGATAGGATTAAGTTTGCATCAACTGTGAAACATCATAGTACATACATTTTAGCGTAAAATAAATTTTAAAACTTGCACAAACTAACTTAATCTATATTTTTAAAAAGACTCATCCTTTATTTAAGCTCTCTACTTAAAAATACACTTTATGTTTTGTCATCAACAAAAAAGGGGAGATTGTTAATACAAATATCGTCCTAAAAATGCTATTTATATTTTACGATCTTTGCTTAGTTTTGTTAATGACAATTACAAAGTTTATCTTTAAGCAAAAGCATAAATAAGATTAAGTCTTTTACATTTATAGTGATTAGCATTTTACAAACTCATTTTCACATCACACAGTTTTCTAGAAATGACATATACAAGTTTACATGTTTATTTCTTAAAATGGAAAGTTTATTAGTTAAATATTAGGATGACATCATGGCATGCAACATGTACACAATCTTGGTAAGATTTTGTGATATTTTGTTTAGATCTTCAAGCCAAAGAGTTGACATTTGAAGATATGGAAAGATATGACAAGATTTGGAAAGATTTGAAGATCTCTTAGCTGGCCTGACACGGCGGATCCAAAGTGGTACACGTACGGATCCAATTTTGGGGATCCGCCGCCTGTTGATCAGCTTTGCCTATAAATAGCAAGCTTATCATTTGGGCATTTCATCACTCATACATCTTAAAATACATACGCATTCATTTGCATATCACTAACCCTTAGCTTACTAACATTTTATAGATCTTTCCTTTTGTAGCAAAGAAGATCTCAACATATAAGAAGTAACAGTCTGTTATCTTCCTTCTAACATAGAGTCTGTGTGTTCTTGTATTAGTCAAACATCATAGTTAGTATCATTCATACAGTAGAGTCCGGTTAGTGTTTTAGTCCTCAAAACACATAGAGTGAACGGGAGTGGTTGTACCCTTGCAAAGAACCAAACGGGAGTGGTTGTACCCTTGTAAAGAACCAAACGGGAGTGGTTGTACCCTTGTAAAGAACTCGATGTTTAGCTTAGTACCGGAAAAAGATTAAGCGATGTGTAAAGGTTTTCTCCGCCTAGAAGGGAGCTTGTTTCTTAGTGAAGATAAACTCTCGAGTTAGAGGCTCGAGGAGTGGAGTAGGGCATAGAAGAGAGTCCTTGTAGCCGAACCACTATAAACGACTGTGTTGTGTGGTTTGATCTTTCCTCTCTTTACTTATTTACTTATATCAATTGTTTGTATGCTTGATTGTTTACTTGAATTTGAAATCACGATAAGTAACAAAGAGAATTAATTTTAAACGGTAAAACAATTCAACCCCCCTTCTAGTTTTCCACAGTTTAGATTTCAGGGCTATTGGGTTAGGCAGAGGCCAGAGTAGGATACAGGGAATGTTGAGATGAGCCAGCGGTGTTGACCGTACTCAGTGGCAGAGGATTGTGACTGCAGAGTACACTATTGGAGCAGTGATGAGAGAGAACCAGGAGCTTAGAGATCGTGTAGGCCAGTTGGAGACCACTATTGGAGAGTTGACTTTAGCATTTGATCAGTTACGCCTAGCTAGTGACCGAGCTTAGATTTGTAGTAGTGGATGATGTATTCATTAGGACGACTAGTATTTCTGTTGTACCCTAGAACTAATTATTAATCAAGCTTGTAATTTTGTGAACCTCTAACTTTCGATATATATATATATATATATATATATATATATATATATATAATATATATATATATATATATATATATATATAACAAGCTTAGTTTTCCCTATACGATTATTCGTTTTTCCTCTATGGTTGACTTTATTCTTGTATTTTGTTTTATGATCCGTATATTCATAAGATTCTTTCCCTCCATAAACAAATTCTCATTTATCGCCATCTTTTGTGATGCAGATAAATGGCACCTAAACGAAAGTCAACCAGAGTCACACGAGGACAAACCACCAACACACCTATCCTGACATGGTCAGTAAGGGGAAGGACTGCTGAAAATGTCGCCTCGACCAGAGCCGCACAAGGCCAGACTGCTGAGAATGTTGCACCAACCAGGGCCGTAGCTACTGCCCCAATGGTGAATCAAGCAACACTGGATCAGCTTGTTGCTGATCGTGTGGCCGCCGCTCTCGCAGCCGCAAATAATTCGACCACCAACACCGGAACATCTAGGCCAGTGACCAACAGTCGTGGTTGTACTTACTCTGAATTCTGAAATATCATGGTTGGAGGATTTGGAGGAACAGAGGGAGCCGTTGGTTTGACTAGATGGATTGAGAAGCTGGAAACCGTGTTTCGCATCAGTGGTTGTAACGATGACGACAGGGTCAAGTATGCATCTTTCACTTTCATGGATGCAGCACTGACCTGGTGGAACAACTACATGAAATCTGCTAACATGGATGTTGCTTATGCCATGCCTTGGGAAGATTTTAAAGAACTAGTTATTAGGAAATATTACCCACGAAATGAGATCAAGAAGTTGGAAATGAGTTTTGGAATTTGAATGTGCAAAACAACAATATCGCTGCTTAGAACCAGAAGTTTCAGGAGTTGGCTTTGCTATGTCCCGAAATGGTTCGGACTGAAGCCAGATTGATTGAAAGGTATATCGGTGGTTTACCGAAGTCCATAAGAGGTGACATGACTACCTCGAGAGCTGCAGATCTCCACGAGACCATGGAGATAGCAAACAAGTTGATGGATCAGGAACTGGAGGATATTCCAGAAAAGAGTGCTGACCACAAAAGGAAGTGGGAAGATTACTCTAAGGGTTGTAACAATAGCTCTCAGAACAAAAAGCAGAGTGTAGGCAAGGCTTATGCAGTTGGTTCAGGTGACAAGAATGGTTATGACAAGAACATACCTTTTTGTAACCGCTGCAAGTTGCATCACAGGGGACAATGCACAGTGAAGTGTAACAATTGCCAAAGGATAGGGCACTTGGAAAAGAACTGTAGGGCAAGACCTCTAGCTACCGCTTAAGCAGCACCACCTCACAACCGTAAGGTGGATGTTACCTGCTTTGGGTGCGGTGAAAAGGGTCACTATCGGAATGAGTGCAACAAACCCTGAAACCAAGGAAATGGTGGTGGGCCAGGCAACCAAGTAACAGCAGTCAACAATGGGAACTAGGGCAATGAAGAAAGAGCTCGTAGAAGAGTTTATGCTGTGGACAGAAGGGAAGCACAGGACGACCCGAACGTGGTGACGGGTACGTTTCTCTTAAATAATCGTTATGCTTCAGTACTTTTCGATACGGGAGCAAATAGAAGTTTTGTGTCAACCGCTTTTAGTCCTTTACTCGATATAGCCCCGACCACCTTAGATAATGCCTTTGACGTAGAACTAGCAAACGGAAACCTTGAAAGAGTAGGTACCATCATAAGGGGTTGCACTCTAAACCTAATGAACCGCGCATTCAACATTTACCTGATGCCAGTAGAATTGGGTAGTTTTGACGTCATCATGGGGATGGATTGGCTATCGAAATATCATGCCGTCATCATCTATGATGAGAAGATCGTTAGAGTACCCTATGGGAACGAAGTTCTGATCATTGAAGGAGATCGCTCTGATCGTGCGCGTTCATCAAGATTGAGCATCATCTCGTGTACGAAGGTGCACAAGTACATCAAGAAGGGATGCCACCTCTTTTTAGCTCATGTTACTGAAAAGAAAGAAAAAGAACCTGGAAATAAAAGGTTGGAAGATGTGCCAATTGTAAGGGATTTTCCAGAAGTCTTTCCAGAAGACTTACCTGGACTTCCACCGGCCAGAAAAATCGAATTTCAAATCGATTTAGTGCCAGGAGCCACGCCAGTAGCGCAAGCACCCTATCGTTTAGCACCTACGGAATTACAGGAGTTGTCTGACCAGTTAGCTGAACTATCTGGAAAAGGATTTATCAGACCGAGTTCTTCGCCTTGGGGAGCTCCTGTCTTGTTTGTTAAGAAGAAGGATAGATCCTTCAGGATGTGTATTGACTATTGAGAGCTGAATAAGCTAACCATCAAGAATAGGTACCCACTCCCGAGGATAGACGATTTATTTGATCAGTTGCAAGGTTCATCGGTTTACTCCAAGATAGACCTGAGATCAGGTTATCACCAACTTCGAGTCCGGGAAGAGGATATCCTGAAGACCGCATTCCGAACCCGATATGGCCATTACGAATTCCAAGTTATGCCATTTGGCTTGACAAATGCACCAGCGGTATTCATGGATCTTATGAATCGTGTGTGTAAGCCGTATTTGGATAAATTCGTGATAGTATTCATTGATGATATCCAGATATATTCCAAGAATGAGCAAGAGCATCAGGAACATCTCAAATAATTATGGAATTATTGAAAAATGAGGAGTTATATGCTAAGTTTTCGAAGTGTGAATTCTGGATATCGACTGTGCAGTTTCTTGGTCACGTGATAGATAAGCAAGGAATTCACGTAGATCCTGCTAAGATTGAGGCAATTAAGGATTGGGCAACGCCCACAACGCCGACGGAAATACGATAATTTTTAGGACTTGCCGGTTATTACCGAAGGTTTATTGAGGGTTTTTCTAAGATAGCTAAGCCGTTGACCAAAACTGACACAAAAGAATGTGAAATACGACTGTGGAGATAAGGAGGAAGAAGCTTTTCAACTCCTTAAGGAAAGATTGTGTAGTGCACCTATTTTGGCTTTACCCGAGGGTAGTGAAGATTTTGTTGTGTATTGTGACGCATTACACAAAGGTTTGGGAGCCGTGTTGATGCAGAGAGAGAAGGTAATAGCATACGCTTCTCGACAGTTGAAAACCCATGAGAAGAACTACACAACCCATGACCTAGAATTAGGATCAGTCGCGTTTGCACTAAGAATTTGGAGACACTATCTTTATGGGACTAAGTGCGTAGTATATACAGACCACAAGAGTCTACAGCATATTTTGAACCAGAAGGAGCTGAACATGAGACAGCGCCGATGGTTGGAGTTGCTTAGCGACTATGATTGTGAGATCCGTTACCACCCAGGCAAGGCAAATGTTGTTGTCGACACCCTCAGTAGAAAGGAGCGGATCAAACCCCTCAGAGTCAGATCGTTAGGGATGACGATCAGCTCGCCGCTTCCAGCAAAGATACTTGAGGCTCAGAGTGAGGCGCTCAAGGATGAAAACCGACCACGTGAAAAGATTCACAGAATGCCAGAATTGGAAAACGGCCTTGTAAGAAGATCCGATGGGATTTTATGTTATGGAGACAGGTGTTGGATTCTATTGTATGGAGGAATTCATGATTTGATCATGCACGAATCCCACAAATATAAGTACTCAATTCACCCAAGATCTGAAAAAATGTACTTAGACTTGAAAAAGTTGTATTGGTAGCCAAACATGAAGGCCGAGATAGCTGAGTACGTCAGTAAGTGTTTAACGTGCTCAAAGGTCAAGGCTGAACACCAGAGACCGTCCAGTTTGCTTGTTCAACCTGAGATCCCATAATGGAAATGGGAGCGTATCACTATGGATTTTAACACTAAGTTGCCTAAGACGTTGAGTGGTTACGACACGATTTGGGTAATCGTTGACCGTCTTACTAAATCAGCTCATTTCCTTCCTATAAAGGAGAATGATGGTATGGAAAAACTCCTGTATGTGAAGGAAATTGTCGCAAGACATGGTGTACCTGTTTCCATTATCTCAGATCGAGACAGTAGATTCACGTCTAATTTTTGGAGGTCGCTTCAGGATGCATTGGGAACCGACCTTGACATGAGTACAGCTTATCATCCTCAGACTGATGGTCAGAGTGAAATGACCATTCAGACATTAGAGGACATGCTGAGAGCCTGTGTGATTGATTTCAGGAACGGTTGGGATAGGCATTTGCCTTTAGCCGAGTTTTCCTATAACAACAGCTATCACACCAGCATTAAAGTTGCACCGTATGAAGCACTTTATGGTCGTAAGTGCAAATCGCCAGTTTATTGGGCTGAAATAGGAGAAAGTCAACTTACCGGACCGGAACTAGTCCACGAGACTACTGAAAAGATCGTGCAGATCAAGAGCCGAATGCAAGCGGCTCGTGACCGTCAAAAGAGTTATGCCGCTAAGAGGCGAAAACCCCTTGAGTTTCAAGTGGGAGACAAAGTAATGTTGAAGGTCTCGCCATGGAATGGCGTGATCAAATTCGGCAAGCGTGGTAAGCTGAACCCTCGCTACATTGGACCTTTCGAAATTCTTACCAGGATCGGGCCGGTAGCCTACCGACTCGAACTACCAACTGAGCTCAGTGCTGTGCATGACGTTTTTCACGTCAGCAATTTGAAAAAGTGCTTGTCTGATGAAAGCGCCGTCATTCCTTTGGATGATATTCAGCTTGATGAGAGATTATATTTTATCGAGGAGCCGATTGAAATCATGGACCGGGAAGTGAAATGGCTAAAGCAGAGTCGTATCCCAATTGTGAAAGTCCGATGGAACTCTCGCAGAGGCCCTGAGTATACATGGGAGTGAGAGGATGAAATCAAGTGAAAATATCCTCATCTCTTTTCGAACCCAACGAGTAACGTAAATTGAAATCCGGGACGGATTTCCCGATTAGATGGGGAGACTGTGACAAATGGTAATTTTCACGTTGTTAATTAATATTAAATGAGTATTAATTATTTTTAAGCTAAGCATTTCTATGCGCATTTGCATGTTTCTGAATATTTTTGAGCATTTTTGGGAGCTATCCCGCATACTGTAGCTTACAGTCACTGCAGAAAAAGCATATTTTTGTTAGTAAACCTAAATTATTCTATTGCTGATAGTTACTGACAAGTCTCGTAATTAACTGAGAGCTTTCTCACATTTTTCTGAAAAACAACCGCACGCGCGTACCGACAGCACAGTACACATGGTAACAGTCAAATAAATATATTTTTGAGTCAGTAATAATATTTTATTACATTTCTGACAAAAACGTGGATAAAAACTCTATTTTACGTATACGTGTCCAAAAACGTCAAAACGGGACTTTACGGTCACGTTTAAGCTCAAACTGACACACGATACACCAACACGGAGTAAAATAAAATTATCCCTCCCCATATAGCACCATAACCGGCCAAGTGTTTACTACCCCATAAAATGACAAAACAAACCCACTAACTTCCTTTTCATCTTATAAATAATACACCTTACTCTAAATGTTACTACAAACATGTATGCTTATCCATTTACCCTCAAAATAATTTCCTTGATCATTTTACTCACTCTAACTCATGGTTCACTCAAATTTTACAAAATCCACACTTTTTCTTTGAAGTTCAATCAATATAGAGTGTATATTCAAGCTTCACTGGTTATTTGGAACTTGGTTTGGGTAAATTTGGTGAAGTTTTGGGTGTTCTTGGTCACTTATCTCCACGTTAATCTTCAAAATTTGTAAGGAATCATCAAAATTTTCTAATCTTGTTAATCTCTTGTTCATTTGGTGTCTAATGATGATTAAAAGTGTTAAAAGTATATATTTTGTTGATATGGAAAAATCTAGGGCTTGTGCTCTTATAAATAGTGCTCAACTTTTTTTTGGATATATGAACTAGTTTATAAATTTTTTACTTGTGTGGTAAATCTTGTTACATATAGTGTTAGTTTGATGATACAAACACTAGTTACGATTTTTACGCGAAATTAAGCAATATATAGACTTTTGAGGACATATATATGGATCGGCCAACTATAAAATAAAAGATTATTGGGGTTTTGAAAAACATAAAATTTTGGCTCAAATGGTGAAATGGTGGAAAAATATAATTGAGTGCTTATTTGGAATAGATTGTTAAATAAGTCATAAGTTATAGAAAATAACTAGTAAAAATGAGAAAATAAGTTGACACAGTTTATATGGGTCGAATAGACCTTATTTTAGTCACCTTTGAATATTTGACTAAGTAGCTTATTTATTTGAGCTTATATGATAAGTTTAAAGTTTATTAAGTAACTAATAATTACTAAGTTAATAAATAATGGACCAAACTAATTTTTGGACTTAAAAGCCCATGTAAAAACTGTGGGCCGAGCCCATGGGTGAATTTTGTAGTTTTGACTTTTTGACCAGACGGACCTAATGAGCGAGTAAAATGATTTCTAGAAACGCGTCGATATATACGTTTTAACTAAAAATGTGTTTTGGGCTAAAAATGTTTATTGGGCTTATTTCATGATTTTCGGCCAAATTAACAACTAAAATGACGAAAATGATTTTTGAAGTATTTTCCGACTCGCTATGGTTATTAATACTTAACGAAACGATAAATATAACGAAAACTATTTTTGGACTTATTTTGAGACGTTTAGTTTCCGAAAGGGTAAAAAGTGACATTTTAATCAAATTAATATTGAAATGGACTTTTGTTGACTTTTTGACTAAATATTGACTTTGTGTCGAAATCTATTGTTAATACTTAAAGTAGCAATAACGAATAATATAACGATAAAAACATTCACGACGACTAAAATATATATCAGAAACACTTTTCGCACAAATAGTTATCTAGTTTAGTTATTTGAGGAAAACTTGCAACATTTGCGGAAAATGAAAACGTTGTATAAACAAATGTGGCATGCCCAAATTTTCTAAAAATCTAACACTTAGAGTATTTTTGTGAAAATACTTAACTTAAGTAAACTTTATAAAATTACTTAACAATGTTTTTATTTTTCTTATAAATAAAATTGTGTTATAAATAATAAATAATATTTATAATATAATAATCCTCCACTAACTCTATTATTTTAATTATTTCTCAAAAGCCTATTTAATTAATTTTAATCTTAATTAATTAAATGCATAAGTAATTAATTTAACATATATATATATATATATATATATATATATATATATATATATATATATATATATATATATATATATATATATATATATATATATATATATATGAGTATATATATATAACACTTGCGCATTTTAAGCAGTGAATACTAACACGGAAGTTCCGTTACGTATTCCCACCGTACACTTTCACCATGAGCCACCGCCATAAAGAATGTCAATGATAAATCATTTCGAAATGTATTTTACCACACAGCAAGCAAGAAATACACGAGCACTATTCAAGTGTAAACTTTTCAAATAAAATGAAGACACATGAGACACGAATATTTCGCTAAGACTTACCGTACTGATTTAGGTTGCGTGTCGGCGCGGTTGCACTATTTTGTTAACTAGCAGATTGCTGATATTGAAAGGTGAGTTTATAGCCCCATATTTTTATACGATTTTGTTTTATAAGCTTGGGGTGAGAAACATGAAAAACTGTTTTCATGGACTAGAAATGAATTTTGTTTTTATATACACACTAGTATGCAGAAACCTAAGTTTGATGAATCCCAATTTGTGCCCACTATCATCTACCATTAATTCCTGTCTAGGAAGCCGTTTGATATAAATCGATCTATTGGGGATGACACCCCCGTTCGATTGGCTCGGCATAGCCAAGGCGAACGTATACCAAAGCGAATAATAGGCCGAGTATCTGGGGATTAACACTCGCGGTCACCCATATTTATTTGCTAACGCCAGTTAGGCATGTTGCGTTGTCATAGTTCGGTTAGATGAGGCTTAGTGTTTGCATAGCTGAGTAGTGTGTATCTGCTGAATTATTTTTATGATATTGCTATTGGTCCATATGTGCTATTTACTTTAAACCTATGAACTCACCAGCGTTAGCTGACTTTTAGCATGTTTTTCTCAGGAAACTGAGGTGCGTTAGCCGATTGCAGAGCATGGCGATGGTCGTAACAAATGATGGAAATGTTTTTAATAATGCGTTAACTCTGGAATTTGGACCTTTTGTTTAAATGGGCTACATTTTCATTTGACATGGATTTTATGTGACGCAACATGACTTGATTTATGCAATGTATTTTAAAACGGATTTTTAATCCATTTCCTATATCTTGTGTTGTGTTTATCGATTTCGTAGCACCCCAAAGTGAATGCTTCCGCAATATTATTATTTTTGGGGTGTTACAAAAAATCTTAGTGACAGGTTGGTTTGTTTGGTTTGTAGTTGCTGATGGAAAATGAATAGCATCCATTAAAGAAGCAGCTAACAAGTTAAGTTAGTATTTAAGGTTCTATTGAAGATGGTTAAGTTAAATTAGTTGCTGGTGCAGATAAGAGAGCAAATGCACTGATAACAATGCTGAAGCAGATAAGAGAGCAGGTACAAAGTATGAAATTTGAAATTCTAGAGAGATGGATAAATGGTGATTTATTGTTGTGGTTAATTGGTTTGATTTTGTGTTGTGTTAGGTTACCAGTGGAGTCGAGTTCATTGATGACAATCTTGCCGTTGCATAGTGCTATTGCATCATCGTGTTTAAAGTCGAGGTTGCTGATCGAGTCGCAAAGCTGGGGATTAGTTGCTCAAGGTCTGTGTTTTATCCTTCGGTAAGGTTGGTTTAATAAATGATCGAGTTCTTTTGTTTCTATTACTTTCAGATATAAACCATGTTAGTTTGAAACATTGTTTTTTTTTTTTTTGTTGGTTTTGTTATTTTGTCAGGGGGTGTTTGGATTAACTTAGTTTCCTGGCTTATGCTTATTTGCTTTAAGGGGCGATTAAGAATTGAAGGTGCATTTTTTTGTGGTAATTTTGTTTACTTTTACTGGTGGTTGTGGCTTCAAGTTTGTTCCATGAATGTTATTGGTTTGTCTAATCACTGATGTGCGCATTCAGGAAAGCATTTGGAAGTGCGGTGTTGCAAGAATGTTGTTGGTTCGTCCTGGAGGTATGAATTTTGTTTATATTTACTTGGTTTGGAAGTTGGATATATGGGTTGAGGGATTTTTGTAAGTTTTTAGGTGACTGCCGGCATTGAACAAAGTGTAGAATTGGGCCTATTGAGGAGGTTTAAATTCGTTATAGTGAACGTTCTGTTTGCTTATTTTACCCAATAAAATGTTTTGTATGCTTATTAAATAGAAAAAGTGTAATGGGTCTAATTGCATTGCTATAAGTATTGAAAGAGCCAACATGTTGTGTTTTTATTTACTCACAGGTGATGATCAACAAGCTTTTCTTTCTTTGAGTTGTTGTGTTCCTTCTTCCGTGTTACATCATGACCTGGACCATCAGCATTTTGCAACGTTGTAGGCAAAGACAGATTTGTCTACGCCTTTACTTACTTTTTCTCATAGTGTTTTGGACTTTCTGGTCAACCCAACTTGGTATGAGTTATAACCCATACCAACTGTGCTTATTTCATAATTTGTGTTTGCATTTTCATATAATAGGAGCCTGCATCCTATTGCCCCTGCACGAGCGCCATCAGCAACACCTGCACAAGCCCCAACAACCACAACGACTCTCTAATAGGGCAGCAGAGGCAAGACTGGAGGGATTAAAATTTGAAAGTGCCAAGCCATTTACAAGGACAAGGTAAAATACTACTTATGATTCATATGACTTTTTTAAGTATCTTCATTTTATCACATGTAGAACATCTCAACAGTCTCATTATTGCTTCTTTATAACAAATAATAATCGAGTAGACTAAATAAACAATAGAATTATGGATGGTTTAGTTGAAAAATATACGTTCATTGTGCCTTGCTGCAAGTTGTTCATGATTTTCTTGAGCGCTAATGAGATCTTATTATGTGCAGAATTCCCTATCATACTTGCAGCAGTTAATGGGAATGAAAAGCATCAATTGCAGCGGCTTTCAAATGCTTTTTAACGATTTCCTCAAGTATAATCATCTTCCTGATGCACCACATTCTTTCAACTATTTGTTGAAATGCTAAAACATTACTTATCAGCTTCTATAAAATGTGGCAAAATGGTCAGGCCAGGGTAAATGGCCAAAGGGGTAATTCTGTACGACTTAGGGAAGAAATCTAATTAGTATTTTATGAAAGATTGCAAAAGAATTACCCCTACTGACCCTCAAGCAGATGCGCTAACATTATCATTCTTTTGCAATCAACCACCTGTTGGCTATTAATGTTACTTTCGCAGGTTACCGAGTACATTGCATTTTCAAGAGGAAGGTTCAAGATTTCATCAAGATACTCAAAGGCAAAAAAATTGGACGCGCAACAGGAGGTAAGAACCATTTTTAGAACTTTTTAATGTTTAAGCGTTTTTAGGGCAATATTTTTATTGTCGGCTCTGCACAACATAGTGATTAGCACGCTTTCGGTATTATGCTCACATTAGCCTCGACCACATGTTGGTATTATGCTCTTTTTTGGTTGTTTGTACCATTGCCTTTGCGTTATAATACGTTGTTTTGCAGAACTTGCGTCATTCCAGTTAATCTAATACAGTTAAATCAAAAGGTAGGTCTTCGTTATTTTTCCTCTGAATTTGTTTCTATAGCCAAAAATATTACACTTTTGTCTATCGTATCTTGAAATGTATGGGTCAAAATTGCTTGAAAACACTATACTAGGGTGTGTGTAATCCTCTTAAAAGGTAGTGAAATGTTGCGTTTAGACGGGTTGGAATATGAGTTGAAATGATGAATTGCGTATGAATGGGTAGGGTTTGGTCATGCCGACCTATCAACCTCCTTTTTCTTTGCTTGGGTTATCTTAATTGGTTTTGTCACGTTAGTCGTTGTCTGTGAACTTCTCTAATATACCAACTTTAAGCGGTTGCTTAAATAGCAGGTGTGCAAAATATAGTATGTGTTTATACATTACTGGATCGCGAAGAATTTGTTTTATTAACTGGATAATCTGTTATGAGAGTTTTCCATGGAACTCAATTGAGGTCTTTTAAATGGATTTGTAGGAGTTTAAAGAACAAAAATTGTCGATGGGAAAAATGTATACAGAATTCGTATAGGCGCAGTTCAATGGAGGGTACGTATCGTGGAACATGTTGGCGTTTCAGGTGCTACGTTATGTGTTGGTGGAGTGTGCAGAGCTTATATAAGCTTCAGTATTTGTTGTTACTGTCTATCTAGGGTGTTTGGCTGTGTGTCTGATGAAGGCATCAAGCAAGGATAGTGCTTCTTTTGATTGTTAATGTAGATGTACTACATATATCTGAGGTGTTCGTGGAGTATTATTCTTTGCAGCCTTTTTCTAAGTTGTTTTAGATGTAAGGCTGATTCATGGGGGATTGTCCTATGTGTGGCTGCCCTTGTATTGTTGTAAATACTTTCTATTTCTTTTAGTCAATTTTTTGTCTTACTAATGAGAAATAAAAGATAATCTGTTATGCTTAATTTTTTGGTGGAATGCAGGAAGATTGTCTTTTGGTGGAATGCAGGAAAGGGGATTTGAATATGTTTTATAAAACTTCTGTATGAAAACATCCCGCCGCGAAGCGCATGTTTTATATCCTCGTTTATATACATATACATATATACCTGCAAATTTATATAAACGCATGAGTGAGTTACTTGGAATAAAAATTAAATATACTTCAAAGCACAAGTTTATTCATATATTTGTTTATTAATTATGGTTCTCGATTTTTTGTTTAACTATTCGTGACTTTTAATTTCTTTTAAGTCTATTTACAATGTAATTATCACGTTCATGAATGAAAATGACGTAAAACCGATATAAGTATGATCTTAATCGACCTGTGCTATTCAAGTGTTGTCTTTTAATATACGCCGCTTTTCATATAAGCATATTTTGCATTTTTCAGAATATATATATATATATATATAGGGAAGGGATCCGGTGCGGATTTGATTTTAAATAGGGATGTTGCGGATTAATATCATAGTAACATTCAAAAAAAAAAAAAAAAAAAAAAAAAGAGGACAAAAAATTATTAAGAATCGCTGATAAAAATTCAAGAAAGAATCGTTTTCATGGTTAAAAGGTATTATGATACTATGATTATTTTTTTAATATCACTCTAACACATATTTTTTTTTTTTTGAATTTTCTTAATATCACCTTAAGATTTTTTAATATTGCAATAAAAAAAACAATTATATTAAGTTTTTTACTAATATCAAAGTAACTTTTTTAATATCACGGTTCATTTTTACATATAAAAAGGCTTAATATCATGTTGGTTTTATAATGTTACTGTAACTATATCATAAAACCTTTTCATAATATCCTTAATATCACGGTAGGACTCATAATCACACAAAAAAAAGTGCTCAGAAAAATCTGAAAAAATAAAAAAAATAAAGAAGACAACAATAGTAAGGATCGCTCAAAAGGAAAAAAAAATTAAAAAAATTGTTTTAATGGTCAATTGGTACCGTGATTGTTGCGTCAGATCTTGACCTTTTTACAAAAGTCAAGATCAGATCTGGAAATGGGCGGTCCAGATCCATCCGCTCATCCGCACGAAAAAAAGAAATCCGCACCTGATCCTCGCTATATATATATATATATATATATATATATCTATATATATATATATATATATATATATATATATATATATAATATATATATATATATTCAGGGCCGTCTTATACTTTTCAGTGACCCTAAGCAATAATGATAAAGAAACCTCATTACACTCGTAAACTACAGAAAAATTGCATATAAACTTGAACTATATGAATCATATATGTTTAATATTATGTGTACTTAAATGCAAAACTAATAAAAATGTGGCTCTTTTTAAGTCGAGGCCCTGTGCGACGGCACCTATTGCATACCCATCCGAGACCCCTATGTATATATTAGCATATTTTGCATTTTGTTTGTTACATGTGTTGCTCCTTGTTTCATATGTATATGCTACATGTATTTTTTCACTAAGATCTATTTTTATTTTATGTAAGTTATCGATTTTAAACTAACATATATTCACTTCAATATTTAATTTTTTCCTATTTAACTTCGACCTCAATTTGTTTTTGCTCCATGACTTTGGATGAATTGTATTTTTGCATATAATAGTGATTTACCAAAAGTTTAAATCGTCGGAAAAATTTGTATCCCAAGCACTATTTTTAGATGCGGACAAACCCTTCTTCCACAACAACGTATGTATCACCTTAATGCAAGAGCTACCTCGTTTAAGTCATTTATGTAAAACACTTTTTGAATGGTTCAGAATCAACCAACCAACATCACAGCCAAGATACCTTTCAAAACCATTTTCTGTCCACGTACTCTACATTTAGTTCAATCATTTTCCAATCAACTTCATCGCTTTTAGTTGTTGGTTAGCCGGATATCACTTGGAATCAACCAACTAACCTAACTACGTACCAAGATATCACTTGGAATTTTGTTATCACTTTCCAAAGTAAACTATTCGACCATAATGCCTGGGTATCACGAATATCTACTTGAGATAAGACCAAATGTATGTTAATGATTTAGGCACAAATCAATAACCTTTTTGCTTTCAAGTGTTTTGTTCTCTGTATGTTATCCTTCATGCTTGATTGATTTTCTATATATAGGAAAGTACTCACAGCTAGTCAAATGAAATTATGAGGATTAATCGGCCCATTAATCGCCTCATAATTATCCCCATTATAGCCAACAGTGGTTACATGACCAATTAAACGTGGTCATAAAGGCAGTTTTAACTGCCACTTGAATAGGTCAAAGTAGTTACATACTTATCCCACCAGTACTAACTCAGCAGTACTAACTTAGTACCAGCAGTACTAACTCAGCAGTACTAACTTAGTACTAGCAGTACTAACTCAACACCAGCAGTACTAACTTTAATACTAGCAGTAGTAACTCAGTGAATGATTAAACCTTCTGATGAGTTACTCCTAACCACTATTTGAGTCAGGGTAGTCAGGGACCTGATGAGTGTACACTCCGTACCTCCTGACCCATTACTAATTGTGAACTGATCCCTCAAGTGTACTAAATTTTCCAACAATCCTCCCCAAATTTAGTTCACTTCTTTTGCATGAAAATAAAACATTAAACAAAACAAGTGCATAAACGAAAATATCCTGAGGATTAAATTTCCATCTTAAGTACATTACACGTTCAAATATTCGAGAATCAAGGTGTTCTAAGAATTGAACCCTTGAACCCATTTGAATACCTGAAGATAAAATACACACAAGTTTTCAAACACTTAAATGCTCCTGACACTTTACAAGCCATGTGTCCAAATCCAATTCATAAATATTGTAAGAGCCAAAAGTCCAAAGCTCCCTGAAGCGGCAAAACTTCAACATTCACATAGGTGGTTCATCTTTATTCATGCTCATGCTTAGCACTTTTTCAAAGAAATTAACCATTAAGAAGTAAAGACTTCATCCTCCTTTTCAGCAGGTTCCGAGCACAACCTTGGGATGATTGTAAAACATGTGCTCCAGTCCATTGAATGTTCAGCTTTTCACATTGAACTCAGCTCCCAAGTTTCCTCAGGAGGGAGTTGGGTGTCTTAGCATTCAGTGACTAGGTTGGACTTTAAACCCATCCCTTTAGCAGACTTTATAACCAAGTCTCTAGCCAATCCTTTCGTCAAGTGATCAGCTAAGTTTTGTTGAGATCTAACAAACTCTATAGATACCACCCCATTCATGATAAGCTCACAAATCATGCTATGCCTGACACCTAAGTGTCTAGACTTCCCATTGTACATCTGGCTATAAGCCTTTGCCAATGTAGCAGCACTATCACACCGGATAGAAATAGGTGCTATAGGTTTAGGCCACAATGGAATCTCAAGAAGCAAGTTTTTCAACCATTCAGCCTCTTTACCAGCAGGTGCTAAAGCCACAAATTCAGATTCCATTGTTGAACTAGTGATACAAGTTTGCTTCTTGGATGCCCAAGAAATTGCACCTCCACCAAGTAGGAATACCCAGCCACTGGTAGACGAATTATCTTCAGTGTTACTGATCCAACTTGCATCAGTGTACCCTTCTAATACTGAAGGATAACCAGTATATGAGAGACTATAATCCATAGTTTTCTTCAAATACTTCAGTACCCTCTGAATTGCTTGTGAGTGCTGAGCACTAGGATTACTAGTATACCTGCTCAGTTTTTCCACTACAAATGCAATATCAGGTCTTGTGTAAGTCATGGCATACATTAGGCAGCCAATTACCCTAGAATACTCAAGTTGAGATACAACTTTGTCAGTATTAGGCATCAGCTTCTCAGTTGTATCCATACTGGAGTACAATCAGATTGGTTGAATTTCCTTAGTACCTTCTCAATATAATGAGACTGAGTGATAGAAATTCCCTTACTCTCATGTTTGATCCTTATACCAAGGATAACATCAGCCTCTCCTATGTATTTCATGGAGAACCTTGTTGACAAAAATTCCTTTGTCAGGTCAACCTGATTTTGGTCAGTGCCAAAGATCAGCATGTCATCAACATATAGACAAATGATGACTCCTTTACCAGATTCATCAAATTTGCTATATACACATTTGTCAGACTGATTAAGTAAATAACCACTAGAAGAAACCACTTCATCAAAATTTTGATGCCATTGCTTATGTGCCTGCTTCAGTTCATATAAGGACTTAATCAGTTTACACACCTTGTTTTCATTGCCAGGCATGATGAAGCCCTGAGGTTGGTTCATATAAACCTCCTCATCCAATTCATTATGCAATAAAGCTGTCTTCACATCCATCTGATGAATAATCAGATTGTGAATTGATGCCAAAGCAATCAGCAATCTTATGGTACTGATACGTGCCACAGGGGCGTAAGTATCAAAATAGTCTATTCCTGACTTTTGCTTAAAGCCCTGAATGACTAGTCTAGCCTTGAACTTTTCAATAGTTCCATCTACCTTCATTTTCTTTTTGAAAATCCATTTGCAACCCAAAGGTTTGCAACCAGGTGGTAGATCAGCCAATACCCAAGTGTTGTTGTCCATGATGGAGTCCTTCTCATCATTTATTACTTCTTTCCAGAAAGCAACATCCTGGGACTTCATTGCTTCATCAAATATTTTGGGGTCATCCTCAACATTAAAGCAATAGGAGTGTTGGTCAGAGACCTCATCCCTTATTCCTTCAATTAAATATAATTGAAACTCAGGTCCAAATGACTTTGGAGTCCTGATCCTTTTGCTTTTTCTGAGCTCAGGTTCAGGTTGTTGAACCACAACCTCATCAGATACCTCATCAGAGACCTCTGATACACCAATATCGTCAGTTCCATTAGGAATCCTCTGACTTGGTCTAGGGACTGATGAGAATCTATTCTCATCAAAGAGTGCATCCCTTGATTCAATTATTGAGTTAATTGAAACATATTCATTAGGTTCAATAACATAGAACCTATATGCCTTGGAATGCTCAGCATATCCAACAAGGATGCATTCAATGCCTCTTTCACCCGAAGTTTCAGCTTTGGATCAGGGAGTCTTACAACTGCCCTACAACCCCAGACCCTAAGATAGTTCAGGTTGGGTTTCTTTTTAGTCCAGAGTTCATAAGGGGTAACCTTTTTCCTTTTGTTGGGAACCCTATTTAATAAATAGCAAGCTGTTAACATAGCTTCACCCCAGAACCCTCGACTCAGCCCTGAATAGGACAATATGGAATTAACCATCTCCTTCAGCACCCTGTTTTTCCTTTCAGAGATACCATTTTGCTGAGGAGTATAGGGAGCAATCGTTTCATGAATTATACCAACAGGCTGAAAATACAAAGTATCCATGTACTCACCTCCCCTATCAGTCCTTAATCTTTTGATCAGGGACCCAAGTTGTAATTCAACTTCAGTTTTAAATACTTTGAATTTATCTAATGCTTCATCCTTAGTATGTAACAGATAGACATAACAAAACCTAGAAGCATCATCAATAAATGTCACAAAGTACTTCTTATTCCCCAAAGAGGGAGTGGCATGCAAATCACACAGGTCACTGTGTATTAGCTCCAAGAGCTCAGTCTCACGTTTTACACCCTGAAAAGGTTTCTTAGTTATTTTGGTCAATATGCAAGTCTTACACTTTTCAGTTTCCATGTCAAATGCTGGGATTAACCCATCCGTAGACATATCTTGCATCCTTTTATAGTGTACATGGCCAAGTCTAGCATGCCAGAGGGTAGAGTCGTTTAGTTTAGAGGTTGACATAAAGGCTGAATTAACAATATCAGTGTCAATATTAAGACTGAACATTTGATTAGACAAATATCCAAAACCAATAAACACACCATGTTTAGACAAAACAAACTTATCAGATTCAATAACTTTTTTATATCCATGATTATTCAAAACACTACTTGAAACTAAGTTCTTCCTTATATCAGGAACATGAATAACATTAAACAAAGTTACAATCTTTCCAGAACTAAAACTAAGATCTACACAACCACGACCATGCACCAGGGCTGTTGACTCATTTCTCATGTAAAGAATAGAACCATCATTCAGTGACTCGTAAGTCTTGAACCAGCAATTATCTTTGCACACATGAACAGTTGCTCCAGAGTCAACCCACCATGCAACATCATCATCCTACACATAGTTAGATTCAGATACATATGTAACATAATAAACCTGAAAAGATTTATTAAACATATTCTAACCTTTCAGTGAGTTGGTAGAACCACCACTCCCTGATCCACTAGTGCCTGAACCATTGGCTTTACCACCAACCTTAACACCTTTGCAATCCCTTTTAATGTGACTAGTTTTGCCACATTTCCAACAAGTTGGTGTTGCCTTCTCTTTAGGGTCAGCCCTTGTGTTATCATGATGTTTACGTTTGCCCTTGTTGTCATTGTACTTGGTAGAGTTGTTATGTTCCACCATATTGACAGCAGGTGCACCAGTAGCATTGCTACTCTTTGGCTTGTCATTTTCCTGCGCCCTGAGGGATTCCCCAATATGTAGATGACTGCCCAACTGAACAAGAGTCAGTTCTTCCTTCTTATGTTTCAAGGTATGCTTTAAATCTTTCCAATAAGGAGGTAGTTTGTCAATGATACAAGAGGCTGAAATAGCCTCATCCATGTTCATTTTATGTTGTGTAAACCTTCTAAGTATACCAAGAAGTTCATTGTATTGTTCCATAACTGGTCTTGAATCAATCATTTGTAATTTGTGAAATTACTTACAAGAAACTTCTTACTTGATGCATCATCAGCCATATATTTGGCATCCAAGGAATCCCATAGTTCTTTGGAAGATTCAACATTCTGATAAATATCAAAGAAAGAATCAGACATACCATTGAGGATTAAACCTCTGCAAATGTAATCATCATTCTCCCATTTTCTCATCTTGCTTATTTGTTCCACAGTAGCATCATCACCATCATCAAGAATGGGAGTGCTCAAAACATACACCACACTCATGCTTGAAAGCAAGAAGTGCATCTTCTTCTGCCATCTCCTGAAGTCCACCCCTTCAAACTTATCAAGCTTGGCAAAGTTTAGAGCCATGTATTTCATAGCAGCAGCAGCCATTGATTATCACAAAATAGTTTACTTTGATTGTTGGTTGTTGGTTAGCCCAGAACATGTTGAAGATAATCAATGACCTAACTACGTACCAATAATGGTTACCGGATATCACTTGGAATCGTGTTATCACTTTCCAAAGTAAACTATTCAACCCTAATGCTTGGGTATCACGAATATCTACTTGGGATAAGACCAAATGTATGTTAATGATTTAGGCACGAATCAATAACCCTTTTGCTTTCAAGTGTTTTGTTCTCTGTATGTTATCCTTCATGCTTGATTGATTTCCTATATATAGGAAAGTACTCACAGCTAGTCAAATGGAATTATGAGGATTAATCGGCCCATTAATCGCCTCATAATTATCCCCATTATAGCCAATAGTGGTTACATGACCAATTAAATGTGGTCATAAAGTCAGTTTTAACTGCCACTTGAATAGGTCAAAGTAGTTACATACTTATCACAGCAGTACTAACTCAACAGTACTAACTTAGTAGTAGCAGTACTAACTCAGCACCAGCAGTACTAACTTTAGTACTAGCAGTAGTAACTCAGTGAACGATTAAACCTTCTGATGAGTTACTCCTAACCACTATTTGAGTCAGGGTAGTTAGGGACCTGATGGGTGTAGACTCCGTACCTCCTGACCCATTACCAAGTGTGAACTGATCTCTCAAGTGCACTAAATTTTCCAAAAATCTCTGCTATTGTTTTATGTTCTGACAATTTCCCATTTTGTTTTTAATGCCCATTCTATTTTTAATGCTACCCATATTGAATAATAGATATACAAGTAAATTTTCTTACATCAACCTCTCTTCCTTGAGCTTGACCCATTCTTAATCATACAGAACAGTGATCATGCAACCAAAATAAATCCGAAGACCTAAAACAATAATAAAATGAATTCAGTCATATGTATATCGGCCAAAGTTGCCTATAGTTCCACTAAAGGTATAAAGAGAAGCGTTTGTTAATCGTTGGCGAATCATGAGGTGTATTTTATCAAAACTAAATAAAACACAAAATTTGAGACGTCGTGCTTTTCATAAGAAAAATTGGGACGAGGAGCGTCATTAAAATTTGATATACTTGACATAATATTAGATTACGCTAAAAAAAATTTATGTGTTTCATGGGCACCCTTGCGAATCCTCCCACTACAAAAAAACATCCACTTTGGGACGAGAATCTCGTCCCAAATTTACAAAGGGCGTCGTCCCAAAGTAAATTTGGTACAATATCTCGTCCCAAATGTGTAGTCCCGTTTTAGTCGTCACAAAAAAATTTGGGACGAGAATCTCTTTGCATATTTGGGACGACACAAAGCTGGGCCCACAAACAATTCAACGTTGTAAAAAAAATTTGGGACGACATTCTTTTGCAAATTTGGGACAAGATTATCGTCCCAAATTTATTTATTATTTTTTTTCTCTTTTTAATATTTTTAATTAGTTACGAAAATGTTTATTTTTAATCAATTTGGGACGAGAAAAAAAAATTGGGGCGAGATTCTCGTCCCAAAGTGTTTAAATTAGTTAAATCTATATCAGTTAAGGATGAGATGATGTGGCATTCTAACAGAATGGGACGACATGTATATTGAAATTTAGGGACGACATTGTCGTCCCTATTTTCCCTGGGAGAAAAAAATATGCAGCAAAAAATGTCGTCCCTATTTTTCTTGGGAGAAAAAAAAATGCAGCAAAACCTGCATATTTTCCAGATCTTTTCTGTATTTTTTTCCTGAAAAAATCAACCAAAACAAATATCACCTGTAATCAATCACAATCCGCAATACCAATTCGACAATATGATACAATACCAAATTATTAAACGATACAATACCATTCCTCAAATCCACGATACCATTCGACAAATACGATACAAGTTAAACTAACAAGCCACAAATTTACTAATTAACATGTCTCAAAGTTACTAACAATTCATAAAGTTAACACAAATAATAAGATCTTACATCCCTACGCCTACTCCTCGTCAGAACCCGCCTCCTCCTCCCCCTCTTCCTCCGTCTCCTTCTCCTCACCACTACTAACATTATTATTCTCGGGAATGTGGCTCAAATGAGGATTATTTTGTAAGATGTATTTGTTAAGGTCGGGTGGCGGCATTGCATAATTAGAACTAGAACCCGGGTTAGAACTAGAACCCGAGCATATAGTAGAGTCGAGAAAGGAGGGACGATAACAATTGTCAAAAGAATAATTATTAGGGTCGGGAAAAGGAGCTTGGAGAGCAACAGGGCCGGGAAAGGGAATAGGGCCAGGAAAAGGGCCAGGAAATGGAGCAGGTGGGGGAAAGGGAACGGGAAATGGATTATCTTGGTTATTGTAGTGGCTCAGAAACTGCCCAATGAAAGATTCGAAGGTGCCAACTCTAGAAAAAGCCGCGTTAGCCTGTTCCCTAGCCAATCTAGCCTCTCGCTCGGCCACGAGAGCCTGTTGTTGCGCCTCCTGAGCTTGCCTCCTGAACAACTCTTTCTCTTTCTCCTCTCGCCTCAACACCTCCGTCATATGCTGCTGAGTAATATAATCTTGTCCAACCGGCCGATGTGTGGACCTGGATGAAGCTTTGCCCATGCCCGGCATCATCCTGCCCCTGCCTGGCATATTTTGGCGGTTGTCACTCGGAACTACTTGATCCAATATTTCTTGCTCGGTCATCAACGGGATTGTACCGGCTTTAACTTGATCCCAAAGGGACTTCATCTCCAGCTGTGTAAGTCCAAAAAAAAAAAAAAAAAAAAAAAAAAAAAAAAAAAAAAAAAACTAGTATGTTAAAAAAAAGTAAGTTAAAAATAAAAAAATTTAAAAAAAAAAAAGAAAAGAAAAAAGAAGTAACTTGATCTTAATGACGCAAGTTAAGAGATAAATTACTTACATAAGCCGTCTCGTTATCTTTTGTTTTAAATTTGCCCTTTCTTGAATGCCCCTTCCTCCATGTTTCGATCAGGTCTTCATTTTTTCCTTGATTCTTAACCCTCTATACATACAATATAAAATAAATTAATAATGTGCTATATATAAACAATATATAGACCTTTAAAAATCAAAAAAACTATAATGAGACTTACATAATTGTTTCTTCCTTGTACGAACGATTGTCTCCCTTGGTGAGTTAGTATCTTGTTTTTAGCTCGGTTATCTGCATTTTTGGCAGATCTTGCCATCCGTTCCGGTTGGGACCACCAGTCGACCAACATCTCCCATTCCTCTCGGCTTCTGTTAAGCCACACTTTCGGCGGCGGCGGCTGTTCCCTTGCCGGCGCGGGGTTCTTATGTGTATCAAAGTAATTAGACTTGATCCTGTTTTTATTTTTGCGATATAGTAACCGCATATGAAGTTTCAGCCCAAGAGATACCCTTTCCCCCACCGTATATACATTCTCCCCAACCGTCACTCGGCGATCGTCGTTTAACCAAGGCGCGATGTTGAAATAGGTCTACAAATAAATATATGCATTTAAATAAACATACAATTTAAATATAATACGCATATCTAAACGGTCGATAACAATAAGAATAGAAATAAAATATGTGGAAACCGTAGAGGGGGGGGGTGAATACGTTTCAATTTAAAATCTTAAAACTTTTGTATCAAACTCCCGATCAAGTGTGATGTGATATGAAAAGTGTCAACTATGATCATACAGCATCAAGAGATGAATATAGTAAACTACAACATATGCACAATCAAACCATGACACATAGATAGCCAACATAACATAAGCAACTAGCCACACAAGCAAAAACGCAATGCAAATATAAAGCGTTAAAGAATGAAATGAAAGTAAAGAGATAAGTAAGAAGGTGCAAATCGGACACGGAGATTTATAGTGGTTCGGTCACGAAGCTCCTCTTCGCCCTACTCCACTCCCCGAGTACCCAACTCGAGAGTTACTTCACTAATCAACAAACTCCCTTCAGGCGGAGAAAACCGTACACGTCGCTTAACTTGTTTTCCGACACTAAGCTAGATGTCGAGTGCTAATCTTAGCTAGCACCAATCTACCATGATCTACTCGATCTACACCTTACACGTCACTTATCCTATTTCCGACACTAAGCTAGATGTCGAGTGCTAATCTTAGCTAGCACCAATCTACCACGATCTACCCGATCTACACCTTACACGTCGCTTATCCTATTTTCGACACTAAGCTAGATGTCGAGTGCTAATCTTAGCTAGCACCAATCTACCACGATCTACCCTTGATCCACATGATCAATCACACAAGCCCAATGGCTTCAAGAGATCTTCACTATCTCTTAAGATCACAATGATCTTGACTCACTCTCTCACAAAAGAAAAATAATCTTGATGTATGTTATGATACAATCAAGAGTGTAACAAATGTTACAAGACCTAACAACTCCAACTCTTGTATCTTCTTGGATACCTTGAGTTCTTCTCTTGCACATGAAGAGGAATGATAACACTTTGTATCTACTTGGATACTTTGTGTTCTTCTCTTGCTAATCAAGAGGGATGACAACACTTTGTATCTACTTGGATACTTTGTGTTCTTCTCTTGCTAATCAAGAGGGATGACAACACTTTGTATCTACTTGGATACTTTGTGTTCTTCTCTTGCTAATCAAGAGGAATGAAGAGGATCACTTGAGTGGATGATTGGATCACTCTTAAACAAACTAAGACTCTCCAAATGATCAAAGAAAGTCATCTAAGTGAGGAGGGATTAGACCAGAGAAAAAGGACTGGAAAAATCAAGTTGGAAGTGTGAAATGGTCCACTATTTATAGGCAAGAAAAATTTGAACGTTACAGAAAATTTTGTACGGACGGCTCCACTAAACATGCCACGACTCCACTAAATTTAGTGGAACCGTGGAGCCGTCCTAGACTAGGACGCTCCAAATTTTGTCTTTTCTGGTGAAAACTTATTTGGGGAAGGTTGGAGCTGATTTTGGGGGGGGGGGGGGAAATAGCTGTTGGGATTTTTAAACTTATTTTTCAAAATAAAACATTTCTTTTTAATTCAAAAATAATTTGTAAAATATATTTTTGAAAAAATATTTTGTCACATTAAAAATGTGAAGTTTAGAAAAATATAATCCTTTGATCATTTGTCAAGTAGTAGATTTGTTTGTCCATACCTTGAGTGATTTATGTCGGGATGGAAATCTACGACTTCGTTGAAGCATACTTGAGATGTTGGGAGGTGTTGATGTAAGTATGCATTGATGATTTGTGTTTACAAGTAACTTGCACATTTTACGTTATGTATTACAAGTTACATGTTTGTCATTATTAAAACCGAAGAAATCGTTTAGTTTAAATATCGTAATATTTGCACTAACAATCTCCCCCTTTTTGATGATGACAAATATGTAAACCGTAACACATAGTAAAATGTAAAAGTTACCTGTTTACACTCCCCTTCTCCCCCTTTTGTCAAATCAAAAAGGTAGTTTCCTCGAGCGCTCCCTTGAATTTACTCCCTACTCCCCCTTATTGCACTACTATCCTTTCTCCCCCGAAAGGCGAGCTTGCATCATCCTAGTGAAGCCTTCTATCAACACTTGTGAAGACGACTCCATGCTATGTATTCAAATACTCCCGAGCTCCCCCTAGCTCAATGCTCCCCTATGGTGACTTAATCCCCTTGTTTATTTACCTTAGTATCTAGCGGATCCATGGATCAAATTCTTACAAAGGCTTAGCTTCGTGCAACATAATATATAACAATATAGGAGCAACATTATAGGGATAGAATACACATAGCAAGACATGCATTGGTTAAACTATGTTAACACGTAAGTGTCACAACCCGACCGAAAACCTAAGGTGTAATTGTTCACTCAATCACACTAATCAAGAACGAGATTCGTTCATTGACTGACGCACTAAATGACTTCTTCCAAGTTGTCATTGGGAAGGAAAGTTCTAACAAACCTTTTGAACAACATAATCATCTACTTAAGATGATTGATGTTAAGGATAGTTTGTTGATAAGACATACTGTAAATGATTACTATTATGACAAGTTGTGCCATAAAGTAGACTCGATAGAGGTTATACCAAAATGATTCCATAAGGTGGAAGAGTGTTGGTTGTAGTGACAACAAGGACAACTTGGGCTATGTGGTTGTAGGGGATAAATAATGGGATGACCCATTAGTGGTTGTGGTGATGGTGATAGTGATAAGGATGATGTGTTAGTGCCAAGTTCAAAAGGTGATGTAGGTGACAAGGTTAGTGTGAGAGCTAAAGGTTGTGGTGATGGTGATGGTGATAAGGATGATGTGTTGGTGCCAAGTCCAAAGAGGTTTGATGGTGATAGGGTTAGTGTGATAGCTAAAGGTTGTGGTGGACTTGGTGGAGGTATGGTTTAGGTTACTATATCATTTGCACTGATAATGAGATGCATGATATATTTCAAAAGGGAAAAAGAAAAGGTGCATGTGATCCTAACAGGATTGTTGGTGGATATCTCTAACGGGGTTAAGGTAACGAAGTTCTAGGTTTCTAGGTTGGATGATCCTAGTTGTGTGTTAGAGATAATTTGGTGCATGAAGGGTTTCGTGTGTTTGTGAGGATTGAAGGTTGTTGAACTAACTGTCACTTATCCAAAGTGAGGAGTAGTTGTAAGGTTTGAGTGTGATGAGTTGAAGGTTATAAGGTTTGAGTGTGATGATCTATGGGTTGAAGGTTCTTAGACTAACTATCACTGTCAAGAGTGAAGTGTAGCTATAAAGGTTGAGTGTGATGATGAAAGATGTTAATGTGAGGTTTGAAGATGAGATGCAAGATAAGCTTGCAATAGTGAGGCCTTATATAGGCAAGGGTTGTGGGATTCAAACTAAAATTGGTGATGGTGTCCTATGGTGTAGTGAGGAAATCTTAGTGTGCGTGTGAGTTTGCAAGATTTTGCAGGTTTGAGGTTAGGGATGCTGGGATCAGGAGGGAACAGTGAAAATTCGTCAAACATAGGCACGGTACCACTAAATACGACATGATACCATTAAATTTAAAGGTACCATGGCCTATTTAACGGTACCGTGACCTGGAAGTCACGAATTTTCTTGTGCAGCCTAGTTCTGGGCAGCTAAAGGGAAGTTTCCTAGGGAATAAGAACCACATTTGTGTGTTCTTGAGAGTGTTTGGTAAAAGACTATATGAGTGTGTTTTCGCTCCCCCTTAATCTATGACCATCTGGACAAGATGTAAAAGATAAAGAGGAAAACAAACGTTGACGGAAGCGATGAGCTTAGTAACGTCATGACAAGTGGTGGATAGCATACGATAAACTTCACCTTTGAAGTTACATAGCTCTTCTCAATCATTGTGAATATTCATAGAATATTTATATGATGAGGTATGTGATTCCTTGGAGATATCCTAAGGGTTAAGAAGATAAAATCTTCAGGGTTGTGAGGTTGGTGACAAGGTTCTAGTGGAGTTATCTCAACTTATCCTAGTGGTTCTTCGTTTGAAGTGTGTGGGAGATGAGTGGGATGTGGAAGCATTGGTAGTGTTTAGTACCATGCTGAAGTGAAAGTGAAGAAGGCTTAGGAATCAGAGGATAGATACAATCTGTTCTGATAGGATACGGTTCTGGTTCAAGACTACATCGAGTGGGTTTCGATAGTGGTTTTGAAACAGTGAGAATAAACTGTCTTAGCAGACAACGGTCCGACGGTACCGTTAAATTTAGCGGTACCGTTCCCTATTTAAGGGTACCATGACCTGTTGAGGTCAGTTTTGACCCAGAATTAAATTTCTGACAAAGAAATTTCACATATGTTGTGATTTTTCTGGACCTTAGATTAAAAAAATTTATACCGAATAAATTCTTTTATGAATGAATCCAACGGGATTCGATGAACGTTTGTCGAGTACGAGAAATTACATTTAATTGCATTTTGCAAATTAAATAAACTTTAAATATTTCGGATGAAATATTTAAGTTGTCATTGGAGTTTAAGAGGATTTTACGAATAAATCTCGCTGATTTAGGGAGATTTTTCGACACGAGGAGAGAATTTATACCTAATAAATTCTTTGAACGGTACTGGAAGAGAAGAGATGACTTTTGTATTTCTGAGGACATACATAGGTAGTCATTAGAGCGATGTGAAAGATGACTTAATATTTCCAGTGAAATATTCAAGTAGTCATAAGAGGGGTACAAGGGATGACTTTAATATTTCCAGTGAAATATTTAAATAGTCATAAGATTTATGGAAAATGTTCCATCATTCCTAGACCTAGACAGAGATGGTTAAGGGATTCTCGGTTGAGAGGGTTGGTTGATTTACGGATTTTGATGTGCTTCGCACGTGAGTGTTTAACGGGGTTTTGAAAGATGTAAAGCTAGGCCTATGGTGCTGGTTCGCAGTAGGGTTTGGAATCTTAAGACGTGTATAATCACACGAGGATGAAATGAACTACTAATCACTTATATAGTAACTTATGAGTCCTTTGTCATCTGAGGGTTGATGTTAGCTTTTAGCTTTTGGATGAGCGTTTTAACATAAGTTGTTAAAAGGCTTGAGTATGATGTTTCGGATGTGACATTTAACAATTGCGATCGCAAGTTAAACTTACTTGAATATTTCGGATGAAATATTTAAGTTGTCAATCCAACTCCGAGTTCTACTAGGTTTGTATCTAACCTTCCCATGACAAAAAAAGAGTATACTTGGAAGAAGCCGAAGTGATGACTAGGGAATTAGGACAACCTCGTGACTACTCTAACTTATAGGTTTTGACACTAGTGTATGACTCTATGACTTCTAAGGGTTCATAGTGATGGGCATACCTAATTCCTAATGTGTCAAAAGAACATAGTGTGGGTGCAAACTTTACAAGTAAATCAAGTAAAATGCACATAAGGAATAAATACAAACATCATGCAAAACCTGATAATCATTTAGCATTTAAGATCATTAAGACATTTAATCATGTCTTATGAGAACATGTTATCATTTTGAAACACGTATGTGGGATGCAAGCAATCTAGGTTTGCCAAGGCAGATCCTAATTACTACTTGTTTAAAATGAAATCCTAACGGGAAATAAAGTTCAACTATGTAAACTGTCTCTAGTCAAATGTAGGAATGAAACATTTTCAAGTTAGAGAATGAGTATGAGACTATCACTAGTGGTGCTCAATTAAGGCTAAACACGACCATTTTTACGGGTTATACCATAAACCCAACTTCTCTCCTGGAAGCAATTCAACCGTTAGGTCAAATTGAGTTTCTAGTGCGATAGGTTCTCCAGTAGTCATTCACATGTTAGAAAAATTCAAATTCCTATATTTGCCTATTGAAGTGTAGCAAAGATGATATAAGCTTATTTCGCTAATACATGGCCTAATATGACTCAACTAACCATACTTTGAAAGTCGGTTAAGATAATGACATGTCTTACACAACTCCTAACAAAGGCAAGCGAAATGTTTTAATTTCGTGTTTGAGATTTAAAGGTTAGTTGATGGAGATGGTGTATTTTATGATCTCTTGGACAACATCTTTGTTTGTTGAGTTGTTACATGTTATTTTAACATGATTTGGTTTCCTAGAACCAAGAGACACTCTAATGTGATACAATGTAGAATCTACTACATCGTGAGTGTTTCAAGAATGCTCCTTTGCATATCTTGAAGAAAGAATCTAGTAGAGGTTACTTACCTCAATAGATCTTGTGAGTATTTTATTTAAAATGAGACATACTGTTTATTTCAACAAGTATGCTTTTCTAAGAGGAAACTTATCACTCTTACGAATGCTTAGTGAAACAAGTATTTTAGTGTATGACCAATTTTACTTGTTTATGCAATGACACATGTCGTATTAGGTTATTATTCAACTCTAATATCCTATATTTGTTAACAGGATGCAATGTATTCTCATGTAACATAACCATTCATGTTACAAAGGGAATAAGATACATAGGATATAAGTTATCTTTTGTCAATCTTTTGATAAGAGAAATACATGTGATATTCTCAAAGATTGATGACTTACATAATAGTTAATAACATATTATGTGTGACGTTTTTACAAGACAAGTGACTTTGAGTGTTGAGTTGTTCATGAGCAAAGTTTACATATGTTGTTTGTTTGCTCGTGTTTGGTTTTTCGGAAATGACACATTTACTTATTGCATTGCAATGTAAATTACTTGTATATTTCGGATGAAACATCCAAGTTGTCAATCCTACTTCGTTGTGTATTTTATGCATCTATTAAACATATTAGTTTAAAGTTTGGAACACAACCATTGGACAAGAAGACTTAACATGGCATCTTCAACACAAGTGTGAGTTATGATCCGATGCATATTATTTTCATCTTGAGAGGACGTCATTATTTTCCTAACAATCGAGTGTGATTGAGTATGTAGATTCAAGATAATATGTTTCATCATGTTTTGATGTTATCTTGAAGCTAAACAAATAATGACTCCAATTTCATGTCCACACTCGAAAACTTGTCAATTAGATTCGATAATGATATCAATCATAATTTGAATAATGAATTGATATGTACTCGAAAACTTTCTTGACCCTCACAATCACTCCTTTTTAAAAAGAAAATAAAAGTTTGAGGAGTGTGTTACATTTATTCTAACACTAGTTGTATGTGTGAGGTTAATGACATATTAAGTTACTACTTTGATATTGTCATTTATTTTTATTTGAGAAAAACTATTTATATTATTAAGTATAATATTCTTAGTTTTTCGACACCTCATTGGTATAAAAATAATTATCTTAAATATTTTTATACAACATACGTAAAATACTAAATGTTTAAAACATTTTGTATTTGTGTTAAATCAATGCAAGTTTAATACATTTTCTTTTACTTAAATACTAATGTATTAAAATGACCTTTTATCTTGTTTAGACAACCTATGGTCAAACAAGACAAAATGATGTAATGATTTAAAGATCATGTTACGGATTTTATGAAAGTGTTAAGTGTTTTGGGGTGATATACTTTTTACACTTAAACCTTTGGAAAAATAATTGTGTAAGACAATATCTTTCGACACACATGATCTACCAACTTAGTTTCTATTCCTAAGAAAGTTACTAAACCATTTTAAGAACTTGCAACAAATGCAAGACAAATGGTTGATGCCTATATGCAATGCAAACTAATTACTTAATATAGTCCCAATGATTTAGCATGAGCCTTATAAATGCATAAACCGAAAAACTATACTAAACAAATAGCAACAAGACATTAAAGGCACAAATAAAAACAAATAGCCATTCAGGTTGACACACAAAAATACTTATCGTCATTTTGTGTATTAAGTATAACAATGTACACTTAGCTTGACTTTATTTGAAAATGAATTATTTTCCACCCCATTTAAAAATTTGATCAACACCTTGAAATCATGAATGCATCAACGTGTGATGTTCACTTTGTGATTTGACAAAAAAATTTGTGCAATCGGCATGACCGGAAAAGACTCTCTGTTACGAATTAAAGACTCTCGTAAATTTTACTTTACAATCACTTTCTAAAATTATTTTTAAGTGAAAGTAGACTCAATTACGTTTAAAACGATAGGTGGCACGATTCCTACGGACTTACGGTTGATTTTATACGAATTTTTTGAAAATTACAGAATTCTGAAAAACATCCGACGGTACCGTTAAATTTAGCGGTACCGTCCATATTTAATGGAACCTTCCGTTATATTTAACGGTGCCGAACCTGTTATTTCAATTTTGAACAGAACCAACTGTTACTGATTTCAAGAAAACCTTCAAGCTAGTATGACAACGTATACTTAACAACAAAACTTGTAAGTATTAAGCAACTAAATACTTTTCATATTTATATCACCTTGATGGGTAATTTGATACATGGATCGTACTCAATTGTGAAAATCATTTGTTTTAAAAATTTGAGCGACGTGGCTCTGGTACCAATTGTAGAAACCGTAGAGGGGGGGGTGAATACGTATCAATTTAAAATCTTAAAACTTTTGTATCAAACTCCCGATCAAGTGTGATGTGATATGAAAAGTGTCAACTATGATCATATAGCATCAAGAGATGAATATAGTAAATTACAATATATGCACAATCAAACCACGACACATAGATAACAAACATAACATAAGCAACTAGCCACACAAGCAAAAACGCAATGCAAATATAAAGCGTTAAAGAATGAAATGAAAGTAAAGAGATAAGTAAGAAGGCGCAAACCGGACACGGTGATTTATAGTGGTTTGGTCATGAAGCTCCTCTTCGCCCTACTCCACTCCCCGAGTACCCAACTCGAGAGTTACTTCACTAATCAACAAACTCCCTTCAGGCGGAGATAAACGTACACGCCGCTTAACTTGTTTTCTGACACTAAGCTAGATGTCGAGTGCTAATCTTAGCTACCACCAATCTACCACGATCTACCCGATCTACACCTTACACGTCGCTTATCCTATTTCCGACACTAAGCTAGATGTCGAGTGCTAATCTTAGCTAGCACAAATCTACCACGATCTACACCTTACACGTCGCTTATCCTATTTCCGACACTAAGCTAGATGTCGTGTAAAACCCAAAAATTTTGAACATTTAAAATACCTAAAATACCCTTCAATTTTGAACTTTTGAAGAACGTATATTTACGTATAACCTAAAGTATTTATATACTAATACTTGAACGCACGCGACTTTGGAACCTACGACTTAAGATAAATAAGACTATACTTATATTATACATTTTTAAGCTATGTTACATTTTTTTTTTTAAAAAAAACTATGGTACACGCCTAGATGTAATACATGGGCTGAATTTCTTGAAGTGTACAAATGAACTTCAACTTAAAACAAGACTACATGCTTGATTGGAAATAAACATGGAAAGGTCCTAATCTAATCCCATAAAATTAGTGATTTTCTTTTTTGATTTCCCCCTCACACGGTTTCATTAAACTGAATAACCAAAGCAGATAAAACACACAACACACCTTTTCTTTAAAGTTTAAAACCCTATATAAACCTAAACTAATAAAGGCGGCTGCATGCCCTCTTTTCTCCTTCCTGGTCGATCAAAGAGAGGGCACAAGAAAGATTATTTGGGGCTTATTGAGGAGGTGTAAATGGTGAATTTTTCTGTTCGATTTGGACTTCATACGTGAGTTTTCTTGCGCGTTTTCCTGTTCAAGTAAGGTGGAGTGGACGTGAGTAGAAAACGGGGGTTGCTTAATCAGTTTCGAGGGTTTGGCTCGGTGTAGTTTTGGTGTGGTATTCGATCGTGATTCCGTTGCTCCTTCCTACTCGTTCGTATGACATGCATCGACGGTAATGATTATCACCCCTTCCTTTTCTTTCGTTTCTGTTAGATCATATCATTGCTTTCTTAATCGACATGTGTTTGCATGCATTCGACTTGATATTAACACATAAATTAACGAGTAGAAGGCATATACATGCGACCTATAACTTGTGTATTGTTTCTGTCTTGGTCACGCCTGTGTTATTTATTTGGGCTTCGGTTTAAACGACTTTTAATCTTATAACTAATCAAATCTGGTTTTGGGTTCGAGGGTTTTAAAAACAAGAAAGAGTTTTGGAGACATGATTGGGTAGCGTAAAAACATAATAAAACCACAACTTAAAATTTGGCTTACGTATGGGATAAAGGACTACATGCTTTGTTCGAATCACATAATATTACAAGACAGCAAGCATGTAATTTTGATTATAAAATAATAGATGGTGCATGCATGTATATGGTTTGACCTTGTTTCTGAAATGATAAAATATAAAAAAGGGTTTGCACATAATCGACTTTATATAATGGTGTGAGTTCGGACTGGTTGAAAGTGTTGTTAAAAACATGCCATAATCTGATAAATAAACTTGTGTGTAGTCGTGGTGTGTGTCTAGTTGGTGTCACGTAAACCTTTTAACAACTCATTTATATATGATCACCATTATATTTTTTTGTTCGTTTCATAAAAGCTATACGAATGATAAAATAGACCATGCCACGTAAAATACATAAGCACGCCTCCTATATTAAAAGCTATTCGTTTTGTAAGTTCACATGTAGAGTCATCACATGCCACGTTAATTTAAACCTTGATCTATAATCTGATGTCGTGTTATATTTTATGGAAGCATGGCATATTAATATTGAAACTCTTTTCGTGAGTCACATGTAATGAGGGACAGTAAGTTGCAAACTAAGAAGACTAGCAAACCTAGATCATGTACACGACCTCCATGGGAAGTTGTGTGCGTATTCGGTCCCATATATCGACCCTTAGATCACATGTGAAACGCACCCGTAATAACTATCTAACGATCGTATAAAAAGATTGAAAAACTAGAAACTGGGAACAAGTAATATATAGTGCGAATCGATTTCGGTTATATTTCATAATAAGAAGATGAATGCATGCATGTTTCTGATCGGTTCATATTTGATTTGAAGAAATAAATATATATAAAAGGGTATCCGATTGTTTCGATGTCGAATCTAGTTCTAAATAAACGAAGTTGAATTTCGCATGCATGTATTGTTAAATTTCATGAAACTCATCAATTTTAAGAATTTGGCATATAATTATATAATTTACATTTTAGACCCTAAACTTTGTAATATTGACATAATTAACCCTAAGCTATTATAATGGTCATTTTAACCCTTAAATATTATTAATTGGCAATTGTAACCTTAAGGTGTTAAATTACTATTTCGGGAAACTTTCTAATTATGAAAACTTACTAATTATGCAAAGTTAGTTAATCTCGAAGGTTACTAAGTATGGAAACTTACTAAAATGGCAAATTATTAAAAATGGAAAGTTTCTAAAAATAGAAAGAAACCTTAAATGGGAAACCCGTATAACAATGAGCTTATAAGTAATACGTGATTATTAATTCGTATAGGTTTCGTGAAGAGGGAGTAGCTTCTGTTCCGTATGCTTCTTGGTTATTTCATTCATTGTCTTTTGCTTAAGGTACAGATATTCTGAACCTTCTCACAGGTTTCTCATGATCTCTTTTATTTTCTGATCTGTCGGTCTCTGTATTAATGCCACTGCTATGATCCCCTTTACTTGAACCTTCCTGACATGATACTTGATTTCTGAGTCCCTTGATAAACTGAACCCTGTTTTAATTCCTTTGATACCTGACATGATCCGATCTTCATCTTATGACCTGAATCACGCAAACCCCTGAATACCCTGAAGATTCATTTTGACATTATAACTGGAATTGGAACTTTCCTTGATGATATGAAAATGTTTTGAGAAAAGCTTTTGAATACAATGTCATACCAATTTTAAATTGAAACTGCGCTAAAGATTTTATGAAAATCTCTTTTAAGGACTCTCTTTATAAAAAGGGTTTTACTAAACATCATTTATGAAAGTCACTGAAAGATTATTTTTAAATATAAGCTTAATATGAAACCTTTGAATTAAGATCTTTTCTATGAACCTAAACTTTCTGATATTGACCTTTCTGATATTGAATCTTTCTGGTACTAAACCCACTGATACTGAACCTACTGATACTGAACCTATTGATATTGAACCTCTCTGATATTGAACCTACTGTTATTGACCCTTCTGTTATTGAACCATCTGATATGAACTTTCTGATATACTGAAATGGATATTGACCTATGAAACTAAACTGAATACTGAATACTGATACTTGACCACTGACCCACAGTTTGATACTACGAGCCATAACTAGTCATGAGGGTTTCATGACCATGTCATTGATGCACCGATGGCATGACTCTAGGGCAGGAGAGTGATGACCTGTTCCGTCCCTGACTGTATTTTATTTGGTGTGTTGGGAGGTTTATGGCCACCTGGGGCGTATGGATGCATCCTAGAACTGTTACTGTTACTGTTACTGTTACTGATATATACTGGTGACTGATGGTGTGTGCGATACACGTCTTTCACATACTGGGAGCTAGCTACTCCATTTACTGATTGAGGACTCCCCTCATATTTACTGATTACTGAGAGGTCTCCCCTCTACATGATTATACTAATTACTGTTACTGATTACTGATACTGGGCTCGTAGAGGATTACTGTTTTCCCTACACCTTTACTCGTTATCTTTCATTACTGCTACTACATACTGATGCTTAACTCTGATTTAGTCATACTGTTATTATTATTCATTATTCTACTGCTTTGTTACCGTTATATCTGTTCACTGAGCTCTCGTAGCTCAGCCGCATTTCTTTTCCTGCGGCAGGTTTTTAGTAAGAAGCTGGGTATGAGTGGAGAGTACCATTGGCCTTAGAAGACTACACTGTGATAGATATTTCGTTATAGAGATGACTAGAAGATTTTATATTTCAGACTTGGTATTTATTCCTTGTAAATTTGTATGTCCTTGTAATTTCTTGAAACCTTCGTATTATTTTGTATTATTGAAGATGTATGCTTGTGTATGTTTCTGATATGTCACCATTGTTGTGACATCTCTACCCTTGTCGAGTCGGGGTGTTACAATTTATGGTATCAGAGCACAGGCTGCGACTCGTAATACATTTACCCTTGACCTGTGAGTTCTGGACCATTAGGCTGCCACTGTAAGAACATAGGAGAACATTCTGAGAACCTGCTTTAGGATTCCTTGATATGAACTTAAGTTTTGACCAGTGAGAAAATGGGTAGACTATAAGGCGGTTGTTTAAACATCTTTGCTTCTGCATCACTCTGATTCGTGCCTTGCGTTTGATTAAAGTCTATTAAGATCACTTTTAGAAATTGAAAGATTATGCTTTGCACTACCTAAGATTTGAGAATTAAATAAATCTGGAAGGCATTGAGAACTGCATAATATGGCCTGACACTATTTGATCCTTGTCTGCAGAGTCCGACTCTGACCTCTGATCCTTCTATTAATCATTTTGATGCCTCTTCGGGCATTCTAAAAATCTCCTTGGCGATGACGTACTTGACACCTTCTGTTATTTGTCTACTGCTTTTTGACAAGCATTTGATACCTTCTGTTAATTGTCTCTTGTCTCTTGATAAGCATCTATAAATTTTCTGACACCATTTGATTTCGTCTTAACCATTTCTGTCCCTATGAGAAGTCTTGTGGTGTTTAACCACGAGTATAAGAATGTTTCCCTCTCATTTTGGACGATAAGATTTGCTTTGTTGATCTGTCTTTCTGTGGACTGTTAACTCTAATGTTATTCTGATAAAGAATTGGTTGTTTGACAACTATCCTCCTATGTCTCACCTTTGACGTTTGAAACAATTTTGAACTCCCTACCATGATTACCGATTGTTAAACTCTGGACTATCATTATTACTCTGAAGACTCGTGTGTTATGTTCGCGATTATGAAGTTTTCCTTGAACCCATTTCGTACAACAACGAATGAACCTTATCTTGAAAATTACTTGGCACCCTGAATTTTCTGAACACGATTTCTGATTGAACCACCAAATTTTCCACCGGAGTGAGAAGTAAGTTCGCTTAAGTGTATTCTCTTGGCGTATTTCAGTTTTGTTCGCGATAAAGAAGAATGATGACAGGAGACATGTATTGATTCTGGAAGCTGAACCGTATTGCTATTTGGAACCCTTATTTCTCCACCCTGAAACGACTTTGTATCTATTCAATTTCAGAGCGCGAAGTTTCCTCCAGATGGAAATATGAATTGAAGTTATTCTTGAGATCTCTGTCCACATTTGTAACGACTGATATAAAGATTTGTGACGCTAATAGTATTAGCTAAAGCTCTGACTATTCTGTAAATTTCATGAATGAATATGTTCTCGTGAGTACTTGGGCAAATGGTCATTGTATGACTTAATAGTACATTCGGAGACGAAGAAGAACATGAAAATCATTTTTGCACTTTGTAAGAAATTGACGATCACTTGTACATTCTTAGAGATTGATGTCTGTTGAGACAACGGTTTTTCTTGATTGAGAATACCTCTTTAGATTCCGCAAATTTTGAAACTATCACCAAACGGTCAAGACCGATAACAAAATGGTAACCTGAAATCTTTTGAACCCTGCATCAGAATTCTAAAAAATGTTTACAACTTGCGTTACCCTTGATAAATTTCGTGACCAGAGAGAAACAACCTAGTACGATTGAGAACGGCGTTTTTGGAAAGCTGAAATAGAAATTTGTTTCCATACCCTCAGACGGAATAAATTTTGAGACATTTCAGAAAGAGACCCGGTTATCCCCCTTGCAACACAGAAGGTTTTGCGTATGCATCAAGACAACTAGAAACGCATCAGAAGTATTACTTCACTACCTGACCTAGAGTTGACAACAACGGTGACTACCCTGAAGAGTGAAGACATTCCTTACAAGACAGAAGTGTTGGTGATGCAGAAGAAAGACGGCGAACCTGGAGCTGATGAAGACGTACAGTCTCACTTATCTATTCATGTTGGTTGTACTAAGATGAATTGAGAGCGGAAGCAGACTGGGTGATGAAGAAACTTAAAGATCGTGCCAAAAATTCACATATACTCCATCACGTTCCAAGAAGAACTGCAGGAGGCTCGACGAACCAGACACAAGTTTCCGATCTTAGTTTCACTTCCCGACTGATGAGCAGACGAAGACAGATTAACCGAAATTGAAGAGATTAGAGATTTTGAATGAACGGATTTCTGAATCTGACCTTTTATGTTGGAAGAATTGATTCTGCGAAGACCGAAGTTATTGGCGATTAGTTTTCATTTCCGTTGACTTCCTTAAGTTTCGTTATATCGTGATAAGATTCTCTAATGATTTAAGTTTTCCTAGAAGCATTTCAGTTCCGTGTTTATTTTTCGTATGTTCGATGATGGCTTTGTTATGAGGAATTTTGGCGAACTGTGGAAAATCTGATGCTTGTGACGGCGTGCCTTACTCTGCTAGGCAATCTGGAAATTCCGATACTCTTGCGAATAGTCTTATTTCTCTCTTAACTATGACTTTGATCTGGTTGACTCTGAGACTGTAGAAGTACTAGGTGGATTAAGATAGGTTGTTATACTCACGACTCGAGATAAAGTATGATCATCATGAAGGCATAATTATGTGGTGCTAGTATTATGACGCCTGATCAACGTGATAATACTTACACCATATAACGTGCACTCATTGTGGACATAGGATATCTTGGGGAGTACCTAAGAAGTTTAGAATTTGATCTCCGTTGGATTACCTGTGATTAGTGAGACTTTAGGTCCATTCTACCTATGCGTATACTCTGTTTCGTTCGTTAGATATCGGGATGACTTTGGACTCTCGTTTTGCATTCCGTTGACCTCAGTTATAAATCTTGAACTCTTTGTATAGCTCTCTACTGTTTGACACAGTTAATTCGATTTGGAATTGTGTTCGTATCCTATACGATAATTCGAGAAGAGTCATCTATCATCCATCATATGTTGCATTGGCTTTTGACCCGATTCAACCTGATTTGTCTCCTTCTGAGGAATTTGAACCCACCTTGTTTTGATTGAGTCATGAGAAACTTTTTGGTCTGAAGATCTTTGGAAGAACCTCCTCGGGCGTGAGAATGTTTGTGACGACCTTTTGCGGTTTGCTACGACTTCGTCTAACCTTGCGACTTCAAATTTCGCGGACGAAATTTTCTTTTTAGAGGGGAAAAATTGTAAAACCCAAAAATTTTGAACATTTAAAATACCTAAAATACCCTTCAATTTTGAACTTTTGAAGAACGTATATTTACGTATAACCTAAAGTATTTATATACTAATACTTGAACGCACGCGACTTTGGAACCTACGACTTAAGATAAATAAGACTATACTTATATTATACATTTTTAAGCTATGTTACATTTTTTTTTTAAAAACTATGGTACACGCCTAGATGTAATACATGGGCTGAATTTCTTGAAGTGTACAAATGAACTTCAACTTAAAACAAGACTACATGCTTGATTGGAAATAAACATGGAAAGGTCCTAATCTAATCCCATAAAATTAGTGATTTTCTTTTTTGATTTCCCCCTCACACGGTTTCATTAAACTGAATAACCAAAGCAGATAAAACACACAACACACCTTTTCTTTAAAGTTTAAAACCCTATATAAACCTAAACTAATAAAGGCGGCTGCATGCCCTCTTTTCTCCTTCCTGGTCGATCAAAGAGAGGGCACAAGAAAGATTATTTGGGGCTTATTGAGGAGGTGTAAATGGTGAATTTTTCTGTTCGATTTGGACTTCATACGTGAGTTTTCTTGCGCGTTTTCCTGTTCAAGTAAGGTGGAGTGGACGTGAGTAGAAAACGGGGGTTGCTTAATCAGTTTCGAGGGTTTGGCTCGGTGTAGTTTTGGTGTGGTATTCGATCGTGATTCCGTTGCTCCTTCCTACTCGTTCGTATGACATGCATCGACGGTAATGATTATCACCCCTTCCTTTTCTTTCGTTTCTGTTAGATCATATCATTGCTTTCTTAATCGACATGTGTTTGCATGCATTCGACTTGATATTAACACATAAATTAACGAGTAGAAGGCATATACATGCGACCTATAACTTGTGTATTGTTTCTGTCTTGGTCACGCCTGTGTTATTTATTTGGGCTTCGGTTTAAACGACTTTTAATCTTATAACTAATCAAATCTGGTTTTGGGTTCGAGGGTTTTAAAAACAAGAAAGAGTTTTGGAGACATGATTGGGTAGCGTAAAAACATAATAAAACCACAACTTAAAATTTGGCTTACGTATGGGATAAAGGACTACATGCTTTGTTCGAATCACATAATATTACAAGACAGCAAGCATGTAATTTTGATTATAAAATAATAGATGGTGCATGCATGTATATGGTTTGACCTTGTTTCTGAAATGATAAAATATAAAAAGGGTTTGCACATAATCGACTTTATATAATGGTGTGAGTTCGGACTGGTTGAAAGTGTTGTTAAAAACATGCCATAATCTGATAAATAAACTTGTGTGTAGTCGTGGTGTGTGTCTAGTTGGTGTCACGTAAACCTTTTAACAACTCATTTATATATGATCACCATTATATTTTTTTGTTCGTTTCATAAAAGCTATACGAATGATAAAATAGACCATGCCACGTAAAATACATAAGCACGCCTCCTATATTAAAAGCTATTCGTTTTGTAAGTTCACATGTAGAGTCATCACATGCCACGTTAATTTAAACCTTGATCTATAATCTGATGTCGTGTTATATTTTATGGAAGCATGGCATATTAATATTGAAACTCTTTTCGTGAGTCACATGTAATGAGGGACAGTAAGTTGCAAACTAAGAAGACTAGCAAACCTAGATCATGTACACGACCTCCATGGGAAGTTGTGTGCGTATTCGGTCCCATATATCGACCCTTAGATCACATGTGAAACGCACCCGTAATAACTATCTAACGATCGTATAAAAAGATTGAAAAACTAGAAACTGGGAACAAGTAATATATAGTGCGAATCGATTTCGGTTATATTTCATAATAAGAAGATGAATGCATGCATGTTTTTGATCGGTTCATATTTGATTTGAAGAAATAAATATATATAAAAGGGTATCCGATTGTTTCGATGTCGAATCTAGTTCTAAATAAACGAAGTTGAATTTCGCATGCATGTATTGTTAAATTTCATGAAACTCATCAATTTTAAGAATTTGGCATATAATTATATAATTTACATTTTAGACCCTAAACTTTGTAATATTGACATAATTAACCCTAAGCTATTATAATGGTCATTTTAACCCTTAAATATTATTAATTGGCAATTGTAACCTTGAGGTGTTAAATTACTATTTCGGGAAACTTTCTAATTATGAAAACTTACTAATTATGCAAAGTTAGTTAATCTCGAAGGTTACTAAGTATGGAAACTTACTAAAATGGCAAATTATTAAAAATGGAAAGTTTCTAAAAATAGAAAGAAACCTTAAATGGGAAACCCGTATAACAATGAGCTTATAAGTAATACGTGATTATTAATTCGTATAGGTTTCGTGAAGAGGGAGTAGCTTCTGTTCCGTATGCTTCTTGGTTATTTCATTCATTGTCTTTTGCTTAAGGTACAGATATTCTGAACCTTCTCACAGGTTTCTCATGATCTCTTTTATTTTCTGATCTGTCGGTCTCTGTATTAATGCCACTGCTATGATCCCCTTTACTTGAACCTTCCTGACATGATACTTGATTTCTGAGTCCTTTGATAAACTGAACCCTGTTTTAATTCCTTTGATACCTGACATGATCCGATCTTCATCTTATGACCTGAATCACGCAAACCCCTGAATACCCTGAAGATTCATTTTGACATTATAACTGGAATTGGAACTTTCCTTGATGATATGAAAATGTTTTGAGAAAAGCTTTTGAATACAATGTCATACCAATTTTAAATTGAAACTGCGCTAAAGATTTTATGAAAATCTCTTTTAAGGACTATCTTTATAAAAAGGGTTTTACTAAACTTCATTTATGAAAGTCACTGAAAGATTATTTTTAAATATAAGCTTAATATGAAACCTTTGAATTAAGATCTTTTCTATGAACCTAAACTTTCTGATATTGACCTTTCTGATATTGAATCTTTCTGGTACTAAACCCACTGATACTGAACCTACTGATACTGAACCTATTGATATTGAACCTCTCTGATATTGAACCTACTGTTATTGACCCTTCTGTTATTGAACCATCTGATATGAACTTTCTGATATACTGAAATGGATATTGACCTATGAAACTAAACTGAATACTGAATACTGATACTTGACCACTGACCCACAGTTTGATACTACGAGCCATAACTAGTCATGAGGGTTTCATGAACATGTCATTGATGCACCGATGGCATGACTCTAGGGCAGGAGAGTGATGACCTGTTCCGTCCCTGACTGTATTTTATTTGGTGTGTTGGGAGGTTTATGGCCACCTGGGGCGTATGGATGCATCCTAGAACTGTTACTGTTACTGTTACTGTTACTGATATATACTGGTGACTGATGGTGTGTGCGATACACGTCTTTCACATACTGGGAGCTAGCTACTCCATTTACTGATTGAGGACTCCCCTCATATTTACTGATTACTGAGAGGTCTCCCCTCTACATGATTATACTGATTACTGTTACTGATTACTGATACTGGGCTCGTAGAGGATTACTGTTTTCCCTACACCTTTACTCGTTATCTTTCATTACTGCTACTACATACTGATGCTTAACTCTGATTTAGTCATACTGTTATTATTATTCATTATTCTACTGCTTTGTTACCGTTATATCTGTTCACTGAGCTCTCGTAGCTCAGCCGCATTTCTTTTCCTGCGGCAGGTTTTTAGTAAGAAGCTGGGTATGAGTGGAGAGTACCATTGGCCTTAGAAGACTACACTGTGATAGATATTTCGTTATAGAGATGACTAGAAGATTTTATATTTCAGACTTGGTATTTATTCCTTGTAAATTTGTATGTCCTTGTAATTTCTTGAAACCTTCGTATTCTTTTGTATTATTGAAGATGTATGCTTGTGTATGTTTCTGATATGTCACCATTGTTGTGACATCTCTACCCTTGTCGGGTCGGGGTGTTACATGTCGAGTGCTAATCTTAGCTAGCACCAATCTACCACGATCTACCCGATCTACACCTTACACGTCGCTTATCCTATTTCCTACACTAAGCTAGATGGCGAGTGCTAATCTTAGCTAGCACTAATCTACCACGATCTACCCTTGATCCACATGATCAATCACACAAGCCCAATGGATTCAAGAGATCTTCACTATCTCTTAAGATCACAATGATCTTGACTCACTCTCTCACAAAAGAAAAATAATCTTGATGTATGTTATGATACAATCAAGAGTGTAACAAATGTTACAAGATCTAACAACTCCAACTCTTGTATCTTCTTGGATACCTTGAGTTCTTCTCTTGCACATGAAGAGGAATGATAACACTTTGTATCTACTTAGATACTTTGTGTTCTTCTCTTGCTAATCAAGAGGGATGACAACACTTTGTATCTACTTGGATACTTTGTGTTCTTCTCTTGCTAATCAAGAGGGATGACAACACTTTGTATCTACTTGGATACTTTGTGTTCTTCTCTTGCTAATCAAGAGGAATGAAGAGGATCACTTGAGTGGATGATTGGATCACTCTTAAACAAACTAAGACTCTCCAAATGATCAAAGAAAGTCATCTAAGTGAGGAGGGATTAGACCAGAGAAAAAGGACTGGAAAAATCAAGTTGGAAGTGTGAAATGGTCCACTATTTATAGGCAAGAAAAATTTGAATGTTACAGAAAATTTTGTACGGACGGCTCCACTAAACATGCCACGGCTCCACTAAATTTAGTGGAACCGTGGAGCCGTCCTAGACTAGGACGCTCCAAATTTTGTCTTTTCTGGTGAAAACTTATTTGGGGAAGGTTGGAGCTGATTTTGGGGGGGGGGGGAAATAGCTGTTGGGATTTTTAAACTTATTTTTCAAAATAAAACATTTCTTTTTAATTCAAAAATAATTTGTAAAATATATTTTTGAAAAACTATTTTGTCACATTAAAAATGTGAAGTTTAGAAAAATATAATCCTTTGATCATTTGTCAAGTAGTAGATTTGTTTGTCCATACCTTGAGTGATTTATGTCGGGATGGAAATCTACGACTTCGTTGAAGCATACTTGAGATGTCGGGAGGTGTTGATGTAAGTATGCCTTGATGATTTGTGTTTACAAGTAACTTGCACATTTTACGTTATGTATTACAAGTTACATGTTTGTCATTATTAAAAACGAAGAAATCGTTTAGTTTAAATATCGTAATATTTGCACTAACAAAATAAACAATTGATACCTCGAGTGCGGGAAATATATGAGCCTTAAAAGGTTCTAGAATTTGTTCCCACTTGGAGTCAAGGGGAAGTGGCCTAACTTGTTCCCCGATAAGACCACTCAACTGCGGTGCATACGTGCCTACAGGTGAGAAGGTGCCTTGATCATCATAATCAAAGTCGATCGGCAAAGGTTGATTATTATTCTCTTTAAGCACCCTCTTTAAGGCCCGATTTGAGGTCTCACCCGTGATCATCGAACCTACAAATATAAGTTATTGAGTCGTGAAAATTGACCGGATCTAAACACACAAGTTGTGTTGGGGATACTTTGAGTATATACTTGATAGCACGCGGAATTTACTACCAAGTATCTAGAAGATGTTTTGTGTCTGGTGATTGATTGAATAAAACAATAAGAACAAATAAGAACATAAACGATATCAACCAAACAATCACTTCAATATATATCGAACGATTACAATATGAACGTGAAGCTCTTGATAGTTCGTATGAAGGGTTATCTCAAAAACCCTAACTGAGGATCTCTTTTTATAGCACAAAGAGTCCTTTACAAGTAAACTATATTCTATACAAATAAGATATTCATCATATCCATTCCATATTTATCTTCACACGGTTTCACCTTGATCTCATAAGCAGCCCTAACTTTTCTTCATCAGCAGTCCTAACTGTTCTTGTATTCTTCTCTTCCATCAGCAGTACTAACTGTTCTTGTATTCTTCAACCGTACTAACTGCTTAAGTTTAATTCCCAACAATCCTCCCCTAAACTTATGATTTCTATGCAAATCAATAAGTTTCTTGAATTAAACTTCTGCTTATGTTGATGGGGTAGATTCTTTCAAACACTTATCTTTAATCTCAAAACACTTGGGAATTTTCTTCACATATCGTATTCTTTTGGTCAACTCTTCAAAAATTACCAAAATTAAATTTATTTTTATAAGGAATTAATTCTAAGTACCAACCCAAAGAATTTACTTCCTTATACCAACCCCGCATTTAATTACTTTAATAACTTCATTGGTTCTATAAAAAGCCTTAAATTCTCATTACTAACCCATCATTCTTCACATCAACCTTCAAATCACAACTATCAAACCCAATGAGTTCTTCCAATCCAAATATTGTTGAGATTTCATCAGATTCTTCTTCAGATTCAGAAAGTGATGGATGGAGATCTTACTTTCCACCGAACTACACTAATCTGACTATCAGAAACCCATCTCCAAAAGCTCAAGAAGTATCTTCTAACGATGACCTTTCAATATCCTCTGATGATGATGATCAACAATCACTTCCACTATCAGTTGTATTGACAAGAGAGATAGAGAAAGCTGTGGCAAAAATGAGTAAGGTTCAAGTGCCCGAAAGACATCAACCACTTCCACTTCCAAGACCTGAGAAACAAGTTTTGGGACTTCCTAGTTGGAAAGTGTGGTACTCAATCGATAGCAAAGGAGTTCATAAATCCATGCCAGACTTCAAGGACAAAGGCAAAAGGAAGCTTGAGTAGTGGTTATGTGTTAGATTGGTTTAGGTTTGTGTGTTGGGAGTTGGTTGGTTTTGTTGGTTTGGCTTATGTAATGAATCCACCTCTGTAATGAATAAACTTTTTATGCACTTCTTTATAATTCATCTCTGACTCTTAATTCCTCCCCTGAATTCCATAATCATCTTTAACAGCAACTAGAACAAACTTTATTCCTCCCCTGTTTGGAAGAATCTTCACCATCAGATGAACTAGAATATATGACATCCAAGCTCAGCATCCAATATGACCATTTGTACAAGTTACCATCAATTCAGTTGTTTAGTTTCAAACTGCTCTCAACACTTCCAGATGTATTACCTTCTGAGAGAGGTGTATCACAGAGCATAAACTCAGTAGGAACTAAGTTTGAACAATCAGTACAAACTGGTGAAGCCAGTAGTTCAAACTGTTAACCCCAGCAGTACTAAATGTTAGCAAAAAGTTTTCAGAGATAAAATAAAGTTGTAAGTTTAATGTGGATTTGAAAACATTTTTGTCCACTTATAGTTTTTAGCAAACTATCAGCTATGAACGGATTTGACATGTCTTTACCAATAGCCGTTTGCTATGGACTAGCCAACTCTTCACACTTAGATTTGGTGAGTTGATAACCAACCAGTTTTTGGTAAATTGTCAACCATAAACGGATTTGAGTAGTCTTTACCAGAAACCGTTTGATCTGGACTAGTTGATTCTTATGTTGGTTAGACATGGTGAATCAATTACCATTTGTTGTGTGACAAGCATACACATTTGACAATCCAAACCACCATACTTTCCAAAGCACAATCCAGAGCAAAAAGCTTTTCTTAACCTGAAATGTTAGTCCAAAACCAAAGAAAACACAATACACAATACTCTCTTTTAATAGTTATCACAATTGACTAACAAATGCACAAGCAGTACTAAAAATTACCAAGCAGTCTTAACTATACAAATAGCACAACTAGCAGTACAAAAACCAAAAACATTTAGACATTAATCTTTTGAAGGATTAAGCATTCCAATACCTGTTACCAAGTACTGAAATCTGCTTACATCAAAACCTTTTGTTAAGAGATCAGCAAAGTTGTCATCAGTGTGTATTTTAACAACTTGTATTAACTTCTTTTCAGCACAGTCTCTTATAAAATGATGTCTAATTTCAATATGTTTAGTTTTTGAATGTTGAACTGGATTCTTGATGATACACATTGTACTACTATTGTCTATATGTATAATTGTGTTTAAGAAATTGTACCCATAATCAAGCATCTGGTTTTGAATCCAAAGAACTTGAGCACAACAACTTGCAGCTGCTACATATTCTGCTTCAGTAGTAGATGTGGCCACCATAGTCTGCTTCTTACACTGCCAAGAGATTAATCTTCGACCTAAGAACTGACAACCACCTGTTGTAGACTTTCTATCCATGCTAGCACCAGCATAATCAGAATCAGAGAATGCAACAAGATCAAATGCAGACTCTTTAGGATACCATAGCCCCAAGTTAGGCTGACCTTTAAGGTATCTGAAGATTCTCTTTACTGCTGTGAGATGAGACACCTTAGGATTTACTTGGAAACTTGCACAGGCACAAACAACAAACATAATGTCAGGCCTAGATGATGTAAGGTACATCAGAGACCCAATCATAGATCTATACATGTGCACATCCACATCTTCACCACTGTGATCCTTTAATAGCAAATGTGTCTCCTTATCAACTGGTGTACAAGCAACCTTGGCATCTGTGAATTGAAATTTCCTTAATATTTCACCAACATATTTATCCTGAGAGATAAATATACCATCTAGCTTTTGCTGAACTTGAAGACCTAGAAAGAAGGTAAGCTCTCCCATAGAACTCATCTGAAATTGGTCTTTCATCAGCTTTTCAAACTCCTTACACATCTGTTTCTTTGTAGAACCAAAAATGATGTCATCTACATAGACTTGTACCAGTAGAATATCACCCTTGTTCTTTTTAATAAAGAGAGTTTGATCAATTTTCCCTCTATGAAACCCATTCTTCAGAAGATATTTAGCAAGAGTCTCATACCAAGCTCTTGGAGCCTGATGCAATCCATATAAAGCTTTCACCACCTTATAAACCTTGTCAGGATGCTCTAGGTCTATAAAACCTGGAGGTTGTGAAACATAGACCTCTTCATCAATAGTACCATACAAAAAGGCACTTTTTACATCCATTTGATAGACCATAAACCCCATAAATGAAGCATAAGCAAGAAATAATCTTATTGCTTCAATCCTGGCAACTGGAGCAAAAACTTCCTCATAATCTATACCCTCTTCCTGAGTATAGCCTTGAGCAACCAATCTTGCTTTGTTCTTTATCACAATTCCCCTCTCATCCTTCTTATTCCTGAATACCCACTTTGTACCAATCACTCTCATTCCCTTTGGTAGATCAACCAGAACCCATACATTCTGAATTTTGAATTGAAGCAATTCTTCTTGCATAGCTTCAACCCAACTTGATTCTTCTAAAGCTTTTAACACATTCATGGGTTCAATCTGAGATAGAAAACATACAAACATACACTCATGCTCATCATCATGATGTTTCTCCTCATATACCACACTGAGAAAGCCATGATGATCTGGGTCTTGAATTTGACTTCTGGTCTTGACTCCAGATTGTACATCTCCTATGATATTGGTAAGTGGATGATTCCTATGTATAATAGTATGGGGAGTGGAAGGAGCTGCATAGCTGGTAGGAAAGTTTTGTAGACCATCTCCAAAGAAATCAAACTCATCAAATTGAGAAGCAGTATCAACTGGTGAATCAAGATGAGGTTGACTTGGTCCAACAACATCACTATGTTGCTCAGCAGTTGGAACTTGTGGCTGAGCAGTGCTAACTCCATTTGAACTGCTCGTTGGATTTTCAACTTCTTTACCATTCTGACCACTAGTTTCAGCAACATCTTTCTCTTTGTCTACACCACTTGATGATGGAATATCATCTTTCTTTGTAGAAGACTCATTCACTTGACTCTCTTCCATGACTGGTATGAAAATGCAATCATCATCATCCTCCTCTGAACATGCATCATGGTTAGTATTTGTACCTGTAACAGGCACATAATTCATGGAATCTGAAAGACTGTCAATATCAAAGATCCAATCTGGACCTACACCTGCAACATTTGGTTTATTCTCCAAATATTCTATGTGCAGATTTTCTTCTACATGCTTGGTGCTTGTATTGTACACCCTAAAAGCCTTACTGTGCAGAGAATAACCAACAAAGAAACCTTCCTCAGATTTCTCATCAAACTTTCCTAGTTGTTCTTTGGTATTAAGGATAGGAACATGACAACCAAAAGGTCTCATGAAGCTTAAAGTAGGGGTTCTACCTCTAAGAAGCTTATAAGCATTCTCATTGTGAGGTTGCACAACTAAAACCCTATTCAACACATAACAAGCAGTGCTAACTGCTTCAGCCCAAAATGAAACTGGTAGCTTAGAGTCAGCTAACATTGTCCTAGCAGCCTCTATAAGAGTCATATTCTTTCTCTCAGCTACACCATTTTGCTGTGGGGTTCTAGCTACACTAAACTCCCTCTTAATACCTTTTTCTCTATAAAAGTCATCCATTACCCTATTCTTAAATTCAGTCCCATTGTCACATCTGATTATTTTAACTTTCTTATCAACTAGGTTTTCTACTTCAACAATGAAGGTCTTAAGGATTTCACTTGTCTCATCCTTAGTTTTCATAAAGAATACCCAAGAAAACCTACTATAATCATCAGTGATAACAAGACAGTATCTTTTAAAATTCAAGCTATTTACAGAGGTAGGACCAAACAAGTCCATATGCAACATATATAAAGCTTGAGAAATAGAGTTTTAGGTCTTTGGCTTACATGAGGCTCTATGTTGCTTACCTTTAAGGCAAGAAACACAAGTTTGGTCATTGAGAAAAGTTTTGTTTGGTAAACCTCTTACCAACCCATTTTTAGCAATATTGTTAATGGTTTTAAAATTAACATGACCAAGCCTCCTGTGCCACAACATTGATTCTTCCAATGTGGCTTTTGCAAAAAGACAAGTAAGTCCAGCCTTAGGAACTAGTTTATTCATCTCAACACTGTATGTATTATCCTTTATAGGGATTTTAAGCAATACTTGACTTTCATCAGGCTGCTTGAAATCAGGAGAAAGAATAAGACAATCAGTATCAGTAAATAAAACTTTGTTATGTTTATCACAAATTTGTGATACACTGAAAAGATTGTACTTAAGTTCTGGTACATAATACACATTTTCAACATCAAGATTACCAGTTTTAATTACCTCTTTACCAGTAATCCTTCCTCCAATACCACCACCAAAGACAACTGGTCCTCCATCCAGAGCAATAAAGTCTGAAAGATATGACATGTTGCCTGTCATGTGCCTTGAACATCCACTGTCTGAATATCCTCTATCTTCTTTATCATTTGAAGGATGTTCCTACACATAAAATAAAGGTGTTAGTTTCTTTTGGGGATCCAAACCATCACTGGTTTGGATCTGCCTTGTGCATCAAGATGAGAAAACTTGTTGGAGGTCTTTGATGCACCATTGAGTTTGGTAGAATTTCTAACCCAATGTGCTGAGGTCTTGACAGCATTGCCCCTTTTTCCCTTAACATTTAAGTGCTTAGTAGTAGGATTTGCTGGTCTAGCAGTTGGAACTGCTAACCTAGCAGTTGGAACTGCTTATTTAATTTTAGGCACCCAATTTTGATTGGTCTTTGCTGTTTTCTCAGAAAAATGCCTTTTAACTGTTTGTGCATGATTTGAAAAGTGTTTTGCACTTGTAACAGTTTGCTTGTTATTAAACCACTTATTTTGACTAGCAGTTGAAACTGTTTTAATGCCAATCTTTAACATAACAGCTTTGGATGACATCTTATGATTTGCATTAGGGCTTGTCAATCTAGTTGGACTATTTTGAGTTACCCTAGCATTGTTATTCCTATTCACCCTTGTATTCCTAGAAACCCTCTTTTTCCATGGGTTAGAATCACAATAAGCAGCCATATGTTCAAAACGTCCACAAACAAAGCACACTTTTCTAATCATGGCAAACTTATCATCCAATTTCTTAGATTTTGAGTGATTCCAGTTCCTATGACCACCCTCAGAACTTGGTGATCTGTTCTTAGTCCTATACATCTCAGCATATCTAACATTTTTCCTAACTGGTTTTATGTTTTCAGTCTTAACCACTTTAGGAGCATGTTTAACTTCTACCTTAACAACATTAGGTTTGTCCTTAACCTCTACATCCTCATCATCAGATGTCCAATCCTCAATAGTTGGTGCATCTGAGTTCCTATCAGAGGACATCTTTTCCTCAGAAAGAGATTTATCACTAGCACTCACAAAAGAGTCTTCTGCCTTAACAAATTTAACAGGATTCTCACGAATCTTAACACCATATCCAGGAAAATCCATATCCTTAAACTCTTCTAAACCTGTATGAGCTAAATCAATTCCTGGTAGAACAAACATTCCTCTAAGAGGGGTTGCAACTGACTTATAACCTAAACCAGATTTAGCTTTGTTAAGTATTTGACTCTCTACTATCTTCTTAACTCCATTTGAAGTATGTTCAAGAGTATCTACACTTAATTGGATGTTTTCTTTTTCCTTTTTAAGCTTCTCTAGTTCATATACAAGTCCACTCATTTTATTATCTTTTATTTGCAATTCCCTCTTTAAAATACCTATCTCATCAGACAAGTTTGACTCATTCTGTCTATAAAATACAATTTGTTCTTCCAAAACAGCTAATCCTCTTTTATGATTTGTCAGACTATAATTTACTTGATTAAATTCTACTCTAAGATCATCATACTGTTTCTTAACATTTTCATAACCTTTTAAAGCATGACAAGAGTTTGAACATTTTTGGAGTATATGTACCTCAGAGTCTGAGAAAGCCATTAAACCCAAGTTAGCTGGTTCCTCTTCTTCCTCCATGAAGCTCCAATCAAATCCAGCTCCATCTACAGCTACCATAGCCTTGGAAGAAGGCTCTTCAACATTAACTGTTGATGCACGCGTGTCGTTGCGGTTTAGCAGTATTAATGCCTATTCAAGTTTTAAATTTATATTTAGCCGACTTATCAATAACACACACACTTAACGAGCAGTGTACCCGGTCAGTATGAATATAATGGTAAGTAGAGTATCGATCACTAAGAGTGGAACGTATTATCTAGTTATTCTAATCAGTATTTTAATATCCTAAGTTAGCTATACAACCTAATCTAACGCAAGGGGGTTCAGCCTGAGAGACTGGCACGGTTTGGTTATGATTAAATAGTAAACTAAACTAATGAGCACGAATCAGTGATTAGCACACACGTACACAGATAGATACTTGAGACAATAAGAAGACCTGTCCTGATAATTAAGTAGCTTGTCACTTGTTTTATTGCTAGTTTTATATGAAGTGTATAAAATTTAACCCTTTCTCGTTGGCTCTAATCTTATCGGCGAGTAAACCCTTAATGATCACTTATGTCTATCCCACTATCCTAGAATATTGAGCATTTGTGATGCCCACGTTTCGTATACGCTAGAATAGATAGGCGAGTAAGGGGCATGGCGACCCAAGCAATGCTCAGCTAGACACAGAGGTTATCAATGCACTAATAAAAGTCACCAAAGACATCAACATATAAACTTTAATTAATGGGAAAGCAATTTTAAGGGGTGTGCATGATTTTTCGTAGTCACATGACATCAGCCCATCAATCCTGATGAATTAAAGTGTACTAATACAATAAAACAAAACTACTTAATGAATTGAATACATGCAGGACCTTCTTACAGCTCTTGTATCTTCGTTCAGGGTGTGTCTTGTGCTGCTAATACGTCTGAATTCGTCTCAGGTTTGGTACTCGTACGTATGGTATCTTGCACACAAAATTCGTCTGACTTTGGGGTATTTATAGTTTCTGTCTGAGGGTTAGATGCGGCGCATAGGATAAGTAGATGCGGCGCATTGACTTAACTTCGCGTGGGGTCCAAGATTAATATATTCAGGAATATTCGTACACCGCCTTAAGATGCGGCGTAACTCCATTTCTCTATGCGGCGCATGTCCTTTGCTGTCTTGGATTGTAACTTGTGAAATCTTGATAGTGATACGCCGTATGTAAGAAGTATGTTGCGGCGTATCTGGAGCAGAATGATCTTGATCTTGTACATTTCAGTAGACTCTTAACATCTTGCTTGTTTTGCTCCATTATTAGTCCAAAATCGCCAAGTTTCACATAATACTTGTTTTTACCTGAGAATTACAAAAGTAAACATTAACATATCAATTCTCATATATAATATAATAAAACAAGTCAAATAAATAGGACAAATGATGATAATAAAATGTACTTATTTGAGTTCATCAAATATCCCCCCACTTGAACTTTACTTGTCCCCAAGTAAACCTTAGAATAAATCTTATGAAAATGTATCCTAAAAGATATTAGGATTTATTTTTATATTTAAGCATGTATTCGTTTTGTCATAATTGCACAACCAAATACTTAACGAATTAGAAATAAAATAAAATATTTCGATAAAAGCAAATCTAATCGTTTAACTGTCCAGTCGTGACGAATATTCTATCATAAGCTTGGCAAGTATACGCATCTCCCCCACTAAAGCCAAGGAATAACAAGTCTAAAGCGGTAAAAAGGGTTTGTTGGTTAAGGGTTGATCTTCCTTTTTAATCTCTATCGATCTCATATTCCAGAAAAGGCGACAAAGTCACAAATACATGATCGAATCCACGACCACGATACTCGCAATTGCTCAAATCGTTAACTCGAATAGGCTAAAGATAGGACCAAGTAATCTTTACCAATAATATTATATCAAAAAGGGCGACAAAATCATAAATACATAGTCGAATCCACGACTACGATACTTAAGATTGCTCAAATCCCTAATCTCAATAAATCAAAGGTTTGGATAAAGAATGATATAGGGTATGGATAATATTTGGGATACAAATTGGTGTAAAATGAAAAATAAACAAAACAGATAAATTAAAATCCTAAGTGTGGTAAATTACTTTCCCAACCATCCCATGAATAAGACTCATATCATTGAATAACTCACGCTTTAACACTTGAAACACACGCTTTAGGTAGACACGAATTATACTCAACAAGATCTCAATCAAAGAATAATCCTTAGTTGGCGTTCCCATAACAGCCAACTCCCATTCAATCCATAAATATAATATACAACAAATAGTGGTGATATCTCCCACTTAATACAAAACTTTACATAAGTTGGTTAAAACAAACTTCCAACTTTTCCTTTTTCTTTTTCTTTTCTATTTTTTAGATTTTTTTTTTTTTTTTTTTTTTTTTTTTTTTTTTTTTTTTTTGACATCAACATATATGTGTAAAATTTCACAACTTTACTATCACTATTTTTACGAATAATTTTTCCATACTCTTCATACTTTCAGAAATAACTGTAATAGCGAAAGTAGCAAACACACGAAAAATAAACTCAAAGTTATACAATATTTACTTTCATACCAATTGCATTGAGCAATTTCCCGACCTAACCAAAGATAATGAATTACGCACGCGAACACAGGTAATGTAAGGAAACACACTTTGCCTAAAGCAATTAACCACGGATTTTAATCTACAGGGTAGGCAAAGGTGTAAGGGTGTATCGAAACATTATAACAAAGGTGTAAGAAACGAAAGGAATGGCTCTGAGGGTTTTTCTAGGGGTATCTTACTCTAAAAGTGAGAGTAACAAAGGGTTTATACGGGGGTTAACTAACCAGTGTAGTTAGTTAATATCACATAACATATAAAGGCTATTTGGGTGTAATCCTAGAAATTTACCAATTTAGACAAGTCATTCCAATTATATAGATAATACTTATTATGGTGATCTCGAATAGTATACAAGCCAAGTTCTAAAGTTTACAAGTCACCGGCACACTCATAGATTTGTGAATTTTGATAAGTTCACAATTTTTGGAAATAATGTTATGTGTGCAGCTATGTAATTTAGACTTTAAACAAAAACATGCTAAAAATTTTTAAATTTTGATATATTAAGCGCATTTTAAGCATATTTTGAAAAAGTTTAGGACAAGTAAGTGTTCTAATTCTCCAATCCCCCCACTTAAGTTAAACAACGTCCTCGTTGTTTGTGTCAAAGATTAAAAACTGGAAAATAAAAGAATTAGAACAGAAAAACTCCCCTGAGATTTGCTCGACATGATCCTCCATTATTCGTATAAGAGCAAAAATCAACTTTCTTGTGGATGAGAACGTTTAAGCTCCATTAATGATGTATCCACAAGAATGCAGGAATCTATAATACCATTCAGACTTTAACACACCTGAGTTAAGAAGGTTCAAACTTGCATAATACATTAGTAGTTAGAAAAAATAAAACTAAAAAATTAAAATGAAAATCATCAAGTCAGTCGATACGCCGTATCTTATGGAAGAAGATACGCCGTATCGAGCCTGGAATAAATACGAATCAGAATAAAATAAAGGATAGGATGCGTCGCATCTGTTTTACTAGATGCGACGCATGTATTTACCAAACAGACTGTTAACAGTCTGTTGTAAAATGGGCTCGTTCCACGGTCTACCTCTCGGGTTCTCTCGTTCACTCATGCTGAACTTAATGCCAGTCTTCATCAAACACAATAAGAAACACAAACTGAAACATCAAATAAATACATGATAATAAAATTCAGTACAATCCCAAGAAGGATAGAAATGTATGTGGAACAATGTCTATAAGATCAAACATATGAGATCAAGGGTGTGGGGAGTCATCCGCTGCAGCTGAGTGAGTCCCTGAGGTGCTGGCATCGTCGGTCCTAGGTCGGACTCTGCGTGAAGGGAGTCGGGAGTATGAGATCATACCTCTAACATAAGTGCCATCAGGGCGAGTATGGCTCGTGCCCTGACCCTCCAAAATCTGGCTCACACTCCCGACCAGCCAACCTAAATCCCTCCTGACTATAGTGAGGTCAGCTCTCATCCCGTCGACTACGCCTCTCAAAGCTCTAACCTCCCCCTCAACTAGCTCAACTCTCTGCCCCACTGTACGTGCAACTGGTGGCTGGGGTGCTGGTGCCTCCTCCTCCTGGGCTGGAGCAGCAGCCGGAGCTCCCTGGGGACCTCCCTGCTCAGCCTCTACCTCTGCTGGTCTCGCGGGGCCCAATGCCACCCAGTAACATCCCCCCATAACCATCTCACATATCCCCAACCTGACCAAATAATCCTGCACAATAACCGGTAGACTGGTCACCACAACCTCTATCCCGGCATGAATCTCATCACTGATCATACCAAAATGACGGGCCAGCCTAGATACAAAATGCCCTCCAGTCATCTGGCTCCTCCTATCTCTCCCAAGAGCTCCCCTATGGAGAAAATGTGCCAAAAAGTGAGGGATGTTCACCGCTAATCCCTCATCCATGCTCCTCAGAAGGAAGAGGTCAAGAGTGGTCACCTTCTCAGGTGACTGACGTCTCCCAGCAATGGTCAGTGCTATCATCCTATGGCATAATCTCCTCATAGGCTCCCTAATCAATGTGTAGGATGGGGTGGAAGCAGTAGAATCACCTCCGGAGGATATCCTCTCCCAGAAATCTCCCAACAACATCCTGTCTGGCACTGCCCTCAAACTCTCAGCCCAGTACCTAGCAAACCCAGCAGATCCAAGCTCCTCAACAGTGTGTAACCCCATAGCCAAAATAAACTGCCTCATCGACATCTGTCTATGCACACCACCCAACCTGAAAATAAGAGTATCAGCCGTATCAATCTCCAAATCCGTCTCCCTGTAATGAATTGTGCTAAAGAACTCCAGCATGAGCTCCCTAATCAGAGGCTCGTCAATCCTGAACAACCTCTCCCATGCATGTGACCTAAACACAACCTCATCATCATCATCCCTCACAACCATCTCCAGCCTATCATGAAGACCACCAACTGCATTCCCTCCGTCAATCAACCCAACACCCTCAAAGTCTAAAACAGCAACCCTAAGGATTTTTCTAAAGAAAATCGTTCTATGTTTTCGTACATAATCAGCCTCGGTGTCCGGGGTAAGTCCCATGGTCTCGAAACGGACCCACATGTGTGTGCGTTCAGCAATCGGTAGTTCCATCTGAAAGAAATGTCAAGGTTAGGAAATAGTCTTGAAATAATATTGATACGGTGCATCTGATAAATCAATGCGGCGTATCTAAGTTGCATAAAAGAGATGCGGAACAAGCACTGGAATACGGCGTATGGGGGATGCGTCGTATCTAAGTTAAGTAATACGGCGTATATGGAAGTATTTAAATTGGAAATAGGTTGTTACGCCGCATCAAGTAACTTAGATGCGCCGCATCTAGCAATATATCAGTATAAAATAGAGGGGGTTAGGCACGTTTTCCAAGAATCCGGACCCGAGACGTAAACTCCCACTTAACATCACGGTTCCATTTTACCTATATATCAATATCTAAAATTTCCTATAACCACAACATCTCATATTCCCTCCAAAGTTCAAAATAAACCTCCCGAACCCTAATTTCTTTTTTATTCAAATTAATTCGGTTCCAAATTCAATGTTCAATTCAAAAATTAACATGGGGGAAATCATCTAGTCCAAGTTCTAATAAAAGCCCCTGAACTTCCCATCAAAATCGATATAGCGCAAACCCTAATTTTTAAATTCACATAAAATTAAATAAGTTTATTACCTTATATCACGATTAGGATTGGTCAAGAATTCGGATTAGAAGGTTTGATTCGAGAAAAGAACTCAAATTAGAGGGTTTGATTCGGTCGATTGTTGTGCGTTTTAACTGTTTGTAAATTGGGTAAAACGTGGAAATCCGGCGCATCTCTTTCATATTTATAGGGCAATTAAGATGCGCCGTATCGCATAATTGTCATACGCCGTATCTATCTAAATTCGTTGACTGGTCAATAAGTTTTAATTAGTCAGAGATACGGCGCTTAGAATACTAAGATCCGCCGTATTGTTGTGCCAGTGAACAAAATTTAAATAAGGAACGTACCTTGGCCTCCGCAACACATTTCCTTATACATCAGATCGGGGTAAAACGGTATACCATATGATATATATATATTCAAGATAAGAGCAATAGGCATAAATGTTTTATTAATGATTATAATCTTATTGTTTAGTGGATAACGAGTTGTTCCGAGGTTAGGAGCAAATATCGTTTTAAGCTTACAAAATTAAGATTATAATTTGAGAGAGGTTTCGTAGAGAACTCTCCTTAAGGCTATGTGAATAATTGTAGAGGGTACCTGGAATTCTATTTCAAGAATTTAAAATGCTCAATGTTACCAGTACTGAGTTCTCCTCCACTCTTGTCGTCTTATTATAGCCTTCCAGTCATCGAAGGTTTGATCACCCCAGCTAGCATCTCTTGGTTAGGTTCAGAATGTAATCTTCCATAGCGATGCTTAAGCCATCATTTATCCTGAGAATAAACCAACTTGTGCACGAGAGTAGTGGAACGATCAAAGTGAATATCAAAAATCAACTATATTTATTGAATTAAATGCGTCGTATTAACAAAAGCTAATGCGCCGTATTTTCGTTACGTTTCAAAATACAAGATTTTTGATTCAGAAGATGCGCCGTATCGACAGGGATCGATGCGTCGTATCTGTTTAATAATTCGAAAACTGTTTTTAATTTAAATAATAAATACGCCGTATCTGTTAAAACAGATGCGTCGTATGGCGTTAGGGTTTAGAAAAATTTCTTATTAAAAACAGAATACGCCGTATCTTGGGGAAAGATGCGTCGTACTCGAATTTATTAAACGCGTTGTATTTTATAAAATTTAAACGCAATACGCCGTATCTGTGAAAACAGATGCGCCGTATCGTTTGTATCAGCACAATACAACGATAGCAGAATGCAGAAAAAATAAAAAAGAGAAAAACAAAAATAAAAACAAACAAAAAGAAACAATAATTAAAGAAAACAAAAACACACAAAAACAGAAAATATGCAAACTATACAATGAATGCAATCTATCTAATATATAACAGGGTTAGTGGTTAGAATCTAAAAATTAAAAAGAAAAACCTAATTAAAATACTAATCAAATTAACAGATAATAACAATTCACTCCCCGGCAACGGCGCCAAAAACTTGATGCGCGCGTGTGTCATTGCGGTTTAGCAGTATTAATGCCTACTCAAGTTTTAAATTTATATTTAGCCGACTTATCAATAACACACACACTTAACGAGCAGTGTACCCTGTCAGTATGAATATAATGGTAAGTAGAGTGTCGATCACTAAGAGTGGAACGTATTATCTAGTTATTCTAATCAGTATTTTAATATCCTAAGTTAGCTATACAACCTAATCTAACGCAAGGGGGTTCAGCCTGAGAGACTGGCACGGTTTGGTTATGATTAAATAGTAAACTAAACTAATGAGCACGAATCAGCGATTAGCACACACGTACACAGATAGATTCTTGAGACAATAAGAAGACCTGTCCTGATAATTAAGTAGCTTGTCACTTGTTTTATTGCTAGTTTTATATGAAGTGTATATAATTAACCCTTTCTCGTTGGCTCTAATCTTATCGGCGAGTAAACCCTTAATGATCACTTATGTCTATCCCACTATCCTAGAATATTGAGCATTTGTGATGCCCACGTTTTGTATACGCTAGAATAGATAGGCGAGGAAGGGGCATGGCGACCCAAGCAATGCTCAGCTAGACACTGAGGTCATCAATGCACTAATAAAAGTCACCAAAGACATCAACATATAAACTTTAATTAATGGGAAAGCAATTTTAAGGGGTGTGCATGATTTTCCGTAGTCACATGACATCAGCCCATCAATCCTGATGAATTAAAGTGTACTAATACAATAAAACAAAACTACTTAATGAATTGAATACATGCAGGACCTTCTTACAACTCTTGTATCTTCGTTCAGGGTGTGTCTTGTGCTGCTAATACGTCTGAATTTGTCTCAGGTTTAGTACTCGTACGTATGGTATCTTGCACACAAAATTCGTCTGACTTTGGGGTATTTATAGTTTCTGTCCGAGGGTTAGATGCGGCGCATAGGATAAGTAGATGCGGCGCATTGACTTAACTTTGCGTGGGGTCCAAGATTAATATATTCAGGAATATTCGTACACCGCCTTAAGATGCGGCGTAACTCCATTTCTCTATGCGGCGCATGTCCTTTGCTGTCTTGGATTGTAACTTGTGAAATCTTGATAGTGTTACGCCGTATGTAAGAAGTATGTTGCGGCATATCTGGAGCAGAATGATCTTGATCTTGTACATTTCAGTAGACTCTTAACATCTTGCTTGTTTTGCTCCATTATTAGTCCAAAATCGCCAAGTATCACATAATACTTGTTTTTATCTGAGAATTACAAAAGTAAACATTAACGTATCAATTCTCATATATAATATAATAAAACAAGTCAAATAAATAGGACAAATGATGATAATAAAATGTACTTATTTGAGTTCATCAACTGTTCTCTTTGTTCCTTGCTGATTCTTAAACCCTTGACCCTAGTTGCTTTGTTGTCTTGGACCTCTACATTCCCTGGCAAAGTGCCCCATCTTGTAACAATTAAAGCATTCCACCTTAGACTTATCATACCCAGCAACATCTCTTCCGTTGAAGGTAATTTTATTCCCAGTCCTTTGGTAATACTTCTTAGCCCTGATGCTTATCAAAGCCAATTGCCATTTTAAATCCATAGCTTCCAAATCATCTTCAGCAATTTGAAGAAAATCTTAATTAATGATCTTTGACCCACCAGACTGTTCTGACACAAATGCATATATGGTCTCTTCAGTCAAGCCAGCAGTACTAGTTTTTACACTAGCAGTGCTAACTGTTGGTTTAGCAGTACCAATTGCTTCTTCATCTTCATTATTTGAACTGTTTGAAGAAGATACAAAAGCCATATTCCCTGAACTAGAACTGGTGTTACCACTCTTCTTCACCTTCTGCTCAACAATCTTAAGATTGTTGTAAAGCTCATTCATTGTCATTTTCTCCAGCTCTGGTTTATTGCTCCAAACCACAACATAAGTGTTCCATTTAGCAGGTAAACTATTTAGAAACTTCATATTGAGGTCTTCCTATGGTATCACAATCTTCAACACAGTAAGTTGACTGATGATCTTTTGAAGCCTATTAAAGATATGGTCCAAAGTTTCATTGCTTGATGCAGTGAAGTTCTCATAACTTTACTTAAGTAGGGTTTTTTGTGCCTTCTTGGTAGCTTCATTGCCACCAAATCTTTCCACCACTGCTTCAAAAAGAGTTTTAGCACTCTCATAATGGCTAAAATTCAGCACTTGATCATTAGGAATTGCCATTAGTAACAAATTCCTAGCCTTCTAATCATTCTTCTTTTTGATTCTCTCCTCGTTTGTAACTGGCTCAGTGTTAAGCTTTGTGATCTTGGAACCATCGGCACGTGTTTCTTCAACAGCAATTGGTTTGAAGGAATCACCATTGATAATAATATCCCATAATGCATAGTCTTGCACCATGAAATATTGCTCTATTCTGAGCCGCCATAAATCGTATTCATTTTGTTTTAGAATGGGGAGTTTAGCAAGGATTGAGGTTTGAGGTGTCTCCATGTCTATCTTCTTGGTTGCTAGTGAGTAAATACTTCTGGATCTTTTAAACTCAAAGTATCAGAAACCTGGCTCTGATACCACTTGACCGGATCTAAACACACGTTGTGTTGGGGATACCTTGAGTATATACTTGATAGCACGCAGAATTTACTACCAAGTATCTAGAAGATGTTTTGTGTTTGGTGATTTATTGAATAAAAAAATAAGAACAAATAAGAACACAAATGATATCAACCAAACAATCACTTCAATATATATCGAACGATTACAATATGAACGTGAAGCTCTTGATAATTCGTATGAAGGGATATCTCAAAACCCCTAACTGAGGATCTCTCTTTATAGCACAAAGAGTCCTTTACAAGTAAACTATATTCTATACAAATAAGATATTCATCATATCCATTCCATATTTATCTTCACACGGTTTCACCTTGATCTCATAAGCAGTCCTAACTTTTCTTGTATTCTTCTCTTCCATCAGCAGTACTAACTGTTCTTGTATTCTTCAACCGTACTAACTGCTTAAGTTTAATTCCCAACAAAAATACAAGTAAAAAAATTTAGTTTTATCAATAAAAAATGTAAAATAAAAATCATAATTTCTTACCTACGCAATAGCCCGACATAGTAAATGAGGGCCGTCTTGGTGGATCACCACCAGCATCCCCGCTGTGTGATCTAGGAGCTACACACGCCATTTGTAAAATTACAAGTACAAGAACACACAATTTCGTGGACCAATTAATACTAATACGCACTTTCATATAAATATACACATTTAAACATAACATAATAATTTCATTCAAATAAAAGTTACACGTTTAAACATATAGTAACAATTTCATTCAAATTACAAATTAAGAACAATTGTCATCATCAGAATCATCGCTAGATAAAACTTCTTCAAAAACAGCGGGGTTCACTTCATCATCATCATACACGTCAACATCATCATCATCAAGGACATGAGCAACGACATCATCTTCATTATTAATAAAATCAGCATCTTCTTCAGCATCATCTGGTGGGGCGTCCACTTCTGTTGACTCATCATTTACACTCAAATTCGTATACTCCAAACCAGTCAAACCAACAGACAATGCAACATCTGATAAACTGCTGCCATGTATAACATCTTGATCAGAATCTACCACATCTAGATGCCAGATCTTCCGATGATGAACATCTTTGACGACCTTCCAATGAGGTGGTCGTCTAGCAGGGTCTTCAAGGTAGAAGACTTGTGTTGCTTGTGTCGCAAGAATGTATTATTGATTTCTAAAAGCATCATTACCAGTCAAAATATGATGTATGCCCCGTTCAATGTAAGAACGTCTAGCGCGTGCCGTAGGGTTATTAGGGTTACGGGTGTCAAACCATTTACATCACAACAACACAACCTTGCGGTTGCCCATATAAGTAACCTCTAGAATTTCTTCCAGTTGACCATAATACATTTCTCCATCAGGCCCGGGTGTGGAAACTCCACTGCTTTGAGTGGTATGAAGTATATCGCGCTCATGCACCAAAAACTTCACACCGTTAACTATGCAAGCGGGGTATGTACTTGCACTAGATGAAGGTCCACATGCCAAAGAGAGTAACTCGGGACTACAGCTTGGGTCTTTTGCCATGCTCTTTTCACGGATCTACGAAAGAGATACAAACAAATTCGGATGAGCAAAAACTCTGGACTACAAGGTAATATATCTAATGTGTTTACCTTGTGATTGAACCTGGGAGGAAAACATGTTTCCAGGGTATTGTTAGGAAATTCACTGCAAAAGTTCATGATATCAGAATAAGTCATCGAAAACAAATAACTTAGGAAAAAAAGGGTTCTTCAAAATATAAAAAAGAAGAAACATACTCTTTGTACGCCTGGATGTCTGCGTCGATTTCAGGACTGTTGTTAAGTACAAACCATACAACTGCCTGCATAACATCTGGCTTCATCCGAATATGTACATCTCTACCCACCGGTTTGCATACTGACTGGAACACCTGGAATTTATCTGGTTGTTTAGGTGCACCGTCTTCATTTCTGTCAGGACGATTAAATCTCATCTCGACATCCTTAAGATAACGCGAGCAGAAAGTTAATGCTTCTTCTGCAACATAACCCTCCGCTATAGAACCTTCAGGCTTCGCTTTATTTTGGACATAATTTTTTAGCTTCTTCATGTATCTTTCAAATGGATACATCCACTTGTAGTAAACAGGGCCACCTAGAATAGCCTCTTCGGGTAAATGTATAACCAAATGAATCATTATGTCAAAAAAAAGAAGGAGGAAATATTTTCTCTAAATTAATCATAACATCGATCATTTGTTTTTTAGCTTTCTCCATGTCCTGCTGCATCAAATTTCGAGCACAAATCTGCTTAAAGAATAAGCAGAGCTCGATTAATGGGGGTGAAATGTCTTTGGGTAAGTATTGCTGAACTCCATAAGGAAGTAACCGCTACATCATTATATAAAAGTCATGAGATTTTAGGCCCGTTATGTTGTTATCGTCAGCGGTCAGTTTTTTCTTGAAGTTGGATCCAAACCCATCAGGTAGTCTAACTCCTTTAATGATTTTACAAAAAAGTTTTTTGTTTTCTGGTGTAAAAGAGTACTTTGGATGAGGCTTATCGAACTTCCCATTTCCTTTATCAACGAGCCACAACTCCATTCGAACTCCCAAAGTTTTCAAGTGTTGCCTTGCCTTTAGCGCTTCTTTGGATTTGTCGTTCATTAACAAGGTATTCAGCACACTCTCAAACACGTTCTTTTCGATGTGCATGACATCGAGATTGTGTTTTAGTTGAAGAATGGGCCAATACTCCAGTTCGTAGAAGATAGAACGCTTACGTCGATTCAATTCGATTTCTCGATTAGGTTTAGGGTTATTTTTAACAATAGGTGGATGTTTCCCCGAGACACATTTAAAGACTTTACTAATTTGAATCATGATTTCTTCATTGGTAAAGTTTTTAGAAGGAGGCTTCCTTTCAGGTTTACCATGGAATTCCTTATGTTTATTCCTCATTGGATGCCTTACGCATAAGAATCTTCTATAACCAACATAAGCGATTTTATGCTTCACAGGAAGCGATGGAGTGTCCTGATTACATGTTGGGCATGTATAGTAGCCTTGTCCACTCCACCCAGACAAACTACTTCGAGCTGGAAAGTCATTGATGGTCCATAAAACCGCCGCTTTCATGTTGAAATAAGTGCCTATAGCAGCGTCTAAAGTCCACACACCTTTCCATAAATCTTGAAGTTCTTTGATCAAAGGCTGCAAGAAAGCATCAATGTCCTTTGCAGGTGATTTAGGGCCGGGAATTAACATCGCAAACATTAAAGAAGTCTCTTTCATACACATCCACAGGGGTGTGTTGTATGTTGTCAATATGACCGGCCACATGTTGTAATTTTGACTCATGTTGCCAAACGGATTGAAACCATCAGCAGCCAACCCTAATAGGACGTTTCTAGGGTCAGAAGAAAACTCGGTTTTCATTATGTCAAAATTTTTCCATGCTCTACCATCACACGGGTGATTCATCTTATCGTTTTTCTTATACTGTCCAGTAGCATGCCAAGTCATCCACTTTGCAATGTGCTTTGTTTTGAACATACGTTGTAGTCTAGGTTTAAATGGAAAGTAACGCAACACCTTGTTAGCAACTTTCTTCCCCTTTTTCTTTAGGTTTTTCCGTTTACTCACGTTGCAAATTGGACAATTATTCAGACTTTTGTTCTCATCTGATCCCCAAAATAAAAAACAATCTTTTATACAAGCATGGATCAATTCGTATCCTAACCTGATATCTTTGTATGTCTTCTTGATTTCATAGTATGACGGTGGGAAATTGAATCCTTTCCTAGGGGGACATGCCTTTTGTAAAAGAGCTAGAATCTTGTTAAACCTGACATCAGTTATTTTACATAAGACCTTGATGTGCGAAAGCTCTGACGTAAAGTTCAGTGTAGTCATATCACAACCTGGGTACAACATTTGGGTGGACCTAGCAAGTAACTCTTCGTACTTGTTATTAATGCTAGGACCCGTTGTTTGAGCTGGTTGAGAACCTGTTGTTTGAGATGGTGGAGTTGGGACATTATTTGCAGAAATATCTTGGAAGAATGCATCCATGTCAATGTGTTCAGGTGAAGGTGGTTGTGGTGTGTTGTTTATTACGGGTAGAGGAAGCGGTTCACCGTGATATTTCCAAGTGGTATAACTTTTGTCAAACCCGTAACCAATTTATTAAAAGCGTTACCACAACGAACACATGGGCAAAGAATCTTTTTTGAGATGGGGTGTAACAATGGCTCACAATGCGCGACGAATGCAAAAAGACCATCTAAAAATTCAGGGGAATTACGGTTGGATATAGTGGTCCAACTCTTATCAATTGTCATGACTGCGTTGCAAAAAAACACATTCAAATAAATGAATATAGATATATACATATGCATATAAGCACATTCAAACATGAAAAGGCGTAATTATGAACTGTTTTGATTACCTAGTGCAACTATGGAAGACAATCCTAACCCACTCTTTGAATGTCTCATTGCATATATGAATGCGTATAACCGATTTACTATTTGAAAAAAATTCGGCAGCATTTCCCCTCAACTCCCCAAATATGTGCATTAAAGACATATTCGTAGGAGTGAAAGGGAAATACTGTCGAATTTCACTCAAATAGTAAAACAGTTATACGCATCCATATCCTAAATGAGACAAAACATTCAAAAAGCAGTCCCAAACAGGGGACTTTCAGATATTAATTTCTAATAAATTAATTTCGGACGGGTTTAGTATAGGATGATTAATTTCAGATGGGGGTTGTCCAAAATTAATCACTAAAATCCTAAAATCATTTACACAAGTTTAACATTCAAATACAATACTAACCAAAGGCAGTATCATTCCAAAAACAAATACATTACTAATTAAATTATATACAAATAAACAAAAACAAAATATGGAAATAAAGAAAACATACTAGATGGGAGCTGCTGGGTAATGCCCTAAGATTCGGTTTCACATTTTATTACTAATTTGATTTTAACCTAAGTTTATATTATGATTAAGAAATAATTAAAACTTTATATTATGTATTAAGTATATATTATTAGTAGTAAACCTTAGTGACTAAATTAAATAAAATTTGTAACATCCCTTCCTAATCTTTTCTAATCACACGACACACATAATAGTCCATAATCAATTTACAGATTTACTAATTATGAGATAAGAACCCTTTTAATTTTGTATATCTCCAAATAAATAAAATATTTCATGTGTCTATCCTCTAGCCAATTCATAAGGAACACAATATTCAGTCTTCATTTGTTTCCTAACTTAATCACATGTTTTTCCCCCCTCTCCTATAACATACGGTTTCCCTCTCATCCTCTCTTTACCAATCAACATTCAGAAATCTATACACAAAGTTCCTAGCGTTTTATCCTTCTCTCAAGACCAGGGTTTGAAGGTTGTTGTTGTTGGTAATTGGTTCATGATGCTAAGAGTTTCAGATTTAGGTGTATACGATTTGGTGTGGTGTTTTGTTCCTTCATCCTTGTCTTGTTAATCAGCCAAAGGTACATATATGGCTTCCTCTTCTCACATTCTTGTTTGTACGACTTAAACAACATCTATATATAATCAGAATCATGCTTAGAATCCGTCTTGATTGTTGTTGTTTCGTTATAATATAAACATGTATATATAAGTGAAAACCATCACATGAAATCATAGAATTTTGTTAACATGTGTGTGTCAATCTTGTGTTTCTTGTTGTATTTGACCTAGTTGATTCTAACCCTAATTGGACTCATTTAAACCTGTGTTTATTCACTTAATTACACATTCGATATGGTACATGTGATAATAGGAACCCTAGAAATTTAATGAGGGTTAGTTTGGTTTAAAAGGGTTAGGGATGTGTTAGTTTCTGTCTCACTAGTAAGCTGTCCAGAAATTGGGTTGTATTGCAAGAGGTCTAATGTGACGATAAAAACGATTTACTCATGATTCCAAAGCCTAAAATCAATTTTAAGATGTATACTTTCTGTATGTCAAATTTCATAATTTTTGGAGGTCGTGAAGGTGGTCTTTTGATTTTTACTAGATTAATTGTCAAAACGGTGAATATGAGTCTGAAAATCAGTCGATGTTTTTGATTTTTCTTTTCTAAACTATAAAGAATTAAGCCATGAAATTCTGTATAAAGTAACTTCTATATGTTTAGTAATTTCATAAATTTTTGTGTATTTTTCAAAAGTGTTTTGATATACCTTTTAAATGCATACTTTTTGGGTGTTTCAGCAGTTATTTTCGGGACAGTCGTGTAAAGAGTGATTTTTATTGTGTGCTTGTACTAATAATTTCTGGAAAATACTTAAGATATATATGTATTACTGGGTAAAATTTTAGAATTACATGAGCTTGGTTGTGGTGTTTTAAAAATTATAAGAATCGGACCTTAGTTATATAAGAATCCTGAATCATTAAATAAAACACTTATAAACCTAATATTGGCGTATTTGGACTGTTTGGTGTCATATTTACCAGCCCTCATGTCGACCTAATGATAATCTAAACAAGCCCTAGAATTTGTTTTAAATGATCATTAAATGAGGCGCGTGCAATAAGAAAACCTAGGTTGATTTGTGTAATTATTTTACAGATATGTGAAATCGGATAAATGGTTAGGGTTTGGTATGGGTTTGTGAAGGTGCGTTGCTAATATGATTATGAATATATGTTAATATGATGTTTAATTCAGGACTTGTAAATTTTGTGAACTCGTGTGCATTGGAATAATTAAAACATGTCATATGATGGCCTAAAACGGATTTTTGGGAATGGGCAGTTTTGAAATCCGAATTTTTGTGCATTACAACTCGAATTTCATAAGTGTTTAATACTGGTTCCTTACTTTTAAACTTAGTTTAAGGTCTTAATTAAGTTTTCCAATTGGTTTGGGGTGATTTAGAGTTGTTTGGGTTGTCTTTTTGAATTTTATGGAATCATATATCAAACCTGAGTTTTTAGGAACTTAAAATCAGTTAAATTCTATGATTTTTCATTTCAAATATATAGAGAGTTGAGATCTCTCCTTTTACAGGTAGTATATTTCACATGTTTATTAACTTCTGGAATTTTTTTATATTTTTTTGAACTATGTAAATGGGTTTGATAAATGTAAACTTTAGGGGTACTTCTGCAATTCACTTTCTAGACATGTTTGGGTAAATGATTTTTGAAATGGTGTTTTCACTTGGTAATAAATTCTGGGAAAATTCATGTAAGCTTAAAAGAGATATAGGTATGTGTGTAAATTTTTATAGCTTCTGAGTAAGAGACTTATCATGGTTTGAAAATTCACAAATTGGAGGCAAAAGTATACTAAAATCAGAAAATTTGTTAAAGAACTTAGGTCTTTATGAAATAATACCAATTGATGTGTCTTGAACCCTAAAGTATCCTTAATTGATAATTATGATGTGATTGATCATATATTAACCTAAATTAGGTAATGGAACCCAAATCACAATAATGAACCACTATAAGTATTTATGAATCAGTTATGACAATTAATGGACTTATAAAATGGACTCCTAAGTATTATATGAACCCTAATCCGTGTAGATTCGTTGAAGAGGGCGTGCCGTTGTTTCCTTGTGATCGCTGTTCCATTTGCTTTCATTTCATTTGCTAAGGTATGGATATTCTACCATTTCTCAGTAAGGGTTTCGCATTAACTCTTCGATCCTTGACTTTATTTCATTGGTTATGATATTCGTTGCTGATTTCCGTTTGATATGATTTCTTATGATATGATAGTTAGTTCTATGTCATTCGATATGGCATTCACTCATGTTGTTATACTGTTTGGAGATACTATAACTAATTCATTATGATGTAATAGCTTTGTTTATTCTGTTACCCGAGCTAACTAGTCATGGAAGTACCATGGCCATGTCATTGAGGCACCAATGGCATGACACTATCTGTGGCTGTGTGATTGGTCCACGGCATTCTCTTTTGATATATATATATGATTATTGAGCTCGTACACTTATTTTCCATTTTGGTACGCCAATATATTTGTCAGAGTACAGGTGTATGGTGGTGTACATAACTTTGTTTTGCAGGGAGCGTATGGATGCATCCTAGGTTTGATTTGTGATATGATTATGTTATGGCTTTGTAGTGAATGGTGGTGTGTGCCATACACCCCATGTCACTTTTAGGAGGTCATGTCTCCATTTGTTATGTTATGATATGATTGTGTGGTTAAGCAGGTGGCTTACTTTGTGAACTCGTGTATAATTTCTTATGATCCGTTGCCTTCATTACCTTTCACTTAATTTATTATTCATTTGATTCTTATGACTTGTGACATCTTGTTCGGCAGATTGTTTTTGATTTCATTGCATATACTTATTTATATTCAGTTCATTATTCGTTTATATCTGTTCACTGGGCTTTTTAAGCTTAGCCACATTTTCTTTCCTCTGCGGCAGGTATTCAAGCGAGATGCTAGGACTTGTGTGATGAGAGTAGGAGCTTTTTGTGGACCACCCTGACGATAGTTACCCACTTGCGTTTGGATTAGATTTGGAGTTATCTTTCATTTAGACTTTGTTTGGGATTGTATTTCATTTAGAAGTTATTTTGTTTCAGATATTGTATTTTATCATTTCCTTAGAAGAATTTATGTAACCTTGTAATTAATAAAGTCTTCCGCTTGCGTTTATGTTCTGATTGACACCATAATGTGACATTTTGACCCTTGTCGTGTTGGGGTGTTACAATTATGGTATCAGAGCTTACGCTTCGACCTGTAGTACTTTAAGTTATGACCTGTGAAAGATTTGGCCCTTAGGTTTGCACTATAGGAGCTTATGAAACAACCTTTTAGAATTTACCTTAGGATTTCCACTCTGAAGAAACTTAAATTATGACCGATGATGATTGGGTAGACTATAATACATTTGTTTAAGTATCATTGCTTCCGCACCACTCTGGTTCGTGCCTTACTTTTAGTTAAGCCCATTTTTGAGAACTTTTTATGGAGATTAGAAGCCTATTATTTTGCACAACTTAAGATTTGTGACCGAGTAAGTTTAGAATGCGTTGAGAATTCTGTAGTAATGCCTGACACTATATAAGCCTTATTTTATGATTCCGACCTTAACCACTGATCCGTTTGTTAATCATTTAGATGCCTCTTAGATCATTCTGAGAATCCTTATGACCAGATGTATTTGACACATTCTGTGGTTTCTTCTGATTTTGCTAGACATATTAAGGTTCCCTTTGCACTATTAGAGTTTGCCTTACCCATTCCTATTCTTATGAGAAATCTTGTGATTATTAATCACGAGTGTAGGAGTTGTCCACTACTTATTGATGAAGTTTTTTACTATTTGGATTTACCTCCATATTTATTTCATCTTTATATTGTATTTTATGTATCTTTTCTGAGAGGTCACATTATCATCCGTTACATGTATGTTTCGTATCTGAGAAGATTTGTCATTTGTTGGTGAGCCTGAGGCTATTTTAGATCTTTAGGATCAGGTCATGAGATACAAACCTTTCCGTTCATTCAAAATTATTTGGAAGAATCATTCCAAGTTAGTCAATCATTTTCATTTTTTTTTCTGGTACGTGTCCATTTAATTTTTCATTTCAATTTCGAGGACGAAATTTTTTTTAGAAGGGAAGAATTGTAATGCCCTAAGATACAGTTTCACATTTTATTACTAATTTGATTTTAACCTAAGTTTATATTATGATTAAGAAATAATTAAAACTTTATATTATGTATTAAGTATATATTATTAGTAGTAAACCTAAGTGAATTAATTAAATAAAATTTGTAACATCCCTTCCTAATCTTTTGTAATCACACGACACACAAAATAGTCCATAATCAATTTACAGCTTTACTAATTATGAGATAAGAACCCCTTTAATTTTGTATATCTCCAAATAAATAAAAGATTGCATGTGTCTATCCTCTAGCCAATTCATAAGGAACACAATATTCGGTCTTCATTTGTTTCCTAACTTAATCACACGTTTTTTTCCCCTCTCCTATAACATACGGTTTCCCTCTCATCCTCTCTTTACCAGTCGACATTCAGAAATCAATACACAAAGTTCCTGGCATTTTATCCTTCTCTCAAGACTAGGGTTTGAAGCTTGTTGTTGTTGGAAATCGGTTCGTGGTGCTAAGAGTTTCAGATTTGGGTGTATACGATTTGGTGTGGTGTTTTGTTCCTTCCTCCTTGTCTTGTTAATCAGCCAAAGGTACATATACTTTATGTATATCAAATTTCATAATTTTTGGAGGTCGTGAAGATGGTCTTTTGATTTTTACTAGATTAAGTGTCAAAACGGTGAATCTGAATCTGAAAATCAATCGATATTTTTGATTTTTTATTTCTAAACTATAAAGAATTAAGCCATAGGATTCTGCATGAATTAACTTCTATATGTTTAGTAATTTCATAAATTTTTGTGGATTTTTACAAAGTGTTTTGATATGTCTTTTAAATGCATACTTTCTGGGTGTTTCAGCAGTTATTTTCTGGACAGTCCTGTAAAGAGTGATTTTTATTGTGTGCTTGTACAAATGAATAAAATTTGGAAAAATTCTAAAAAATACTTACGATATATATGCGTTACTGGGAAAAATTATAGAATTAAATGAGCTGGATTGCAGTGTTTTAAGAATTATAAGAATCGTACCAGAGTTATATAAGAATCCTGAATCATTAAATAAAACACTTATAAACCTAATATCGGTGTATCTGGACTGTTTGGTGTCATATTTACCAGCCCTAATGTCGACCTAATGATAATCTAAACAGGTTTGTGCAATCAGAAAACCTATTCTGATTTGTGTAATTATTTTACAGATATGTGAAATCGGATAAATGGTTAGGGTTTAGTATGGGTTTGTGAAGGTGCGTCGCTAATATGATTATGAATATATGTTAATATGATGTTTAATTTAGGACTTGTGAATTTTGTGAACTCGTGTGCATTGGAATAATTAAAACATGTTATATGATGGCCTAAAATGGATTTTTGGGAATGGGCGGTTTTGAAAGCCAAATTTGTGTGCATTACAACTAGAATTTCATAAGTGTTTAATACTGGTTCTTTACTTGTAAACTTAGTTTAAGGTCTTAATTAAGTTTTCCAATTGGTTTGGGGTGATTTAGAGTTGATTGGGTTGTCTTTTTGAATTTTATGGAATCATATGTCAAACCTGAGTTTTTGTGAACGTAAAATTAGTTAAATTCTATGATTTTTCATTTCAAATCTATAGAGAGTTGAGATCTCTCCTTTTACAGGTAGTATATTTCACATGTTTAGTAACTTATGAAATTTTGTATATTTTTCATAACTATGTAAATGGGTTTGATAAACGTAAAATTTAGGGGTGTTTCTGCAGTTCACTTTCTGGACATGTTTGGGTAAATGATTTTTGAAATGGTGTTTTCACTTGGTAATAAATTCTGAGAAAATTCATGTAAGCTCACAAGACATATAGGTATATGCATAAATTTTTTTAGCTTCTGAAAAAGAGTCTTAGTATGGATTGAAAATTCGTAAATTGGAGGAAAAAGTATACTAAAATCAGAAAATTTGTTAAAGAACTTAAGTCATTGTGTAATAATACCAATTGATTTGTCTTGAACCCTAAAGTGTCCTAAATTGATAATTATGTTGTAATTGATCATATATTAACCTAAATTAGGTAATGAAACCCTAATCACATTAATGAACCACTATAAGTATTTATGAATCTGTTATGACAATTAATGGACTTATAAAATGGACTCCTAAGTATTATATGAACCCTAATCCGTGTAGATTCGTTGAAGAAGGCGTGACGTTGTTTCCTTGTGATCACTGTTCCGTTTTCTTTCATTTCATTTGCTAAGGTACGGATATTCTACCATTTCTCAGTAAGGGTTTCGCATTAACTCTTCGATTCTTGACTTTATTTCATTCGTTATGGTATTCGTTGGTGATTTCCGTTTGATATGATTTCTTATGAAATGATAGTTAGTTCTATGCCATTCGATATGTCATTCATTCATGTTTTTATACTATTTGGAGATACAATAATTAATTCATTATGATGTAATAGCTTTGTTTATTCTGTTACCCGAGCTAACTAGTCATGGAGGTACCATGGCCATGTCATTGAGGCACCAATGGCATGACACTATCTGTGGCGGTGTGATTGTCCACGGCGTTCCCTTTTGATATATGTGTATATATATATATATATATCTATATATATATATGTATATATATATATATATATATATATATATATATATATATATATATATATATATATATATATATGATTACTGAGCTCGTGCACTTATTTGCCATTTTGGTACGCCAATATATTTGTCAGAGTACAGGTGTATGGTGGTGTACATAACTTTGTTTTGCAGGGAGCATATGGATGCATCCTAGTTTTCATTTGTGATATGATTATGTTATGGCTTTGTAGTGAATGGTGGTGTGTGCCATACACCCCATGTCACTTTTGGGAGGTGATGTCTCCTTTTGTTATGTTATGATATGATTGTGTGGTTAAGCAGGTGGCTTGCTTTGTGAGCTCGTGTATAATTTCTTATGATTCGTTGCCTTCATTACCTTTCACTTAATTTATTATTCATTTGATTCTCATGACTTGTGACATCTTGTTCGGTAGATTCTTTTTGATTTCATTTCATATACTTATTTATATTCAGTTCATTATTCGTTTATATCTGTTCACTGGGCTTTTTAAGCTCAACCGCATTTTTTTTCCTCTGCGACAGGTATTCAAGCGGGATGCTGGGATTTGAGTGATGAGAGTTGGAGCTTTTAGCGGACCACCCTGACGATAGTTACCCACTTGCGTTTGGATTAGATTTGGAGTTATCTTTCATTTAGACTTTGTTTGGGATTGTATTTCATTTAGAAGTTATTCTATTTCAGACATAGTATTTTATCATTTTCTTAGAAGAATTTATGTAACCTTGTAATTAATAAAGTATTCTGCTTGCGTTTATGTTCTGATTGACACCATAATGTGACATTTTGACCCTTGTCGGGTTGGGGTGTTACATGCTGGTTCACGACTAAAAGAGAAGAAGAAAGGAAGACAAGAAGAGAGGTGGTGTTGTTGCGGTGGTCCTACACAAACATAAACATAAATAAATGTATACTAAACAAAAACAATACTCAATAACTTAAACTTTATACTAATAAAAAACATATTACTAAGAAGACGCAACCATCAAAGTGATTAAATTATATACCTAGTTCAATTCACAGCTGAAATATAGGAAAAGAAGAAAAGAGGAAAAGAGGTGGGGCTGTCCCGGCTGTCCCAGCTAACCAAACACAAACACATAAAAAAAACAACCTAAATTAAACAACCAAACTTACATTAACCAAATTAATTAATAAAAACTTTTGATGACGACATTGTCGTCCCAAAACACATTAACACAATAAAAAAATACCTTTAGACTAAAGATCTTCCGGCTGTACGTGGTGGAGCTACTGATGCGGTGGTTCACGGCGGTGGTGGTGCGGCAGTACGTGGTGTTGCTGCCGTCGGTGGTTTTCCTGCCGTCGGTGGTTTACAGCGGCGGTGGTGGTGCTTCCATCTAACCAACACAAACACAACACAAAAGAAACCAAGATTATCAAACCAAAATTAAACAAAATAAATTAAAAAACGAAATTAACAAAAAAGACATACCTTTACACAAAACAAATTAACAAAGCAGATCTGCGTAGTGGTGTCGAATGTGGTTGTAGTTGTGGTTTCGGGTAATAGTGGTGATGAAGGTGGTTGTGGTGGTGTCGAATGTGGTGATTAATTTGGTGTTAATTCGGTGGTGTTGAATTGAAGAAGAAGGAGCTGATGCGTGGTTTTTTTTCTTTTCTTTTTTTTCCTTTTTTTTTTTTTTTTTTTTTTTTTTTTTTTTTTTTTTTTTTTTTTTTTTGATAACACTTAGAAAAAAAGCAGATCTGCTATACTACTTCAATAATTGAGACAAATTAGGGACGACATTGTCGTCCCTAACTGTGTCAGGACAAAATAAAAATTTTGGCGGGGTATTTTAATTTTGGTGGAAATTTTGGTGAAAAAAAAAAAGGGACGACAATGTCGTCCCTAACATTTTTTTTTCCTTTTATCTTTAGCTTATGTATATTAAAAATGATTTAAATTATTTAATTAATATTAAATAAATTAAAAATGATTTAAATTAGTTATAGATTATTAAAATAATTTAAATACTATTGAAATTAGTTATAAAAATTTTAAAATAATTATGATCCCGAGAACATGCTCCCGATTGGTTAGTGTTTGAAGAATCTTCCGATCCCGAGAACCCCAACCATTTCATCAATATTCAGATCTAAACCGTCTTCAAATACAGGTTGATACAACAAAAAAGCAACGACAATCATCGGCGAACAAAGGATCGCCATCATTGTAGCTTCACAAAATAGTTTGTGCCCATACATAGTTAGTACTCGTGTTTCATAAATTTAACATTAACAAGAAATGGAATTCAACAATGGAATAACTCTCATGCTCTTAGCAAGTGCGGACAAAGAATCACTACGGTTTTCGACCCTTTTGACTCATTTGACCTTTCAATTTCAAGTAAATCTCCATTTGTACGTAAACGAATGAGTCGATATGATACCGCTATACATGAGATGTTAAACGAATGAGTCGATATGATACCGTTATACATGAGATGTTAAACGAATGACTCGATATGATATCATTATGCATGAGATGTTAAACGATGAGTCGATATGATATCGTTATACATGAGATGTTAAACGAATGAGTCGATATGATATCGTTATACATGAGATTTTAAACGAATGAGTCGAGATGATATCATTATGCATGAGATGTTAAACGAATGAGTCGGGATGATAACACAACAAACAATAACACAACAAACAACAATAACAACATTTTATTAAACAACAACAATAACACAACAAACAACAAAAACAACAATAACACAACAAACAACAACAACAACAACAACAACAACAACAACAACAACACTACTACATATGAAGATTTTCCATGTCACCTAACATCTCACGGAGTATTGCATCCGACTGACATGCGTGGTCGTGTTCGTCGGGATTCCTTGCCATTTCAAGTCTTGCATACAACATCCTTACTCTTGTCTCTAGCACATGTTTTTGTGATTCTAGCATGTTTATCCTAAGATCTTTGGCATTACAGTTTGAGCACTCTATTGGTGCGGATCCAGAACCTTGAGATGTTGAAGCAGAAGAGATTACTCGTAACCGGTCATCAAATTCACTCTTCCATATAAAATATCCACATCCATGATATTTTTCTCTTGGCTGTTACATAAGTACGAAAATGTTATGATTGTTTGTATATTTACATAAATAAGAAATGTATGATTGTTCACCTTCGAAAGAGGACATGCATAATATTCCCATCCAAATGTATCTTTTTTATGTGATTTTCTTAGTTTTATATTTCATGTTCCATAAGAACACATAAAAGGATTATATCGCTGCATCTCAGGTTTTGACATTGGTGTGAAGATAAGAGGTTGTGAGGTTGAGTGGTTTTTAGGATAGGAGTTGTTAGGTCCTAGATTTGATGTAACACAAGCTATATGATACGTATAACAAGTAATAGATTAGAGAATGAGAGATTAATATGAAGAGAATGGTTGATTATATTTCATACGAATAAGAAGCAAAGGTTTGGTACAATGAGAATAAAACCAACAACAAATATGAGTTACATGCTTTGGTATTTATAAGCAAAGTGTTAGGGCAACACTTTGCCTCAATCCTTCTAGAAACTATACTAAAACTCATGGCCCATGGGCTTCTAATTAGACCGTGAGTGTTGAAACAAACATAAAGCCCATATAACTAAGCTACCTCGTACATATTAATGACCAATACTTGATTACATATAAAATGTGTTCCCAACAATCTCCCCCTAAGGATTGGTCATCAAGGTAGCTTGACGTCTTTATATCATTGTTCTTTGTTCTTGTTATAGGTGATATGGTAATGTCTTGATCTGCTTTCCACCAACGTTCTTTTCCACCATGCTCATACGTCTTTTGACTTTTGATCTTCATACTTCAAGTAGTTCTCACTTTATAAGCTTCAATCTTTGACTTGTGAAAGTTTGTTATGCCTTGATCTTTGACTTTCTTTGACCTTTTTGAAATTTTGTTATGCCTTAGTCATTGTGAGAACTTCTTCGTGATATTTGCATGAGCATGATTGAAATGGTGGTGTTGGAACTCCTGATCTCCATATGTACTTGCAACTAGACAATTAGCAATAAATCATCCGGCACTTACAGGTTTGGACTTCGAGATCGTCAACAACATAGCGTGAAGACTTTCTCTAATCCTTGCCAAGGCCGTTCCGGAACCGGATGCCCTCGAGAGAGCTAACTCAGATACACCAAAGTGTATCAATGATTTAGGTGAGCCGCTGAAGTATACCGAAGTATCACTTCACGACTGTAGACCGTTTGGAGCCACCATGAACACTAAGCGTAATCCACAAGGGATTACCGAAGTGACCTACTGTCAGGGCTGTTTGATGTGGACCCTGGCAGGAATTTCCACTCAATCACTGAGAATCACAATTTGTGAATTCCCTCATGAATGTTCTAGGCAGATTACTAAGATCTGCGTAGGACTCTTGTAATTTACAACTGGTGTCCTTATTGTTGAACAACTAATGTAGAAAGGTTAAGTGTTCCTATGAGATATTTTTATTTATCTCGCGGCTCTAGACTCGATTTAGTGCTTATTGGTTTTAGTCATCAGAGGCATGAAGGGTTCTTCGTGAGAAATGAAACAAGTGTCTTTTGAGAGACACCCGAGGAGCTAGAAGGTTTAGTGCAGTGCGTCACTGGGTCGATAACGGTTTAGTCTTCAATACCTGTGTAATACCTGAAATTCAGATAACCCGTAAAATGACCAAATTACCCCTAATAACATAAAACCTAATTAAATAACTTATAAATTCTGAAACAATTCCAAAACTTCTGAAATCGAGCTATATTTGAAACAAATTAAATTCTGGGACAATGTTACATCATTTTGGATGTTCAAAAATTATCATACACATTTATTATAAATTCCGAAATATATATATATACTAAATACAATTATTAAATCTTTATACTAAGTAATATGTCAAAATAAATTAAGAAAGTATTAAGCAAAATCAATCCTAATTATTTTATGATTCTAAATACCGAATTTCCTGATTCAGCCCCCCCCCCCCAAGGTCGGTTTCTCAAGATATAAACAAATCCTTTTTGTTTTCATAAAATCCTAATCGCATACTAGCACAAAAAAACCCTAGCGACACACAAAAATCCTTTGCACCTTCATACGAAATTCTGGAGCTTGGAGGGTATTTTTCTGGTGTTGTGCAACATCCAAGGAAGCTAGGAAAATTGACCTTGGCGTGGTAGGGGCTGTGGTTCGATCGCTAGGGCTTATTCTTGTTCGATAGTCCAACCGATAGGGTTATTTTTGTTTCGACTCATCCACAAGTTCTAATCTTGGCCTGGTATTTTTCTCATGTCCTTTACATCATATAAGGTCTGTATAAAATGCTCAATTCGAACCATGCACGTTTATTTGATCATACGAATTTTAAAGAATGAAAGTACACCAAAAATACAAATCAGGCTATGTGAATTTTCTGGGTGATGTATTTATTTTATTTGAACATTATATGAGTTATAAGACCTGGGAAAATGTTTGTACAATTTATAAAGGCCTAGATCAATCGCTATAATATTAGAGGCTTAATACAAGTATAAAATCTAAAATATCCTATACGAATTTTCTGGTTGCAAGACTTATTTTATTTAGACCCTATACGACCTACATGACTCAGGAAAAATGGGTGTTCGATTTATGGAAGCTCAGAATGCATGTGTCGAATTATTGTTCTAATCGGTTTTAAAGAAAACAAAGAAATAAAATGGAAACCCTAGAAATCGAATTAGGGTTTGGAAATTTTGGATTAATTCTGGTGTAATTAATGATGATTAATGATGTTTCAATGATTGAGTAATGATTGGTAAATAGTAGGGTTTGTAATTGTTTCTAAAAAGTCTAGCCGATTTAAAGTAAAAAGTATAAGGACCTGTTTTGCCAACTTTGAAACTTCGAAGATATTTTTGAAATGTCACATACATCTGTAGGAATGTGGGAAAAATATAACTTTGGGGTCCCAAGTGTAAATATTGCATTATAATGAATTAAATGGATTTTAAAGGGTACGAATGGAAATTAAATAAAAGTGAGGGACCAAAAGTGTAAATCTGAAATCTTGAAGTTATTTTGAGTTAATACTGATATAAAAAGGATGTCGTGTAATTTTGAGGATTTATGGGCTAATTATGTAATTGTTATGAATTATGATTTAATATATATGTTTTGTAAACTTAAAGGACTAAATATGTAAATTCTGAATTCTGAGGGGTCTAATCTGTAATGTACTAAATTCTGATGGTATATTCTGTAATTATGAAATATAATATGCTTGGTTGGTAATTATGGATATTGGAGGGTTTAATTTGTAAAATATGTAATTATAAGGTTGGTTTTGTAAATTATGTAACTAAAGGGGTGTAATCTGTAAATTGTGAAACTTAAGGGAATAAAATGTAATTCTGAATAAAATGAGCATATAATTCTGTAACTTAAAGTATTTTTCACTAATGACCATGGAAATTAATGAAGTTACATTTAAAACCCTAAGCATGGTATAAATGTCATAATTAACCCTAAACTTCTGTAACTTGATAAAATATACTGTTATCCCATAATAATCTCTGAATAAGGGTTAAAATTAATCTGAAATTATAATATCTGTTAATTCTGGAAACCTGCTAATTATGGGAACTTACTAAATCTGGAAAGTTACTAAAAGTAGAAAGTACTTAAAATGTAAAGGTAAACTAAAAGGAATAATCTGAATAAGAAACTTTAGTAATTCTGTCTTCCTCTTCCTTAGGTGTGAAGAAGGAGAAGTCCTGATCCTATTTCTGTGTTTGTTTGTTTGTCTGCTGTGCTAATAAGGTACAGATATTCTGCCCTATCTCAGTAAGGGTGTTTCTTTCCCTTTTCTCTCAGTATTTCATTTTCCTTATTAGGATTCCCTATACCATTGTTATGTTCCCCTCTGTTTGTGAATCTCTGTTGTGATCTGTTTATCTTGAATCTTGTTTGAACCTCTGCTATGATTCTTGTATTCTGAACCTTTTTCCTGAACTCTGATTGATCTCTTGTTCTGAACCCTGAATTTGTGAATCTTGATTGAATCTGATCTGTGAACCTTGTTCTGAACCTTAACCTGATATATCTGTTGTAAACTTTGATTTGATTTTGGTATAAACCTTAACCTATTAAATCCTTATCTGAACCTAATGGATTTTGAACCTTTATTAAAAGCTATTTTAAAAAGAAGCTATACCACTTGAAATGGAAGTTACTAAAAGTTTTGGAAGACCATTTTATGAAAACTATTTTGAAGGATCATTTCAATGAGAACCATTATTAAAGGATTGATTTAAATGAACTTTTGACAGGAACTTCTGAAATGGACTATTGCTATAAACTTGTAATTATTAACCTTTGATTTCTCTTTTGGATTACTGGAAATAAACCTTCTAATCTGAACTTAAGCTTTGATATTAAACTTAATCTGATAAACTCTGATTTAAACTTTATTATCTTAATCTGAATTGTTGACATGACCCTTCTGCCATGAACCCTTGGATGTGACTCTGTTTATTATGTGACATCTGACCTTGACCACAGTCTGATATCCGAGCCAATCACTAGGCATGAGGGTTTCATGTCCATGTCATTGATGCACCGATGTCATGACTCTAGGGCAGGAGAGTGATGACCTGTCCCGTCCCTGATTTATTTTATCTGGTGTGTTAAGGAGTTTCTGGCCACAGGGGGCGCATGGATGCATCCTAGTTCTGACTCGTTATCTGTTATCTGTTATCTGTTTATGTTATATGTTTATTATTATATCTGGTGACTGATGGTGTGTGCGATACACGTCTTTCACATATATCTGGGAGCTGATCACTCCGATTTGATACATGAGGTCACCCCTCATATTATCTGTTACTTGAGAGGTATCCCCTCTGGATTATTATATGATTTCTCTGTTATGATATTATCTGTTATCTCTGGGCTCGTGATGGATTTCTGTATTTCCCTAAACCTGGTTTGTACATTATCTCTTTCTCATTTCTTTTCTTTCACCCTTATTCCTTTCCTATTCTTTCACTTTAATTCTGTATCTGTATAATCTGGATTTTCTGATTTGTTTCTGTATTGTTACCTGTTATCGTTTCTGTCATCTATATATCTGTTCACTGAGCTTTTGAAGCTCAGCCGCATTTCTTTTCCTGCGGCATGTTTGAGTAGGAAGCTGGGAATGAGTGAAGAGTGTACCTCTGGACTTAGAAGGCTTGGTAGCTATTCTGGATTAGATTTGGATGGAAGATATTATGTTTTAGAATTAGTTTTGATAGTTTTCGTTGTAACCTTGTAGATTCAGTATTTCATTTGTAAACCTTTGAGATTTTTGTATTACTGTAAGTGTATGCTCTGTTTTGATCTGATATGAATCCATTGTTGTGATATATTTACCCTTGTCGGGTTGGGGTGTTACAACCGGTGTCACCTTAGTAACAACCAGTAGCATATGAATTGAACTCGGTTTCTGCCCTAAGGTTGAACATATGGAGGGCTATTTCTTTTCACCCTTTTCTTTACTTTTCTTTTTAATTCTTCAACCCCTTCTTTCTCCTTTCATTTCTTTACTCCTTTTTTTCATCATACCTAGGACTTTCTAGTTCTAAACTATTGGTATTGTCCTTGGGTAGATCCCTCCGGCTCTGGTGGATCATAGGACGGTTTCCTAACCTTAGTCACCTTGTATCTCCATGACTATCTTATGATTGTCATAAAACCAATTCTTTGGAGAATCTCTCAAAGTGTTTATGAGTGTAAAACTTATGTTGTTTACACCTTGAGAGTTTTACATTTTACAAAAATACTTGTTGGGAATTAAATGATAGAAGACTTAGTACTGCTGAAGGTTACATTAACAATACAAACTGCTAGTGTATTACTGAAGATTGCTGAAGACAACTAACAGTACAAACTGTCAAGTTAGTACTGCTAGTATAAATGAAGGTACTGCTGCATGATAAGGCTTTAGAAGACGTGTAGAAGATAAGTATGGAATAGATTGCATGTATATCACAATTAGTTAGAATTATACGGGTAGATACTTATCTTGTAAAGGACTCCTTATGTATATAAAAAGGAGGTCCTAGGTTAAATGTTATTCATACACACATCAATACGTTTTTGTTAAGATTCAAGGTCATTGTAACCCTAGTGATATTGAGATCACTCGTATTATTGCTTAATAATATTGAATCGTTTGGAGTTACTTTCTGTGTTCATTGTTCATACATTGTCTAGTTACTATTACATCAAAGCCATTCTTCTAAGTGTTATCAAGTAGATTCCGCATACTTGGTAATATAAACTCAAAGTATTCTTAACACATTCTAGAGGTGTTTAGATCCTCTCAAGTGGTATCAGAGCCAGGCTGATACTTTGATTTAGAAGAAAAGATTATGGACATGGAAACCACACAGACCAACATGGCTGCTAAGTAGCTTATGCTGAAGCAAAACGATTTTGAGATGTGGAGGCTTCGAATCGAACAGTACTTCCAGGTGCAGGACAATGCACTCCAGGAGATCATTGAAAAAGGAAACTCTTTTATAACTTCAACATCTGTAACAATAGTTAATGGTGAAGAAAAGACTGTTGTGAATACCTCTCTAGTGACTGCAGAAGAGAAGCTGCAAAAGATGAATGATGTCAAAGCTAGGAGCTTGCTTATGATGACCATCCCCAATGATCAGCTCTTAAACTTCAGCAAATACAAGGATGCAAAATCCCTATTTGAAGCAATCACTACTCGGTATGGTGGTAATGAAGCCACCAAGAAGACCCAAAAGACCTTACTGAAGCAGAACTTTGAAAATTTTAGTGCCACCAGTAATGAGTCTTTAGATCATATGTTTAACAGATTGCAAAAGATTGTCAACCAACTGGCTGTGCTTGGAGTTGAAATCCCTCAGGAAGACCTAAACTCTAAGTTCTTAAGGAGTTTACCTGCTGAATAGGCTATTCATGTGGTGGTTTGGAAGAATAAACCAGATATTGACACTATGAGCCTCAATGATCTATACAACAACATTAAGATTGTTGAACAAGAAGTGAAGAAATCTGGAGGTACAAGCTCAAGCTCAAGCTCTGGGAATATGGCTTTTGTGTCATTGATGTGCGTGTGTATTGCTCTAATTCTTTTATATCCACGGCAGCGGCGCCAAAGACTTGGTGCGCGCGTGATGTGTCGTTGTGGTTTAGCTGTATTAATGCATACTCAAGTTTTAAATTTATATTTAGCCGACTTATCAATAAAACACACACTTTAACGAGCAGTGTACCCGGTCAGTATGAATATAATGGTAAGTAGAGTGTCGATCACTAAGAGTGGAACGTATTACCTAGTTATTCTAATCAGTATTTTAATATCTTAAGTTAGCTATACAACCTAATCTAACGCAAGGGGGGTTTCAGCCTGAGAGACTGGCACAGTTTGGTTATGATTAAATAGTAAACTAAGCTAATGAGCACGAATCAGCGATTAGCACACACGTACACAGATAGATACTTGAGACAATAAGAAGACTTGTCCTGATAATTAAGTAGCTTGTCACTTGTTTTATTGCTAGTTTTATATGAAGTGTATATAATTAACCCTTTCTCGTTCGCTCTAATCTTATCGGCGAGTAAACCCTTAATGATCGCTTATGTCTATCCCACTATCCTAGAAATGATAGAATAAATAGGCGAGGAAGGGGCATGGCGACCCAAGCAATGCTCAGCAAGACATATAGGTTATCAATGCACTAATAAAAGTCACCAAAGACATCAACATATAAACTTTAATTAATGGGAAAGCAATTTTAAGGGGTGCCCATGATATTCCGTAGTCACATGAGATCGGTCCATCAATCCTGATGAATTAAAGTGTACTAATACAATAAAACAAAACTACTTAATGAATTGAATACATGCAGGACCTTCTTACAGCTCTTGTATCTTCGTTCAGGGTGTGTCTTGTGTTGCTAATACGTCTGAATTCGTCTCCTAGGGTTCTTCTGTCTTCGGTCTCTAAAGTCTAGTCTCCAAATTCGTCTGGCCTTGGGGTATTTATAGTTTATGTCTGAGGGTTAGATGCGGTGCATCTAATTGATAGATGCGGCGCATTGACTTAACTTTGCGTGGGGTCCAAGATTAATATATTCAGGAATATTCGTACACCGCCTTAAGATGCGGCGTAACTCCATTTCTCTATGCGGCGCATGTCCTTTGCTGACTTGGATTGTAACTTGTGAAATCTTGATAGTGATACGCCGTATGTAAGAAGTGTGTTGCGGCGTATCTGGAGCAAAATGATCTTGATCTTGTACATTTCAGTAGACTCTTAACATCTTGCTTGTTTTGCTCCATAATTAGTCCAAAATCGCCAAGTTTCATATAATACTTTTTTTTACCTGAGAATTACAAAAGTAAACATTAACGTATCGATTCTCACAGATAATATAATAAAACAAGTCAAATAAATAGGACAAATGATGATAATAAAATGTACTTATTTGAGTTCATCAAATATCCCCCCACTTGAACTTTACTTGTCCCCAAGTAAACCATAGAATAAATCTTATGAAAATGTATCCTAAAAGATATTAGGATTTATTTTTATATTTAAGCATGTATTTGTTTTGTCATAATTGCACAACCAAACACTTAACGAATTAGAAATAAAATAAAATATTTTGATAAAAGCAAATCTAATCGTTTAACTGTCCAGTCGTGACGAATATTCTATCATAAGCTTGGCAAGTATACGCATCTCCCTCACTAAAGCCAAGGAATAACAAGTCTAAAGCGATAAAAAGGGTTTGTTGGTTAAGGGTTAATCATTCTTCTTAATCTCTATCGATCTCACATTCCAGAAAAGGCGACAAAATCACAAATACATGATCGAATCCACGACCACGATACTTGCAATTGCTCAAATCCTTAACTCGAATGGGCTAAAGATAGGACCAAGTAATCTTTACCAATAATATTATATCAAAAAGGGCGACAAAATCATAAATACATAGCCGAATCCACGACTACGATACTTAAGATTGCTCAAATCCCTAATCTCAATAAATCAAAGGTTTGGATAAAGAATGATGTAGGGTATGGATAACATTTGGGATACAAATTGGTGTAAAATAAAAAATAAACAAAACAGATAAATTAAAATCCTAAGTGTGGTAAATTACTTTCCCAACCATCCCATGAATAAGACTCATATCATTGAATAACTCACGCTTTAGCACTTGAAACACACGCTTTAGGTAGACACGAATTATACTCAACAAGATCTCGATCAAAGAATAACCTTAGTTGGTGTTCCCATAATGGCCAACTCCCATTCAATCCATAAATATAATATACAACAAATAGTTGTGATATCGCCCACTTAATACAAAACTTTACATAAGTTGGTTAAAACAAACTTCCAACTTTTCCTTTTTCTTTTTCTTTTCTATATATATATATATATATATATATATATATATATATATATATATATATATATATATATTATATTATTTTTTTTTTTTTTTTTTTTTTTTTTTTTGACATCAACATATGTGTAAAATTTCACAACTTTTCTATCACTATTTTTTCCGGATAATTTTTACATACTCTTCATACTTTCAGAAATAACTGTAATAGCGAAAGTAGTAAACACACGAAAAATAAACTAAGAGATATACAATATTTACTTTCATACCAATTGCGTTGTGCAATTTCTTGACTCAACCAAAGATAATGAATTACGCACGCGAACAAAGGTAATGTAAGGAAACACACTTTGCCTAAAGCAATTAACCAACCACGGATTTTAATCTACAGGGTAGGCTAAGGTGTAAGGGTGTAACGAAACATTATAACAAAGGTGTAAGAAACGAAAGGAATGGCTCTGAGTGTTTTTCTAGGGGTATCTTACTCTAAAAGTGAAAGGAACAAAGGGTTTATACGGGGGTTAACTAACCAGTGTAGTTAGTTAATATCACATAACTTATAAAGGCTATTTGGGTGTAATCCTAGAAATTTACCAAATTAGACAAGTCATTCTAATTATATAGATAATACTTATTATGGTGGTCTCGAATAGTATACAAGCCAAGTTCTAAAGTTTACAAGTCACCGGCACACTCATAGATTTGTGAATTTTGATAAGTTCACAATTTTTGGAAATAATGTTATGTGTGCAGCTATGTAATTTAGACTTTAAACAAAAACATGCTAAAAAATTTTAAATTTTGATATATTAAGCGCATTTTAAGCATATTTTGTAAAAGTTTAGGACAAGTAAGTGTTCTAATTCCCTAATCCCCCCACTTAAGTTAAACAACGTCCTCGTTGTTTGTGTCAAAGATTAAAAACTGGAAAATAAAAGAATTAGAACAGAAAAAATCCCCTGAGATTTGCTCGGTATGATCCTCCATTATTTGTATAAGAGCAAAAATCAACTTTCTTGTGGATGAGAACGTTTAAGCTTCATAGATGATGTATCCACAAAAATTGCAGGAATCTATAATACTATTAAGACTTTAACACACCTGAGTTAAGAAGGTTCAAACTTGCATAATACATTAGTAGTTAGTAAAAATAAAACTAAAAAATTAAAATGAAAATCATCAGGTCAGTCGATACGCCGTATCTTATGGAAAAAGATACGCCGTATCGAGCCTGGAATAAGTACGAATCAGAATAAAAGATACGTCGCATCCTTAACCAGGGATGCGCTGCATTAAAATAAACCGACAGAAAGTTTTAAAATCAAAAATAAAAATGCAGAAAATTAAATAAGATATGACCAGTGCAGGCGATGCGTCGCATCTTAGGATGGAGATGCGCCGCATCTTCTGCAGGTCTGACAGACTCGACACAGAAAAGAAAAGTAAAATTTTTTCCGGGTTGTCTCCCGGTCAGCACTTGTCTTTATGTGGAAAACTAGAAGGGGGGTTGAATAGTTTTTGCCATTTTTCAAGTTTTATTTGCTTTGTTACTATATGTTAATTTCAAAGGAAACAATCACAAATAAATAATCACACAATGTAAACAAAAGATAAAGAGAGGAAAGATCAAACCACACGACACTGTTGTTTATAGTGGTTCGGCTACAAGGACTCTCTTCCTTGCCCTACCCCACTCTCCGAGTTTCCTACTCGAGAGTTTATCTTTCACTAAGAAACAAACTCCTTTTCTAGGCGGAGAAAACCTTTACACGTCGCTTACTTCCTTTTCCGGTACTAAGCTAAACACCAGTTTCTTTCACAAGGTAGAACCAACCTGACGTCGCCTATTTACTTTACCGACACTAAGCTAGATGTCGAGTTCTTTACACGGGTACAACTACTCCCTACACTCTTTGTGCTTTAAGGACTAAAGCACTAACCACACTCACTGATTACAAATGATAGATATGATGTGTGAAACAAACTACAATATCACACAGTAATGCAACTAAGGGATTACGATTCTGTAGATCCTTGAATGCTTGATCTCTTTTCTACAAAATGAAAGATCAAAGTGAAATGCAACTATGAATGATGTTAGTAAGATATGTACTGAATGAATATGTGTGTTAAAGCTATATGAGTGATGAGAGAGCCAAATGATCAGCTTGCTATTTATAGGCAAGCTGATCTTCAGCTCACGGATCCCACGGATCCCTCAGAAGGGATCCGTCCTTCATTACACTTGGATCCGTGGGAGGATGACAGCTATGGATTAGTTGTATCTTACCAAATCTTCCATATCTTACCAAATCATCCAAGATCCTCAAATGTCAACTATGTATCTTGCAAATCTAAACAAGATATATCAAAGATATTGTATGTGATGTATGCAATGATGTCATGGAATGATTTTAGAATTAAAGTTTCCTTTTAAGGAAACAAGTTACTAAATAAGCAAACTTGTAATTCTTGGTTATTATGTGAAGTGTAAAATGTGTACTTAAGAGACTTAAGCTAGTATTTATTATTTGCTAAAAGATATTCCTTTTGTTTGTCATTAACAAAACTAATAAAAGATCAAAGAATATAAATAACGTTTTTGAGACGCTATTTGTATTAACAATCTCCCCCTTTTTGTTGATGACAAAACATAAGGTATATTTTTGAGCAAGAGAATAAATATAGCATGAGTTCTTAAAAATATATATTAAGTTTGTTTATTAAAGAAAAGTTTTGTAAAAATGTGTGTACTGTGATGAATCACAGTTGATGCAAACTTAGTCCCTTTTCTCCCCCTTTTTGTCGAAACAAAAAGAGTAGCGTAGCGGAATGCGATTTTGAGAACTTTAAAGCTCCCCCTTGTTTTATACTCCCCCTAGATGGAGTAATCAAGGAAATAATGCATGAATCTACAAAACAAATGGTTAGTATATGAAATGCTTATGAGATGCTCCCCCTTGATGTATACTCCTCACTTCTCGAGTACCAACGTATACTATGAAGGGTATGATATGCTGCAAATGAAGTGTTAGTAATGAATGACTTCAATGAAGAAGTAGAATGCTTGTGAAGTATTCATCCAAACAAGCCTTTCAATATGTTTTGACTTTTAAAAGTCAAACTAAGTGTCTGATCATTATTTTTACCTAAAGCAAGTATAATCAAGGTATAATATAGGTTATATAATGATGTTAGTTCATAATGATAATGATAATATGCAATATGTTGATCACTCATAAGCATAAAACATCACATTCATAGATATTGAAAATTTTGTGACAAAAGTCACAATGATGAAATGATGTTACAAGTACAATAAAAAGACATCCTAGAAATAAATAAAAAGTCCTAAAGCAACAATTTAAACGGTCCTAACAACTAGTCTAGAAAGCTCCTATTGAGGAGGATGAGAGATGGCGTTTAATCGTTCAAGAACATGGTTCAAGATGAACCTCATCTCATTTTGAAGCTCATGGACCAGGATGTTGGTCCTTTGGGCCAAGTGAGTCGTTCTCTCACAATGTGCGCAATCATGACTTGAGAAGCCGGGAGGAAGACTAGGCTCCAAGTTTGGTGGTGGTTGTGGTGGTGATGGTGGTTGGTTGTTGTTGTTGTTTGATGGTTGTTGTGGTGTTTGGAGGGAGTTCATAAGGATGTTTTGAATGTCCATTGCTTCATGAAGGCGATGGTCAACCATACCCGAGAGAGTATAGAGTTGTGTTAACTCCGCACTTATCTCCTCTTGTGTTTGAGGAATGTTGCTCCACATCGCTTCATCAATGGCGATGAGTGTTGAAGTTGGTGATAGTGGTGGTATTTGTGGACAAGGTTGTGGTGCTTCTCGGTATAGAGGACCATGAATCTCCAGATGGAGAGGATGAAATAGCATAGGTTCTAAGTTTTCAAGACTTATTGGTGGAGGATTGGTTGATGTAGGTGGAAGATCTTCTAACTCTTCAAGATATGGTTGTGGAGATGTTGGTGGTGTCCTAAATAGTTCCATGGGTTGGAGTTTTGGTGAGGATGGTGATGAGGCAGACTTCTCAGACTGTGATGGAGCAGGAGCGGGAGCGGGTGGTGGTGTGGTTGCTACAGGAGTAATGGTAGGAGGTGGTGTTTTTATGACTACATGTGAGGGAGTTGGAGTGGATAAAGTAAGGAAGTTTTCACTAGCAATGGGTGAGGATATGTTTAGTAGTGATGATTCTTCAGAGGATGAGTTGTGAATGTTGATAAAACAACAAGGTTTCACACTCATATGGGCTGTTCATTTTAGTGGCTTGGATGTGGAGGAGTTGTTTGATTTTGTCATTGAGACCTTTTGGTGAAGTATGATAGCTAAAATGTACAGGAGAAGAGATGTTTGTGATGTGAATTGAAGATCCTAAAGTGCTAATTTATAGACAGAAGGTTTATGAGTCTATGTGTTTGGATTTGATGTGAATCCAATAGAGAATGTTGGTTTCTAATGATTTGGAACAAAAATTTGTGCAGGTCATATCAAGGAAGTCAATCCATTGAGCTTTGGTTGAGTAATGTGTTGTGGATTTGCAGTTAATACAAGGAGATAGTGGAAAATCTGATGATTTGATATTTCCACGGATTTGACGGATCCTTAAAAAGGGTTCCTTTTTTGTATCAGTTTGGTAACTCACACCTAAAATTCAAAAATTTAAATTTTGGTGGGAAATTTTGTTCCTAAGTTTCTAAGAATTCGTAAATGATTCTAAGATGAATTATGATCAGTGAATGAATCCTAAATGATACTAAACACTAAGATTTAAGAATCGGGATAAGTCGAAAAAAGTTTTAGAATTTTACTGGGAAACCTGCAGATCCAAGTTGAATCAAAGGCGGAACCTTATTCAGGGATCCGCCGAATCCGCAAGTTGGCGGATGGCGGATCCAACGATAAGCCTTGGCGGAGCCCAAGTTTGGGATCCGCCGGATCCGTATGCCTAAAACTAAAAACTAAACAGAACATATGTCATATTTTGCGTTTTTCGACGAAAACCCAAAAATTCACCTAGACCTTACTTAACATCTAATATTTATAGTAAAACAACTAAATATGATAATATTAACACACGATTGTACATAGTTTTAATCCGTTCTTAGAAACTTACCGTTTTAGGTGTTATGCCAAACATAGGCTATAACCCGGAAAATTGATAATCATGATGGTTATCTACCTGCAAATGTTAGTTATTACACATACATAATAAGTATTATCAGATAAAGTCAAGACACATAGAAGTTTAACATCACAATATCCAACATTTTTCAAAACCAAACACTCCATCAACTAAGCTTCTTCTTCAACTTCTTCATCCCCTTGTGCAATTTCATCATCCAACGACCAAGATTTTTCACCATTACTTTGATGTTACGATACTCAGCGGATTCATTTTGAATTGGAGGAAGATGGCTCAAGTATTCGGGTGGAGGAATCCTAGAATTTGGCAAGCCATCATCTTCACTCATTGAAGATGATGAGGATGATGTTGGTACACGAGGACGTTTGCCTTTATCAACACTAACCCTAAAGTCGCTCAAAGGAACGAAGGTATGTTCAATTTCATTGTAATCCGAAACAAAGCCTAAATGGTTTGGACGAGCGGGTGCAAAGGCTCTATAGAGTCGGGTTAAGAGCATACCATAAGGCATTGCAATCTTGCTTTGAACCGGAATGTCACACATTCTTTTGGCAACATAATAAGCAAGATTGAAGGGTTGACGAGTAGAGATGTTGTACACCATATGACACAAACAAGCATTGATGTGATCACGGTTTCCTATGGTGCACATCACATTAGCCCTTAAGACATCTTCCATTTTCTTGAATTCGGGTTTGAGTTCATTAAGCTCCATTGCAAATGGATCTCTAGCAACTTCACGACCACGATACATTCTTGTGGGGTTGTTCTTAGGAATGAAGAGATGTTCCCTAATCACTTCTTTTGATTCGAGAGGAGTGACATATGGTGCCGTCCTATCGAGATTGGATTCTAAGATTGTTAAGGACCATTTGTCCGAGTAAATACATGTCCCTTGGTTTGGAATGCCTAAGACCTCACCAAATTGATCAAGAGGGATGTTGACAAGATTTCCATTTAGAGTAAAATGAAGACTTAAGTAACCTTGGTCACTCGAACTAAGACCTACACTAGCGTAGAACTCAAGTATGAACCTAGGAACAATTGGTTCATCTATATCTAAAAGAGAATCAAATCGAATTGCGGCTAATTGTTCCCTAAGTTGTGTTCCTTCATAGAACGATGAATCTACGACTCTACCCTCATGGACATACTTTTTCTCTAAGGCTTTGAAATTTTCGATTTGGGCATTGGTTAGACCTTTGGTTTTGTGGACATCGGGTAAGTAGTTAACGGTTCTTTTGTGATCGTAGTTGGTTGCGGGAGGCATGATTTTCCTAAGTACAAAAGTTACATAGTTTTAGTTAAAATGATCAAAGGAAGTGTAAAATTTCTAGTGTGTGCCTACATGGGGACAATGTGGAGGTGCGGTTATCTCGACTCCTTTTGATGCAAGAAAAATTAGTTTATGCAAGTTTTGTTTATAAACGAGAGATAACCCAAACGCTCCTATTTCAATGTCGCTACGGTTGAATGTACCCGAAAATACATATTAATTATGTATTCCCTTTAGCATTCAAGAGACATTATGCAAGTGAAGTCTAAAAGATAACATTTTTGCATTTGTATGAACAATGTTCAAAAAAAGATCATTTTACCTAGTCGTTAGAAGATTTTAGTAAAAATTTTCATGGGGTTTTTGTTAAATTAAGACAATGTGCTATGAGATGCAATTCCTAACTAAGAAAAACATGTTTTTAAGTATAATGCAATAAATATGCTTCATGATTTTTCAAGAATTATGCATATACCCCAAGTTTTGGTTTTGTGCATAAAATGGAAATCCTAGACGCAGATCAGGAGTATAAATATGATAAGAATACTTACAGTGGTATTAGAAGCACAAATTTGTGGAAGAAAATGGTCTAAATTGTGATGGAGATTAAGTGTGTTTCAAGTATAGTAAGGTGATATGTTTTGGAGTGAGGAATGAATAGTAGTTGTTCTTGTTTATTTAATAATAAACTGAACTCAGCATGCGACGGATCCTGCGGATCCAAAACAAAGGATCCGTCCTTGTTATCGATTGGATCTGCGGATCAGAACACATGTTTTGGTTTAGAGTCGTGTGTGGCTAAACTATTGTTTATACTAATGTTTCTCCTAATCACTAGGTTCCATTAATCCTAATCCAAGTCTAAGATAGTTGAAAGGTTCTCGTTTAAGTGGTTTTGTGAGAATATCGGCAATGTTGTCCTCTGAGGAAACTTTCTCAATTGAGATGATTCCCTTCTGTACATTGTCGCGAAGGAAGTGATGGCGTATTTCAATATGTTTGGTTCTAGCGTGTTGGACAGGATTTTTGCTTAGATCGATAGCACCTTTGTTGTCGCAAAGAATGGGAATGTTGTTGAGTTCAATTCCATAGTCGACGAGAGCTTGTTTCATCCACAGTGCTTGTTGGCACGCCTTTCCTGCAGCCACATACTCTGCCTCTGTTGTCGATATTGCGAGGGCAGTTTATTTCTTAGCGAACCATGATGTGAGACAATATCCTACAAAAGTACAAATACCGCTAGTACTTTTCCTATCAACATAGTCACCTGCATGATCTGAGTCAGTATACACTATGGTTTCTACACCCGTTCTTTTGGGATACCATAATCCTAAGTGTATAGTACCTTTGATGTACCTAAATATCCTTTTAACGGCTTCAAGATGGGACGTTTTTGGATCTTCTTGAAAACGTGCACATAGAAAAACACTAAACATAATGTCAGGCCTACTAGCCGTAAGATAGAGTAAACTACCAATCATTCCTCTATATTTAGTGGTATCTACGGATTCATTTTCTTCATCCTTAGTGAGTTTGGTTTCGGAGGACATGGGTGTTCTCATGGGTTTTGAGTCTTCAATACCAAACTTCTTAAGCATATCTTTGATATACTTTGATTGGTTGAAGAATATCCCATCTTCTAATTGTTTAATTTGGAGACCTAAGAAAAAGTTTAGTTCCCCCATCATACTCATTTCAAACTCATCATGCATGATTTTTGAGAAATCGTCGCACAACTCTTGACAAGTTGAACCGAATATAATGTCATCCACATATATCTGGACTATGATAATATGTGATCCCTTTTTCTTGGTGAAGAGAGTATTATCTACTAGGCCCATGGTATACTTATGGTCAACTAGGAAAGTCTTAAGTCGATCATACCAAGCCTTTGGTGCTTGCTTAAGTCCGTATAAAGCTTTCTTAAGTTTGAAAACATAATTTGGTTTTTCAAAGTCGGCAAAGCCGGGAGGTTGTGCAACATATACTTCTTCATTTATAAAACCATTTAAGAAAGCACTTTTAACATCCATTTGAAATAACTTAAAATCATGTGCACATGCATATGCAAGTAATATTCTAATAGACTCAAGTCTAGCTACGGGTGCAAAGGTTTCATCGTAATCTATACCTTCTTGTTGATTGTAACCTTGAGCTACTAGCCTAGCTTTATTTCTAGATACTATACCATTTTCATCCATTTTATTTCTAAAGACCCATTTGGTGCCGATTATGGTTTGGTTTTTAGGTGGAGGGACCAATGTCCAAACATCATTTCTAATAAATTGATTTAGTTCTTCTTGCATAGCAATTACCCAAGATTCATCTTTTATTGCCTCGTCTATATTTTTAGGTTCAACAGTTGAAATAAAACAAAAATAATTACTTTCATTTTGAGCTTTGGATCTTAATGTTCTTTCATTAAGTTTTCCTATGACGTTTTCTAATGGATGACTTTTAGTTTCTTTAATATTGACTATTTCTCCTTTTACGGGTTCATTGTCATTTTCAATGTTTTCTATATCATTAACCATTTGACTTTCAACTAAGTCATCATCTACCAAAGGTGATGTCTTAGAGGGAGGTGGACTTTCGTTGAATGTTACGTTCAACGATTCCTCGACTCTTGATGTTTCCTTGTTTAATACAATGTATGCTTTACTGTTTTGTGAGTACCCAAGAAATACACCTTCATACGACTTTGGGTCGAACTTAGTGAGATAATCCTTTGTGTTTAAAATGAAGCACTTGCTTCCAAAAACTCTAAAATATCCTAATGTAGGCTTTTTGCCTCGATAAATTTCATAAGGAGTTTTATTTAAGAATTGTCTAATTAAAACTCTATTTAGGATATATGTAGAAGTATCTACAGCGTGACACCAAAACTTTTGTGGTATGTTTTGTTCATTTAACATAGTTCTACTCATTTCTTGAATTGTTCTATTTTTACGTTCTACTACACCATTAGATTGAGGTGTACGAGGAGCCGAGAAATTATGAGTTATTCCATTATTATCACAAAAATTTCCAAATTGGATTTCATTGTCAAATTCTCGACCATGGTCAGTTCTAATAGATACTATATTACTTCCTATTTGATTTTGAATTTTCTTGCTTAGAATTTCAAATTTGTCGAATGCCTCATTTTTAGTTTTCAAAAACTTTGTCCTTGTATATCTAGAGTTATCATCTACTATGACTAAAGTGTAAAAATTTCCTCTATAACTTTGTATAGCCGACGGGCCAAACAAATCCATATGTAATAATTCTAGGCATCTAGATGTAGATACCATGTTTTTAGCCTTATGGCTATTATGTACTTGTTTCCCAATTTTGCAAGCATCACAAAAGTGTTGGTCATATTTCAACTTGGGTAGGTTCCTAACGAGTTCTTTGGATGACAAAGATTGAATAAGCCTCATATTAGCATGACCTAAGCGTCGATGCCATAGAGTTGAGTTTTCGTCCAAGGAGGTAAGACATAACTTATCTTTAGGTGTTTTATCTAATTTCATAACATAGACATTATTCTTTAAAACACCTTTTCCTACGGTTATGCCATCTTTAAGTATTTTACTTCCATTTTCACTAAAAAGGACGTTATACTTTTTGAGGCACAATTGACTTATACTAAGTAAATTAAATCCTAAATTATCTACATGAGCAACATCATCAATAGATAGAGAGTCTTGAGAGATTGTACCTTTTTCGATGATTTTACTTTTAAGCTTGCTACCGAATGTGACATTACCTCTGTCATACACTTGGTAGGTTGAGAAAAGATTTTTGTTTCCCGTCATGTGTCTTGAGCACCCACTATCTTTGATCCACTCATCAGGTTCAAGATCAACTTTCAAGCATACCTAAGTTCATAAAAGACTCAAGCATTTGGTCCCCAATATCTCATGGGTCCGTTTGGGTTAAACATGACATTATCATGGTTTATGTATGTAAATGGTGGACAATTGTTCCATGACATATAACCAGGACCATGAAAGTTTCTAGGTATGTTTTGGTTCCAATTATTTTGATAAGTGTGTTGTGGATTAACTATACTCTTTGGAAAGGGGTGTTTGGGAAAACTCATTTGAGGTCTCTGTTGATCCGTTTTAACTCTATATTCATTTCTAGCTTGTCCTCTTCCTAAAGATACTGTTGGTTTATGTTTATTATTGATTATACTACTGTTAGGTTTCTTAGTAACTTTAACAAACTCGAAACGGTCGACTTTGTGAACCTTCTGTTCAACTTCTGTACTCGCGGATCCTTTGGATACACCTGGCGGATCCAAATTTTTGGATCTGTCGGATCCGTGAGTGTCCAACTTGGTTGAATCAGTTTTATTCACAGTCTGTTCCTTATGATCACTTAAGGTTCCTAGTTTCATAAAGCCTAGTCCTGTTTTATCATGAGGTAGCTTTTGCATTTTCATTATTTCATCTGCACAACTTATGTTTTTATCAAACCTTTTAAACTTTGAATTTTGTTTGATCAAATCTTCCTGTGTGGTTCTTAAGGTTTCTAGTTCAAGTTTTAGTTCTTGACAAGACACACACGTTTCTTTACTATCTTTACCTTTTTCAATTCGTATTGCTTTTTTTTTTAAGCCAAAATACTTCATTTTCAAAAAGTGTTGTCTTTGTTTTCAAAAACTTGTTTTTGTTTATGATTTTTAAAGTAACGTCACACAGTTTGTTATATTCTACTTCTAAGGTTTCGTCATCTATAGAGGAGTATGAATCAGAATGTACCTCTTCTGTGTCATTAGCCATAAGTGCAATTTCGTTGCTCTTAGGCTCATCATCATCATCATCTCCTTCACTATCGCTCCAAGCTCCACTAACGAAGGCTCTTTGAGACTTGGTCTTTGGAGGCTTTGGACATTCTCCTATTAAGTGACTGGAGTCACCACACCTATAGCATTTCCTATCAACCTTACCTTTCTTATCGTCACGATCTTTCCGAGAGGATTTCTTTTCATCACGAGGTGGTTTAACAAACTTTCCTCGTCTCCTGAAGAATTTCTTGAAATCCCTCACGGCCATGGCATACTCTTCATCATCACTGTTTGAACAAGACTCATCATCATCACTTGACTCGACTTTGGCTTTTAAGGCAATAGACTTAATCTTCTCCTTTTTGCCTTTGACAATTTCTGAGTCTTTTTCCATAATCATTTCATGAACTTTTAGGTTTCCTATGAGCTCATCCAGTGTCATGCTTGAGAGATCTTTAGATTCTTCAATAGCTGTCACCTTTGCTCTCCATTTCGGATGGAGTGCTCTTAAAAATTTCCTGACAAAATTCTTACTAGAAAAAGATTCATCAAGTGCTTTAAGTGATGTAATAATAGTATTGAACTTAGCAAACGCACTATCAATGGTCTCATCTTCAGAGATAACAAATTGTTCGTATTGTTGGACAAGAAGATCAATTTTTTTATCTTTTACTTGTGAGTTCCCTTGATGTGTGATAATAAGAGATTGCCAAATATCCTTAGCCGTTTTACACATAAAAACTCTTTCCTATTCTTTCTTAGGTAAGGCATTATAAAGCATCATTTTGGCTTCATTATTTTTGGCAATTAGTTTCTTTTGCTCATCACTGTGACGAGTAAGAGAAACTCCTTCATCCCGACCACCCGAAATATTATTACTAATAGGTTTGTAATCACCATCAACTATAATATACCATAGATCTATATCCTTTGACTTTACATAAGTCTCAAACCGATTTTTCCAATAAATAAAACAATTTGGTTCAAATAGAGGTGGTCTCTGCATAGATTGCCCTTCTTTAAAGTTTTCAAAATCCATGGATCGTTTTAAGTTTTAAAATACAATATATTTTAAAGATCTTAAGTAACGTAGCTCTTGATGCCAATTGTGGAAAACTAGAAGGGGGGTTGAATAGTTTTTGCCGTTTTTCAAGTTTTATTTGCTTTGTTACTATATGTTAATTTCAAAGGAAACAATCACAAATAAATAATCACACAATGTAAACAAAAGATAAAGAGAGGAAAGATTAAACCACACGACACTGTTGTTTATAGTGGTTCGGCTACAAGGACTCTCTTCCTTGCCCTACTCCACTCCCTGAGTTTCCTACTCGAGAGTTTATCTTTCACTAAGAAATAAACTCCTTTTCTAGGCGGAGAAAACCTTTACACATCGCTTACTTCCTTTTCCGGTACTAAGCTAAACACCAGGTTCTTTCACAAGGTAGAACCAACCTGACGTCGCCTATTTACTTTACCGACACTAAGCTAGATGTCGAGTTCTTTACACGGGTACAACTACTCCCTACACTCTTTGTGCTTTAAGGACTAAAGCACTAACCACACTCACTGATTACAAATGATAGATATGATGTGTGAAACAAACTACAATATCACACAGTAATGCAACTAAAGGATTACGGTTCTGTAGATCCTTGAATGCTTGATCTCTTTTCTACAAAATGAAAGATCAAAGTGAAATGCAACTATGAATGATGTTAGTAAGATATGTACTGAATGAATATGTGTGTTAAAGCTATATGAGTGATGAGAGAGCCAAATGATCAGCTTGCTATTTATAGGCAAGCTGATCTTCAGCTCACGGATCCCACGGATCCCTCAGAAGGGATCCGTCCTTCATTACACTTGGATCCGTGGGAGGATGACAGCTATGGATTAGTTGTATCTTACCAAATCTTCCATATCTTACCAAATCATCCAAGATCCTCAAATGTCAACTATGTATCTTGCAAATCTAAACAAGATATATCAAAGATATTGTATGTGATGTATGCAATGATGTCATGGAATGATTTTAGAATTAAAGTTTCCTTTTAAGGAAACAAGTTACTAAATAAGCAAACTTGTAATTCTTGGTTATTATGTGAAGTGTAAAATGTGTACTTAAGAGACTTAAGCTAGTATTTATTATTTGCTAAAAGATATTCCTTTTGTTTGTCATTAACAAAACTAATAAAAGATCAAAGAATATAAATAATGTTTTTGAGACGCTATTTGTATTAACACTTTATTCCAGAGTCTTCAAGTTAGACTCACGTTCAGCTCTTTAATACTGATCATTGAAGGAGTCGGAGGCATCGCGCTCCCTCATCGTCAGTCCATTAATATTGCACACTCCTTGCTCGTCCTTAATTTCCACGCCATTCTTCTTTAATATCTGTATAAACAAAGTTCTGTCCCTTTCGGGTAGAGATGACAAAATGATAGACGGGAAATTCTTATTAGTATATAAGCATAGATATGCAAGGTGGGGTGGTAGTTCAATAAACACATCATTATTCAAATTTGTATTCTCAACTATTCTCCTACGTTTGTTAATTAATTCGCAATCATACCACTCATCATCAGAATCATTAACAATATCGCGCCTAAGTTGGGTACATTAAGGTCAATAAATTCCTCGAAGTTCTCATGATTAGGATTAGTTGAGTTGTTTTGAATCAATGTTTCTCCCATAAGCCTAGCTTCTAGATCGAGGTCCATACGTTCTCTTAATCCTAGCACATAGACGCCTCTAATTATGCTTTTAGCAGGATTTTGGCACTTATAGACTAGTTTATTATTCCCTACCTTTAATGAGATTTTTCTTTTAAACACATCTATCTTAGCATGGGCGGTAGACAAGAAAGGTCTTCCAAGGATTAAAGGAATCTTAACATCCTCGGGCATATCTAATATAACAAAGTCTACGGGGAAAACAAACTTCTCAATCTTAACTAGCACATTTTCAGCAATCCCTTCAAGTCGTTTTACCGTTTTATCTGCCAATTCAATAAGCAACTTAGTTGGTGCTAATTTTCCTAGTCCTAGGGTAGTGAATGTCTTAAGGGGCATAACACTAACGCTAGCTCCTAAGTCAGCTAATACATTATTGAAAGATATGTCATTAATTGAACAAGGTAAAGTAAAACTTCCTGGGTCCTTTTCTTTATTAGGCAAGGCATGTAAGTCGTTTGCAGAGCTCTCTTCTTTCATTGTAGCCTTGATCTCCTCTTCAATCTTTGCCTTCTCTTTGAGTAATCTTCTTAAACTGATTGAAGAATTAAAGAAAAATTCGGGCTTTGCAGCATCATTACCATTCATCAATCTTCTAGGAAAAGGAATGTTAGGCGTGACTTCCTCAGTGGTGCTTATGGCCTTGACATGATCTCTTGGGTTGGTTTCAGTTGAGCTAGGTAAACTTCCGTATCCCCTTTCTTGAAGAACTTTGCTCATTTGTCCGATTTGTTGTTCCAATGCTTTGATCGAAGCTCCTTGATTTCTTGTTATAGTATCCGTTGAGGCTCGGATTTCTTTGATCATAGCTGTGTTCTCTTCATGTCTTTTAGCAGCATCGGCCATAATTTGCTTTAGAGTGTCGTCCAAAGTCTGCCTCCTTTCTTGGTAAGTGGGATTAAAGTTGTTCTTTTGATAGTATCCCGGAGCAGCTTCCCTAAATCTTCCTGAAGGTCGGAATGGTTGTCCAAATTGTGTGTAGTATGCTTCTTCAAAAGTCTCACTCTCATTCTTATTAGGGCAATCTTTAGTGTAGTGAGGTCCTTCGCATTTTTCACATCCAACTTGGGCAGCATAAACTTTCTCATCACGCTTCTTCATCTCTCTACTAATTTTATCCAATTGAGCTTGAATAGCAGCAAACCCGTCAAAATTAGTGCTGCTCTTAGATCTAGTAGAGGTTCCGTCGTGCCATTTTTGAGAGTGATCAGCAGCTTCTTGGATAGCTTTTCTAGCATTGGCTGCACTCATTTGAGGCACAGCTCCCTTAGCATCCAAGATTTGTCTAGTAGGCACGTCCAATCCTTGATAGAACAATATTATCTCCTGCATTGGAATTAGATAATGTTGAGGGCATTTCATCAATAAGTCTTTAAATCGTTCCCAAGCTTGATAAAGAGTTTCATCAGGCTCTTGCTTGAAACTGTTGATAGCCTCCATCTTTTTAGCGGTTTTAGCAGGTGGACAATATCTTTTCAGGAATTTGCTCTTCAAATCTTCCCATGTTGTGATTGAACTAGCAGGTTCATTCCTTAGCCACTTATTAGCAGCTCCTTTTAGAGAGATTGGAAAGATTCTTAGCATAAGTTGATCGTCAGAGACTCCTTCTGTAGTAAACAAATCTGCAATCTCGAGGACTTTTTCAACATGTTCATTAGCATCTTCATGTTCTGTTCCACTGAAAGCATTTTCTCTTAGCTCCTTGAGAAACTGACCCTTCAACTCAAACTTTGACTTTTCATCAAAATTTGGTCTAGCAACTCCTGAACTGTAATCAGCACGGGTTTTGTTCATGTATTCCTCCATTGTAGTGTTTTCCGCCGTTGTTTCTGTTTCTTCTTCCTCTTTCTCTTCAGAAAAGTAATCAAGCTCGAACGAACTTGAAATTTCAAAGCTTTTTGTGTTGAAAAGCCTTTTAAGCGAATGTAAGGCTCGTTCAGGATCTTCGAAAGGTGTAATCAAGTTCTTAGTTGAACTCCTGGTCATGCACTTCCTGAAACCATCACAAAAGCATCAGTAGGGTATGTTCAAGAAAGTAATATATCAGAAAATTAACAACGAAAACGGAATACGAAAAATAAAAGTTACTGATATCTGCAGACGATGCGCCGTATCCAAAAAGTTGGATACGCCGTATCTTATAATCGTTAAAATTTAATCAGACCTTTATTCAGAAAGCAGATACGCCGCTTATAAATTAGAATGCGCCGTATCAGTTTTAAATATCAAAAATCGTTTATATTTATTAAAATAAAATGCGTCGTATTAACAAAAGCTAATGCGCCGTATTTTCGTTACGTTTCAAAATACAAGATTTTTGATTAAGAAGATGCGCCGTATCGATATAGATCGATGCGTCGTATCTGTTTAATAATTCGAAAACTGTTTTTAATTTTAAATATAAAATACGCCGTATCTGTTAGAACAGATGCGTCGTATGGCGTTAGGGTTTAGAAAAATTTCTCATTAAAAACACAATACGCCGTATCTTGGGGAAAAGATGCGTCGTACTCGAATTTATTAAACGCGTTGTATTTTATAAAAATTAAACGCAATACGCCGTATCTATGAAAATAGATGCGCCGTATCATTTGTATTAGCTCAGTACAACGATAGCAGAATGCAGAAAAATAGAAAAAGAAAAACAAAAAATAAAAACAAACAAAAAGAAACAAAAATTAAAGAAAATAAAAACACACATAAACAGAAAATATGCAAACTATACAATGAATGCAATCTATCTAATATATAACAGGGTTAGTGGTTAGAATCTAAAAATTAAAAAGAAAAACCTAATTAAAATACTAATCAAATTAACAGATAATAACAATTCACTCCCCGGCAACGGTGCCAAAAACTTGATGTGCGTGTGTATTGCTCTAATTCTTTTATATCCACGGCAGCGGCGCCAAAGACTTGGTGCGCGCGTGATGTGTCGTTGTGGTTTAGCAGTATTAATGCATACTCAAGTTTTAAATTTATATTTAGCCGACTTATCAATAAAACACACACTTTAAAGAGCAGTGTACCCGGTCAGTATAAATATAATGGTAAGTAGAGTGTCGATCACTAAGAGTGGAACGTATTACCTAGTTATTCTAATCAGTATTTTAATATCTTAAGTTAGCTATACAACCTAATCTAACGCAAGGGGGGTTTCAGCCTGAGAGACTGGCACGGTTTGGTTATGATTAAATAGTAAACTAAGCTAATGAGCACGAATCAGCGATTAGCACACACGTACACAGATAGATACTTGAGACAATAAAAAGACCTGTCCTGATAATTAAGTTGCTTGTCACTTGTTTTATTGCTAGTTTTATATGAAGTGTATATAATTAACCCTTTCTCGTTGGCTCTAATCTTATCAGCGAGTAAACCCTTAATGATCACTTATGTCTATCCCACTATCCTAGAAATGATAGAATAAATAGGCGAGGAAGGGGCATGGAGACCCAATCAATGCTCAGCTAGACACAGAGGTTATCAATGCACTAATAAAAGTCACCAAAGACATCAACATATAAACTTTAATTAATGGGAAATCAATTTTAAGGGGTGCCCATGATATTCCGTAGTCACATGAGATCGGCCCATCAATCCTGATGAATTAAAGTGTACTAATACAATAAAATAAAACTACTTAATGAATTGAATACATGCAGGACCTTCTTACAGCTCTTGTATCTTCGTTCAGGGTGTGTCTTGTGTTGCTAATACGTCTGAATTCGTCTCCTAGGGTTCTTCTGTCTTCGGTCTCTAAAGTCTAGTCTCCAAATTCGTCTGGCCTTGGGGTATTTATAGTTTCTGTCTGAGGGTTAGATGCGGCGCATCTAATTGATAGATGCGGCGCATTGACTTAACTTCTCGTGGGGTCCAAGATTAATATATTCAGGAATATTCGTACACCGCCTTAAGATGCGGCGTAACTCCATTTCTCTATGCGGCGCATGTCCTTTGCTGACTTAGATTGTAACTTGTGAAATCTTGATAGTGATACGCCGTATGTAAGAAGTGTGTTGCGGCGTATCTGGAGCAAAATGATCTTGATCTTGTACATTTCAGTAGACTCTTAACATCTTGCTTGTTTTGTTCCATAATTAGTCCAAAATCGCCAAGTTTCATATAATACTTGTTTTTACCTGAGAATTACAAAAGTAAACATTAACGTATCGATTCTCACAGATAATATAATAAAACAAGTCAAATAAATAGGACAAATGATGATAATAAAATGTACTTATTTGAGTTCATCAGTCATCTCCCAGTACTATAAGTCCAGATGAGGTGAAAGTGGTTGCTGTAGTTAGTACTGCTAACCCTAGTATTAGTACTGCTAGCTCATCAACTAGTACTGGTATTCTGAGTGATACTACCTATTATGCATTCCTGACTAGCCAAAACAATGGGTCTATGCTGTCACATGAAGATTTGGAGTAGATTGATGATGATGACTTGGAAGAGATGGATCTCAAGTGGCAGATTTCACTTCTCAGCTTGAGGGCTAAGAAGTTCTATCAAAGGACTGGTAAGAAGATCAACATTAGTAGTAATGATACTACTGGTTTTGACAAGTCTAAGGTGGAGTGCTTTAACTGTCACAAGTTGAGGCATTTTGCCAGAGAGTGTAGAAGACCCAGGCAACAAGATAGCAAGAATAAGGGGTATGGAAGCAAGCCAAAGGCAGTGAAAGAAGCAGAGACATCTTCAAAGGCTATGGTAGCAATTGATGGTCTAGGCTATGACTGGAGCTTCATGACAGATGATGAGGAAGTACCAGCTGAGATGGCACTCATGGCCTTCTATGACTCAGAGGTACTCTTAGCTAAAAGTTATTCTAAAACTTGTACTGCTCTTAAAGAATATGAAACTTTAAAGAAACATTATGATGAGCAGAGGATTGAATTAAACCAAACATACTACAATTTGTCTAATCACAAAAGAGGTTTAGCAGTCCTAGAAGAACAAATTGTGCATTATAAGAACAATGAGTCTGCTTTTACTGAGGATATAGCTGTATTTAGAAGAGGATTGACTCTTAAAAATGCTGAGATTAGTTTGCTTAAAGCTGAGTTAGATAAAATCAATAAGGCAAAAGATAATATTCAATTAACTGTAGACACTCTGGAGTATGTATCAAAAGGAGTAAATAAAATTATAGAGTGTCAAATAGTTAATAAGCTAAGTCTGGGTTAGGCTATAAAACATGTCCACCTCCTCATAGAGGAGTGACTGCACCCCCAGGAATTGACCTAGAGCATACAGGTTTAACTGAGTTTCAAGAGCCTAAGTTAGAATATGGTTATAAGGCTAAAGAAAATGTTACTGCTAACAAACCTGTAGAAGCTAATGAGCCTTTTGAGAGTGCTAGTAACAACTCTCTTGCTGAGGACAAGGTGTTAACTGATAGGAACTCAGATGCCCCCATCATTGAAGATTGGGAATCTGATGATGAAGATCAGGTTGTAGTTAAACCTGATATAGTAAAGATAGAAAGGACTAATGTTCCACAGGTGGTTAAAACTGAAACTGTTAAACCTACAACAAATGTAAAACCAGATAGGAAAACAATTAGGTATTCTGAGATGTATAGAACCACAAGCAAGCCTAGAGGTAACCAGAGGAACTGGAATAACCTCAAGTCCCAACAACTATGTGATGACTTTGTCATGCATAACAAGGCTTGATTTACTTGTGGTAGCTTTGACCACCTCCAGGCTTTTTGTCATAACCATCAAGGGAGAAAGATGGTTACAGGAAATAATAGGGTAATTGGGAACACAAGTGTTAGGGTGAACTTAAACAGGTCTCAAACTCACCCTAATGCTAAACAAATGACTCCCAGGGCACTTTTAATGAAGTCTGGCCACAAACCAATTAGTACTGCTCAACCAGTAGTTAATACTGCTAGACCATTTAAGACTATTTACCCTAAAACAACAGTTTCCAGTGCTAGACCAATAACATGTTTTGTAAAATCAGCACAAGAAACTAGAAAAATATCTTTTTACAAGAAAGCAGTGTTTCAAAACAAAGTTTGGAAACCAAAAGTTAAAACTGCAAGGCCAGCAGTTAAAACTGCTAGACCAGCACTTAGTACAAGTGACCCTAAAAATACTGCTAGGGATAAAAGGGCAAATGCTGTTAAGGCCTCAGCATGTTGGGTATGGAGACCAATCAAACCCAATGGTGCATCAATTGTATTAAAAAGATTTGATTATATTGATGCATGAGGCAAACCCAAGTCAGTGATGGCTTGGGTACCCCAAGGAAACTAATTTCCTTCTTTTATGTGCAGGGACATTCACAAGATGATGAAGAAGATCAAGGTTATGCAGATAGTGGATGTTCCAGGCACATAACAGGCAACATGTCCTATCTTTCAGACTTTCAACCAATGGATGGAGGATATGTTACCTTTGGGGGAGGAATATATGGAAGGATTACTGATAAAGGCACATTGAAAACCGGTAAATTAGACTTTGAAGATGTGTATTTTGTGCAAGAGTTAAAGTATAACCTGTTTAGTGTCTCACAAATGTGTGACAAAAAGGACAAGGTTCTTTTTACTGACACTGAATGTCTTGTGCTTTCCCCAGACTTAAAGTTACCTAATGAAAGTCAGGTGCTACTTAAAGTTCCAAGAAAAGGCAACATGTATAGTGTTGATATGAAGAAGATTGTTCCTAAAGAGTCTCTTACTTGTCTTGTTGCAAAAGCCACATTGGATGAGTCCATGTTATGGCATAGAAGACTTGGTCATATAAACTTTAAAACAATAAATAAAATTGTTAAAGATGGTTTGGTAAGAGGCTTGCCTCAAAAACGTTTTGAAAATGACAAGACTTGTGTTGCCTGTCTCAAAGTCAAACAACACAAGGCTTCTTGTAAGCCCAAGACCCTGAACTCTATTACTCAACCTTTGTTTATGCTGCATATGGACTTGTATGGTCGTACATCTGTGAGTAGTATTATGCATAAGAGGTACTGTCTTGTACTTACTGATGACTATGGTAGATTCACATGGGTTTTCTTTTTTGGATATAAGGATGAGACACCTAGCATTCTTAAGACATTTGTAACTAAGATAGAAAACTTTGTGGATAAGAAAGTAAAATTTATCAGGTGTGACAATGGGATAGAATTCAAGAATATAGTTATGGATGATTTCTGCAGGGAAAAAGGTATTAAGAGAGAGTTTAGTGTAGCTAGAACTCCTCAGCAGAATGGGGTTGCTGAAAGGAGAAATAGGACACTAATAGAAGCTTCTATCATGTTTGCTTCAGTAACTAGACAATGGTAATCTAAAGGTGTTTATATGATAGGGTCCTTGATGTATCTTACTTCATCAAGACCAGATATCATGTTTGCTGTGTGTGCCTGTGCAAGGTTTTAAGTCAATCCCAAGGCTTCCCATCTAACTGCTGTAAAGAGGATCTTTAGGTACCTTGAGGGTCAACCTAAGTTGGGTCTATGGTATCCTAGGGAATCACCTTTTGATTTGGTGGCATACTCAGACAGTGATTATACTGGTGCTAGCCTGGATAGGAAATCAACAACAGGTGGTTGTCAGTTCCTTGGTTGCAGACTTATATCATGGCAATGTAAGAAGCAGACAATTGTGGCAACTTCTATAACTAAAGCTGAGTATGTAACTACTGCAAGTTGCTGTGGTCAAGTTCTATTGATTCAAAATCAACTGCTTGACTATGGGTATAATTTTATGAACACCATGATATATATTGACAATAGCAGTACAATATGCATTATTAAAAATCCAGTGCAACATTCTAAAACAAAACACATAGAAATTAGGCATCATTTTATAAGAGACTGCAATGATAAAAAGTTAGTTCAAGTTGTCAAAATTGATACTGATCAAAACTTTGTAGATCTTCTCACTAAAGCTTTTGATGTTGGAAGGTTTCAATACTTGGTAGCAATTATTGGCATGCTTAACCCTTAAAGTTTTTAATCTGTGTGTTTTTGTACATTAAATTGTGTTTGTACTGCTAGGCTTGTCAATTAGTACTGTTTCATACAGTTTGTACTGCTAGTACAAATTAGGCCTATTATGTTTGAACTGTTAGTCATATGTTTATACTTCTATGAAGCAAATGCTTTGCCATTTGTTTTCTTGGTTTTCGACCAATATTTGTAGGTCATGGAGTTGAACAACTTGCAGGATCATTTGAGCAAAAAGGAATTACTAGTGCTGTTAGGATCTCTGAGAAATAAGGGTTTCTCATTGCTGGGAGGATTGTTGGGATCTGAGAAATAAGGAATTTCTCATTGCTGCCGATAGTGAAGCTGGTTCCTGCCGATAGTGTTGCATTGCTGCTGCGGTTGGTTCCTGCCAATAGTATTGTTTTGTTTTTGCCGATAGTGCTTATTGCTGCGGATATTATTGTTTGTTATCCGTAGGTTTAGAAAGTTTGTTAGATTTATTTTTAGAAGAGATCTTGTTTATCTCTTCACACGTTTTCTTGTAAGACGGGTTAGGGTTAGGGTTTCTTATCATTATAAAAGAAACATCCCGTCTATGAGTTTAATGTACCTTTAACGATTACAATATTCAATAACACAATTCTTAGTTCATAGTTCGATCCATAGAGGATCATAGTCTTCTTTGTCTTTTCTTCTTTATTATACTTGTTGTTTAGTTTCCGCATAAACACTTGTATTCCATACAGAGGTTCTTGTTTAACCAAGCTCAATCAAGCTCGAAGTACTCGATCCTACAAGTGGTATCAGAGCCTGGTAAGGATCTCTGATAAAGAAGAAAAAGTTCGATTTCATATCTCTTAACCCTCTTTCAATGGAAGACGAAATCCCTCAAAACAATGTCATTAACCAGGAAGATCACCAACCCAAACCTGAAACATCACAAGTCCAAACACAAATCGTCACCACTATGTCCACTAATAATGCTAAATTCCCATATCTGAAGAAAGATGAGTATGAAGTCTGGGCTATGAGAATGGAATATTGGATCACGAACAGTGATTACAATCTGTGGAATGTGATTCTTAGGGGAAACAGCAAGAAGAATACTGGAAGGGATAATGATGGCCATATCTATATAGAGCCACCTGTTACAGCAGAAGAACACCTTGCTTTTCAAAGGGAAACCAAGGCAAGAACCCTTCTACTTCAAGTTATTCCAGAGGATCATATGAGTGATTTTCATCACTTAGATGATGCTAGAAAGATCTAGCATGCTGTAAAAGCCAGATTTGGAGGGAATGATGAATCCAGAAAGATGAGAAAGTCTATGCTCAAGTAAGAGTTTCAGGAATTCAAGATCTCTGAGGCTGAGGGGATTCACAAAGGGTATGACAGATTCCACAAGATCCTGAGCCAACTCAACCAGTTGAAAGCTAGGCCGGACGATGAAGACTGCAACACCAAGTTTCTGAGGGCTTTGCCACCATCCTGGTCTCAGGTTTCCATAACACTCAAGGCCAAAGGAGGACTGGATTATATGAGCTTTGATGATCTGTACAACAAGCTGAAAACCCTTGAAATTGATATCAAAGGGTATTCCACCTATACACCTCATACTCCAACCCATACTGCTTTTGTTAGTAACTCTGGTGCTAACAAAGCATCATATGGAAACAGTCCGACACCATCAACATCATCAATCTCCTACTCACCTGCCACACCAAAAGCTCAGACCAGATCTGATAATCTTGTAGTGGAGGTGCTTCATTCATTTGTTGCTGAGAGTACACCACAGCAGAAGATTGTTTATGAAGATTTCAATTAGGATGATGAATTGGATCTGGAAGAGATGGACTTAAGATGGCAGGTGGCTATGATATCATTGAAATTGGATAGGTTTGAAAAGAAGGCAGGAAGAAGGGTCAACTTTGATGGACAGGAACCTGCCAGGTTTGACAGAAGGAAGGTGAGGTGCTATAAATGTTCTCAAACAGGACATTTTGCCAGGGAATGTACAGATAAGAAGGTGGATGATAAAGCACGATATTCTGCTTTCAAAATTCAAGAGCTGGATTCAGAGGACCCCAAGGCTTTGGTATCTGTGGATTCGATGGTGGACTGGGAACATCATGAGAAAGCTGTTGCAAGTGGAGCAGAGAAGGTCTATGGGATGATAGCTGGATATGGTGAGAAGAAACAAGTGGCTGGTCAGTTTGGAATGATGGGTCATCCATCTCAGGTACAAAACTGCCCATTTGGTTGTGAATCTATATATGCTAAATTGAAACAGGAATTTGATGATATAGAAAGTGAAAATAAGGATAACTTTATTCAACTTAAGGCTCATAAAAAGGCTGTTAAAACATTAGAACAACAAAAGGTCTGGTATCAACAACAACAGTCTGCTTATGAAGTAAAAATAAAGGTTTTGGAAAGAGATTTAAAAAAATGCCACTAATGAGTTTAAACATTCTGAAAGGGAAAAAGCTAAGATAGTATTAGAAAATCAGGATTTACAGTCTAAGCTAGATAATACCTTGGCTAGATTTGATAAGTGGAAAGACTCATCCAAAAACCTTCACATGCTTATTGATAGTTCTATGTCTACTAAAACTAAAAGAGGTTTAGGGTTCGGTGACCTGATAGGGCCAAATCAGTATTATGACCCTAATGAGTATAGTGTTTTTAACCCGGAACCTGTAGATTATAGAAAACCTGTAAAGTATGTGAAGGAGGGAGGAATGAATGATGTTCCTCCACCCATAACTGGAACATTTAAACCTGCAGACCCCTATGTTGACTATGATGATTCACAGATGATTTATGGCAAAAAGGCAAAGAATTTGCCTAATCTTGATTGTGACTCTAATGAATTTGTCTCTTGTTTTTACAGTGACAAATCTTCAGAAATCAAGACTAATGACTATGCCACATGTGGATCAAGTGACAAGTCAGCATCAATAAAATCAGGAGATCTCTCCTCAGAAGTAGCTACTGATGAATCTCAGTCAAAGACAACTGCATTTGAAGATATTTCTTTTGATAGTGTTAAAAACAATAATGTTTCTAGTTGTGGTTCTGTTTTAAACAATTCTAGTTGTGGTTCTGTTTCAAACAATTATGGTTGTGGTTTTAATTCTGTTAAGGATAATTTTGTTTCATGTGTTGGTTTGAATGATTCTGTTTGCAATGAAAAAGTTATTGTTAAGAAAAAGTCCCCTAGAAAGAAATCTTACTTTGTGTGTCGTAGTTATGATCATCTTATTAAAGATTGTGACTATTATGAAAAACAGATGGGTTTATATGCATGTCAAAATAGGTTTGTATGGAAAAATGTCAATGATATTCCTCCTTATATTCCTCAAGCAGCAAGGAGAACTTCAGTTGCTACTGGCAAGCCAGTTTCTGCTGGTAAGCCTGTTGCTGCTGATAAGTTCATTCCTGCCGATAAGCCTGTTGCTGCTGCTTATCCTGTTCCTGCCGGTAGGATCAATCCTGCTGGTTGGAGAAGCAATATTGCTAGACCTTTCAGCAGACCTACTAGTACTTACTTTCAAAATGATAGGAGACCTGTTTGTTTTGACACCATGCACAAGGGAGGGGCAAGATGGAAAACTGTTGTTAAGCCCTCAGCAGGTTGTTCTTGGAAAATCAATAACCAACATATGAAAATGGGGTCCAAGATCAATGGTGGATCTCATCAATCTCCAGGGTTTAATTCTTATTGATCCACTAGGCAGGCTCAAGTCAGCAATGGCTTGAGTCTCTCTTGTATCTAATGTTGTATATGTATTCTTTCTCTCAGGATTTTCCTTTTAGAAGTAAAGATGTTGGAATTGTTGACAGTGGATGTTCCAGGAGTATGACAGGAAATTTAGAAAGGCTGCATGATTTTGTGCCTTTGAATGGAGGTACTGTGACATTTGGAGGAGGAGATGGCATAATTACTGGGAAGGGAACTATCAAAACTGCCAAGTTGGACTTTGAAGATGTGCTTTATGTGAAGGAACTCCAAAACTTCAATTTGTTCTCTGTCTCTCAAATTTGTGACAAGAAGAATAGTGTTCTCTTCACTGAGAATGATTGCTTTGTCCTGTCCAAAGACTTCAAGTTGCCTGATGAAAGTCAGGTTGAACTTAAAGTTCCAAGGACTTTCAACCTTTACAGCTTCAATCTTAGTGATGTTCAGCCTGAGGGTTCACTTGCTTGTCTAGTTGCAAAAGCTTCTGTGGATGAATCTAACAAATGGCACAGAAGAATGGCACATGTGAATTTCAAGACCATAAACAAGCTGGCTAAAAATGGTTTGGTCCATGGGCTCCCTCTCAAGACCTTCTCTAGTGAACACCATTGTGTTGCATGCAACAAAGGAAAGCAACACAAAGCTTCATACAAGGCCATAACTGCTGTGAGCAACATTTCTGAGCCTTTGCAGCTTCTCCATATGGATCTCTTTGGTCCTACTTCTATCAGAAGTATTGATCACAAGTATTACTGCCTGGTGATTACAGATGATTTTAGCAGGTTTTCTTGGACTTTCTTTTTGGGTACTAAAGATGAAACTTAACCAGTTATTAGGGATTTTATTACCTTAATAGAAAATCAGCTAAGTAAAAAGGTTAAGTCTATAAGGTGTGATAATGGCACAGAGTTTAAGAACTCTAATCTTATTGAACTCTGTGGGAGTAAGGGGATAAAAAGGGACTATAGTAATGCTAGAACTCCACAACAAAATGGGGTTGCAGAAAGGAAAAATAGGACCCTGATAGAAGCAGCTAGGACTATGTTAGCTGAATCTAAGATGCCCACTATGTTTTGGACTGAAGCAGTATGCACTGCTTGTTATGTGTTTAATAGGGTATCTACTACTAGTCCTCATAATAAAACACCTTATGAACTGTTGTCTGGGAAGGTTCCAAACATTAGTTACCTTAAGCCTTTTGGATGTCATGTCACTATTTTGAACACTAGTGATTACCTAGGAAAGTTTGATGGGAAGGCTGATGAAGGGTTTATTATTGGGTATTCTGCTCATAGTAAAGCGTATAGGGTTTATAATCTGTCTTCTAAGAGAATAGAAGAGACTCTCAACTTAAGATATCTTGAGGATAAACCTAATTTGCAGGGTGCAGGTCCAGAATGGTACTTTGATCTGGACTATCTGTCTGACTCTCTAGGTTATAATAGATTCAAAGCAAATCTATCTGTTGGTACACATGTTTTTCAATCTAACAATGCAGGTACCTCAGATGATGATTCTGATGCAGAGAGTGATGAACGACCTATAGTTGTTCCTTCTTTTCCCTCTAACAACATTTCAGGTTCAAAGCTCAAAGATTCTTCTGATATGGCTGGAGGTGATTCTAGTTTTGCAGAAGATCTTGCTAGGCTTCAAAGACAAGAATATAATGCCAAGAGAGCTGCTGAGATGTTTGGTTCTGGGTTTTCTAAAGAGACAGAGGAGATTCTGAGAAAGGCTGAAGCTGAAGTTAGAAGGCAACTGAATTCAACTGGTGGTATTCCTGTTCCTGCTGATACCATTTATGTTGGTAGTGGATCTGTTCCTGCCGATCCTTCTAATGTTTCTGCTGATGTCTCTATTCCTGCTGATGTTCCTGTGTCTTCTCCATCTTTTGACACTTTGGGTATTGATAACTCCCCTGAAATATTTCCAATCCCTTCTGATCTTGGAAATTCAGTCTCTTCAAAAGATAAGCTAGAAGATCCTCATCATCAATCTAGAACAGGCATTTTCACTTCTTCCTCATATGATGATGACTTCAACCCCTCAATTACTAATCAGGCATCCTCCATTGATGTCAATCCCATTGTTACCAAGAGGATCAATACTGTTCATCCTCAGTCTTTGATTCTTGGAGATCTTAATTCCCCTGTTCAGACAAGAAGTAAACTACATCAACCCAAGTTTGGAGAATCTGCTTTTCTCAGTTATATACAGGATCAGTTAAGGAGCAATCATACTGATTACTTGCATTGTCTCTATGCTTGTTTCTTATCTCAAGTTGAACCAACTAGTATAGCTCAACTCTTGCTAATGATGATTGGGTTGAGGCTATGCAAGAGGAGATGCAGCAGTTCTAGAATCAGAAAGTATGGATGTTGGTACCTTTGCCTGCAGGAAAGCATGCTATTGGAACTAAATGGATTCTAAAGAATAAAAGGGATGCTAGGGGGATTGTGGTTCGAAATAAAGCTAGATTGGTAGCTCAAGGTCATAGACAAGAAGAGGGGATTGATTATGATGAGGTGTTTGCACCAGTGGCAAGAGTTGAAGCTATCCGATTGTTCTTGGCTTTTGCTTCCTTTATGGGGTTTGTAGTATATCAGATGGATGTGAAGAGTGCATTTTTATATGGAAGGATTGAGGAAGAGGTTTATGTTACTCAACCACAGGGATTTGTGGATCCTCAGAATCCTAATTTGGTTTACAAAGTGGTTAAAGCACTTTATGGTCTTCATCAAGCACCAAGGGCTTGGTATGCAAGGCTATCAGCCTTTTTGCTGAAACATGGTTACAGAAGAGGGGCTATTGATAAAACTCTTTTTATCAGAAAGAACTTCAAAGATATCATTCTGGTACAAGTTTATGTAGATGATATCATCTTTGGTTCCACTAATGAAGCCTGGTGCAGGGAGTTTGAAGAATTGATGAAGAGTGAATTTGAGATGAGTGCTATGGGTGAAATGACTTTCTTCTTGGGTCTTCAGGTTAAGCAAAAACCAGATGGGATCTTTATTTGCCAGGAGAAGTATGTTTATGACATACTTAAGAAGTTTGATATGGAAAATGTGAAGATTGCTACAACTCCTTTTGAACCTCCAAAGCCTAAGTCCAATAATGAACCTGATGCTGCTGTTAATGTTCATCTATATAGGTCCATGATTGGATCACTCATGTATTTGACAGCTTCAAGACCTGATATCATGTTTGCTGTTGGTGCATGTGCTAGACATCAGGTTACACCATTGACTTCTAACCTAAATGCAGTTAAGAGAATCTTCAAGTATTTGAAAGGACAGCCAAAGATGGGACTTTGGTATCCCAAAGACTTTCCTTTTGTGTTAGAAGCCTATAGTGACAGTGATTATGCTGGGGCTAACTTTGATAGGAAGTCTACTACTGGAGGTTGTCAGTTTCTGGGTAGGAGGTTGGTTTCTTGGCAGTGCAAGAAGCAGACTATAGTGGCTACATCTTCTACTGAGGCAGAGTATGTTGCTGCTGCTAGTTGCTGTGGACAGGTTCTTTGGATGTAAAATCAGCTGTTGGATTATGGGTTCAACTTCATGAACACTAAGATCTTTATTGATAATCAAAGTACTATGTGTATTGTTAAGAATCCTGTTTATCATCAAAGGACAAAGCATATTGAGATTCGACACCATTTCATAAGAGATGCTTATGAGAAGCATCTTATTCAGGTGGTTAAGATTCACACAGATGATAATGTGGCTGATTTGCTGACCAAGGCTTTTGATGGACCAAGGTTTAAACATTTGGTGGTCCATATTGGGATGGTTAATCCCTAGATACTGAGTTTGAGGGGAGGATTGCAGCTTAAGGGGAGGATAAAGCTTAAGGGGAGGATTTTTCTTGTTGTTGTTGTATATCCTTCTATCTTTCTTCATTTTGGTTTCTATTCTTATTTTCTTTCTTTTGGTTTTGGTTTGTTTCTGATTTCTTTTTCTTAGTTCAAAAAAATATATATATATTATTGTGTATATTTTGTGTGCTAATAAGTTGGTTTTGAGCAACACCTTGCAGGTACAGTGTTGGTGTTTACACCTGCACAATAAATGGTATTCAACTCACCATGTCTTGCAGACAAGAAAGAGTTGGCTCACCATGAGGGTACGGCTCTGGTGTGATAATCAAATCCGTTGATAGCTGTAATAGCTTGCTCAAAGCTATAGGGTACTTCAACTCACCCATGATTCAGTTCTGAGAGTTGAAAATGGTTCTCAATTCACCATGGATGTAACCCTTTAAGGGATCCATAGAATTGGCTAGTCCACAAAAGTATGGTTTGTGGTAAAGACATTTGGTATCCATATTTGGTATTCAATTCACCAAGGTTTGTTGTAACCAAAGCGTTGACTAGTCATGAGCAAACGACTACAGGTAAAGACAAGTCAAATCCGTTTATAGTTGCTGATTTGCTAATAAATCAGATGGTTATCAATGTACCATGGTCTAACACATCTAAACATTGGCTACTCCAGTAGTGATGGCTATTGGTAAAGAGACATCAAATCCATTAATTTTCAATGATTCACCTCTCACAGGAGTTAACACACCTGGATGTGATGAGAATAGTATGAAACTTAAGTGATTTGATGTACATCTTGTCATAGTCGCAGCCAAGTTCAAGTGAATGTCATGGTGACCAGTATACATGTTTTGAAGAAGATTTCCTATTCCTGCTGAACTATTGAAGTTGCTGCTGGATGCTATAGAGGTTGGAATATTGCAGGTTATGGATGTTACTACTGGTTACTGATTATTGCTGCTGCTAAGTCGCAGTCCTCAAGCCTGAGAAGTTCAAACTTTATCACATTGGAATCTTGCAGGTTAACCTAGTCAACCTCAAGATTAGGGGAGGATTGTTAGGATCTCTGAGAAATAAGGGTTTCTCATTGCTGGGAGGATTGTTGGGATCTGAGAAATAAGGAATTTCTCATTGCTGCCGATAATGAAGCTGGTTCCTGTCGATAGTGTTGCATTGCTGTTGCGGTTGGTTCCTGCCGATAGTATTGTTTTGTTTCTGCCGATAGTGCTTATTGCTGCGGATATTATTGTTTGTTATCCGTAGGTTTAGAAATTTTGTTAGATTTATTTTTAGAAGAGATCTTGTTTATCTCTTCACACGTTTTCTTGTAAGACGGGTTAGGGTTAGGGTTTCTTATCATTATAAAAGAAACATCTCATCTATGAGTTTAATGTACCTTTAACGATTACAATATTCAATAACACAATTCTTACATCATATTTCGATCCATAGAGGATCATAGACTTCTTTGTCTTTTCTTCTTTATTATACTTGTTGTTTAGTTTCCGCATAAACACTTGTATTCCATACAGAGGTTCTTGTTTAACCAAGCTCAATCAAGCTCGAAGTACTCGATCCTACAAGTGCGTTGTATGAGCAGCAGATGGTGGATTGGTTGCTAACATAATAGATTTATGATGGACAGAATTTGGGGATCCTTAACAAAGGTTTTATACCTAAGTTAAATGATTCTTTAAAATATCTTTCTTGAAATCTTATTATGAAGTTTTGTATTTGAATTGATGGCATAGTTAGTTAGATAATAACTGATCTAACTCACTCCCTACCATTTTATACTTTTAGTATAATGTGTTAGTCTAAGGACATCTGGTAGAGAGAACAGTGAGCAAATGTGAATCTAACACAATTGTGTTAGAGGCAACACCTGCCACGAGCTGGAAATAGTGTCAAGAAAGCTCTTTGAATGAGTTTATCTGATCACAGGCAGTTATTTATAACTAAAATCATTGGTTCTCATACAACCAAAGGTTGCATTAAACCGAAATTATGATTAAGCGTCTGTCTTTACACTTAATCCCTTCAAAATGGTTGTAAGCAGTATTGTTTTAAATCAAAATTGAGTTCATACTGCTAAGTCAAAATTTTTCCAAAAAGTTAGTACTGCTAGGAAAAAAGTTAGTACTAGTAGGCTTAAGTTTGTATTGCTGGATAGACGTTAGTACTGGTGCGAAATAACAGCTTTTTGAAACTAGCCGTTGAGAAGTTTGTTGAGATTTTTATTGATCAATATCTTATTTTAAGGGTTTCCTTTTGGATATTTTAACTTTTAAAATATTATATTCACTTTTCTTCAATCAAAAGGTATCTTTTAATTGAAGTAGGTCCAATAAGAACCCTCATAAGTCTAATAAAATATCTCAATTCACTTTCTTCAACCTACTTTCTATACTAAATTACTCTACTCCCAGCAATCAAATCAATATTTTACTGACAATATGGCTACTTTAACTTTTGTCGACAAACACAATATGATAGCATATTTGGAAAAACCAGAGGAGGATACTCAATTTCATCAGATAGTGGACTTTTTAAATGCCTCTTACATAAGGTATTCTTTAACTCTTAATCCCACTATCTATGTCTCCCAAATCAAAGAGTTTTGGCAGACTGCTACTGTCAGAACTATTGAGAACGGAGACAAAGAGCTAAATGCGACAGTAGATGGCAGAACCATCACTATTACTGAATCATCACTTAGGAGACATCTTCACCTAGATGATGACAATGGTATTAGTGCAATGCCCAATGCTGAAATTTTTGAAACACTAACCAGAATGGGGTACAACATACAATCTCAATCTTTAACTTTTCAAAAAGGTTGTTTTGCCCCACAATGGAGGTTTTTTATTCATACCATCCTTCATTGTCTATGTCCTAAGAAAAATTCATGGGAACAATTTAGTAGCAATATTGCAACTGCTCTCATATGCTTATCAACTAATAGGACTTTCAACTTTTCAAAACTTATCCTTGAAGGAATGGTGAAAAATGTTGATAGCAAATCAAAGTTTTTGATGTATCCAAGGTTCATTCAAACTATTTTGAACATGAGGAAACATCAGCTTCTACCTCATAAACATGTCTATCAAACTTCCAAACTTACCCAAAAACTTTTTAGCAATATGAGGATGGCCTTAAAAGGGTATAGTGGGGAAGAAGTTCCTTTGTTTAACACAATGTTACAAATACGGGGTGACGGATCAACAACCCCAGTTGAATCCCAACACACACCAACAAGCTCAGAACAATCAGCCTCACAATCCACCTCATCACCTGATAGGTATTCATCCAGAGAGGGCTCTGTTGTACCTCAACACATAGTTCCTACCCCTCCCCATGTTGCAGATGAGGCTGACATTGTCAGTGTAGGAAGGGTTGCCCCTACTGCCATAAGCTTAGAAGCTGGGCAGGAAAGGGGTAACATCCATAAGACCCAACCTATGGCAACACCTATAGTACCAAGTTCTTTTGAACCTAGTACTAGTGGTGGAATCCCAAGCCAACGGATATATTGGGTGGCTCAGATCCTCATCACGTGATGGAGTCTGAGTCTTTGCCCCATGATACACCTCTCCCTGAAGGAAACTATAACACCCCCATTTTCGTTACGCAGCGGAATACAACTTGGGGTGTTATTAATTAGCCACATAGTACAAGTCATAGTAAACGAAACTCAAAAACAGAGACGTTTAAAATAAGTTTTCACATTTGATAATATCTGGGTCTAACAAAACAGGGTCCCAAAGGTTTTATACGACACAAGTATTCAAAAACAACCTAAGTTTAATCATAACATAAGTTTAAAAGTTTAGGTTTTCATCGAATATGATTTTAAAACATAGTCCATTCTTGTTGATATCCATATCCTTGCGCTGCCCATCCAAGCATTAAACACCTACGGACCTGAGATAAAACATGCTAAAAGTCAACAATAATGTTGAGTGAATTCATAGAGTTTAATAAGTAATATGTTGAATACAAGCATTATTCATAAATTGACATGTAACGAATACAAGTCGGGAAATAAGATTATAGCATCGAGCTCATGACACCGAACCTTAACTTAAATTTAATAATGCCCCTCAAAAGGTAAGATTTTCCATTCACCACGAATCTCTCAATATTATGTACCCGTTGAATGTGAGCGCTACTCACCCGGTCAGGCTTGTCAAGCCAAATATGCATATTCATAATAATAGCGTTTCCCATGGAATTAACGGTTCATGAAATTAGGGACTTGAATGGCAAAAGTTACTCAATAACTATAATCATGTAATCTGGTCGAGCATACCAAAAACTAATTGTATTCAGTTTGTAAAACTAGCATGTATCCCCCTCGCGAGGTTTATAAACATTTAAATAAGTAAAGGCAAGGCTATGAACTCACCGATAGCAAAGTGAATGATCAAAGTGAAGTAGTGAAGAATAAACCGCAAGAATCCTACGAGCAGCCTAGATATATATACGCGTGTCTTAGTTTCTAAAGAAAATAATGATGTAGTTATGTCTATACGCTATATAGGTTATAATCTTAACTATACTTGGTATATAATGTCTAAATAATTATCAAGATTTAATTTGGCATTTTAAAAATGATTACATATGTGAAATATATATTTTCTTACAAAATTTCAAGTATTAAGTCTATTTTTGTTCTCAAGTCCAAAATAAGTCTTGAAGGTTCAATTTAAGTCAAAGGGTTCAATTTTAGTCAAAAAGTTCAGATTAAGCCTATAGGTTCAAAATATATTAGGTGGTTCAAAAATAAAACTTAAAGGTCCAATTATATAAGTTATTAACCTTTTATTCTTTTTAATCACAAAGTTGTTAGAATTTTTATTAATATGTCCATCTTTAAAAATTCGTTACTCGCAAACCGTAAGTCGAAAAATTATGTTCTTTATATCCCTGGAAAGGTATTCGACCATACTAACAATATTTGTGGGGCCTACTAATTTAGAAATTTTGTAACAGTAGTGAAATTACTATTTTACCCTTACTATCCAGTTCTGAAATTAATAACATCACAACAGTCCCGCGAAGAATACGATATCTAGAGTTCTACAAGCCCGATTAATCTCATTATTACGGGCAAGTTTAAGTTAAGATGTTATCTACAACTTTTATGTTTCGAGCAATAGTTGGTTATATACAAAAAAAAATGACTTTTATAAGTTTCAAATCTGTTACTTAGAATATGATATGTTTCACGAAAACATTTTTAGTTTAAACATCGGGTGTCGTCACGGGATGAACCACCCGGAAAAATGATCACAAGACATTGATATAAAACTACATATTTTTATTTTAGGTCTAAAGTCTACTGATTAGTACAGTTAATTCTGTTTTTGCCCCTGAATAGAAAATTGTTTTGCATGTCAAGTCCTTTTAGAGTTTTCTAGTGATCTAGCCTATGTACCAAGTATAACTAAGCATGATAACTTATATAACATACAAATACATTAAGAAACAATAAAATTACATAAGTGAAAATGAAATGAGAGTGATTAGATTCCTTACAAAAGTAGAAGAACAAGAAAGATCAAGAAAACAAGGACACTAAACCTAGATCTTTTACCACAACCCAAGCTTCCAAAGTCACCAAATCAAAACCTTGTAAACCTTGCAAGAGAACTTTTAAAACCCTTTGAAAAACCACAAAATCACAGCCTTTAAACACCTTAGAAAAACTTCTAAACAACTCTTGAAAACAAAGTCTTTGAAGAGGAAAGGAATCAAGAACCAAACTAGCACCAAAGGACCTTCATCTTTAACAAAAATCTTTAGCTTGTAAATCAATACACCAAGGGTGTTTGTGCTTGAGAAACCACGAAAAAAACAAGAAGATGAGGGCAAATGAGGTGAAAATAAAGTGGTGATACAAACAAGAAAGGAAATGGTAGCTATAAGTAGTTCATGTAGAGATAGTGGAAGACACTTGTTTCTACCAAATGAAAGGTACCTCATCACCAAGACATGTGTCTTAGTGAGTTGTATAGGACCTGCCAAGTCAAGGGGGGAGGGTGTGAGTGGATGATTATGTGATTTATTATGGTATTAGATGTGTTGTGTAGTGTATTTTGCTCCCGGTAATTAAAATGTAATGTTTTTAGGACGCGTAACGTAAAACCGGATAGTAATAAAATGTAAAACATATAAAAATGTTAAAACTTATTAATATAACTTATATTAGTATTTTAGATAAGTGTTGAGGTTGGTGGAGGGTTTAAACGTTGTTAAAACTTTAAAACGTAGATTTAAATCGCGTAAAACGTAAAAGGTGCAAGGTTTAGGTAAAAATAGAAAAAGTAAATTATGAATTTTAAAATAGGATTGTAAGGAACCAAAAGCGCATAAAAAGTGTATACTAAGCATAGCCTAGTGTCGGTTGAATTAATTGTACGTGTCATGACGTACGCGGATAACTTTCGACAAAGATAATTTAAAAAAAAAATAGAATAGTTAGGTAATTAAAATAGAAAAATTAATTACATGAAATTACGAAATGTCACGGCACGTACCCCTTAAGAGAGCGAAGTCCCGGCGCTCAATTCGTCTTAATCGCCGTATTGTTTACTTGTGAAGAGATGACGATATAGACAAGTCATCGTCGAGGTTTCCAATGAAAGTTGAATGATCAAAAGCCCAAGCATCAAATATGTTTAATGAACAAGAGTGAATGGATTGAAGAATTCTAACAAGTCTTCAATTCTTGGAAGCGGATAATAGTACATTACTATTAGCTTATCAAGCTCACGGTGTTCGATACAAAATCGGAAAAATCCACATAAAAATTTAAGAGTCGAGAGGAGTTCATAGCCCAAAGAATGATTCGTACGCACTCTATGGCGGATACACATAAGCCCGCTCATTTATAATTCATCACTTACGTAAAGAGGCGTCCCAATCCATGTAAGTAAGGAATTATAAGCTTATGATTCGGCGGTTTATAATTTTCTTATTCAAATGAAGAGGCGTCCCATTCCATTTCAATAAGATGATTATAAATCATCCTACTTATGTATTGCCGACACAAAACACAATAAAAACAACACCAAATGCTATTCTTCAAAATCATAAGAAGTAACGAGAAAAAGAATGAGACGTTAGTCAATCACGTTTCAAAGGTAAGTGTCAAAAGACGGCAGGATCCAAGGTAACAAATTTAAAGTCATACTCCCATCAACTGGAAGAGTTAATATATACGCTACTTTATTTAATTCCCTTCGATGATATTGGAATTCGGTGTAGTTTGTCAATTTCACTAGTTATCTTATCATTCGATTCCAAGTTTGAACAGGCTTCTTATGCTTTCAAAATCGTCCGTGGCAGAGTAATTCGTAAGAATGTAACAAAATGGTTTATAGTATGGTGACAAATTGGGTATAAGGTAATTGACAGAACGATTTGCAAGGTGATAACAAGATAGTATATTCGGAACTAGTCCAAAATAGTTTATGTAGTAGCAGTATATCAGTGATTTAGTTTATAAGATGGTGGTGAAGTATCTTGTAAAAGAATGACAAAAATTTTGATCAGATAGTGACAATTAGTGTATAAAATTTTAGCGAAATGGTTTATAAAGTGATAGTAAAATAGTTTCACAAGGTAATGGCAAAACCATTTGTAAGGTGTTTACAAAATAGTTTATATGTGATTAACAAAACAGTTTATAAGTTGATAGTAAGTCTGGTTATTAATTTATAAGGTATTAGTTAGAAAATTCTGAAGAGCATCGTAAATCCATTTGAAATATAGTGAAAGGATAGTTTATAAAATAATAATAAAATTGTTTATAAAATTATAGTGAAATAGCAAGTGCAACGGACAGAAGTTGTCGCAACATGTTGATGCAAAATAGTAGATAATTATGGGTTGAAAAAATCCCACCACTTGGTGTAAAAATGTTATAAGATGATAGGTTAAAGTCGCGTTCAATTTAATTAATTTGTTTCTAGGTGATGGGTTACGAGGTGATGTAGTGTTCCAAAAGTTTAGGACAAATATTCAAATTCATTTTCGGAGGTGGATAGTGAGATAATCAAGGGGAATCGATAGACTGAGATAGGTTTTATGTTAAACAATGTTGTGTAAGGTCATGAAAAGTTTTTAAATTATCACTCACGATGTTTTGAAAATAAATGAGACCGTTGTGCCACCCACAATGCCTGAGAAGTTTAAGGGGATCATAAAAATAAATAAGTACATATAACAGTTTAGTAATTTTGGTGAAATAGGTACATAACTGGGAAGAGTACTGTTTGACATGATGCCCTAGAGACTGAGTATATAAAGAATAAGAATCGGTAAAACATTTATAAAGATAAGTAGTCGAGAGTAAATAAAGTGTATATGACTAATCTTTATATACATAGTATTAATAGTGGTGTTTCGGAAAGTAAGCAGAAATGCTCAGAAAACATGAGTTCACGGGGAGTACGACAACCAATAGAAATTGATAAACTGCAACATGTTTCGATGTTATATGAAATGATATTACATACGGTTATGAAAGAGTTTAGAGACCATTGTAATCACAAACAATATCTGAGAAATAAGAGAGACCACTGTAATCGCATACAATGTCTGATAAATAAGAGAGACCATTGTAATCGCATACAATGTCTGAGAAATAAGAGAGACCATTGTAATCACATACAATGTCTAGAAGATTTTAGTATTCACATGGAGAAACTTCATAATAAAAAAAAAAATATAGCGATGCTTTAGGAACAAGCAAGATAGTCGAACAATATCTTAAGTAACTATAGTAATATTCACTATACTTATATGTATAGCAAGGGTGCACTTGAAGATGTGTATAAATTTCCGGATGGAAATTTATAATGCTCGTGAATAGCATAAAATACAACAAGGAGGCTTAGTGCACAAAAGGTTACATATATAAGAAGTGATAATTTCGCGGATTATCGGACGAGTTAAGAAATAATTATAGTGCTTCTATAATTATCCTTAGTATAATATAATAAATATATATACTCAATGGAGTAATAGGAAATTTAGGAAGTAGGCGCGCATGGATATCGGACAAGATGATGGAACTCATGACTTTTGAAAAATGAATGGTTATAGTCTAGGCTTTTAAAAGAAAACGACCTAGTTCACTATAACCTGTGCTTTGGTACCAATCTATAATACCCCCATTTTCGTTACGCAGCGGAATACAACTTGGGGTGTTATTAATTAGCCACATAGTACAAGTCATAGTAAACGAACTCAAAAACAGAGACGTTTAAAATAAGTTTTCACATTTGATAATATCTGAGTCTAAAAAAACAAGGTCCCAAAAGTTTTATACGACACAAGTATTCAAAAACAACTTAAGTTTAATCATAACATAAGTTTAAAAGTTTAGATTTTCATCGAATGTGATTTTAAAACATAGTCCATTCTTGTTGATATCCATATCCTTGCGCCGCCCATCCAAGCATTAAACACCTACGGACCTGAGATAAAACATGCTAAAAGTCAACAATAATGTTGAGTGAATTCATGGAGTTTAATAAGTAATATGTTGAATACAAGCATTATTCATAAATTGACATGTAATGAATACAAGTCAGGAAATAAGATTATAGCATCGAGCTCATGACACCGAACCTTGACTTAAATTTAATAATGTCCCTCAAAAGGTAAGATTTGCCATTTACCACGAATCTCTCAATATTATGTACCCGTTGAATGTGAGCGCTACTCACCCGGTTAGGCTTGTCAAGCCAAATATGCATATTTTTAGTTTAGGTCTGAAGTCTACTGATTAGTACAGTTAATTTCGTTTTTACCCCTGAATAGAAAACTGTTTTGCATGTCAAGTCCTTTTAGAGTTTTCTAGTGATCTAGCCTATGTACCAAGTATAACTAAGCATGATAACTTATATAATATACAAATACATCGAGAAACAATAAAATTACAGAAGTGAAAATGAAATGAGAGTGATTGGATTCCTTACAAAAGTAGAAGAACAAGAAAGATCAAGAAAACAAGGACACTAAACCTAGATCTTTTACCACAACCCAAGCTTCCAAAGTCACCAAATCAAAACCTTGTAAACCTTGCAAGAGAACTTTTAAAACCCTTTGAAAAATCACAAAATCACAGCCTTTAAACACCTTGGAAAAACTTCTAAACAAGTCTTGAAAACAAAGTCTTTGAAGAGGAAAGGAATCAAGAACCAAACTAGCACCAAAGGACCTTCATCTTTAACACAAATCTTTAGCTAGTAAATCAAAATACCAAGGGTGTTTGTGCTTTAGAAACCATGACAAAAACAAGAAGAGGAGAGCAAATGAGGTGAAAATAAAGTGGTGATACAAACTAGAAAGGAAATGGTAGCTATAAGTAGTTCATGTAGAGATAGTGGAGGACACTTGTTTCTACCAAATGAAAGGTACCTCATCACCAAGACATGTTTCTTAGTGAGTTTTATAGGACCTGCCAAGTCAAGGGGGAGGGTGTGAGTGGATGATTATGTGATTTATTTTGGTATTAGATGTGTTGTGTAGTGTATTTTGCTCCCGGTAATTAAAACATAATGTTTTTAGGACGCTTAACGTAAAACCGGGTAGTAATAAAATGTAAAACATATAAAAATGTTAAAACTTATTAATATAACTTATATTAGTATTTTAGATAAGTGTTGAGGTTGGTGGAGGGTTTAAACGTTGTTAAAACTTTAAAACGTAGATTTAAATCGCGTAAAATGTTAAAGGTGCAAGGTTTACGTAAAAATGGAAAAAGTAAATTATGAATTTTAAAATAGGATTGTAAGGAACCAAAAGTGCATAAAAAGTGTATACTAAGCATAGCCTAGTGTCGGTTGAATTAATTGTGCGTGTCATGACGTACGCGGATAAATTCCGACGAAGATAATTATTTAAAAAAAATTGAATAGTTAGGTAATTAAAATAGAAAAATTAATGACATGAAATTACGAAATGTCATAGTAACACATCAGGAAGTGCTGAGGGCAGTATGACACTAACTGAATTGATGGAACTGTGTACAAAATTGTCTGAAAAGGTCACTACCTTTGAAGCTAAACTCAAAACTCATAAACAGGTCTTTGGAAAAGTCTACACCAAGCTAGTTTTAAAGGTGAAGAAATTGGAGAAGACAGTCAAGTCACTTCAAAGAAAGAGATTAGCCCACATGGTAGAATCATCTGAATCATCTTCTTCATCATGTTCAGCAGATGGTCAAAGTGAAGACAAAGGTGAGGAATCTTCCAAACAAGGGAGGAAGATTGCTCAATTAGATGAAGACCCTAATGTTTCTTTGGTCCAAGAGGAATTTGATAATCAGGGGAGGCAAGATCATCAAATGGAAGAAGGTACTGCCAGTTAGGTTGAAGGTACTGGTAGTGCCATACATGGTACTGCTAGTATTCCAGAAGAACGTACTGCTGGTGGTTCTCAAGGTACTGCTGGTGCAGTATCTATAAGAAGACCAAAGAGATCAAGAACTGATAATGGTAAAGGCATACTAATAAAAGAAGAACCATCTCAGAAGACAACCAAGAAGAGCCAAGCTCAAATTGCTCTTGATGAAGAATCAGCTCAAAGACTTCATGAAGAAGAGTTAGCAAGAGCAGCTGAAGAAGAGAAGATTGCTCAATATTTGACTGAGCAAAAACTATTGACTGAAGTTCAAGAATTAGCTGCTCAAGAAGCTGCTGGTAGGGAATTAGCTGCTAAGTTACAAGAGGAGGAAAGGTCACAGTTCACACAAGAAGAACAAGAACAGGCAATCTATGAACTTTTGGAGCAAATCAGAAGAAGTCAAAGCAAGAAGAAAGCTGCTCAGAAGAAACCTCCTACCAGAAAAGAACAACTAAGTTATATGAAGACTTATTTGAAGCATCAAGATAACTGGAAAGAAAAGCACTTCAAAGGAAGATCCTATGAAGAGATAGAAAAGTTGTATATCAGTGCACATAGGAGAATGCAGATGTTCCTAAGAGGTGATCTAGAAATAGCTGAGACTGATACAAGTAGAGGTGAGAAAAGACCAGTTGAGAAATTGGAATCTGAGGAGTCCAAGAAGCAAAAGAAAGAAGACGAAAAGCATGATGAAATAGTTGAATAAAAAGAAGAAGAAGTATTAACTGATGAACAGATTTGACAGAGAAGACTTAGATAAGCTTTGGAGCTTAGTTCAAGAAAGATTCAAGTCTGCTGATCCTACAGAAGATAAAGATAAAGAGTTATGGGTAGAGCTAAAGAGATTATATGAACCAGACTCAGGTGAGGCAATATGGAGATCTAAAGCTCATCACTTAGCTACCACATGGAGACTGTATGACAACTGTGGAGTGGATAAAGTATCTACTAAAGCAGGGGTGGAAATCTATATGCTTGTTGAGAAGGATTATCCACTAAGAGAATAAGTACTAATGGTCATGTTTGCATCCAGACTCAAAGTTGAAGATGATTCAGAGATGGCAAGGGAGTTGATAAGGAAAATATTCCAGCTACATGAAGAGATGAAAGCCAGAAGACTAAGGTTGACAATGTAGTGTTTAGAAGAGTCCTCACAATTCTTATAAGGTACTCATTTAATTCAGAAAACTTGATGATTTGGGGTAAATCACAAGTTTAGGGGAGGATTGTTGGAAATTAAATGATAGAAGACTTAGTACTGCTGAAGGTTGCATTAACAGTACAAACTGCTAGTGTATTACTGAAGACTGCTGAAGACAACTAACAGTACAAACTGTCAAGTTAGTACTGCTAGTATAAATGAAGGTACTGCTGTATGATAAGGTTTTAGAAGACGTGTAGAAGATAAGTATGGAATAGATTGTATGTATATCATAATTAGTTAGAATTATATGGGTAGATACTTATCTTGTAAAGGACTCCTTATGTATATAAAAGGAGGTCCTAGGTTAGATGTTATTCATACACACATCAATACGTTTTTGTTAAGATTCAAGGTCATTGTAACCCTAGTGATATTGAGATCACTCGTATTATTGCTTAATAATATTGAATCATTTGAAGTTACTTTCTGTGTTCATTGTTCATACATTGTCTAGTTACTGTTACATCTAAGCCATTCTTCTAAGTGTTATCAAGTAGATTCTGCATACTTGGTAATATAAACTCAAAGTATCCTTAACACATTCTAAAGGTGTTTAGATCCTCTCAATACTCCCCCTTAAAATGTGCTCATAAGTGTTTAACGTAAATTTGCACATGTCGGGTAGAGTCAGCACTTTTAGAATTGATTGATTTTCAGTGAATATGACCTTTGCGAGACACGTTTACATCACTAGTTAAACTAGCTTGAAATTATTACCCGTCCAGGTCATATTCAAAGAAGAATCTCTTGAAATCGGTACACTCTACTCAGATAAGTCCTTTGCAAGACACGTTTACATCACTAGATAAACCAGCTTGAAATTATTACCCGTCCCAGACAAGTCTTTTCGATTAATGACATTTGATTTTCGTCAACTCGAGGGTACAATCTGAGTCGAGCTCATGCGAGATTCCATACTTTATTTACCATATTTTAATCACATACTTATTCTTCCCCTCAAAAATAGCATAGTCATGTTGTTTTTGGAAAACTTTTGATTAAAATATGTTTTTTGAGGTTTATGGGAAGAATTTCAACAAGAACCTTTTTGTATTGAACAAAGATATTTGTTTCAAGTACTCCCACTTAACAAGGGCGTACTTGTTCTTTTGAGCAGAATTTTGAAAAACTTTTCAAAATTTTGATTAATTCTGCTCAAAAGTAAGAAGCTTTCGCTCTTTAGATTAGGATTGAGGCACTGAAGCGTACCTCAGGGTCCTTTCTTTACAAGAACGGGTTGTGCACTGTTATCTGTGCACAAGCCATAATAAGCAATCACACAAGCAAGTTATATGAATAAAAAATGTATCCAATTCTTACATCATTCCATGCTTCTGAAGACAGTGTAAACTGGATCAGGTCTTTGAAAATTCCTGATCGAGAACGATGGCCTTCCTCCAACTCTCAAGCCGCCTCATCTGATCTCTGTGAAACAGCCTTCTCTCGATCTTCAGAATGAACTGACGAACTTCTCTTAATTGAGAACCTGTCCACCTTCTGGTCTTGTATAACTCCCGATCTCATACTCGTATCACCAACCCATCACGAACTTTCTTGAGCGTGTGGTCGCAGAACTTGTGAACCTCTTTGTACCCCATGAAGCAGTTGATTGTAAGATCACTCTTGTAAACAAACCAGAAAGTTGGTTCTTTCTTATTGGTGTACTGGGGCTCATTGTTGATCTCAAGAAGAAATAGAACTGGTGTGGTTATATTAATCTTCCTTTGATAGCTCTCGACCCCAAGCTGCAAGTCTTCTACACGTTCTTGTATGATCTTTCTTCTGATGAAGTGTAGTATAGAAGTGTTGAACGCGTAATTCAGATTAGTCGAGAAGTGTTGCATTTTCCCTTGAACATTAATGAGATACATGTCTTCATGGTCATTGAGGTTCAAATCTGAGAAATCTGCTTCTGAAAATGTGTAGATCTGCTGATCGTGTGTTCTAACCTTGATTTCAGTTAAGAAGGTATAATCATACCTTTTTTCTGCCTCTAGACTGACTACAGCAAGTATTCTGATGTCACTCATCACTGGAGTTGAAGACTTCTTTGTGAGCTTACTTTTGTACCATGTCTTCCTCTTCTCAAACCAGTGATAAATACCTAGTTGCGCATCTTGGTCATACTGAACTCTGTTTGAAACGAAGAGTCTTGTAGCATTTTTCTCTAGGTGATATTCAAGCTCAGCTGCACTAGAGGACCTATCTTTGAGCAAATTGAAGGCATCATTCTTGATACGACGAAGTTCTCCTTTAGTCATCTTCTGGATGCGTTGGTCACGTTTGAGTTTTTGCGTGAACTTAAGCGTGCTACCTTCGATCATGGAGTCTTCATCTACTTGAGGTTGAGCACTTACAAGCTGATCGAACCATTCATTCCCTTTTTTCGTGTCTTCATCTAGCCAGGAGACAACACTTGGTCTTTTGGAAGTTGTCTTCTTGCCAGATTTAGATGTTGTTGCTTTTGTCTTGGGAGGAGAAGCTGGTTGATCTTGGTGTTGTTGAAATTCAAATTCCTCAGTTGCAGTGAACTCAAACTGATGCTCCATTGCTTTAGGTCCGGAGCCTGAAGCCTTAGGTGGTTGAGTGGCTATAGTAGTTGTTGAAGGACCGACTGGTTCTTTAAATTATGAAGCAGATCCGCTGACACCCTTCTATTTCTTGGATGTTTACCTTTGTCGGCCTCAGCTTTGCATGACTCCATCTCAATATTTACGTTTATAGCCTCAGTGATGGCTATTTGCTCTGGAGTTGGTGAGGTGAGACTTATCAATCTTTCCAGTAGTTTGAGTTGGAGCTCTTCGAGAGTTGGTTCTTTAGGCTGCGTCGGTTGGGATTGAAAGACAAGTGGAACTGTAGCCACAATATTCTTGACTATTTCTTTGATGTTTGGATCAAGATACTCTTCTACCTTCTTGGATGCAATCTTAGGCAAGTACTTCTTCACATACTCTTTAGTGTTGCCCTTAATCGCAGTGAGCATCCTTTCTTGAACATCGTCTGTAAGAAATTCATCTACCCGAGCTTTGGTGCTCTAAAGCTCGTTCACTTGTCCGACAAGGCCAGTGACCATATTAGTTAAGGTTTCGACTTGGTCACGTAGCTGGTCATCTTTCTTGGCACGTGCCAGCTTTGTAAAATTTTTCACCCTTTTAGACGCTTGGGAGATTAAATCATCCCTTTTGACCCTAGTTATCTTCTTTGTTTTCTTGCTTGTCTTGATTGTTGTTGCTTTTGTTGGTGGTGGTGAAGTGTGTGTGGATGATTCAGGAGGTTGTTGTACTTTTGGTGGAGATGCTTGCTGAGATACTGGAGGTGATTCATGGACAATTGGTGGAGAATGTGGAGGAGTGGTTAGTGGTGTTTGAATATATCTGTCGGCTTTCTTTTCCTCAGCCAACCTTTCTTCTTCCTTCCTTTTCATTTCCAATTCCAGCTCTGCAGCAGCTTTATTGACCTCTTCCTCATCACTAAACACTTTTCAATTTCTTCATCCTTATCCATGTCAAAGTCTTTGTCCTGTTTATCTTCATTCTTTTCCTCGTCATTACCGGGTTGATTAACTGGATCAGGACGAGGTGGAGTAACTTCTTTTACTACCCCAGACCCACCGGGTTGATTAACCGGATCAGGAAGAGGTGTAGTAACTTCTTTTACAACCCTATACCCACCGGGTTGATTAACCGGATCGACATAGGTCTGGTCTTCATCAAATTATTTGGCTAATTCCGCTTCCATTCTCATTTGTTCTTCAAGCATCATCTGCCTCCGCCTTTTCTGATCAGCTTTATAAGACTCACGGCTTTCTTCTAATGCAATCTGTGTAGATGTTTCCTCCTTATAGATTGTTGGTTCTTCATCGGTCTCCGTTTCAGAATCGGATCCCTCTTCTTCAACAATCTTTTCTTCTTTTGGTTCGGACTTAGCTATCTTAACCGGAACTCTCCTCTTAATGATTTTAGGAGCAGCTGATTTGATTTTCTTTGATGTGCTAGAAGTGCTGCCTAACTTGCTTCCTTCCTTTGATCGAGTCCTAGCTGGAGCAGGCTCATCATCGTACTTGCAGAAGCCGACATGTCCCTCATTAAATGCTCTATCGTAGCTTTTGTAAGCTTTTGTTTGCTTAATCTTGTCTGTCAGCAGAGCTTAAGGTAGTCTCATCCCCTGTTTATGTGTGCTTCCTTTAGGGATGTATACTGAGCTGATGGTCTTGTCCATAGCAAATAGGTGCATTTCTGGTCTTTAAGACGTTGAGGGATGTTTGTGTTGTCGTCAAGTAGATGAGAGATGAGAAGCTTGGTGTAACGAACAAACGGGATTTTGGTTAAAGGTTTGCTGTAGTGACTTTGAATTTGGTAGACAATATCATCCCAGATAAGTTGAGCATAGTCAATCTGATTCTGATTAACTATACCCCAGAAGATTTGAAGATGAGACAGACGGGGGTTCTCATGACCACTTTCCCTTCCAGAGACAGATCGGGCCAAGATGTAATATATCGTTCTCCAAGGTTGTGGGATGAGCTTGGCTTCAACCCTTGAGAATCTTGTCAATGGTTTGTCAGGTTGTACATCGTAGCCAATCTCTATAAGAAAGTTGAGAACTTCTTCTTTAGTAGGTGTTGAATAGAATCCCTTGGCCGGTTCAGGAGCTTCTGGTAATAGCAAAGCCTTGTCTAGGTAGTTTGCATCAATAGTTACTTCCTTTTGGTCCAGCTTGCATGTGAAATATTCTTCTCTCAAGTCTAGCTTTATAGTGTTCCACATTTGATGAATGTAGAGTTCGGGAACATTAACTGACTTGTACAGCATACTCCTGCACGTATGTAGCTTGAGGACCTCTATAGCTATCTGACAAGTTGGTTTCGCACAATTAACCTTGTGAAATTCCATCCGAGCATTGTTCTTGCCAATTTCCACATCGTAGTCTTGTAGAAGAATATCAGCCTTGGTGAGCATAGGGAGTGGTTGTTGTGCAGACATTTGAGATATCTGAAACATCAATCACAGACAGATTTACAGGATGCATGAAAGTTAGCAAATTATTAATCTTGTTATCATTCATGTGACCTTTTAGTTGCTTAATTTGATATTACATGTTTAAGCATAGCAATTAACATCTCTGGACATTATTTTGATTATTAGTTAAAGTTGATTTCCTGTTATTGTCCATTGAACAATTTCGACAATTTGTGACTTATATGAATTTCGAAAGTTAAATTGCGATAGATCACTACAATTGCGACAATTTTTTACCAATTCCGACAGTTTTTGAATTCCGAAAGTTTTATGATCCAATTCTGATGACTTTTGAATTTCAATGACATTTGATCAATTTTGATGGAAAAATCTGAATTGCGATAAGTCATGTCGAATTGCGATGGAAATCTGAAATTGCGATGAAAATTTTGAATTTTGACAAGTTTTGTGCAATTGCGACAAATTTATCCAATTCCGATGGATTGTGCAGTTCCGACAAAACTTATCCAATTTTGACGGATATTGCAATTTCGACAATTTCTTATACAAGAAATTGCGACAAACACTGTAGACGTACATTTTCTTGATTTCTTTGTCGAATTTGGTTTTCCTGTCTAATTTAAATCAATTCACAAGTTATAATCTACTCATTACGTTCATCTATACTCATCTAAACCTTGTTTATCAAATTAAAATGCAACAGTTCACAATTCTGACAAACCCTATTCTAAGAATCATCGGAATTCACTAAAACATGTTAGAAGTTTGTTTGATTGATTCCAATAGATTCCTATGATGTTCCAGAGTTTATTGGTCCATATATTAACACTTTTTAACCATGAATTCGAAAGATTGAACTTGTTCAAGTTCATCTTAAACCCTATGCATCTAAATTCATTCAAATATGTTTCTGGGTTTGATTCAATGGTCAATTCATGTTATTCAACATATAAGAACACTATCCCAACAACTTAATTAGGCCACAACACATTCGTATTAATTTCCCCAATTTTAACGCCTAAACCATAATTTAGGAACAATTACTAAATCGTGTTTCTGGGTATAATTAAGCACTCACAACATGATTAGGACACAATTCCGACCAAAACCCACCATTCAATTAGGTCTTAAACACTCAGAATTAGTTAATCCCAATTCGACATAAACCCTAAATCTATATTAATCGATTTTGAAAGATTTAGCCGTTGGATCATTAAATCCTTGACAACCATGTCTTATAATCATGCAAACAATGTTTAAACACTCACAGTTTTGAAGAACCTTGATCGGATTTGAAGATTGATTATGAGTCGTGGATTGAATTGGCAAGAAAAATAATTATGGTTGGTGAAAGTAGTAAATGTGATTTGGTGAATTTTGCAATAACTGCGGTAGATAAGCAGTTATTACAATTTTTGTTTTTTGTGTTGTTAAAGTTTTAAGTTTCAAACCATAGTCACATTGAGTCCCTTAGCCATATTACTTTTCAATCAAAGTCCTTACTCACAACTTATAATCTAGTCTTGACATGATTTTTAGACAAGAACAATTTAATACTCCCCCTCGACTTATCAGTATTTTGAAAAATATTATTTAAGATCAAGGAGGGTATCACACAGATGATATTACCACCACTTTATAAAGCAACATTTTTTAAGAAAAAAATATGCAAGTACAAATTTTAATGAAAAATTTAAAATTTAAATTTCATACTCCCCCTCAACACTTGTTCAGAAAGAATTGGTAATGTTTTGAAATGAACAAAGTGTTGATGGACATTTTGTACTTGCGTTTTTTTTAAGTAAAAATAGAAAATCCATTTTTTTTTTTTTTTTTTTTTTTGTAATAAAATATTTAAAAAGATAGTTTTGGTGTTTGACTTTCTTAAATGTTTGTAAGAAAGTTGTTTAAATCCTCTAGAGTCAAACACCTCAAACCAATCTGGTGAACTAATTCCACAAATCTTGCATGGGGCAAGGCTTTGGTGAATAATTCCACCAATTGGTATTCTGTACCCACAAAATATAGTTCAATAGTACCCCATTCCACATGCTCCTTAATGAAATGGTACCGAAGTGCGATATGTTTTGACTTCGAATGCTGAACGATGTTGCATGAGATGGCAATGGCACTCTTGGAGTCGCAGTACATCGGAATCTTGTTGAAGATGTAATCGTAGTCCTTCAATTGTGATCGCATCCAGATGACTTGAGCACAATATGCTGACATGGCTACATATTCTGATTCTATAGAAGATAATGAAGTACAATCCTGCTTCTTTGACTGCCATGAGACAAGTTTGTCTCCTAGAAACTGCACTCCTCCAGACGTACTTTTATGTGTATCTAAGCATCCTGCATGATCGGCATCTGAAAAAGTAATTAGTTCAAAGCCAGAATCCTGCGGATACCAGATCCTCAAACGAATGGTTCCCTTTATGTATCGAAGGATTCTTTTAACCTCAGAGAGGTGTCTTTCAATAGGTCAAGACTGATAGCGGGAGAAAAGATATGTTGCAAATACTATATCTGGTCGGCTGGCTGTTAGATACATGAGTGACCTAATCATACTTCGGTATTTTGTGGGGTCAATTGGTGTCCCATGTAAATCAGCATCCAGCTTTGGAGATGATGCAGACATAGGAGTATTATATGTGTCATAACTTGTCATGCCATGTTTCTTTAAAATCTCTAGAGCATATTTGGACTGGTTTAGAAAAATACCACGGGGGGATTGATGAACTTGCAGTCCTAAGAAGAACGTAAGTTCACCCATCATAGACATCTCAAAATTTTGTTTCATTAGTTTAGCAAAAGCATTTGAGTACTTTTTATGTGTTGAACCAAAAATGATATAATTAACATAAATTTAAACAGTTAAGATGTCCTCCCCGTGTTTTTGTATAAACAGTGTAGGATCAACAGATCCTTTGGTAAAGTGATTAGCATTAAGAAATGCGGATAGTTTATCGTACCATGCCCTTGGGGCTTGTTTAAGGCCATAGAGCGCTTTCTTGAGCCTATACACATGGTTTGGATGTTTTGGATCGATGAAGCCCTCTGGTTGTGTGACATACACTTCTTCACGGAGTTGCCCATTCAGGAATGCAGTCTTCACGTCCATTTGATAAATGGTGATGTTCTTGTGGGCAGCATACGCCAGAAACATGCGAACAGCGTCAAGTCTAGCCACTGGTGCAAAGGATTCTTCAAAGTCAATACCTTCTTCTTGGCTAAAGCCTTTGGAAACCAGACGAGATTTGTTACGAACAACTGTTCCATCAGCATCCAGTTTGTTTTTCCAAATCCATTTTACTCCGACAACGTAGACTCGATCAGGTCTTTCTACTAGTTCCCAAACTTCAAGACGTTTGAATTGATCAAGTTCTTCTTGCATTGATTCAATCCAATTGTCATAAGTTAAGGCTTCTTTAATATTCTTTGGTTCTGCTTGACAGATGGTAAGTGCATAAATGCAAGTTTCACCATCTGTATGAAGTCTTTTCCGTGTCATGACTGGATTGTCTGAATTACCAATCACATTCGCTAAAGGATGATCTCTTGTCCATTTGTGGGTTGAAGGGTAATGCTGAAAATTGTTGTGCCTATTAGACGGATCCAAGTTGCTCGTTGACAACTCTGCAATATCGGGAACGGTTGGAGCCGGAGCAAATGGATTAAAGAATGCATTTCCGTCATAATTTGCAGGTGTGGGTACTTCTTGTTGTAGGGGATCTTCAGCTGCATTCTCAGTATTGGAATCAGTTTATTCTACTGTTGATGGTGAGTCTGTTAGAGGTGCATCTGCAGCAACTGTTGTTGTTGTAGTAGCAGGTGTATTAGGTACTGGAATATGAGCAGGTTGTGCAGCGTAACTGGTGGATACATCTGTTGTACGACTAATAATAGAATCATCGAACAGTAGAGCAAACAAGTTTTCCAATTCCTTACGGTTGAGGGAGAGTGGTGCAGCAGATTGATCAGGGAAATTAAGACGGTTAGTTGCGGGTCCTAAGCTGTTTTGCTCAGAAGCCATTTCTGTGAGTTCATAAAAATTAGCATATATTTTCTCTTGAATTTCTCTAGTTCGACGGTTCCAGATGCGAAAACCTTTTGAGTTTTCACAGTATCAAACGAAGATTCCAATGTCAGCTTTGGCTTTCAGTTTTCCAAAGTCATCACGATCATTATTTGGGTAACAGAGGGCCCCAAATACATGAAAGTAATTTATGTTTGGTTTACGGTTATGAACAAGCTCATATGGAGTTTTGTGATGCCTTTTGTTGATCATACAACGGTTTTGAGTGTAACAAGCGGTTGAGACAGCTTTAGCCCATAGGTAATCAGGTAATTGAGCGTTTATTAACATCGTCCTTGCATCTTCCACTAACGTCCTGTTGCGTATTTCGATAACTCCATTATGTTCTGGACTTTTGGCAATAGATGTTTGGGGTTCAATCCCCACTTTCTCAAAATACTCACGAAGAGTGTGATTCTTGAATTCAGTTTCGTTATCTGTTCTGACTTTTCTAACTGTATTGCGAAGCTGAACCTGAATTTTAGTGAGAAATGTGATGATCATCGAAGGAGCTTGATCTTTTGTTCGTAGAAAGTAGACCCAAGTCCATCTAGAAAAATCATCGACGATTACCAATATGTAGTGTTTCCCGTTGATTGTTTGAACATGCATCGGGCCACACAAATCCATATGTAGAAGTTGGAGAGCATGATCAGTACTGTTCTCGGTTTTAGAAGGAAAATGAGCACGAGTACTTTTCCCTTGTTCACATGCTGGGCATAGGTGATCTTTAGCATACCGAAACCTTGGAACACCGTCGACTAGTTTATGACGACCAAGATCGGTCATGGTCTTGAAATTCAAATGAGACAGTCGCTTATGCCATAGCCAAGATTTTTTAGAATGTGCTTTGGAGAGTAAACATATGGGAGACGAAGCGGTCATGTCAGACATAGAAATGGTGTAGAGACTCGTTCCGCGTTTTCCCGTCATGAGATCGTTTCCTTGTAGATCACGAACGAAGTAAGTTTTCTCCCTGAAAGCTACTTCCAAATCACCATCACAAAACTGCCCTACTGAGAAAAGGTTGTGTCCAAGGCCTTCGACATAGTATACACGGCTAATCTCGTTGTTTCCGTTGACATAATCCCCATAGCCCATTATAGCAACAAAGTGATCATTCCCGAATCTGAAAGTTCCTATGAACTTTGCAACAAAGTTTACTAGAAGTTTGAGGTTGCCTGTCATATGTCAGGAACAGCCGCTATCAACAATCCAAAGTACAATTTAAATCACCTGCATCACATGAAGACAATGCAGATGGAGAGACGGTAACGGTGGAATCCGTTGGGTTAGTAGCACAGTTATTAAGCATTTTAGGTAACCAAGTAAAACTAGGTTTCCTCTGTAGCCAACGTTGCCATGTCCAACTATATTCAACTTTCTTCTTAGTAAATGCACTAGGTGATTGGATTGTGCTAGTAGCAACTATGGTTTTGTCTACGGCATTCTTAGAAACTACATTTGACAGTTTTCCTAATATTGACTTAGAAGCTGGAGTGGGCCTATAGGAAATGCCATATGTACGTTTCTGATTACGAGACAAAAGAGACATTGCAACACACTTTTTATGATCACCAGACAATATACTTGTACGAAAAAATACACAAGAAGCATCAACAATCAAAACATCCATAACATTCAAAGTCTTAGCATTTGTTACATCACGATTAGAATTACAAAACTTTAAGTTTGATTCTACATCAGACACAACATGCTTTTTATTCAGATTCCTAAGGTGGTCTTCTACTTCTTGGTCTTTAGGTGTGCCGCTCTTACATTTCCAGATACTAGTCTTCTTTTTGTTCCTTTTAGACTTGGATCTGCTAACGCTAGGAGGGGTGACTATTCCTGTAGAAGTTGAAGCATTCAAATTAGTGGTCTGAGGGGATGCTTTCCTAGGTGTTTCATCTATTTTATACATTCCTGGTGCAATCACATTTGAGTGAACCCTTTTTCAAGTAATTTAATTTTCTCTTTCAATTCAATGATGATGTGATTCTTTTGTTAAATTTTGGAGTCCAATTCTCGTTTTAAGAGAACAGTGTCATTCCGATTTTGACAAAATTCATCAATGTTCTTTTCATATTCAGAAATTTGACGTTTTAAAACAGCATTTTCTTTTTCAATATTCTGAATTTTGGAAGCATGACTGTATTGAAAGGCCATTGATTCTTTTTTACTTTGTAATTTTATCTCAAAGTCAAGACTCTGAGTCTGACACCATTGCAACTTTTGATTGAGTTGAAAATTTTCTTTTGAAAGTTTGTTTTGCACATCATCATTGACTTTGCTAATTCTCTTAATTTCTCTTTTCAAATTTTCAATTTCAAGTCTCAATTTTTCAGTATCAACAGAATGATTATCAATAAGCATTGCATTGCAAGACACATAAATGAAATTCATGAACGCATATATTATATCAGAACATAGAACATCTTCCAAGAGTCGATCTGCTTCTTTTTGTAAGACTTTGTTTTTACGTTTTTGTTTTGAGATCGCTTTTTCAGTATTGAAAGTATTCATCATGGATGCTACCTCTTATTGAAGTTCCTGTTCCCAGTGTGTAGCACAAAGACGCAGATATTGAACGCGTGGCAAAAAAAATTTTTGAAAAACTTCTCTCTTTTCTTTTTCATAGGGAGAAAGACAAGTAGAAACTTTTATCTTAGAATTGTGTTCAATTGCTTGATCCAAAAATTTTATGTCTTCTATAAATGTATTAAAATATCTAAGTACAAGACATTGTTTTGGTAATTGTGCAATTACACCTGAGTTTGGTAAAGGACCATTAACTTGTGCCACTGGGTGGACAGGACCAACCTCAGAAGAAGATTCATTCATTTGCATTGTAAACCATGATTGTTCTGTTTTATCTTGTTGAGGAACGAAGGTGTCGGTAATATGAGGTACTTTTGAGTAATCAAATGGTTTATTAAATTTGACATTGCTCATTTTATATCGACTCTCTTCTTCCTGTTCCATTTCTTCCTCACAATTATGAACCACAACACGCATAATAGAGTCATCCAAAAGATGTTCGGCACTATATAACTTTGGATTTTCCTTGAGTGCTTTATGTAAAAAACGTGTTTTGTCATCCCCAATAGCAAAGCCATATCCTTGGGGATTTTGCTTTAGAGTAAATTTCTGAATTGTTGTTAATTACTGACTCACCAGTTTTATAAACAACTTTTTAAAACTCTTTAAGTTTACATTCCAACTCTACAATTTCCTCAAGATAGGAATCAATCCATTTCCTAGATACTTGTTTGTGTTCAGAAAAATTATCTTGACAGGTTGACAACTCTGTTTTAGTTTTTGAAAGTTCAGAGTGTAGGTGGTCAACTTTTTGTTTAAAATCTAATTTTTCTTGTTCCATTTGAGAAATCAAGTCATTTTTGGAAACAGCTAATTCTCGTATCTGATGTTCTAACTCTTGTACGACAAAACACACAAGAAGCATCAACAATCAAAACATTCATAACATTCAAAGTCTTAGCATTTGTTACATCACGATTAGAATTACAAAATTTTAAGTTTGATTCTACATCAGACACAACATGCTTTTTATTCAGATTCCTAAGGTGGTCTTCTACTTCTTGGTCTTTAGGTGTGCCGCTCTTACGTTTCCAGATACTAGTCTTCTTTTTGTTCCTTTTAGTCTTGGATCTGCTAACGCTAGGAGGGGTGACTATTCCTGTAGAAGTCGAAGCATTCACATTAGTGGTCTGAGGGGATGCTTTCCTAGGTGTTGCATCTATTTTATACATTCCTGGTGCAATCACATTTGAGTGAACCCTTTTTCAAGTAATTTAATTTTCTCTTTCAATTCAATGATGATGTGATTCTTTTGTTAAATTTTGGAGTCCAATTCTCGGTTTAAGAGAACAGTGTCATTCTGATTTTGACAAACTTCATCAATGTTCTTTTCATATTCAGAAATTTGACGTTTTAAAACAGCATTTTCTTTTTCAATATTCTGAATTTTGGAAGCATGACTGTTTTGAAAGGACATTGATTCTTTTTTACTTTGTAATTTTATTTCAATGTCAAGACTCTGAGTCTGACACCATTGCAACTTTTGATTGAGTTGAAAATTTTCTTTTGAAAGTTTGTTTTGCACATCATCATTGACTTTGCTAATTCTCTTAATTTCTCTTTTCAAATTTTCAATTTCAAGTCTCAATTTTTTAGTTTCAACAGAATGATTATCAATAAGCATTGCATTACAAGACACATAAATGAAATTCATGAACGCATATATTATATCAGAACATAGAACATCTTCCAAGAGTCGATCTGCTTCTTTTTGTAAGACTTTGTTTTTTACGTTTTTGTTTTGAGATCGCTTTTTCAGTATTGAAAGTATTCATCATGGATGCTACCTCTTATTGAAGTTCCTGTTCCCAGTGTGTAGCACAAATACGCAGATGTTGAACGCGTGGCAAAAAAAAATTTGAAAAACTTCTCTCTTTTCTTTTTCATAGGGAGAAAGACAAGTAGAAACTTTTATCTTAGAATTGTGTTCAATTGCTTGATCCAAAAATTTTATGTCTTCCATAAATGTATTAAAATATCTAAGTACAAGACATTGTTTTGGTAATTGTGCAATTACACCTGAGTTTGGTAAAGGACCATTAACTTGTGCCACTGGGTGGACAGGACCAACCTCAGAAGAAGATTTATTCATTTGCATTGTAAACCATGATTATTCTGTTTTATCTTGTTGAGGAACGAATGTGTCGGTAATATGAGGTACTTTTGAGTAATCAAATGGTTTATTAAATTTGACATTGCTCATTTTGGATCGACTCTCTTCTTCCTGTTCCATTTCTTCCTCACAATTATGAACCACAACACGCATAATAGAGTCATCAAAAAGATGTTCGGCACTATATAACTTTGGATTTTCCTTGAGTGCTTTATGTAAAAAACGTGGTTTGTCATCCCCAATAGCAAAGCCATATCCTTGGGGATTTTGCTTTAGAGTAAATTTCTGAATTGTTGTTAATTATTGACTCACCAGTTTTATAAACAACTTTTTAAAACTCTTTAAGTTTACATTCCAACTCTACAATTTCCTTAAGATAGGAATCAATCCGTTTCCTAGATACTTGTTTGTGTTCAGAAAAATTATCTTGACAGGTTGACAACTCTATTTTAGTTTTTGAAAGTTCAGAGTGTAGTTGGTCAACTTGTTGTTTAAAATCTAATTTTTCTTGTTCCATTTGAGAAATCAAGTCATTTTTGGAAACAACTAATTCACGTATCTGATGTTCTAACTCTTGTTTTTTTTTTCACATAAGAATTTTGGAATGCAACTTCAAAACTTTTTTCCCGTTTTTCTTTTGTTTCATAGTTTGAAAGTTGTATTTTATAGCACTTAAGATCCTTAATCAATAATGCAACTTTTGCTTTTAAGTTTCTATTTATCTCATTGCATTTATCAATTTGGGATTTTTGTATGTCCAACTGGGTTTGGGTGGTCAAAAGCAAGGTCATGAGTTCTGGATCTGGACCAAGCAAAAGATCATCTTGTTCAAGTTGATCATTATTATCATCATCAAGAGGATCATCAAATGTAACAACCAGGTTAATTTGATCTTCAAATGTAACTACTGTGTTTATTTGTTCATCGACTTGAGGAAATAAGAATGAGTCATCTTGAACAACATGGTCTTCGGCTGATGCAAATGCAGATAGGGATACTATTTCATGTATGAGACATGTTGAATCAGGTACCTGAGACAAGCCATCAGTATCATATACTGGGCCTGCTTCACTCATGTGCATCTCTTGCATGTTGGCCATCAACATCACGGCTGCATTGGCTTCCCAGTCTTCCATGTCATCATCAGAGTATGCATTGGCCATGAAGTTGTTCTCCTTTTCAGTAAGAGTGCCCCCAGATTTATCTTTAAGTGCAAGATGTAGTGCTTGTTTGTGGTACTCACTACCTCTTGTTCTTGGTTTAGGGCATGCACTAGCCAAGTGACCCTTCCCGTTGCAGTTGTAACATCTGACCATTGTGTTTTCAATCCCCTGATTCCCTGTTTCAACAATCCCAGCCCTTCTCTGTGGAGTACCAGCATTGTTCCTACTGCTTCCTGCAGAATTAAACCTCTGACCAGTTCTTGAGTTTCCCGTGTAGCCTCCCGATCTATTTCTTCCATAAGCTCGGTTCTGAATCTCAACTCTTCCATTTTGGACAACAGCTTGATTACGAGTGTTGGATGAAGTACGAAGACGGTTGTTGGATTTGTTGGAAAACTTGTTGAAAGCTCGAGCAATTAAAGCAAATCCTTCATTCAATGAATTGAAAGCATCATCTTCATCACTGTTGACATTGGAGTAAAGCATGGTATCCTTGTTGACATAAGGAACCAATTGATTGTCAGATGATTGCGGTGTAGATTCATATGGAATTATTTGATTCGATGAGGTTTGTTGAGGATAAGCAAAGGTTTGTTGTTGTTGACCAAAAGCTTGGTTTGATGGTGGAGCAAAATGAGATTGAGCTATCAATGCTAGTGAGTTTGGAGTTGTTGATGGTGAGTAACTACCACTAGCAGCTCTATCTTTATCAACCTATGACTGATGATGTTTCAAATAATCATACAGCAACCCATAGGATGTGTTGTGTAGATTTTTTGCTTGACGAACAAAGGTAACATACTTCTGCTAGTCAGGACCAAGACAACTGAGGAACTTTGTGTTTACTGCAATCCTGGGTAGAATAATGTTGTGCCTATCCAAGTCGTTTATGTGTTGGTGAACCTATGGTAATAAGACTCTAATGATTCTCATGCTTCAATCATGAATATTGTGTATTCAAGATAGAGTTTTGATTCTATATCTTCTTGGTTCAATTCAGTGCCTTCCATGAGAAGATGTACGTGTTCCCAAATGTCCATAGCAGTCTTCTGTGCATCAATACTTCTGAAGATTGGATTACGATTTCCTTGAAGGATGTAAGACATTGCAAGTTCATTGGCTTCTTTATGAAGTACTTGTTCTACTGTAAGCTGAGCATCAGGAATAGGGGTCACAGTTGCTTCTCTTGGAGGAATGGCATTTGGATCTCCAGGAACCGTTGTTGTAGGCACTTGAAATGGTCCTTCAATGATTGCCTTTTTCATGTATTTTCCACCCGGTTTCTTGAGTTCAATGAACCGTAAAAATCAACTTGCCCATTGCACAGAGTTACCCGGAGTGAGCATAGGAGGTGTGTCTAAGGATCCAGCCTTATGTCTTGATTGTTGACTACTTATTGCTTCACACATCTGATCAAACTTGTGAGGTTGTTTTGCTGGAAGTGGGTAGGACTGCATTGGTTGTTGTTGATATGGTTGTTGTTGAGGGACTTCTTGTTGAGGGAAAAATTGATGTTGTTGCATAAAGAGTTGTTGTTGAGGATATTGTAGTTGTTGATGATATTGTTGTTGCTGATGATAATGCTGTTGTTGGTTGTAGAAATAGTTGTAGTTCGGTGGTTGAGACATTCTTGTGTTCTTGTGGATCTTGTAGACAATTGAGAAGTGTGTTATATGTTATAAAGTTTGGTTTAGGTAAAGTGTGAATTTAGATCTTTTTCTTGTTCAATTCCGACAAAACACTGTTCACAATCAATTCTGACGAAACACTGTTTACAGTTGCCAATTGCAATGAGGTTACTAAATTGCGATGGATTATCTGAATTCCGATGAAATTTACAATTCCGATGGATTTATCTAATTCCGATGGATCTGGGAATTGCGATGGACTTTGCAATTGCGACAGAAATTTACGATTTCGATAACTTATCTGAATTGCGAAAGAACTTGGCAATTTCGATAACGTATCTGAATTGCAATTCCGGTAATTTTCTCACTACCTTATACAAGATAGGAGATTTGCCTCAAATTCGAAGTATTTTCACAAGCTTATTCAAGCAAGGAATCTACTGAGTACCAATTCCGATAAAACCTTAAGTTGTCAAATCCGATAAACCCTTACTGATCCAATTCCGATAAACCCTAATGAGCAATTCCGATAAACCCTCAAAACGAATTCCGATAAACCCTTTTTCACCAATTCCGATAGAAAGCCAGATCAAACAAATCACTTTTTACCACTCAAAAACGATGTTTAAACTGAATTTCTTTGGTTCAAAACGTTTAATAACACTTAAAGAATAAGAAAGTTTCAAGCTTTAATGTTTTAAACGAAATTTGGTGAATTCCGATAAAATGCAACTTATGAAATCGAGTGTAAATCTAATGAAATTTGAACAAGATCTAAACTTTTGACTTGAAATCAGATTTCTATTCACTATGATGATCTTTACACTTTACAAGTGTGAAGAAAAAGTGATAGAAATGAGATTTTTGTCACAAATCAACACAAAACCAAACGTATATTAAAAAAATATACTACGATCTACTAAAAAACACACGAACCAATTATCTTCTAGCGAATGATACCACTTGTTAGGTCCTAGATTTGATGTAACACAAGCTATATGATACTTATAACAAGTAATAGATTAGAGAATGAGAGATTAAGATAAAGAGAATGGTTGATTATATTTCATACGAATAAGAAGCAAAGGTTCGGTACAAAGAGAATAAAACCAACAACAAATATGAGTTACATGCTTTGGTATTTATAGGCAAAGTGTTAGGGCAACGCTTTGCCTCAATCCTTCTAGAAACTATACTAAAACTCACGGCCCATGGGCTTCTAATTAGACCGTGAGTGTTGAAACAAACATAAAGCCCATATAACTAAGCTACCTTGTATATATTAATGACCAATACTTGATTACATATAAAATGTGTTCCCAACAAGAGTGTATATAATGTGTTTGTGAGGATAGAGTAGATATTTTATACAAACGTTTTGGTGGGAAATTTTGGTGCCAATATTTTGGTGGAAAATTTTGGTGGGAAGTGTTTTGGCGGAAAGTGTTTAGTGGGAAGTTATGCATAATCCTGCGGATAGACTGAATGATGGGATTAATTTCGTTAATAATCTCTTGCTCATCCATTTCATCAATATTCAGATCTAAACCGTTTTCAAATACAGGTTTAGAACCGGATTCGAGCTCAGGAGATCCCGCTTCCATGTAATTATCCTCTAGTTCATAATAGTCGAGATCACCACCTTTACATAATTCTCAACACATTTAATGTACGAGAAGTCTTCTTCACGGCCATCGGTGGACAAAGGATCACCATCATTGTACCTTCACAAAATAGTTTGTGCCCATACATTGTTAGTATTCGTGTTTCATAACTTTAACATGTAACACCCCCATTTTCGATAATCGCAGCGGAATATAAGTTGGGGTGTTACTTCAAGCATCACAGTCATGAAAATAGAAAATGAATCGAAAAGAGACGTTTTAAATAAAATTGTTATCATTCATTTATTTTAAATCAGAGTTACATTATAGAGGTCCCAGCGGGAAGTTTCAAAATACGTTATAAAAGTTACAATATTCCTTGAATGATAACAAAATGGACACTCTTTTTATAAGAAGAAAGTCCACAGCCACTCCGTGCCAAATCAAGCTTCTAAATACCTGAGATAAAATATGCTAAAAGTCAACACAAAGGTTGAGTGAATCCCTAGCGTTTAAAGTTATAATCAGTTGAACACAAGCTAAGTAGAAAGTAAATCAGTAATATTGCAGTTCAATATATTACCCTAAGTCTCATGACACGCAAACGTTAACAGGATGGACATCATAGCAATTAACTATGGATGTAATTACTACATAATTAAATATAATAATACTACCCTCGAGTAGGAGTTTGCCGGACTCTTTATTAATCTCAAATAAAGTGCATTTGGTTACTTGTCCAGCAACACAAATGGGACGTCAACTGCCAATAGATCTATTCACTATATTCGCGTTCACCCGCAAGTGATTAATGGTTCATGATAGAGGGTCTTTTAGAGGCAACAATTAAACTTAGGCAATATCAATCAGGATAGTATACAGAAAATACTTGATGCGTGGTTTTGCAACCTTACAACAGGTTTTACCTCTCGAGGGATCTCAAGAGGCTTACAACCCCACCAGGCAGTGTACCTGACCGATGTAGTATAGTGTAGTGGTAAGTACGGGGGATTGATCGTTCTCCACAGGGAATAGTGTTCGTTAGGTATGAAAGACTACTCTAATAGGTCTAAGGGTTGAGGAAGATTCTTTTTGTGTTTTTATATTTTTATGAAAGCAAGTAAAATCTCGGGTTTGAAGGAGTGGGCGGAATTAGTTGCTAGTCAACTAACCCAAATTTCTACGAATGCAAATAAAATAAATAACTGAAAATAAAAAGTTGGTGAGAACTTATGTGTAGAGAAATGTGTTCACTTAGATTTCCTTACTCCCTAACTATCTTTTACCGGTTGATTAGTGTGTATTAGTTGCGTGGATGACGGGTGTATTCCTTAATACCAATCGTGGGGTGGCGTACGTACTTCCCCAACTCTACAAGCTCCTACTTCACTCCTATGTCGAGCCGGCTAGGAAGCTCCTAACATGGGATCACTAGAATTCGCTTGTGCATAAATACAACCATAAAAACCTTTAGTACGCATTTGGTTCATGTTTCTTAAGACGTTCAAGCAAGTTACCGAATAGGAAGTTAGCCAGTTTTCTTAAGCCTAACATAGATAAACAATCATCCAATACAACTAATAACACACTAATAACCAATAATCAATAGCTAGGTTTCATTAGATCTAAGCAAACACAAGATAAATCTAGCCTAACATGTTAAACAAAAGAAAAGAACAAGATAAAATCAAACAACACATAGACATATTAAATGATTAATTGATAACTTATCTTTCAATGTAACATGGAAGATCTCAAGGCAAAAAGCCTTGAAAAAGATGCTAAAATCGTCTTAGGGTTTTCTCCCAAAAATTCCACACTAAGTTCCCCACTAATGACAAAGAATTGCAAAACTATATATAGATTTTTACATCTGACGGCGTCACGTTATGGAGTGTGACGCCGTCACCTCGCCGCTTTTAGGGTTCTCGGGTGACCTTCTTGACGCCGTCCCTCTTTAGCTCTCCAAAATCCGTTCTGGCTTATCAAGGCTTGACGCCGTCAGACCTTGAACGTGACGCCGTCCCTCTTTGAATTAAGCCGTGACGCCCTTGATCAGGTTAAAGCGTGACGCCGTCAGAATTCACATGCAATTTTCACTGGCTTATCATGAGTAAATTTCACATCCACCTTTTCTTGCCAAGCCATGACGCCGTCTGGAGTAAATCCTGACGCCGTCAAAGGTAACTTTTAGCCGATTTTTGAGACTTTGTCGTTTTCTTCACTTTTATGCTCCAAAAACGTCCAAAATGCCTCCTTTTCCAGATTTCTCCTCAAAAGTACCTAAAATGACAAAAGGAACGATTTAGGGCAATATTTGATTAAATAAATACGGTTTAGGGCTTAAATGACCCCTTAAAAGCGGTACACTTTTCACTTCATCAAATTCCCTTACACTTGAGATTTGCTTGTTCTCAAGCAAATGCGCTTTTATTCTAATCAAAATACAAGTTAGGGGTCATTTAATACTAACATAAAAGTAATTACAACAAATAATCGTTCCTCTTTAATCATAATAAGCACGGAGATTATAAACTAGCACCTCACAAGTAGTGTTTAGATACTCACATCTCTCAAGTGTCATCAAAATAAATCTCATAAATGGAAACGGATAATATCTCTCACTACCTGTCATAGCAAATAGATTACCATAGGCTTGGGAAAGGATCGAAAACCTCCTCCACTAGGCGTAAGCACCTAAGATAAACTATCAAAGAGGGCTTTTAAATGGGTTATAACGTTAGGTGTAGGGAAAAGGAAAATACGGTTTTGTTGGATAAAGGATATTTTACTGGTGGCGAGTTAAAGATCTTGATCGATTACATGTACTATACAATGTTGCTAAGCCAAGACTCGACTCAATCTTAAGCTAATGAAAGAAAATAATAAAAACATAAAATAAACATAAAATAAAACGGGATGGTAGTCCGTATGTTTTTTCTATTTTTCATTTTCTCTTTTTTTTTTTTTTTTTGTATTTTTCTTGATTTTTTCGATTTTTTTTTTTTTTTTTTTTTTTTTTTTTTTTTGCATACATTCTTGCCCTACCATCCAAAATAATACATCATAGGGGCATTGCATTCCCCTTACACTTGAACTTTTACATAACTTTACAAATAACTATTCTAATGACTCGAATTAAGATAATTGAAAAACTTGGAGTACTTTTAAAATATTTAGCACATATGGGGGTAATAATGTTGTTCTTCCCCATTACTCCATTACACTAGTACTTTACCCATGAGTCCCAATCGTCCCAAAACAATATGTACAAAGATATGACTCGACTTAGCAACCATGTAATCAATTAGATAATTAACTTGGGGTTTAAACAAATGTTGTCACAATAATGCACTAAAGATGAGTGCATACAAGGTAGGCTAAGGCGATTTGGGTGTACATTTTAGTGGGGTGTAACAAATTCTTCCTTTAAGTAAAATGCTTAAAGGTCGAAACGAAAAGATAGGCTCTGAGGGGTGTACTAGGGGTATCGTGTACTAAAAATGAGTACAACGCAAGGGGTGTGGGAGAATTACTTGACCAATGTAGCCAAAGTAATTATAACAAAAACACAGGTGTAAAACAATGGGTTAATCCTAATGCCTCTTATCATGTAGTAAATCTAACTACACGAATGTAGTCTCACTTGTGGCCTCGGAATGGTCCTAACGCAAGTTCTAGAATCTAAGTGCTACCGGTACACACATCATAGCATAAATGCTTTTCCTACCAATTCTAGGGGCGAACCTCACATATTTGGGGGTGGAAAATTTTTTAGTGGTACGGTTTTTGTGCTAGTCATATAACTCCTATCCATGAGACGCTCATTAAGATCAAAGTTTCACTCCTAAATGTTGTAAAAAAAAAATAAATTTGGCACTAAAATTACCTTAACAAGTATTTCTCTCAGTTTTATTACACATCTACTATTAAACAAACAAAAATCAAGCGTAAAAGCATTCTCTAAAATCGTATTTTTACCCTCCCCTTACACTTAAGATGAACATTGTCCCCAATGTTCAAATAACAAATGTAAAAGCATAAAGTAAAAGAATGAAATCAAATACTCCCCTGATTCGCTCGGTGGATAATGAAGTAACACGGTTAAATCTTCTTCCAAAGTAATGTTGAAGCTCCATGACTAATGCATCGCCATAAGCTTGATTCAAAACATTTCCTTGTCCAAAATAACCTGTTAAACCTGAGAAAACAAACACGAAAACCTGCATAACATCGGCGGGATAAATCTATATATATAAGGATATAATGCTTGTGGAATGATAATTTTGCAGATTCCTGGAGATTATAAGTTAGAGATTTTAATAAAAACTTTTTATGAAAACAAAACTTTCAAAAATTTCTGAAAATTAAATCTGACGCCGTCAGGTTATAAACCCTGACGCCGTCAGAAATGACCTGACAAAAATTCTCATGTTAAGTTTCCGGAAAATTTTTGGAAAAACCTTTACCTTACTTCCTGGAAATCCTGCAAAACATCATTATGACTCGATACAAGCATTTGACTCAAACAAATACGAATATGTATATTAATTTAATATTATTACGATTCATGTTCATATGTGTTCTAATAAACCAATTTAGATTTCCCTTACACTTATCTTTTGCAAAATACCTTTATATGTAGTTAAGACGAAGTTAAAAACAAAATAAAGCATTTTCACAATTTTAGTTTTGAATATGAATCAATAATAATAAAAATTAAACACACATACGGAAGCAAATAAAAACAAACAAACAAACAAATAAACACACAAAGCAAATAAAGCTTGGGTTGCCTCCCAAGAAGCGCTTTTCTTTATTAACGAGTCTTGTAGCTAGACTCAAAGTCACGTACATTACGTGACTCCATCATCGGTCACGGTTCCTAGGCCATTCTCCTTTGATTCTCTATCAGAATCACTTTCATAGTGAAGGTATTTCGGGTCCTCGAGATCAAAGGGATTATTTCGGTATTTAGAACTAAGCTCATTATCATGCTTAAAGAATCCACTTGACAGGTCAAAAGTGTCCTTACATCCCCTTCTCACATCATCATCACACAACACGAGTTGGGAACTTAACCTATCGGGCCCATCACAATCAATCTCCTTGAATTCTCTCATCTTGTAAGGCGTTTGGTATGAGATTTCCCTAATCCCATCGGTGAAAGTCATGATCCCATTGAGCTCGTCCACAACCAAGCTTGTGGCCTTGCAAAAAGGTGCCCCAAAAACAACTTGTGATAACCTGGGATCGATGTACTTTTCGATATTATCGACGATTGCGAAGCTCATAGTGAATGTCATGTTTCCTACAAACACCTGTACATCATCATCTATGCCAATGTCGTCCTTCCCTTTATGAATCATCCCCCATCTGCAAATGTTGTTATAATGAAACAGGGACATCACATTTTTGGGTAAACATGTGTCGATGTAAACATTATAAAAATGCTTGTGACCAATCATGCAAGGTATTTTGAGATTATTCGGATCGCATCGCTTAATTCAGCCAGGCCTTCTACCGCATAGCCCCCATGTGTTGCCACATGCTGATGGTTGATACTCATACACTTCTTCACAGCCATCCCGAAAAATCACTTTCCTGACACCATCGGTAAATAATACACTCCTATCATCCTCATCGAGTATCACTCCTGTTGCGTTTATGAATGGCTTGCCTAGAACAAGGCTAGCTAAGGGTGGGCTAATGATAGAGTCCATGTTATTAAATACAGTTAGCTCGATATGAAAGAGGAACTTTTCTATCACAATTGGTACCCTTCTTATTACCCCGATGATATTAGACCCTTCATATTTGACTTGTTCGGTGAAGGCTTTGTTATATAGAGAGAGGGATATTGCATTCATAGAAGAGTTGGGGTTTATGTATGCATCTTTTATAAACTTTTTCCTAGTAGTGCAAGATATCTTTAAGACCCTAGGAACGCCATCCTCTATTCTCTCCCCGAATCCCATAGGCAACTTAGCGGTGCCCCTCTCAAGTTCCTCCACCAGGGGGTGGTCTAGCGGTACCGGGAGCTCATGAGGCATTTCGGATTTCTCTTCCGAGCCCTTCTCATCACTCACCTCTCTTGTACTCGAGTTCTTTGGTGAGTCTAGATAGTCGTCGGGCGCCTCGGGGTTCTTTTCAGGAACTTCACCCTCCATTTCATTGTCCACATTCTCGGTTGATTGTTGGTCCAGATTGGGTTTAGGAACAGGTATTGTTGTAATGGTGTTCACGAAGTGGAGAGGTTTCGACGGGGTATGAGTATCTCCAGTTTCTTTTCCGTTTTGTGATATGTGTTTGAAGAGTTTACTAGGGTGCTTGATTTTTACAGGAGGAGGTGTTTGGTGAGTCACTGTAACAGATTTGATCTCATTAACTCGTGTCAACTCACAAGTTGACCTGCCAGCAAGGCGATCATTGATAACCTTAAACAGGTCATCGACCTTGTTGTTCATATCAACTTGCTGTTGTCTGAATTGATTCTCAAGTTTGGAGAGCTGTGTTTCTTGAGAGAGAATGAATTTTTGCAGTGATTCCTCGCGATTTTGTTGTTTATGCGTATGCTGATGAGGGTAATGTTCAGACCAGGTGAGTGGGGGAGAGTCATTGAATGATACACTTTGAGTTTGGTTCCAACTAAAATTTGGCTTATTCTTCCATGCCTCATACCTATCTTCGGGATTCTTGTGTCCATAATTAGTAGTGAGCCACTTATCTCCCGCCTTATCGATTCGCGAGGATGCGAATTCTTTGAAAGCCTGTTTGGGGAGTTCCATGCAATCATGAGTGTTGTGGGGACCACTACATAATTCACATGAAGAAGTGATTTTGTTCACTTGGCTTGAAAGTTTAGGAACCTCGTAGGATTTCATGAGAAACTTGACTTGGTCTTCAAGTTCTATGATCCTACGGTCGGAAGTGCTTGAATTGTTCAAAGGCAAAGATATTGCCTTGACCGTTTTATTCAAATCACGGGGATCACTCCAACTTTCGTTGTCATAAAGAGCAAGATCCTCTAAGAGAGCCCATGATTGTTCCGCACTTAGATCACGTAGCTTGCCACCGGCCGATTGGTCAATGGTTTGCCTTGTGTAGAGATTGATATGGTCATAGAAGATTTGGACTTGGAGCCAAAGTTCTATGCCATGGTGAGGGACTTTTTGGAGTAAGTCCTTGAATCGAGTCCATGCCTCGTAGAGAGTTTCGCCTTGACGTTGTTGGAACATCAAGATATCATTCCTTAGCTTGGTAGTTCTTCCCGGTGGGAAAAACTGAGCAAGGGAACGAGTGGTGAGATCATCCCAAGAGGTGATGGATCCTGCGGGTTGACGTTCTAGCCACTGACTAGCTTGGTCCCGCAGAGAGAATTGGAAGAGACGCAATCGGGTCGTCTCTCGAGTGGCAACATCAAGGTCTATAGAATCAAGGATTTTAAGAAAGTCCTTGAGATGTTGATTAGGATCTTCAGAACGAAGTCCATGGAATGCGCATCCGCTTTGCACCAACCGGATGGTGTCGGATCGCAAGGGTGTGACATTGGCTCCTTGGGTGAGCTCAATGGTGTTTCGATAGCCATGGTGGCTAGGTCGGGAATACTCTCCTAAAGTACGGGCTCTAGGAGGTGGTGGTGGTTGTTGTGGTGGTGGGATGTTGGGATCAAGGATATTACCATCTTCCATGATGTCGAATGGTAATGGTTACGAACAAAGAAACGAAGAAAAAAAGATAGACTAAAGAAGATCTAGAAAAAGAAAATAAAAAATCTCACTAGAAAGGAATCTAGTGAGTATAGACATATAAAATAAAAATTCAACCTAAACAATAACTATTCCCCGGCAGCGGCGCCAAAAACTTGATGCGTGGTTTTGCAACCTTACAACAGGTTTTACCTCTCGAGGGATCTCAAGAGGCTTACAACCCCACCAGGCAGTGTACCTGACCGATGTAGTATAGTGTAGTGGTAAGTACGGGGGATTGATCGTTCTCCACAGGGAATAGTGTTCGTTAGGTATGAAAGACTACTCTAATAGGTCTAAGGGTTGAGGAAGATTCTTTTTGTGTTTTTATATTTTTATGAAAGCAAGTAAAATCTCGGGTTTGAAGGAGTGGGCGGAATTAGTTGCTAGTCAACTAACCCAAATTTCTACGAATGCAAATAAAATAAATAACTGAAAATAAAAAGTTGGTGAGAACTTATGTGTAGAGAAATGTGTTCACTTAGATTTCCTTACTCCCTAACTATCTTTTACCGGTTGATTAGTGTGTATTAGTTGCGTGGATGACGGGTGTATTCCTTAATACCAATCGTGGGGTGGCGTACGTACTTCCCCAACTCTACAAGCTCCTACTTCACTCCTATGTCGAGCCGGCTAGGAAGCTCCTAACATGGGATCACTAGAATTCGCTTGTGCATTAAATACAACCATAAAAACCTTTAGTACGCATTTGGTTCATGTTTCTTAAGACGTTCAAGCAAGTTACCGAATAGGAAGTTAGCCAGTTTTCTTAAGCCTAACATAGATAAACAATCATCCAATACAACCAATAACACACTAATAACCAATAATCAATAGCTAGGTTTCATTAGATCTAAGCAAACACAAGATAAATCTAGCCTAACATGTTAAACAAAAGACAAGAACAAGATAAAATCAAACAACACATAGACATATTGAATGATTAATTGATAACTTATCTTTCAATGTAACATGGAAGATCTCAAGGCAAAAAGCCTTGAAAAAGATGCTAAAATCGTCTTAGGGTTTTCTCCCAAAAATTCCACACTAAGTTCCCCACTAATGACAAAGAATTGCAAAACTATATATAGATTTTTACATCTGACGGCGTCACGTTATGGAGTGTGACGCCGTCACCTCGCCGCTTTTAGGGTTCTCGGGTGACCTTCTTGACGCCGTCCCTCTTTAGCTCTCCAAAATCCGTTCTGGCTTATCAAGGCTTGACGCCGTCAGACCTTGAACGTGACGCCGTCCCTCTTTGAATTAAGCCGTGACGCCCTTGATCAGGTTAAAGCGTGACGCCGTCAGAATTCACATGCAATTTTCACTGGCTTATCATGAGTAAATTTCACATCCACCTTTTCTTGCCAAGCCATGACGCCGTCTGGAGTAAATCCTGACGCCGTCAAAGGTAACTTTTAGCCGATTTTTGAGACTTTGCCGTTTTCTTCACTTTTATGCTCCAAAAACGTCCAAAATGCCTCCTTTTCCAGATTTCTCCTCAAAAGTACCTAAAATGACAAAAGGAACGATTTAGGGCAATATTTGATTAAATAAATACGATTTAGGGCTTAAATGACCCCTTAAAAGCGGTACACTTTTCGCTTCATCAATACTTGTGTTCGGTTTTGAAGCATGTATCTCCCCACAAGTTGAAAAACGTATAAAAGTGGGACTATGAACTCACCTTAGAAGTCTGGATGGAAAACAAAGTTAAATAGAGTTGATAAACGTCTCCGGCACGTAACCTGGGTTGTTAGGTCAAGTTTCAGTAATCGTATTCCAATATATATAAGTTTTTAATATTCGTTTCGTATCGTTTTGGTTAATAGTTAAATGTTTTATTTGAGACAACATGAAGTCTCTTCAAAAGTTTGATAAGATTTTATCTTATTTTCTCATTTTTATGTTTCCGTTTGTTTGTTATCGAGATAAACGTATTTCGTTTATTAGTTTTTATTTATAAATATATTCAAAATATATTTCTAATAATAATTATATAAAGTTATGGTTTTTACCCTATAGTTTCACATATTGACAGTTTATACCCCCGATCTTTTGTAAAATGACAAATTTTACCCCTGAACTTTTGTAAATTGACAATTTTTACCCCTCAACTTTGGTGAAATGATAGTTTTTACCCCTGTAGTTTTGAAAATGACAATTTACACCCTCATCTATAAAGCGTTGGCAAAACTAGTCCTTGGTTTAGTAATCTTTGAAATATTTACATTTTTGGCCCAATAAAACTCCAACTTTCAAAGTTGGCAAGTTTTCCCCTTAAACTCTTTGTCGATTTCATTCTAAGTCCTAGTTATAAAAATAGGTGGAGTTTTGGCAGAATTTACCCTCAAAGCATTTTATGGTTTTCATTCGAGGTCCTTATTTCATTTAAACGCGTTTCGAGCTTAGGAAAAAGGGACGATTTGCTACGACTCTTTTATGAACGTTATATTAAGTTTATAAACATCATTTTTATGGCTTATTAGTTTATATTTCGAGCTTATTATGCTCGAAATAATTATTAAGGGTGCGGTAAAAACAGTTTGCGATGGACAGTTTTTGAACACGAATAAAAGCGAGGCAAAGCCATGCTTTTATGACGTTCTTTTTCCTATAACTAGCAAGCTAGGTGGTCTTTATCGTGGAAAAATTTCAGATTTTATAAGGGTCGTTTGGTGGTCGAAACCATGGTCCAAAGTTGGGCGAGTGAAGCTGATTTGCGACAGAAAAAGAAAAGGAAAATAGATCGGTTTTTTGCTTTTAAGTGTTCTAACCCGTTTTTAACGTATGATAACATGTTCATAATCATATTTAACCTATCTCTAAAGTATTTTTAGGTTTCCTTGATTTGTAAAATCAATAAAAATAAATTAAGGGTGTGTTTGGTTTATTTCGACAACAAGAAAAGAAAAAGGAAACATGAATTTTTAACCTAGCTTACTATTAGAGATTATTTAGTAAGATTTTTAAGAGTGTTTAAAGTTTAAAAAAGGTAAGAAAATAGGCTAGATATACTTACTTGTATGTTTGCTCGATTTATATAGTTTTTAGGCGAAAAGACTTGGAACTTGAACACTAATTGTTCTCCTCCTTCTAAGGCTTCTTAAATCTTGTTCTTAGCTCATATGAGGGCTGTTTGATCAGTAGCAAGTGAGGGTAGGCTGTTTTTGTGTGTGTGTCGAATTAGAGTTGGATTAAAAAAAATGAGTGTGTCGACTATATATAGAAGATGGATTCTAAGGGACATGTTGATGTGTTAATGCATAAACCATGTTTTAGGTTATTGGTTTGATTGGTGGAGAAGAGGCCAAGTGAAGGGGGGGGTTGGCGTGAGGTGTTTTGTGAGAGTGGTGATGTGGTTAGTTTTAAAACCAAGGATTTTACCTACTTAAGTTATCTTTCAAGGGACAAGGGTATGTGGATGATTTTGGTACCTAGAAATGATCTTATGGTGCATGGCACGCTTAAGATTAAGTATTTATTGGATAGAAAAGTGATTAGGGTTTGCTTATATATTGTATATGTCGAATTGTGGAGGAAAGAAAAGGAAATTGGTTTGTGCTTAAAAGGGTGGTACCATGAGCTTAATAGGGTTGTACTAAGGGTTTAGGAATATAGAAAATATATTTTTTATGTTTAGTTAAGTTATATTAATTATGTGTTAATTTTATTAGGTTTAAAGGTATATAAATGAGATTTTAGGTTTTTATGCATTAGACACTTGTACATTAGGTTTAGAAACTTGTACTTATATTTAGTGAGTTTAAGACATCCATTTTTAATGCGTGTGCATAAAATACTTGTATAGTGTGCTTTCATCTCTTTATTCTATGGGTCTGTGATTGGGATTCTTGATTTCGTATATCAGTCTTGTGGATTCTCTTTTTGTTTATCATATATAGGCTGCTATACAATATGATTGGAAGTTAGGGTCATGTGAGACCCTATATTGCTGCTACTGTTGCGTTGTGTGATGGTGGTGGGTGATACTGTAAGTGTGGCATGCATTGTTCAGTACATGTCACTATGGCGTGGTCGTATTGCTTCATATTACAATCTTATATAGGCTATTGTTTAATAGCAGTTTGCAATAGATCCTGATGTTGGGGCTGATTCGGTTCATTGCGAGTTGTTAAAGCTTCAACGTTGTGTGTAACTTAGGGTTGCTTAACCCTATGTCTCGTCTATGACTGATCATGATACATTGGATTACATTCCTAGCTAGAGTTTTATTCTTTTAAAGCTGTAGCAAATGAGGTGTTGGATCAAGTTGTAGTATTGGTTTGGTCCAGTTTGGATCAATGGACGTATGGTGTAGTTATTTCCCATGGTTTCTGCTGTTCTGATATCATCATGGAAAAGCTGCATCGTTGGAAGTTATGGACATCTATGACGATTATTGAAGATTCTTGTGGTTAACTTGAGTATTTTATTTATTTTTATAGTCGTTGTATTATGTTCATTTGTTAGTTATAAGAGTGGTATGTCACTCTTATATTATGTTTTTCATGTAAGTGCCCATGTAACGGGCTGAGGGCATGGGATTCACCCATGTCAATTGTACTTCATTGTTTTTTGGTGTAATATATTTACCAGGGTTTAAACCCTTTTACCCAAAAAAAAATTAAGTATATTTATGTTTATAAGGAGATTTATATAAATATTTAGTTTTATGCATAAACGACTTGTACCTTGGCTTGAAAAGACTTGTACACTTATAATTTGTAAAAATCTTATATATATAAATCAGTGTTTGAAATTTTATTACATAAAATCATGGTTTTGTGAAATTAGGGTTTGTATCGGGAGCTAAAGTGGTTTTAGGGTTTCTGTGCTTTAGTAACTGGTACATTAGTTTAAATGAGTTGTACTTTAGTATGTTTAGTCATTTATAATTGCTGTTATAATAATTTAAGGTTTCATGGAAATTATAGTAGGTAAGAGATATTTAGTTTGAACGTTTATTAATCATACGTTAACGAATTATCGTAAAGTGGCAAATGATATATCATAATGTTTTATTTGAAAATGTTTATATAAAATAAACATTAAGTAAGTTGATGTTGGTCTGCGTGAGAGCACGTTTATCGAGGATGTGAGTTACGTCACATTAGATAGTAGTTACGATCAGATAATAAATAAATAAAAAGAAAATTATACGTAGAAAAATGGATAAGTATTATGTAAGATAGTTTATTATAATATGTGATTTTTACAGTGGTTACATAACATTAACAAGAAATGGAATTCAACAATGGAATAGACTGAATGATGGGATTAATTTCGTTAATAATCTCTTGCTCATCCACTGTGAAGATATCGAGCCTTTGTCTCGTTGCGGTAAAAGGTCCTCCTGGTCTAGGACCATCATGTGGTCCCCCAATTGGCGTCATAGGGTGACCTCTTTTAGGACCCCATCCCTCTTTCTTCTTCCAGCCGCCTTGGTCCTGTTTTTGTTCCTCCTTCCTGTTCCATCCCCAATTACTCCCTTTATCAATAGTCTGTTCATTTGACCCTTCAGTCCCGTCTTGAGGTTTATTCTCGTCTTTTTTCTTACCCCATGAATCACCCCAACCACCTTGCGATTCAGTTTTTTCTTCAACTTTTTTACTCCAATCTGAACCCTGTGGTTTATCAGATTCCACAAAACCTCATTTACCAGATGTTTGGTCATTAATGGGTACATCTACTTGAAGTTTTCCACTTGTACTCCAACTAGGTGCATCAGTTTTTTGAACTGGTTTACGTCATGTAGTAGTTGTCTTCACAGCTCCTCCCCATCCGCCACCATCTTCGGGAGGAGGACCCGATTCCCAAGTTGATTTGCCACCAGTCCGATCAACATCCATTTCATCAATATTCAGATGTAAACCATCTTCAAATACAGGTTTAGAACCGGATTCGAGCTCAGGAGATTCCGCTTCCATGTAATTATCCTCTAGTTCATAATAGTCGAGACCATCACCTTTATATAATTTTCAACACATTTAATGTACGAGAACTCTTCTTCACGGCCATCGGTTGATACAACAACAAAGCAACGACTTTCTTAAAACTTTGTATGCTTGTTAACCTAGACACTCATTATCAGCTTCCTCTTCAGATACTCCTCTAACCAAGTGTCGTCTGATCACCACCTAGACACTCACTATAATTAATATTTTTAACAACAAAAATATTTTTGATAAATAGTAAATTATTGATTTTGTAAATTTTTTAATTTATGTAATTTTTAAAATTAATTTTTACACTAACATATAATTTTAAAGCAAATAATTTTCTAAAACTAAATTATATACAAGTATTTTTAAATAGATTATTGGATTATAAATGTCATTTTAAATATTTAGAAAAAATGGGACGACATTGTCGTCCCAAAGGTTTTTAAAAGAGTTTTTAGATTGATTTAAAAAATAAAAATTGATTTAAAAAGTTTTTAAATATAAAAAAACAAATACTTACAGATTGTCGTCCCAAAGTGTTTGGCGGGATTAAAAATAATGGCAGGATGCTTTTATTTTGGGGAAAATTTATTTAAAAACATTTGAAATGTTAAAAATCAAATAAATAACGTTTTGGGACGACATTGTCGTCCCAAATTGACTGGGTAAAAATTAGTGCTTTGACTGCTATTTTTTGTTGAAAAGTGTGGGACATAACCAAATTTTAGGACGACAATGTCGACCTAAAAAAATAGGGCATCCCCAAACCCACATTTTGGTGTAGTGTCCCTCGGTCCGCCCCTGTTTGAGAGAGATCGATACTTGGCTATCAAGGTAGAATATCTAGGACCACTACTTGCGCTTTCATTTGATTAATACTATATAGTGACCGATCGGAAATATCACGGCACCACTTTTGTGAGAGTCATCTTGACTACGGTAAAATCTGTACATAAAAATTGATTATCATTTGAGGATACTGATCTTATATGAAGAAAGCAACTTTTTTTATATAAATAACATAATAGGTTTTAGTAAAGGATTGTCATTCAAATTTTTATATGAGTAAGGTTTTTGTATACCAATTTTTGTTGAATGGTGTGAGTAAATGCTTGAATACGGATAAAATCTGTTTAATTTACTATTATTTATTTGTCCATTTGATTTAATTCATTCTTATCTTTTTTATAGAAAATGAAAAAAATATTAAACGGAAGCTAAAGTGTTCGGTTTTCATAATGTTTTTACGATAAATAAACAAAATTGACGTTCATACTTTTCATTTATAAGTTAGAGAACAACGGAAAATATAATTGTTTCAATTACCCGTTTTCTTTTTTGTTTAATTTCGCCATAAACTTGTAAAGGCGAGTACTTTTTGCAACTACTTTTTTGATGCTTTACCAAGGACAATCACAACCATTGCATTAGTTTATCTAATGGTGGTGATTAACCTTATGATTAATATGGAAACTAAGTCCCAGTTTATTTTTTATTTTTTTTTTTTTCACTTTTTTTTTATTTTTTATTCACCTTTTTTTTTTTTTTTTTTTTTTTAATTTCATGTTTTTTCCGCTTTCATACGTTTCGTCGTTTTCATACGTTCATCGTTCGTTTTTCAATACATTTTTTTCCGTTTTCTTACGTTATCACACTTTTTCATACGTTTTCCCGTTTTCAACGTTTTTACCTTTTATAACGTTTTCGTCCGTTTTCTTACTTTACTCCGTTTTCAATTATTCGTTATTTTCTTACTTTTCGTCCGTTTTCATACGTTTTCGTCGTTTCTTTTTTCATCCGTTTTTTTGTTTTCGTTCCATTTTCATACGTTTCCGTCCGTTTTAAGTGTTTTTACGCTTTCTCGTTTTCGTCCTTTTCATATTTTCTCCGTTTTCTTACGTTTTCATCCGTTTTCTTAAATTTTCATCCGTTTTCATACGTTTAAGCCCGTTTCTTCGTTTTCTTACATTTTGTCCGCTTTCATACGTTTTCGTCGTTTTCTTACGTTTCGCTGTTTATGTCCGTTTTCATATGTTTTCGTCTGTTTTCATACGTTTTCGTTCGTTTTCATACGTTATCATCCGTTTTCGTTCGTTTCAATACGTTCTCATCCGTTTTCTTTCATTTTCGTCCATTTTTCATACGTTTTCGTCAATTTTCAGACGTGCTTTTACGCTTTCATACGTTTTCGTCCGTTTTCATACATATTCATCCATTTTCTTACATTTTCATCCGTTTTCTTACGCTTTCGTCCGTTTTCATACGTTTTCATCGGTTTTTTACGTTTTTGTTCGTTTTGATACGTTTTCGTTCATTTTTTTTCGTTTTCGTCCATTTTTCATACGTTTTCGTCCTTTTGCATACGTGTTTTTACGCTTTCATACGTTTTCGTTCGTTTTCATACATATTCGTCCGTTTTCTTACGTTTTCGTCCGTTTTCATTCATTTTCGTTCGTTTTTAAACATTTTTGGCCGTTTTTAGAAGTTCTCATACGTTTTTGGTATTCTGAATATCAAAAGTGACATTCTGTGATATTCTGTGATATTCAAAATATCACAAGTGATATTCTGAATATCATAAATGATATAATAGAGTATCACAAGTGATTTTCTGAATATCACAAGTGATATTCTGTGATATTTAGAATATCACAAGTGATATTCTGTGATATTTAGAATATCACAAGTGATATTCTGAATATCAAAAACGTATGAGAACTTCTAAAAACGTATTCTGAATATCACAAGTGATATTCTGAATATCAAAAACGTATTCTGAATATCACAAGTGATATTCTGAATATCGCAAGTGATTTTCTGAATATCACATGTGATATTCTTAATATCACATGTGATATTCTGTGATATTCTGAATATCACAGAATGATATATTCTGTGATATTCAGAATATCACAAGTGTTATTCTGTGTACCACAAATGATATTCTGAATATCATAAGTTATATTTTTGTGATATTCAAGTGATATTCTAAATATCACAAGTGGTTTTCTGAATATCACAAGTGATTTTTAACTAATGTTTTGTAACATGAAAATCACAAGTGATATTCAGAATATCACAAGTGATATTCAGAAAATAACAATTGATATTCAGAATATCACAAGTGATATTCAAAAATGGACGAAAACGTAAGAAAACGGACGAATACGTATGAAAACGGACGAAAACATAAGAAAATCACAAGTGATATTCTCATAAAATCACAAGTGATATTCTGAATATCACTTGTAACATTCAAAAATGTAAGAAAACAGACAAAAACGTAAGAAAACGAATGAAAACGTAAGAAAACGGACGAATACGTATGAAAATGGACAAAAACGTATGAAAGCTTTAAAACACGTATGAAAACGGATAAAAACATATGAAAACGAAAGAAAACGGATGAAAACGGAAGAAAACGTATGAAAACGAACGAAAACATAAGAAATCGAATGAAAACGTATGAAAAAGGACGAAAATGGGCAAAAATGTAAGAAAACGGATGAAAACGTAAGAAAACGGATGAAAGCGTAAGACAACATAAGAAAACAGATGCAAACGTATGAAAATGGACGTAAACGGGTGAAAACATAAGAAAACGGATGAAAACGTATGCAAACGGATGAAAACGTACAAAATCGGATGAAAACGTCTGAAAACTGACGAAAACGTCAAAAAATGGATGAAAAAAGTAAAAAACGAGCGAAAACGTATGAAAACAGACAAAAACGTCTGAAAACGGACAAAAACGTATAAAAACGTCTGAAAACGGACAAAAACGTATGAAAACGAACGAAAACGTATAAAAAATGACGAAAACGTTTGAAAACGGATGAAAACGAATAAAAAAGGACGAAATTTTTTTGAAAAGAGACGAAAACGTATGAAAGCAGATGAAAACGTATGAAAACAGACGAAAACATATGAAAGCGAAAAAAAAAACTTGAATTAAAAAAACGTGAATTAAGAAAAAAAAATGTGAATTAGAAAAAAAGTCCAAAAATAAATAATAATAATAATAATAATAATAATAATAATAATAATAATAATAATAATAATAATAATAATAATAATAATAATAAAGACAAAAATACAAAGAAAAGGGGAAAAAAATATATGGACTTAGATTTTCATATTTAATCTTAGGTTAATCTCAACCATTAGATTAAACTAGATGGATGGTGGAGATTTGTCCCTTAGTAAACACCAAAATAAGAGTAAACATTTGAACTTTTCTCTAAAAAGGCTATATTGGTCCTTAAACAAAATATATCAATGTTCCTTTTCTCTTTTCCAACAAAAAAAATGGGTGAAGATTTTTTAATAAAAGTTCCTCTCATTTTCCTTTACAATTCTCTTTCATTTAAAAAAAATAAATAAATAAAATCAAAGAACACAAAAAACATTCTCTTTTCTGCTAACTCTTTCACACATATTCATACATATTTCTCTCACATTAATATTCTACTTAAGATGCAATGTTGTTCTTTCAAGTTCATATCGTTCTGTGACCTTAAATTTCTTCTCCTTTGTGTTTTGTTTATATTTGAAAAGGCGTGCATACCATTTTTACTCTACTTTTACAAGGTGTGCATTGTATGTAAAACAACCTAGCTAGTAGTGATACAAAATTTTTTTTTTTACACTAAGCCAAAGAATTATAAGGTATGCACTTGCATAGTTGCATATCCTACCCTTGTACTATTCACATGTTACAATTTAGCCCTTTTGATGACTTAATGGAAATTGCAAGTCCAACCCTTCACAAATCAGAAAATTACAACATTGGTCCTTGGGCTTAACCTTAACTACAAACCAAACAGACCAAGTTATTTAACCAAAACCCAAAAATAAATAAAACCTACCCAATCCAACCCAGTTACTAAACCCCAGCCCAACTACATAACCAAGCCCAAACCCGACTCCCTTATTTAACCCAGAGTTTGACTTCGGTCAAACTCATCCCTTCCAATACCGCCCCGCCAAAACCAATACCACCATCTCCACCGCCTCTCTGACATACCCACCACCTTCCACCTTTCCCACTCACCTAACAAGCCAAATACATTAAATGCTTCTTCTCCAGTACACTCCATCAGAGATAGTGGATTTTTCCACTATCTCAATTTTGGCGCCAAAAGTAGTTTCAACGATTGAGATGATGTCAGAAGGATCCAAAGGTCAAGAAAGGATCAGAGAAGAACCAAAGATAAATCCCACTTAGTTTTTGTATAAATAGATAGCAATGTAGCCTTAAATGGCAAGTAGATAAAATTAGCTTAATCGTATTTTAATTTTCATTAGCTATAATTTGTAATCTCAAGTTTTAACAATCAATACAAGTTAAATTTAGTGTGTTTGTTGTTAATCTTTGTACAATTTCCAGTAGTTAATGATAATTCCTAGTTTCTAAAATTCTATGTGTACTGAGAATTCAAACCTAGTTAATTGATAATTGAAATAACTTCTCAGTTGTTTCTATAAGCTTATGCAAGCTTATTATAGCTTGTGGTAAGTTTATTTTAGTTTAATTCAGTCCTAATTCAAGAAATGGAGAAAAGTCAACATAAGCTCTTCTGAAGGGAAAAGCTATTTAGGAAGGCTTTTCTTGGGTTTTCTAGCTTGTGTGAACAAGCTAGGCTTTGTTCTGGTCCTTGGTTCTCTAATTCATAGCTTATCAGTTGTAAGCCATTTTCATGATTTTTGCATTATACTGTTACTCAGCTTATTAGTAGCTTATTACTGATATTTCTTGCTTATTATGAGTTTCTAGTTGTATTTCATCAAGTTCATAAGTACTTTATAGTCATTGTCTTTAATTTCCTTAAATCACTTAAAAAGCCAAAAAAATAGCTAAATATAGCATAGCTTAATCTATTGCTTATTTTCTTGTTAAAAGTTGCTTATTAGTACTTAATTAAGTTAGTTAATCAGTAAAATCGGATCTTTTAGTTTAAAATATTGTGTTTCACTTGAAAAATCATCTCAGAACAACCATTAAGGGCTGTTTGGTTTAAGCAGTCAACTAGGTCAAACTAGCCATTACTGTACATTGACCATTTGCCCATTTTGGACCTAGCTTAAATTAATCATAATAAGCTGTTTTTAAATTATTCTAAGTCCATTTGGTTGGATTTGTTGATTTTAGTCATCTGTGCAATTTTTAGAACCTCAAAAGACCAAATAAGTCATTTCAAGCTATAAGCTCTTTTTGGCCTTTTTCTTGGCTCAAATGAGGTCTTTTGGATTCATTTAGAGTATACACAAATGTTGGTTCAAGGTCATTTGGATTTGTGCCCTCTGCACACCAACTCTGCATACTCAGTATACACTGAGTAGTATTAGCAGACTTAGCCCTTTTTCTCAGCTCATTTGTAGCTTATCTAGATAAGCTGAGACTTTGATTTTTGGTTCAAAAGTAGTTCATATAGTAGGCTTTATGATTCTGAGCTTGGATTCCATTTCCTACCTTATTTCATAGCTTAAAATAAGCCTGCTAATTCCCCTTTTTTCCTGCCCTGAGCCTGCACTTAGCTTAATCAGTGTTTCACCATCTGAACTTGTGCTTAATTGAAGTTCAATTGGGCTTTTAAAATTGGGGCTTTTCATATTTTTGTGTAGCTAGTAGTACTAGCAATCTTTTGCCCCCATAAAAGTTCTAACTTATCAGCTTATTGATTGCTTAATCTGCTTTGCAATTTGGCCATTTTCCTGAGTTTCTGCATAAGTTTTACTACTGCCCTAGTGCTTATCTTGCTTATTACTTGTGCTCATTTGTATTTTTAAGTTGTTTTAAGCTTCTAGTAGTGTATTAAACTTGTTCTGAGCCTTTGGTAAAGTTTTGAGCTTATTAGCTTATTTTTAGCTTATTTGCCCAACTGCTTATCTGCCCAATTGCTTATCAGGGTTTAGTAGACTTTTGATTTTAATTTTCATAGCTTTTAAATAATATTTTAGACTTATCATGAATTTTTCAGATTTTTTCTAAGTCATTTGATATTTTTAATCTTTTTAATTAGTTTATAATAGTAATTAAATCATAATAATTAGAATATTAATCAGAAAAATATAATTTTAATTTTGAAAAATTTCTTTTATTAAGTATATTATAGGAAAAATATAATAATCTTTTTAGACCTTAAGAAAAATAAAATAGAAAATAAGTGATAGCTTCTATTTAATAGATTTTATCTTTTTAATTTTTTAATTAAGCACTTTTCAATTTCATAATTTTCTTAGCTTCTTTTCACTTCATAATATTTATAGAAAAAGTTTTAGATTTTTCTTTGTTCATTTAGTATTTATTATAAATTTAAATAGTTTAAAAAGTAATTAAATAATAAATAATTAATAATAATTAAATATAAAGTGTAAAAAAATATAATTTTAGTTTTAAAATAAGTCTTAAGTAATTTTACACTTTTAGGTTTTAATTTCATAGATTTCACTTTTTAGTCCCATTTTTAGATTTCCCGTTACGCGTTTTTAGTTTATTTAAATCGCGTTTAATTTTCTTTTGTATATTTATTTCTCATTTGTTAATTAGATATAAAAAAGCAAAATCCAAAATATCTAATTCATCAGTCACTCTAATCCAAGCTTGAAGCAATTTGCCCATTCGCACCTTGTTGGGAAACGATCCGGGTAATCACTTACCTGGTTTCACACTACACACACAAACGTGAGTTTTTGCAAGTATCCTTTTTCACAAAGGGGTGATTTGTATTTATTCACGTGTATCCGTCGTTGCATAATATTTATATATACTTTTAGCACGGATCAAATTTTGGCGCCGCTGCCGGGGAGGTTGTGTTGCGACAATTGTGTAGAGTTTTAGCGATTAGTGATTTAAGATCCTTCTTCCAGAAGTTCCTATTTCCCATAAACCATATAAAATACAAAAATATTTTTCTTTTCTTTTATATATATATATCATATAAAAAATAAAAACACCAAAAACATTTTTCCGTTTTCTTTGTTTAATAATAACAACAATAAATTTACCATCGAGAACCAAGACAGAGTACTACCTAACTGGGGGTACGACCATAATAAGTTCCCAAACATCAGATTTAAAACTTGCCTCTGTATCAGTTGCGAATATCGGCTCACCTTTGATTGATAAACAAACTATAACGGAGGTTTAAGGATAGTTTGACATTAAATTGTCGAACTGAAAGAAGCGGGTTTTAAAGGAGCATTAATTGCCCACCTTTGCTTCTCCGCCACTCTGTGCGTTTATCTTTTAGAGAGCTACCGTACGCTTGTTGATTGTTGGTTTAAGTTCACTTGTGTTTTGCTTCGATCTTGATTTAATTGAAATATTTTATTTAGTGCATGCGCACTCGTTCTTCCACGTCATCAAGCCCTTTACGTGAACTCGTAGATATTCCGAGAAGACGTAATCGTAGACGTGCTGCCCAAATAGTCGAACCCGAGATTCATACTGTTCTCACTGATAATATGGCAGACGAACGCACAATGGCTGAGATGCTCCAAGCACCCACCGAGGGTTACGGAGATGCCATTGTTTTACCACCCATCGATTCTGATCATTTTGAACTGAAAACACATTTGATTCAGCTCATGTCCACAAACCAATTTCACGGGTTTGAACGAGAGGATCCATATGCACACATTCGTTGGTTCAACAAGTTGACCTCTACAATCAATTACAAGAATGTGCCGCAAACAGTTATCAAATTGATGCTATTTCCATTCTCACTCGAAGGGGCAGCCCGGATTTGGCTGGATAAAGAACCCCCTCGATCAATTGAAACCTGGGAAGATCTTGTAAAGAAGTTTGTCAATTATTTCTTCCCTCCATCAAAGACGACTAATCTAAAAAATGAAATTGCTGGATTTCGTCAAGGTTTTGATGAAAACTTCGGAGAGGCATGGGACAGATTTAAAGATCTCCTAAGAAAATGCCCGCATCACGATTTCACGGAGTTACAACAGATCAATACATTTTATAATGGGTTGAACCAAAACGATCAAGATTCACTTAACGCAGCAGCCGGTGGCAATATCTTGAATCGTAAACCTAAAGAGGTAGTTGAAATTTGTGAAAATAAATCAAAAGTTCCTATTTCTCGAAACAAAGTGAATGTTCCTGTCACTCCTGCTTCTTCATCCGGTAACTCATCAGAGTTAGCCTTTCTAACAGACGCAATGCGTTGTATGATAAAGGAAATGAAAGAATTGAAGAGTGAAATTCATAAACCGGAACAAATCAAAGCAATAAACAAAGTGTGTGAAACTTGTGGTGGCCCACATGCGTATTATGATTGTCAAGCAACCGATGCTTCTCTTTACCCAGCTCCCGTAGCTGCAGTAAACCAAAATCAATACCGTCCGCATGCTGAAACTCAGTACCGAGCACCGAATGCTATGGTACCACCTGGTTTTCCACCCGTGCCAAATCAAAATAATCAAAATCGCTTTGTTCAAAATCAGGGACAAAATTTCAACAATTCCCAAAATTTCAATCAAAACCGAGGTCAGAATCAGGGTAATTTTAACCAAAAGCCATGGAATGTCCAAAACCATAATCAGACGTCCTCAGATGAGTTGCTTAAGCAATTCATAAAATCCCAAGAGGAGACAAACAAGACCCAATATGAGACAAACCGGTTATTGGTTACCCAAATAAATGATATAAAAAAGTCTTTAAATGATCTATCTTCTACCTCGGGAGGTCTCCCAAGTAACACTGTTGTCAACCCAAGGGGTGAACTCAAAGTTGTCACTACACATAGTGGTAAAGCTCATGTTGGACTCAAGGTGAAAAAGGACCCGGTACTTCCCACTAACAATGGAAATGCTAAATACGTCCAACCTATGGTTGTCCAAAATTCTACACCCACAATTGCTCCTCAACCGTCAAGAATAGATCCTACTCTTTCACGATTTACGGTTAAAAGTTTGTCAAACAAACTTAGTGAGTAGAGAACAGCCAGAGCTTATTCCAATATGCTCAATGCTACTCCTATCAGTGTGCTTGATGACAGTGATGATGATGAAAATACCACTTTCGTCAAAGCTATCACCACTCGGAGTGGTGCTGCTTATGAAGGACCCTCTGGTCCTATTCCTCCTCCGTTGTATGAAATGGAGAAAGTGACGGAGGATACAACGGACAAAGTGCAAATTCCAAGCCTACAAAGTACAGCACATGTCCATCCTCCGGTTGTCCCGAAAAAGAAATCCAAACCAGGAGTTGTCTTTGAATCTGTTGAGACTCCTGAAGTCATTGCCCCTAAATCCAAACCTTATATTCCTTACCCATCGCGCTTAAATGAGCAAAAGCTCCGCGAAAAGGCTAGTCAACAAATGGACAAATTCTTTCAAATCTTTAAAGAATTACATTTTGACATAAGTTTTGCGGATGCTATCATTCTGATGCCCAAGTTTGCATCAACCATCAAACACTTGTTAAGCAACAAGGAAAAACTGATTGAAATGGCTAAAACTCCATTAAATGAGAACTGCTCAGCAGTTATCTTGAAAAAGCTTCCCGAGAAGCTTGGAGATCCTGGAAAGTTTCTAATACCATGTGTATTTCCGGGAATGGTTGAATGTTATGCCTTGGCTGATCTTGGTGCAAGCATCAACCTGATGCCTCATTCAGTATGGAAGAAACTTTCTCTTCCGGCTCTTACTCCTACCTGCATGACTCTTGAGCTTGCAGATCGAACCATATCTCATCCCTGCGGCATTGCCGAGGATGTGTTTGTAAAAGTAGGGAAGTTCCATTTTCCAGCTGACTTTGTGGTTGTTGACTTCGACGCAGATCAAAAGGTTCCTCTCATTCTTGGAAGAGGATTCCTAAAAACAGGCCATGCTCTTATTGATGTATTTAAGCATGAGATCACATTGCGTGTGGGTAATGAAGTTGTTACCTTTAACCATGATCAAACTTCGAGGTACTCCTCAAATTATGATTCTAAATCGGTTAACCGAATCGATGTCATTGATGTTGTTTCAAAGGAGTACTCTCAAGAAAGTCTTGGTTATTTTCATAATTCTGTGAGTGATGTTCCCACCACATCTTCTCTACCTATCATTTCAGACTCTTCCCCTTCTCTCACTCTGTTTGAGGGAAGTGATTCCAATTTGGAAGAGATCGAGGCTTTTCTCAAGTGTGATTCATTTCTAGAAGGAATTGATAACGCTGAGATTAATCTTGAGGGAGATATTCTTCTTATTGAGAAATTGTTAAATCAGGACAATTTTCCTCCTCTCCCTCCCGTTGAACTTCATAATGAGGAAATCAAGTCAGTTGATAAAACTGATAAATTTCCTGAGATCAAGTTTAAGGACTTGCCTCCTCCACTTGAATATGCAATTCTTGAGGAGGAAGTTCTTATCTTAATTGCTATTCAGATCTCTCTTCTTCCCTTCACCTACCCGGTGATTTCCCCTATCTTTCACTCATTTGGGAGTGAGGATATTACCTTTGACCCCTGCATTTTCCATCTGACATTGGTTTAAATGCCGGATATATCTCATCGGTGTGGAACTTTCTTATGTTCAATTGGTTATCCAAACATTTTGAATGAAAGTCCGATGGAGATGGTTTCTTCCACTTACTTCCCCATGAACCAATGAATTCGGGGTCGAGTCAAGCTAGTGACTCGGTTAATAAAAACAGTAGTAAAATGTTACACCCCGTGCCCGCATTTACCAAAAACTTTGAACTTTGACGCGGAAACGTTTGACTATACAGGAATTACACAATTCTTCATTTAAATAACCACAACTTATAACATTTAAACCTTTTAAAATACTTTACAAGGACCTATACTCGAACACCTTTCAAAACATTTCATAATAAATTGTATAACAAAATCAAACAACCTTTCAGACCACAGATACGCCGTATCCCTTTGAGGGATACGCCGTATCAGACCATGCGCCGTATCCACCTAAAATGATACGCCGCATCACCTGAACCTTCTGATACACCGCATCTACCATATTAGATACGCCGCACCGCATTAAACTTCTGATACGCCGCATCTACCATATTAGATACGCCGCATCTACCCATTTGACACAGAACATCAGCAGGAAGACCTGCATAAACCCAACACACCTCAAATACACTTTGAGACCTTTATACAACTCTATAACTTGTGCCAAAACACTCCAATAGCATTAAAAACCATATCAAACTATAAAACATGGCAATTGACCCGTTTGACTCCAAAATGGGTACAAATGGACACTAATCCAAACACCCCTTAACTTTACTCGATTTCACATAAAACATACTTAGACTCGTCAAATGACTTCCAAATCGTTGCACAATACTTGACATACACTTTGACACTTAAATACACATTACAAATCATTAAAAGACCAACGGGGGTACAAACTCGACATTGAGCTCGGTATTCTACCTAGCTCTACTTTCTCTTACCAATTCCTTCTACCAATCGCATATCCATCACTAATCCTTATCCAAGCCTTCGTCTCAATACTTCCGCCTACAAAACATTAAACACTTAAACCGTAAGCACGAATGCTTAGTAAGTAAAGCGGGTATGACATAACATTACAATTCATTCTTACATTACACATCATAACCCTAAATCCTTCGATACATCAAGCATAAACACATACCTTAATCCACCTTGCCTAATCCTTCACTATCCTATAATTACTAGCACATAACAACATCACACAACATTCATTAATCTTAGCATATATGATCATCTAAACACATAATGCATAGAAGTCATCATAACATCATTTTATAGCCGGTTTACTTACCTTGAGTCCAAGCCAAGACTATCACTAACATCATCTTCAACATCTTCATCTTTATCATCATCATCATTACATCCTAAACCATTATCATCATATCATATAATACATAGTCATTAGTTATAATCATGGTTAACACCACCATAACTAACCTCTAAACACTTCTAATCATCATATAATCATATATTGATTATATGATAGCTAATCCCATCATTTACCAACTTAAGCCCATTAAAAAGTCATCACATAATCATCATTACTTCTTAATTATCTTAAAACACCATTTACCCTTTAATCCCAAATTAGGGTTCATAAACCCTAGATTCTTAATCATCAATTAAACACTAATTAAGCATCAATACTTACTTGATAACCATGCTAGGACAAGCTATAGACTTCATTCTTGAATTATTACCAATAAACCATCATCATCTCATCATCTTCTCCCATCTTTCTCCTTTGGCTCGACATTCACAGGAAACACACTCTCTTTTACAGGAGAGTGTGGTATCTTATAGAATAATAGGGAAGTTTCTAGCTACAAGGGAAATTCTGTCCATTCTGCTTATTTAAGGTCGATGCGCCGCATCTATATCTTAGATGCGCCGCATCCATGCTACGCCTCATATACGCCGTATCTCTTTCTCTAATACGGCGCATGAACTATAATAAGTCTGACCTACTTTCCATTCAACCATGCGCCGCATGTCACTTCCTAGATGCGCCGCATCTGGGCCTCATCAGAAAACCATATATCCTTAGTCAACCACACTTAGGCTCGGGTCAACTTTCATCTAGGGTGGGGTCCCACTACCCGGGGAACGGGTATAACAATTCTACCCCCCTTATTTAGATTTCGTCCCCGAAATCTCTCGTCCATTACTACCCAAAACTAATTCACCTTTTCTTTATTCTTAGCACTTTCCATTCTTTATCCCCCTCTTGATTGCTCAATCTAAGTGATCTTACAATTCTAAGTCCACTATTCGCACTTCATACTCTTAACTCAACTCGTTTCTAGCTTAACTTCTCAATTTCCTCATTACTGTTCAATCATTATGTCGTTCGATGCATAATCCTAGCCACGAATGCATACCATTTAGCATCCCTACTTTTCTCACATACCTTTCTAATCGGTTCCATTAAACTTTTTTGTCAAGGACTATATGTCACTTGAACATTACATACCCCCTTTTTAACTTTTCATAAGCCGAATATTCGTTAACTTTCTACTTTTATCGCAACCTTACCACTAACTCATTGACATTTTACTATACGTTACATTCGCCTTTACTTTTCTTCTCGAAGTTTATAGAGCTTTTAAATCCATATTAGCGTTTATTAGCATTCATTATCTCACATTTTCTCCAATTCATATTGCAACAAGCCTATCGTTCAAACTTTAATCGTTTCAGCTTACTTAAAACACCTAAGTCCTATACTTCACTTGACGTTCCCCACCTAGGGTCGTCATTCAGCTCATTGTCTATCCACCTATCCTAGTTCCTTATGACCTCTAATCCCCCTAGACTACTTCTTCTACCCTTCCACTCTACTCATGCCATGTCGGGAACACATAAGCCCACTCATTCGTACTTCCTCATTTACATGGAGAGGCGTCCCAAACGATGTAAATCAAGAAATACCAACTCATGGTTCGGTGATTTACGAATTCTTTATTCAAATGAAAAGGCGTCCCAATCCATTTAAATAAAGAAACCATAAACCATCCTACTTATACACTTCCGACACAACACTCGCATTATTATTATTTCACGTTTTAACTTTTCATTTTCATTTTCATTTTTATTCCATTTATTATTTAAACTTTTTATTTCCTAGCTTGGATCCGCCTTACTTTAACAATTTCCCCGGAGGGAATATTACACATGCCAAGGATGTAGGCAATCTTTGCTGGTGAAGGCAATACATTTTATCCCGGAGGATCTTTAACACATCCCGAAGGATTTCCTTTACATTCTTTGACCTGGTCATCCCGAAGGATACCACCTTTAACATCCATCCCGAAGGATCATTATCATTCCAACTTTATCACTTTCACATTATCACATTGGATCCAAGCTATAAATCATTTTACACACACATACTATTCCATTCATTTTATTTTGTAAACGCAACTCATAGTGCGTATGAACTTGCTTATTATAATTACACACTTCTATGTGTTTATCGTCTTACATTCTAAATTTGCTTTAGTCATTTTCACCCTTTCACTTTATCCTTTAGTCCACCCGGCTCTTTCCATTTTTAAACCTTGCATAGGTTAACTTTCGTTCGTTATTTAGTATCATTCGTTCTTCTTTCGCGTTTTAGTTACTCACACATTATCTACATCGTTACATTTTTCACTCTAGCTTACATTCTTTACCCCGAGCTAGCCATTTCCGTCTTTTACTTTACATGTTAATATATTCACAAGCCTTTACACATATCATTTTCTGCAACACATGCTTTCATTATAATAATTACCGCTAATCGCCTTAGCCATAATATAATGATTTTAAGTCAACACTTTGACCTTATGCATACTCGTTTCGTTCTTGTTCTTATGCCTTTACTTATCTTATCTTAGTTATTTATGCATTTAAGCAATATCATTTGATTTCGTCAATTACGTTCTATCATGTCATTCATCCTCGTTATCTTACGTACCCTTAGCCCGTCTCTATACTACCTTAACATCATTCATTAGGCGTGTATATGTATAACAAGACCATATATTGGCTGTTAACATCTTACGGGTCATAATCATTACATGCCATCATTTATTAATCTCATTCTTTACCCTTCGTACCATCCAACCCTACTTCATTAGTTCCTTAATTTGTCTTAGCTTTTCGCGTTATAGATTAGTACATTTATAATGTTCCATACTTTAAACCTCAACATTTAGATTTACTAATTAGCCCGTCTCTAATACCGCATACCATTCCTATTCTCATTTCATTACCGCTAGGCTAACATACATTTATGAAATCACAACCAATCACCGGACCGACCAAGGTGCATCACTTATTGACATTTCAAGTCCTCCTTAGACTTACATCACATACACATTAGCACATAAGGCACATACATCATTCATTAACTTTGGTCCACATAACATATCACACTTAACTTAAACGTTTAACTTACGCATTTCTTACACCTACGTCCAACATTTCTACGAGTGGTTTAAGTCTAGGCAACCTAAAGGAAACCTAATTCACTTAAACCGAAGCTCTGATACCAATTTGTAACACCCCGTGCCCGCTTTGACCAAAAACTTTGACCTTTGACGCGGAAACGCTTGACTTTACCGGACTTACACAATTCTTCATTTAAATAACCACAACTTATAACATTTAAACCTTTTAAAATACTTTACAAGGACCTATACTCGAACACCTTTCAAAACATTTCATAATAAATTGTATAACAAAATCAAACAACCTTTCAGACCACAGATACGCCGTATCCCTTTGAGGGATACGCCGTATCAGACCATGCGCCGTATCCACCTAAAATGATACGCCGCATCACCTGAACCTTCTGATACACCGCATCTACCATATTAGATACGCCGCACCGCATTAAACTTCTGATACGCCGCATCTACCATATTAGATACGCCGCATCTACCCATTTGACACAGAACATCAGCAAGAAGACCTGCATAAACCCAACACACCTCAAATACACTTTGAGACCTTTATACAACTCTATAACTTGTGCCAAAACACTCCAATAGCATTAAAAACCATATCAAACTATAAAACACGGCAATTGACCCGTTTGACTCCAAAATGGGTACAAATGGACACTAATCCAAACACCCCTTAACTTTACTCGATTTCACATAAAACATACTTAGACTCGTCAAATGACTTCCAAATCGTTGCACAATACTTGACATACACTTTGACACTTAAATACACATTAAAAATCATTAAAAGACCAACGGGGGTACAAACTCGACATTGAGCTCGGTATTCTACCTAGCTCTACTTTCTCTTACCAATTCCTTCTACCAATCGCATATCCATCACTAATCCTTATCCAAGCCTTCGGCTCAATACTTCCGCCTACAAAACATTAAACACTTAAACCGTAAGCACGAATGCTTAGTAAGTAAAGCAGGTATAACATAACATTACAATTCATTCTTACATTACACATCATAACCCTAAATCCTTCGATACATCAAGCATAAACACATACCTTAATCCACCTTGCCTAATCCTTCACTATCCTATACTTACTAGCACATAACAACATCACACAACATTCATTAATCTTAGCATATATGATCATCTAAACACATAATGCATAGAAGTCATCATAACATCATTTTATAGCCGGTTTACTTACCTTGAGTCCAAGCCAAGACTATCACTAACATCATCTTCAACATCTTCATCTTTATCATCATCATCATTACATCCTAAACCATTATCATCATATCATATAATACATAGTCATTAGTTATAATCATGGTTAACACCACCATAACTAACCTCTAAACACTTCTAATCATCATATAATCATATATTGATTATATGATAGCTAATCCCATCATTTACCAACTTAAGCGCATTAAAAAGTCATCACATAATCATCATTACTTCTTAATTATCTTAAAACACCATTTACCCTTTAATCCCAAATTAGGGTTCATAAACCCTAGATTCTTAATCATCAATTAAACACTAATTAAGCATCAATACTTACTTGATAACCATGCTAGGACAAGCTATAGACTTCATTCTTGAATTATTACCAATAAACCATCATCATCTCATCATCTTCTCCCATCTTTCTCCTTTGGCTCGACATTCACAGGAAACACACTCTCTTTTACAGGAGAGTGTGGTATCTTATAGAATAATAGGGAAGTTTCTAGCTACAAGGGCAATTCTGTCCATTCTGCTTATTTAAGGTCGATGCGCCGCATCTATATCTTAGATGCGCCGCATCCATGCTACGCCTCATATACGCCGTATCTCTTTCTCTAATACGGCGCATGAACTATAATAAGTCTGACCTACTTTCCATTCAACCATGCGCCGCATGTCACTTCCTAGATGCGCCGCATCTGGGCCTCATCAGAAAACCATATATCCTTAGTCAACCACACTTAGGCTCGGGTCAACTTTCATCTAGGGTGGGGTCCCACTACCCGGGGAACGGGTCTAACATAAAACATGGGTTTTCACCCATGTCTCACCCAAGTGTGGGGGGATGCCCCACATGTTGTAAATATGTACATTATCTTTAAAAAAAAAAAAAAAAAAAAAAAAAAAAAAAAAAAAAAAATGGCCATTAGTATTTCCTTTTCACGTTCTAAGTGTCGGCATAATAGCCGGTACTTTGAATATTGAGGGCAATATTCAGTTCTAAGTGTGGGGGGGAATTCTAGCGAATTTGATCATATGTACCATCTAGTACCCCCATTTTTGCCAAAATTTTAAATTTTTTTTCTCACTTAGAACGCAATAAATGGTTATCAGTCCGCCATGTCTAACCCACATAAGGATTGGCTAATCCGAGAGCAAACGACTCTTGGTAAAGATAACTCAAATCCGTTTATGGCTTACAATTTGCCTAAAATTGTATGGTATTCAACTCCCCATATCTTTATAAGTGAAGAGTTGGCTAGCCCGCAAGGTTATGGCTTGTGGTAAAGGCATGGGAAAACCATGATTGGTAATCAGCTCACCAAAGATAATAACTGTATTTTATCTAAGAGTTGGCTAGTCCAGAAGCAAACGGCTTTTGGTAAAGACAAATCAAATTCGTTGACAGCTGATGGTTTGCTCAAAATCATTTGGTTATCATTGTACCAAAGTATCACATACTAAAACATTGGCTACTCCAGAAGTAATGGCTTTTGGTAAAGAGATAAAATCCATTAAATTTTCATAAAAGATTGTTAGGGACTAGCAATAGTTTAGTGTGGGGGATTGATGAGTGTCTAAATACTCATCATTTCTGTCACATTTTATCTGCAAAAACATTTAAAAACATGCAGATATGCTTCAAAATACAGAAAATATCATAAAATGTGTTTTTATATGATTCAGGAACAAAAAGATTGAAAACAAGTGAAAAACATGCAAAGTTCACAAAATTGACAGTTTCAGTCCCTGAAGTTTCACAAATTGGCAGAATTAGTCCCTGAAGGTTTAAAATGAAAGAAAATTCAACTTTAGTCCTTGGGATATCAAACATGTTCACTTTTAGTCCTTGGATGAAAGTTTTCTAAAAATGGCAACTTTTACCCCTCAAGTTTCAAAATTGGCAAATTTAGTCCTCGGGTATTTAAATAAGTATAATTTATCAAATAATACCCTTGTACTATTCACATGATACAATTTAGCCCTATTGATGATTTAATGGAAATTACAAGTCCAACCCTTCACAAATCAGAAAATTACAACATTGGTCATTGGGCTTAACCTTAACTACAAACCAAACGGACCAAGTTATTTAACCAAAACCCAAAAATAAATAAAACCTACCCAATCCAACCCAGTTACTAAACCCCAGCCCAACTACATACCCAAGCCCAAACCCGACTCCCTTATTTAACCCAGAGTTTGACTTCGGTCAAACTCATCCCTTCCAATACCGCCCTTCCAAAACCAATACCACCATCTCCACCGCCTCTCTGACATACCCACCACCTTCCACCTTTCCCACTCACCTAACAAGCCAAATACATTAAATGCTTCTTCTCCAGTACACTCCATCAGAGATAGTGGATTTTTCCACTATCTCAATTTTGGCGCCAAAAGTAGTTTCAACGACTGAGATGATGTCAGAAGGATCCAAAGGTCAAGAAATGATCAGAGAAGAACCAAAGATAAATCCCACTTAGTTTTTGTATAAATAGATAGCAATGTAGCCTTAAATGGCAAGTAGATAAAATTAGCTTAATCGTATTTTAATTTTCATTAGCTATAATTTGTAATCTCAAGTTTTAACAATCAATACAAGTTAAATTTAGTGTGTTTGTTGTTAATCTTTGTACAATTTCCAGTAGTTAATGATAATTCCTAGTTTCTAAAATTCTATGTGTACTGAGAATTCGAACCTAGTTAATTGATAATTGAAATAACTTCTCAGTTGTTTCTATAAGCTTATGCAAGCTTATTATAGCTTGTGGTAAGTTTATTTTAGTTTAATTCAGTCCTAATTCAAGAAATGGAGAAAAGTCAACATAAGCTCTCATTAAGCTCTTCTGAAGGGAAAAGCTATTTAGGAAGGCTTTTCTTGGGTTTTCTAGCTTGTGTGAACAAGCTAGGCTTTGTTCTGGTCCTTGGTTCTCTAATTCATAGCTTATCAGTTGTAAGCCATTTTCATGATTTTTGCATTATACTGTTACTCAGCTTATTAGTAGCTTATTACTGATATTTCTTGCTTATTATGAGTTTCTAGTTGTATTTCATCAAGTTCATAAGTACTTTATAGTCATTGTCTTTAATTTCCTTAAATCACTTAAAAAGCCAAAAAAATAGCTAAATATAGCATAGCTTAATCTATTGCTTATTTTCTTGTTAAAAGTTGCTTATTAGTACTTAATTAAGTTAGTTAATCAGTAAAATCAGATCTTTTAGTTTAAAATATTGTGTTTCACTTGGAAAATCATCTCAGAACACCCATTAAGGGCTGTTTGGTTTAAGCAGTCAACTAGGTCAAACTAGCCATTACTGTACATTGACCATTTGCCCATTTTGGACCTAGCTTAAATTAATCATAATAAGCTGTTTTTAAATTATTCTAAGTCCATTTGGTTGGATTTGTTGATTTGAGTCATCTGTGCAATTTTTAGAACCTCAAAAGACCAAATAAGCCATTTTAAGCTATAAGCTCTTTTTGGCCTTTTTCTTGGCTCAACTGAAGTCTTTTGGATTCATTTAGAGTATACACAAAAGTTGGTTCAAGGTCATTTGGATTTGTGCCCTCTGCACACCAACTCTGCATACTCAGTATACACTGAGTAGTATTAGCAGACTTAGCCCTTTTTCTCAGCTCATTTGTAGCTTATCTAGATAAGCTGAGACTTTGATTTTTGGTTCAAAAGTAGTTCATATAGTAGGCTTTATGATTCTGAGCTTGGATTCCATTTCCTACCTTATTTCATAGCTTAAAATAAGCCTGCTAATTCCCCTTTTTTCCTGCCCTGAGCCTGCACTTAGCTTAATCAGTGTTTCACCATCTGAACTTGTGCTTAATTGAAGTTCAATTGGGCTTTTAAAATTGGGGCTTTTCATATTTTTGTGTAGCTAGTAGTACTAGCAATCTTTTGCCCCCATAAAAGTTCTAACTTATCAGCTTATTGATTGCTTAATCTGCTTTGCAATTTGGCCATTTTCCTGAGTTTCTGCATAAGTTTTACTACTGCCCTAGTGCTTATCTTGCTTATTACTTGTGCTCATTTGTATTTTTAAGTTGTTTTAAGCTTCTAGTAGTGTATTAAACTTGTTCTGAGCCTTTGGTAAAGTTTTGAGCTTATTAGCTTATTTTTAGCTTATTTGCCCAACTGCTTATCTGCCCAATTGCTTATCAGGGTTTAGTAGACTTTTGATTTTAATTTTCATAGCTTTTAAATAATATTTTAGACTTATCATGAATTTTTCAGATTTTTTCTAAGTCATTTGATATTTTTAATCTTTTTAATTAGTTTATAATAGTAATTAAATCATAATAATTAGAATATTAATCAGAAAAATATAATTTTAATTTTGAAAAATTTCTTTTATTAAGTATATTATAGGAAAAATATAATAATCTTTTTAGACCTTAAGAAAAATAAAATAGAAAATAAGTGATAGCTTCTATTTAATAGATTTTATCTTTTTAATTTTTTAATTAAGCACTTTTCAATTTCATAATTTTCTTAGCTTCTTTTCACTTCATAATATTTATAGAAAAAGTTTTAGATTTTTCTTTGTTCATTTAGTATTTATTATAAATTTAAATAGTTTAAAAAGTAATTAAATAATAAATAATTAATAATAATTAAATATAAAGTGTAAAAAAATATAATTTTAGTTTTAAAATAAGTCTTAAGTAATTTTACACTTTTAGGTTTTAATTTCATAGATTTCACTTTTTAGTCCCATTTTTAGATTTCCCGTTACGCGTTTTTAGTTTATTTAAATTGCGTTTTATTTTCTTTTGTATATTTATTTCTCATTTGTTAATTAGATATAAAAAAGCAAAATCCAAAATATCTAATTCATCAGTCACTCTAATCCAAGCTTGAAGCAATTTGCCCATTTGCACCTCGTTGGGAAACGATCCGGGTAATCTCTTACCTGGTTTCACACTACACACACAAACGTGAGTTTTTGCAAGTATCCTTTTTCACAAAGGGGTGATTTGTATTTATTCACGTGTATCCGTCGTTGCATAATATTTATATATACTTTTAGCACGGATCACTACTCTTCTTCAACCTCTAACCCCATAACCAACCGTCACCACCATATCCACCACCACGTACCGTCAGCACCATACCCATTAGAGCAATCGGTGTGGCTCACCGTGCTGAGCTGGAACCATCGCCTTCCCTCACCGTGACACCGCCTTACCTCGCCGTGCCTCGTCATGGAGCACCTCCTCGTCTGCACGGCGAGCTTAAATTTCTGACATAGAGCCGTTTGTAGGTCCCTTTTTCAAACCCAACATATATATTTTGAGTTTATTCCTTTTTTGTGCAGTGAACCGTCGCAAATAAAATGGATCGGGTTGTTTTTTATTTTCGGGTTAACCGAAGATATGAAGTGGGTTTAAGATGATGTGGTTGTGACGTCATCAGTAGAGAAGATGAGGAGTTGGAAGAGGGTGGCTGTGATGATGGTGAGTGGGAGGAATAAAAGAGAGAGGGTGATGAATTGGAGTGAGTTCAAGTTGAGGATTATGATTGGTTCAGCGATAACACTGTCGTTGTGGTTAATGGTGGTGAAAAAAGAAAGAAGGAGAGACATGGTGTTGAAATTGAGTGAATTTATGTTGATCGTGGCAGTGATAGAAGCCATTGTTATTGTTTTGTCGAGAGAAGATGAAATGTAGAGAGCTTTACTAATTTTAATGAAAAAAAAAGATAGTGGTGGAGCTCAAATGAGTAAGTTGTTGTATGTTATGGGAAGAGGGGTTGTAAAAGGAGGTATGTCATGGTGACGTGACACCCCATGGAGCCCGAATGAGGAGTTTTCCTTTGCCATCTTTATTATAATATGCAATTCTACACTTGATTTGATTGACTTTGCATGCCATCTTTTTACTGTATTTCAATAATTCGTTAATCGCTATGCATGGTGTCATCTCTGGATTTGGTTTCACTTCACTACGCACTTTTTAACCCACATGTTGTTAAGATATTGTCTTTTGTACTAGATAAACTGTATGCAAGTTAGACCATCTATCAAGGCGTGTATCTCAGCTAAACCAGTAACCGTTTTCTGATCAAAATCTATAACTATGTTTATGGTTATCATCATTCATCACTAGTTCTATAAAGTCCCGGAAACGTACTGTACTTTGTCGTTACTCTTTCACGTACAAGTGATAAGCCGTGATTTGTTGTATCTTAACCGTTGCCGTAGATGTTGGAGGCTGTTTTGTGTCATGTACTCGTAATTGTTAGTTTCAAGTTATACATGTAATCTACATGTTGTCAACTCTAGAACAGTGTTTAACACGTTATGCTGAATAACAAATGGAAATCCAACACCACAATTAATACTAGTATTAATTAAAGGGTTAATTGTTTGAAAATGTATCATACTTGCCACTTTTTCTTATTATGTGTACCGAACTTTTTTTTCTTTTCTTATTGTGTGTACTTAACTTTCAAATTTCGATTATTGTGTGTATTTTGTGACTATTTTACCCTTATTTTTTTCAAATTTCGAAGGGTAAAATGATCATTTTACATGGCTAAATAGTTACAAAATACACAAAATAATCAAAATTTAAAAGTTCAGTACACACAATAACACAAAAAATAGTTCAATACATACAATAACAAAAAGTGGCAAATATAATACGTTTTCAAGTAATTAACCCTTACTTAAACCATTAATTATGTAAAGAAAACAACCAACAATCCCACACACACATGTGATTTAAATATTGTATTATATTATTGTTTATTGTTTATTTGTGTTTATGGCTTTAGAGCAGGAGGTGCAATGACATACTCAAACAACTCATTCGGGTCTCACGGGGTACCACGTAACCATGATATACCTCCCTTTACAACCCCCTTTTCAATAACATACCACAACTTACTCATTTGGGTCCCACATACACACTTATTCATACACACAACTATTATTTATATATATATATAAATGAAATTCTTACAACAATCACTTCATCGTGCAGACGAGTAACTTGAAGATGGCGAGCCCGGGGGGGGGAGGGGGTGCAATGAAGAGACATGAAGAGGTGCCACGCAGGCCAATAACGAAGAGCAACGAGATTGCACCTCCTGCTCTTATGGGACAACAATATCCACGTGAGCAAATTCATTTATTATTATTATAGAAAAGTAAAGATCGTATATTTTTTGCTTAATTTGGTGATGTAGACGCAGAGCTACGTAGTTGGACCATCCTATAAACAGGGATCGAATTTGTATGGGCAGCAATAATGTACTGTTGGCTTATCAACTTAGGATTAGACGAATTATTTCTCTCTAAGATATTAATTATCGATAATTAAGAAAGATGCTATGTGGGAAAGCGTGTTTTAGAATGTGCCAACTTAGTGAGTATTTACAAGTGGGTTATACATAAAAGACGGCGATGGTGGTAGGTATGGTGGTGATGGTCGGATGGGGTTGGAGGTTGAAGAAAAGTGATGATGTAGAAGAAGGGAGTGTTTGACTTAATGTTTAGATGTGGGTTTGGAAAGATTTGTGTTGAAAAGTTTGTTTATAAGCAATTTTTTTTTTTTTTTTTTTTTTTTTTTTTTTTTAAAGATAAATAGGAATGGTGGTGGTGGAGGAGGAGGGGTTGAAGAAGATGAGTGTTTAGATCAGGGTATTTATTTTGAATTCAAGCATTGGAAAGTTGAGGGATCAACGATGTTATAGGGTGTTTGGACAAGAAATGCCCAAAAAACGAAAAAACCATTGCAACTAACGAGATTTTTAACGAGCGTTAAGAATTTGTACCCCCAACGATGCAAAATCAGGATGTTCGGTATTACCAGTGACATTTCGCGATTTTAGATCTAAACCCAAGAATTTTGTTGAGTTTCAGGGACTGACAATGTAATTTACTCTATTTAGTATTAATATTAGCATAAGGTGTAGGGGTGTTAGTGTAACTTAGCTCTTGTATTTAGTCAAATCGGATGGGATGGTCGGTTGCCATGCAAAACCGATTATTTCAAAGGTTTTTGACGTTTGCTAATAGTACTAGGAAAATATGGTTCCTTTCCTTTTGCTAGCCGACACCTTGTTAGACAAAGATTTGTTCCCCCCACCCCCACCCACATCTCTATAATAGGAGGTGAGGGGCATACTTAATTGTATTGTAACTTATTTTCGTACTCAATACAATTCAATGTTTTACGGGATTACGTGTGTACCATTTACTTTCTATCAAGTTAAGGTTCTTGTAGGAAAGATTCAAGTTCCGCCACTAGTTCTTCCGGATTGTTGAAGATAAATGTCAACACACACGAAAGTATGACATGTTATATACGCAGGGATGGAACCAAGACTAAATATGACCAGGTGCACAAATTTTTTTGAGCCATAATATATTAGAGTTAAAAAGTAAATGAAAACGAAGAATTCATTAAAACGATAAATATATGAACACATTACCTTCTAATCAGGGATTCTACGATTTTCTATAGCGAAAAAACGCTTGCGTACATTCTCATTTTTAAAATTAATAAGTTCTTTCTCTATAGCACAAGTTAAAGCGCCGTTAAAATAACCATCGCCCATCCGATTACACAAATCGGTGTTAATGAGCTTCATTTTAGAAAAACATCTTTCAACCGTAGCGGTAGCAACAGGCAAGATTAAAGCCAACTTCAACAATCAATAAACCAAATAATGATATGTATGCTTTTTCTTATCCAACATCTTCTTAAAAAGTTTGGCAATGTTGTCTAAGTTAGCAAAATCATTATCGTTACGCATAATCTGATAATAGACTCCAAGTTCCATAGGAAGACTTAACCTTTCCTTATAAGTAAAATCACATGGATACATCTCAAGAAGTTTCAGTAACTTTGATGCGCTAACTTCTGAAAATGAATCCTGTGGACTCAACGCCACCACACATTCTAGTAAATCGGTGCTTCCCTCACTAAAACGATCTCCAAACTCTTAAATTTGCATATCCATAACAGGGTTGAATATATCTGTTAGTTTTATAGACATAAAATAGTAGTTGTGTGTTAGGATCGAACTTGAGATCACGGGATTGCACACATTACGTATTAGAACTAAAGATTAATAATTAAATGTAGAACGTTATATTTGATTATTAATTATCACAAAATAAATAACGAACGTTAGTATTTAACGGAAGTGACTAACTGTCACAACTCGTAATTTCAGGTCATTTTCCAAACCCCGACAATTTACTATTCATGAGTTACTATTCATCAATCACTATTCATCATTTCACTATTCATCATTTTTGAAGTCAGTTTGAGACTTTGAGAAGTCGTCAAAAATTTTACTATTCACATGACATTATTCATTCCCGGAGGGAAATCACTATTCATGGGCATCATTCATCATGTTGTAAACCAGGTTTACGGGTATTCAAATGTGCGTAACCAGTTAGGTTTAGCTGCGTATTCATGCATAATCAGTAAAGGCACATCATATAGACTAGAGTAGTCTGCATATCATCAGTAACATCATTTCCATATCAGTTCATGCATGTGTTTGTGTGATTTTCATTAACGTATGCTTAATTGTTTAATTAACGTTACCACTCAGTCATTTCTACTAACAGTAAACCCAATACTCCCGACAATGATCCTAATACATTTTCAAGCTAATTATAATGATATAGAGATTATATTATTACTTTACCCGGTGTTTTTAAAACAATCGCTATACTTTTCGTTGGACGCTTATAACTCCGTCGGTTTACGAAATTTCAATCCGATTATCATTCTAACACCCGATTCTTGCAAGGAACATGATTTTACAATTTTTACAACTTCGTCTTATCTCAATTTACCTCGTTACGATTTATTTCTAGTTAACTCGGTACCCGATAACACTCAATATATACACTAAACAACCAATGTTTAAATAAATGGGAAATAAGTCTTACAATTAACATCAAATCTATCCCAAATACCCCATGTGTGCCGCCCCCTACCCCCTCCATTCAGCTAAGTCCTTCCAAAATCTCATTAATACATTTCTTGGATTTAATTCCAAATCCCACTAACATAAACACTTACACATAACCATTTAGCTAAACAAAAAGATAAAAACATCTCCACCCCATCTCCTATGTTCGGCCATAACCAAGAACACACCCAAAATCCATAGATTTTTCAAGATCAAGTCATAATCATACTCCATTTGCCTTCCTAGTTATGGATTTGTGATCAAACATCAAGTTTATTACTCATTTCTTACCAAAACTCATCAAATCATCAAGTAAGTTTCAAGAACATGTTTTGATCATTTTATACTTTCATTTGATATATATGTTCACATATTTTCAAGTTATATTAGTCATCCATGCAAGTTACTTATGTTTTACATACCACATTTGAACATAAACTCTTTAAATCACTAGATCTATAAGTTTCACTAATGATCTCATGAAATCCACCAAGGTTGGAGATGTTTAGGACCCCATGACACCCTAAGAAGGTGTATGGTAGGATTTGCGAACTTGTGGAGTTTATTTGAGTTAGTATGATCAAGTTTAGAACCAAGAAAGTGAGTTTTTAACAATCTAAAATAGGTTCTGTCCAAAAACGTGTAAACTGGAAAACTCAGTAACTTTTGGTATATTTTGGCCTTCATATTTAGAAATTTCTTTCAAAAACGAAACCGTGGCCACAAGAATCACTAAAAACCGACTTATAACGAAGGAGATATGATTTTTCAAAGTTAGACGACGAAAACTAATTTTCTGAAAATTTAGTTGCTGATCACCGAGATTCAAAGGACAAAACGAGGCATTAGACGTGATCCAGACGACCCAACCTACTGAGATCGTGTTAGTTCATGTTTATACGAAGCCGTGGATATAAAGAACGTAGAAAACGAGCTTGTAACGGCCGAGTTATTCACGTTTGAAGCCCGACGTACCATGTTTATTTTGACAGCCACTATTAGAAAGTGTTTTAAGTATTAAAACTAGTGTTTTTGCGAAACATAATGTTGTTAGCCGATTTTCTAATTGATCGAGACGTGTACAATCAAAACTTAAATGAAACGACATTTATACATTGTTACAAGGTTTTCAAAACGTCGAGTTTGATCAACTAACACATAACGTGCAATATTTCACGACTAGTTTCACGAAGCCATTTTGAACATATTTTCACAAGTTAAGGAAAATATTAAATTGCGATGAAAACGCTGCATTTTGCCGATAGAACACCAAACGAGGATCGTGGAGTACCGTTTCAACATGTTTACGCGAAAAGTAGTTTATAACTTAACGAGACGTCAAAAGTGTATTTTTCATCGATAAAAGTCATTTTTAAAACTAACAAGTGGTATCGTTAACATACGTATTTGCATGTGTTGCATTGTATCATTGCTTACATTGGCTCACATCATTCATAATAGGTCGCGGTTAGAGACCGAGCTTTATTTCATCATATCCATCATTGTCATTGTTGCTATATCATATCAGGTGAGTTTTCATAGCCCCGTTTTAAATTGTTTATTGATTTCTAAACTCTTAGGGGAGAATACATTGCACCATTTTCATATGCGGACCAAAGTATACAAACTCATTACATTGCTTAAGTTACATCATTGCCCAGATTAAAGTCCCCTTTTATTATTATGAACCGTTAATTGTTAGCAAGCGAGAGTGAGTGAATAGATCTATTAAGGGTGACTCCTCCATTCGGGTTGGTATCGCCAACTTGTCAAACAAACGAATTTTATTTCTGTCATATTAGAGTGATTGGCAAACACTCAGTTGGGGCATTTCATTCAGTCTAGCTTCAGGGTCATGAGCTTAAGAGCTAATGTATCATTTTTATGTGGCATTGTTTTGTCATACACTTTATACTTGTGGTATCCGTACAATATTTCATTTACATAAACCTATGATCTCACCAACATTTTTGTTGACCATTTTTAGCAATGTATTTTCAGGTAATTAAGGTATCGCATGTTGGCTTGCATATGGACATCATGGAGTCACGGAGTCGACGCGTCTCACTTTATATTTTATGCACTTATCCATCGTTTGAATTGTATGAACTTGTTTTATGAAAACTTGTTTCACCTTTTGGGACCTAGCTTTATAACTCTGAATGTTTTTAAATAATCAAACGATGTATTTTCTAAACGACACTTTAGGTCGTTCAGTATAACTGCAACTTTGGTGCTATGACCAGTCGTGCCCCTGAATGACTTATTCCGCTGCAAGTCACGAAATTTGGGGGTGTGACAGATTGGTATCAGAGCAAAGGTTATAGCGAATTAGGTTGTCCATTATATCCTAGACTATAGCTGCACCATTATAGCATCTCATCATTGTAGCATAAAGTGCATATTCATTATATCACATGTAGTGATTGCGATTTCATACATATATCATTTCATCATAACTCGCATTGTGTAAATGTTTATTTACTTTTATTTCACATTTGTTTTTTCAGTGATGTCTTCGGATTCACACCCTATTGTTATCTCGTCTGACTCTGAGTCAGCAGACGATACTTCCTCACTACCCTCCATCATACTAGAGTCGGTTACATCATCCCCGATACCCACTATCATTTTGTCATCTGTGGAGCCTACTCCACAGTCTTCACCTGTGATGTCAGAGGCCGAGACAGAACCCTTTGAGGAGGGGGAAGTCGTGCCTACCCCACCACTGTCACCTTTGATCCGTCGTGGTCCCAGAGTTGTTCCAGTTATCCAGCCAGGAGAGTTTGTACCCTATGGTCGAGTTTACCGTACATATCCAGGTGGGCCGCGCATGAAGCGCACTGCTGCTAAGCGGGTTCATCGTCTCACTGTCAGGTCACCAGCTGCATTTGTATCCCTACCACCACCATCATCACTTACTTCATCTCATCCACTCCGTCGTCGCTTGACAGCGAGGAGGAGTGTGACATTCAGTACACCACCACCATTATCACCCTTACCATCCTTATCATCATTGTCTCCACCATTGCCATCTCTATCAGCACCAGTCCACACCAGAGATCCTACCCCTATGTCAGACCTACCGCTCAAGAAGCGGGCTCTTCTTGATATCTCATCACCAGATACTTCAGATGCTACAGAGACAGCACCACCCAGCAGATTCGAGGTTGGTGAGAGCTCGAGGGCTGCTGCTGACAGACTGCTTACTGCTGCTACATTTGACTCGCGACTAGATCAGCTTCAGGGAGAGATTGAGAGGGCATTGTCTCATCTAGACGAGACTCCAGTGAGCCGTATTGAGGCTATTGAGGAGGAGGTCGAGGGATTGATCCAGGGCAGGGTTGCCATTGATGTGTCACACCAGGGTTTAGAGGCTCGTCAAATGGAGAGTTCAGAGCATATCACACAGCTAAGGCAGGAGATGCCGGGGTTAGTTGACAGAGCACAGATGTTCCAGGATGAGCATCATCGCCAGGCCGGTGAGTTATCTTCAGTTCAGGCTAGGTTGTCTGCATCAGAGACTAGGGAGATTGATCTTCAGCTTCGAGTTCAGCACCTAGAGGAGATCGTTGTTGCGATGTCTTGGGATCTTCAGAGGATTTTCCGCAGGCTAGATGGAGCACCCGGAGGAGGTACCTAGTGTTAGACTGTTATCATGTAGCTTGTACATTATTATCCTAGTCCCGGGGTGTGGGACATAGTTAGTACTTGTTGTCTTTTACTTGTAGTATAAACAAATATATCAAGTGTGACTCTACTATGCAGGATTTTCGTTGTGCTATTTTATGATATCGGTCTGCGTAACCGAAATTTTCATGTATTATATTCATGCGCGTTGTGATTATATCTATGATGTTTCGTTGTGGTTTCATTGTATTTATACATGCTATGGTTGTATTTATACGTGTTGTGGATGTATATACATGTTATGGTTGTATATATTGTGTATGATGATCGTTTTCTATTGTGGATTCTCATTGTTGTATTCTTTTGTAATTGTGAAGAATTATGCCACCCAAAAGAGCCACTACTGCTATGACACCTACTGAAGTCAGAAAGCTTGTTGCCGACAGTATCGAGGCAGCATTGGTTACAGAAAGAGCTGCCGTAGCTGTAGCTGCTGCTGAAGCTGCTTCGCGGGCAGAAACCGCGGAAGCCGCTGGAACAAATACCAATGGTACAAATGGTCGTAAGTGTACGTACAAAGATTTCAAGAGTGGTGATCCAGAAAAATTCAAAGGCACTGAAGGAGCCACTGCCATGATCCGATGGTTTGAAAAGACAGAATCAGTATTCCTTCTATGCAACTGTCCGGAAGACAGCAAAGTTAAGTTTGCTACTAGTACACTCGTTGGGGAAGCTATGTCATGGTGGAATTCGTATGCAAAGCCCATGGGAATGGAGAATGCTCACAAGCTTACATGGGACGAATTCAAGAAGTTGCTGACAAAGAAGTTTTGCCCACGAACAGAAGTGAAAAAGATGGAAACAGAGTTTTATGAGCTAGTGGCAGCAGGTAATGATATTGAGACATATATCAAGAGATTTCAGGAATTGGCAGCGTTATGTCCGACAATGGTTCCGGACACTGAGAAGCTATTAGAGAATTTCGTTGGAGGATTACCTCACAACATCCAAGGAGATGTGATTTCTTTTGACCCACAAACATTGGATGAGGCAATCAGAATGTCTCAGAAACTCATGGCTCAGATAGTGAAGAAAGGAACTGCTTCAGACAACAACAACACCACCAACAGTAACCATAACTACAACAACCGTAACTCCAACAACAACTACCGAAACCGCAACAACTATAACAGCAACCAAAAAAATTCCAATAACAACAACAACAAAAGAAATCGGGACAACAACCAGAGTAGCAATGTTACTCAACCACCACCCAAGAGACAGGAAACTGCAAAGGCTTATGTTGCAGGTCAAGCTAAGAAAAGAGGTTACAATGGTACTTTACCCAAGTGCAACAAATGTCAAACCCATCATAATCCTAGAAATTGTCCGAATCCTTGTGGGAACTGTAAGAAAGTTGGTTATTCGACTATGGATTGCAAAGCTCCAATTGTGGTTGATAATCAAAGGACCCCAGTAACATGTTTTGGATGCGGAGAAGTTGGGCACTTCAAGAATAAATGTCCAAAAGGAAAGAATCAGGGAAACAATAACCAAGGTGAAACAGCTAGAGGAAGAGCTTATGTCCTTGGAGGAGAAGATGTCAGGGAGGACCCGAATGTCGTTACGGGTACGTTCCTCATTAATAATCGTTATGCATCCATACTATTTGATTCAGGAGCCGATAGAAGTTTTGTTTCTACTGCATTTGCACCATTACTCAACATTGAACCAACCACATTAGACACTCCATATCACATTGAACTAGCTAACGGTAGTTTAGTTGGCACCGACACAATCATTCGTGGTTGCACTCTCAATTTTCTTAATCACCCGTTCAATATAGACCTCATGCCAGTAGAACTTGGAAGTTTCGACATTGTTATCGGAATGGATTGGTTATCTTAACATCATGCCAGAATCATCTGTGATGAAAAAGTTGTTCATCTTCCTTATGATGGCGAAACATTGGTCGTTCGCGGAGAACGCAGTGGGACTAGACTCAGCATCATCTTGTGCATTAAAACAGAGAAATACATAAAGAAGGGCTGTTATGCATTCTTGGCTCATATCACAGAAAAGAAGTCGGAGGAGAAGCGACTTGAGGATGTGTCAACAGTTAAGGATTTTCCAGAAGTCTTTCCAGAAGATTTACCAGGACTGCCACCTACTCGCCAAGTTGAATTTCAGATTGAATTAGTGCCGGGAGCAGCACTAGTTGCGCGAGCACCTTATCGACTTGCACCTTCAGAAATGCAAGAGTTGTCGAACCAATTGCAAGAGCTCTTGGATAAAGGATTCATTAGGCCGAGTTCATCGCCTTGGGGAGCACCAGTTTTGTTTGTGAAGAAGAAAGATGGATCTTTCAGAATGTGCATTGATTATCGAGAGCTAAACAAATTAACGGTGAAGAATTGTTATCCACTTCCCAGGATCGATGATTTGTTTGCTCAGTTGCAAGGTTCCAGTTATTACTCCAAGATCGACTTGAGATCGGGTTACCATCAGCTTAGGCTTCGGGAGGGAGATATCCCGAAGACAGCATTCAGAACACGCTATGGTCATTATGAATTTCAGGTAATGCCGTTCGGACTAACCAACGCACCAGCTGTGTTCATGGATCTCACGAACAGGGTGTGCAAGCCATATCTAGATAAGTTTGTGATCGTATTCATTAACGACATCTTGATTTACTCAAGGAGTGAAGAAGAGCACCGAGAACACCTCAGAACAATCTTAGAACTGTCAAGAAAGAGAAACTGTACGCCAAATTTTCAAAGTGTGATTTTTGGATCAGAAGAGTACAATTTCTTGGTCATGTCATTGATAGTCAGGGACTACCGGTTGATCCAGCAAAGATTGAGGCAGTTAAAGATTGGGCAACACCAAAAACTCCCACAGAAGTTTGTCAATTCTTAGGACTTGCCGGATATTACAGAAGGTTAATTGAAGGTTTTTCCAAGATAGCTAAGCCACTGACCAAGTTGACACAAAAGAACCAGAAGTACGATTGGGGAGAAAAGCAAGAGACCGCTTTTCAGTTATTGAAACAGAAACTTTGCAGCACGCCAATTTTGTCATTGCCAGAAGGGATTGAAAACTTCGTAGTATATTGCGATGCTTCACACAAAGGACTTGGGGCAGTGTTAATGCAAAACGAGAAGGTGATAGCTTATGCATCTCGTCAGCTTAAGTAGCATGAGAAGAACTACACTACTCATAATTTAGAGTTGGGTGCCGTGGTTTTCACACTCAAGATTTGGAGGCATTATCTTTATGGAACAAAGTGTGTAGTATTTACAGACCACAAAAGATTACAGTACATTCTTGATCAGAAGGAACTTAACATGAGGCAACGTCATTGGTTGGAACTACTTAGTGATTACGACTGTGAAATCAGATATCACCCAGGAAAAGCCAATGTTGTGGCAGATGCACTCAGTCGGAAAGAGAGACTCAAGCCTTTGAGAGTCAGATCATTGGGAATGACAATCATTTCACCACTACCATCAAAGATCCTTGAGGCCCAAGTCGAGGCACTCAAGGAAGAAAACCTACCAAGTGAAACACTCAAAGGAATGCAAGATAATGCAAACGGTTTAGTAAGGAGATCAGATGGAACATTATGCTTCAAGGATAGAAGTTGGATACCTCTCTATGGTGGAATACGAGAGTTGATCATGCACGAATCGCACAAGTCGAAGTACTCCATTCATCCAGGTTCTGATAAGATGTATTAGGATCTCAAAAACCTTTATTGGTGGCCCAATATGAAAGCGGAGATAGGTACTTATGTCAGTAAATGCCTTACTTGTGCTAAAGTGAAAGCCGAGTACCAGAAGCCATCAGGATTATTTCAGCAACCAGAGATTCCCCAGTGGAAGTGGGAACGCATTACAATGGAATTTGTCACTAAACTTCCCAAAACATCAGGAGGTTACGATGCTATTTGGGTAATAGTTGATCGTCTCACCAAGTCAGCTCATTTCATTCCAATCAAAGAGACTTATACTATGGATCAGCTCGCCAGACTTTACTTCAAGGAAATTGTCTCAAGGCACGGTGCACCAATTTCCATCATTTCCGACAGAGATAGTCGCTTTACTTCAAATTTTTGGGAATCATTGCAAGATTCATTTGGGTCTAAGTTAGACATGAGTACCGCCTATCATCTTCAGACCGATGGTCAGAGCGAGAGAACAATTCAGACATTGGAAGACATGCTCAGGGCATGTGTCATTGACTTTGGAAATGGTTGGGCTAACTATTTGCCATTGATCGAGTTCTCTTACAATAACAGTTATCATTCGAGCATAAAAGCTGCACCATTCGAGGCACTCTACGGTCGTAAGTGCAGGTCCCCAGTTTGTTGGGCCGAAGTTGGTGATGTACAACTAACAGGTCCAGAGTTGGTCAGAGAAACAACAGAAAAGATAATTCAGATTCGAGAAAGACTCCAAACAGCCAGAAGCAGACAGAAAAGTTACGCCGATGTTCGACGCAAACCATTAGAATTTCAGGTTGGAGACAGAGTCATGTTGAATGTCTCGCCTTGGAAGGGCGTGATACGATTCGAGAAACGCGGTAAGTTGAACCCGAGATACATTGGGCAGTTCAAGATTCTGGAAAGGATCGGTCCGGTAGCGTACAGACTGGAGCTTCCGTTAGAGCTCACAGTGTACATAACACGTTTCATGTCTCAAACCTCAAGAAATGTCTTTCAGACGAAACGCTCGTAATCCCATTGGAAGAAATTCAGATCGACGATAAGCTTAACTTTGTGGAAGAACCAGCAGAAATCATGGACCGGGAGGTCAAACAGTTGAAGCAAAGTCAAATTCTGATCGTCAAAGTTTGATGGAATTCTCGCAGAGGTCCTGAGTTTACTTGGGAACGGGAAGACCAGATGCGACTCAAATATCCACATCTTTTCACCGAGACCACTCTAGAGAACAACATCAGCTGAATTCAGGGACTGAATTCCTTTTAGGGTGGTCGACTGTCACAACTCGTAATTTCAGGTCATTTTCCAAACCCTGACAATTTACAATTCATGAGTTACTATTCATCAATCACTATTCACCGATCACTATTCATCATTTCACTATTCATCATTTTTGAAGTCAGTTTGATACTTTGAGAAGTCATCAAAAAATTTACTATTCACATGACACTATTCATTCCCGGAGGGAAATCACTATTCATGGGCATCATTCATCATGTTGTAAACCAGGTTTACGGGTATTCAAATGCGCGTAACCAGTTAGGTTTAGCTGCGTATTCATGCATCATCAGTAAAGGCACATCATACAGACTAGGGTAGTCTGCATATCATTAGTAACATCATTTCCATATCAGTTCATGCATGTGTTTGTGTGATTTTCATTAACGTATGCTTAATTGTTTAATTAACATTACCACTCAGTCATTTCTACTAACTGTAAACCCAATACTCCCGACAATGATCCTAATACATTTTCAAGCTAATTAAAATGATATAGAGATTATATTATTACTTTACCCGGTGTTTTTGAAACAATCGCTATACTTTTCGTTGGACGCTTATAACTCCGTCGGTTTACGAAATTTCAATCCGATTATCATTCTAACACCCGATTCTTGCAAGGAACATGATTTTACAATTTTTACAACTTCGTTGTATCTTATTTCACCTCGTCACGAGTTATTTCTAGTTAACTCGGTACCCGATAACACTCAATATATACACTAAACAACCAATGTTTAAATAAATGGGAGACAAGTCATACAATTAACATCAAATCTATCCCAAATACTCCATGTGTGCCGCCCCCCTACCCCCTCCATTTAGCTAAGTCCTTCCAAAATCTCATTAATGCATTTCTTGGATTTAATTCCAAATCCTACTAACATAAACACTTACACATAACCATTTAGCTAAACAAAAAGATCAAAACCTCTCCACCCCATCTCCTATGATCGGCCATAACCAAGAACACACCCAAAATCCATAGATTTTTCAAGATCAAGTCATAATCATACTCCATTTGCCTTCCTAGTTATGGATTTGTGATCAAACCTCAAGTTTATTACTCATTTCTTACCAAAACTCATCAAATCACCAAGTAAGTTTCAAGAACATGCTTTGATCATTTTATACTTTCATTTTATATATATGTTCATGTATTTTCAAGTTATATTAGTCATCCATACAAGTTACTTATGTTTTACATACCACATTTGAACATAAACTCTTTAAATCACTAGATCTATAAGTTTCACTAATGATCTCATGAAATCCACCAAGGTTGGTGATGTTTAGGACCCCATGACACCCTAAGAAGGTGTATGGTAGGATTTACGAACTTGTGGAGTTGATTTGAGTTAGTATGATCAAGTTTAGAACCAAGAAAATGAGCTTTTAACAATCTAAAATAGGTTCTGTCAAAAAACGTGTAAACTGGAAAACTCAGTAAATTTTGGTATATTTTGGCCTTCATATTCAGAAAGTTCTTTCAAAGACGAAACCGTGGCCGCAAGAATCACTAAAAACCGACTTATAACGAAGGAGATATGATTTTTCAAAGTTAGACGACGAAAACTAATTTTCTGAAAATTTAGTTGCTGATCGCCGAGATTCAAAGGACAAAACGAGGCATTAGACGTGATCTAGACGACCCGAACTATTGAGAACATGTTAGTTCATGTTTATACAAAGCCGTGGATATAAAGAACGTAGAAAACGATGTTGGGTCTAAAATGCTGCTGATTCGAGAATTACAACTCTGCTGGATAGTTATGTAACTCTGCTGATTAGCACAAGAACTCTGCTGTTTTGGTAACTCTGCTGTTTTGGTATAATAGGCACATTGTAACTCTACTGCTAGCTCACGAGGACTCTGCTGCTAAAAGGATTACTCTGCTGCTTATTAATTATGTAAAGTATGTTAAGATAAGTATAGAAAAGATACGTATGAATATTTTTCTTGTATAGGAAGTCTTGTAAACCGACTAGGACTCCTTACGCTATAAAAGGAGGTTCTAGGGTTAGAGTTAGATATCGATTGATTGATTATCTTAGCATACGTATTGTTTTACACTTCAAGGTTTCTTGTAACCCTATTGCTATTCAGAGCAATCGTATTAATATATTGAAGTGTTGTTTGAGAATTCATTTGTGTTTATTCTTCTTAAGATCAAGTATTAGTTTCCGCATAATATTTGATATACAACTCAAAATCAGTTTCTATACCGATTACCTTAGATTTATCTAAAGTAATTAATAAGATCGTGAAGCTCAACTGGGATCAACAAGTGGTATCAGAACTTGTGATCTAGAAACTGGTACCAAGAAGAATTTTTGAATACAAGATTTACTAATCATCACTGTAAGCAATGGACTCCGACTCTACACACATGGTTACTGCATCAAGGGTTCCCATGCTCAAGCCTGGAGAGTATGAGATCTGGAAGATGAGGATTCAACAGTACATAAGAATGGTTGATTACTCACTTTGGGAAGTTATTGTTCATGGAGACACTGTGCAAACCAAGACTGCTACTGGATCAGTCTTGACTCTCAAGACAAGTGAGGAGAAAGCACAGAGAAGATTGGAGGTTAAGGCTCACAGTATTCTCATGATGGGAATACCTAATGATTATCAATTAAGCTTTAATCATATTGAGTCTGCTAAGGAGTTATGGGAAGCAATCGAACTTCGATTTGGTGGGAATGAAGCTACAAAGAAATCAAGAAAGAATCTACTGAAGCATCAGTTTGAAACTTTCACTGCTTCAAGTTCTGAGGACATTGAAGGAACTTATGATCGACTTCATAAGCTAACCAGTCAGATGGCTCTTTTGAAGATTGAGCCATCTCAAGAGGATGTCAATCTAAAGTTTCTGAGAAGTCTTTCTTCTGAATGGAACACTCATACAGTGGTTTGGAGACATAAGGAAGATTTTGATACTATGACATTGGATGATCTGTATAACAACTTGAAGGTGTATGAATCTGAAGTTAAAGGATTGTCAAGCTCATCCTCTACTACAAATAATCTTGCTTTTGTTTCCTCAAGCAACAAGACTACTGGTCGACATCAAGAACAGCACTCTGCTGCTGGTGCTTTTGCTCCTGCTGTTGGTTCATATGTCTCTGCTGCTGACTCTTCTAACACCAACACTATTAGTGATGCTGCAATTTGTGCTTACTTGGCTGAACTTACTACAAGTACTTCAGTCATGCCTCAAGATCTGGATGAACTTGATCCTGATGATGTTGAGGAAATTGATATGCAATGGCAATTTGCAATGCTTACTATGAGGGCAAGAAGGTTTCTTAAGAGAACTGGTAAAGAGATGAAGTTCAGAAGGAACAAGAGTGTGGGATTTGATAAGTCAAAGGCTGAATGTTTTAACTGCAGAAAGAAGGGACACTTTGCAAGAGAATGCAAAGCACCAAAAAGAAGCAATGAGAATTTCAAGAAGTCTGCTGATGAAGAACCAAATTCTACTACTGCTATGGTATCATGTGATGGGTTAGGTGATTTTGATTGGAGTGATCTTGCTGAGGATGGTCCAAATTGTGCATTGGTAGCTGAAGAGGAACCTGAAGTACAGCATTTTGCTCTCATGGCCTATTCTTCTTCTGGATCAGACTCAGAGGTATCCAATGATTCAATTTGTTCTTTTAAATCATGTTCTGATAAAATTGAGATGCTTGAGTCTAGCTATGGAAACCTTAAAAAGGAAAATGATACAATTAAGCTAGATAATCTTAGTTATGCATATGGTTTAAAGAACTTAGAAGAGAAACTAGAATTTTATAAAAAGGCTGAAATTGAATACCTTGATCAGATCACTGTCTTGAAAAATGAAATTATCATAAAAGATGATGAGATTAAGGTTCTTATGGAAAAAGTAGAACAGGCTGAACAGGCTAGAGATTCAGCTAAGAGTGAGACTGAAAAACATGTTGCTATGATAGAAAAACAACAATTTGCCACTGACATTCTCAGTAAACCATTAGGAAGACACTTTACTGGTTTAGGATATAATGCTGTTTCTCATCCTACTAAGCTTAGTGCCAATGCCCCTCCTACTAGGACACTAACTTTCATCTCTGAGTCTGGGGCTAAACCTGTAGGTGAAATTAATAAACCTGTTGTTGAAACTAATGAAAAAGAAATAGAGTCACCTAAGGTTGAGGTAAAGAAGTATGATGAAGCACCTCTTATTGAAGATTGGGTGTCTGACAGTGATGATGATGAAGTAGAATCTGACTCAACCTCTAAGAACAAAAAGGAAGAAATTCCTACTGTTGTTGAATCAAAAGTACCTAGGGCTAAAAAGGTTGATTTTGTTAAGCCTAGGTTTGGTAAAGGTATCTCTAGGAAAATGGCTGAGTTTGACAAAACACCTAGAGTATATCCAAAAAGAACAAATAACTTGCCTAGGGGAAACCAGAGAAATTGGAACAACCTAGTTTCACACAAATTAGGTACTGACTTTCAATTACTTAAGAAGGCATGTTATTGCTGTGGTAGCTTTGAACATTTGCAAGATGAGTGCTATAAGAAACCAGCTTGGAACCAGTACACTAGGGTGAACCATAGAAACTCTGCTAGAAAGACTCACCCTCACCCTAAAAGAAACATGGTTCCTAGGGAAGTTTTGATGAGAGATGGTACTTCTAGAGTTATCTCTCCTATTGCATCAACAGTGCCCAATAAGAAAGAAAAAGTTGATTCTGCTGAAAAGGCAAACTCTGCTGTTAAGGCAGACTCTGCTGTTTTGCCTAAAGTTGTTACTGATACTGTTGTAGGCAATCATTTTTATGCTGTTAAAGCCTCAGCTTGCTGGGTCTGGAAACCAAAAGTTAAAGTTTTAGATCATGTTCTCAGACACAGCAGTGCACCAATGTAGTTGAAGAAATTTGACTACTTTGATGCACAAGGTAGATCCAAGTCAGTAATGGCTTGGGTCCCCAAGAGAAACTAATTCTCTTACTTTTTGTGCAGGGCAATCTACAAAAGGAGCTAAAGGATAAATGTATCTTTGATAGTGGATGCTCTTCACATATGACTGGAGACCAAAGCAACTTGGAGAATTTTGAAGCTTTGGATGGTGGTTATGTGGCCTTTGGGAATGACCCTAAAGGTGGAAAAATCATTGGTAAAGGCATCATCAGAACTGGAAAGTTGGATTTTGAGAAAGTATATTTGGTGAATGGTCTCAAGTTTAATCTTTTTAGTGTCTCACAAATGTGTGACAGGAAGAATTTTGTTCTTTTTACCGACACTGAGTGTCTTGTCTTGTCTCCTGACTATAAGATACCTGATGATAAATTGGTTCTTCTTAAAGTCCCTAGACATGACAATATATACAGTGTGGATATAAAGAATATTATTCCCAAAAGAGATTTGACTTGTCTGTTTGCCAAAGCCACTGTTGATGAATCCAAACTATGGCACAGAAGGCTTGGACATTTGAACTACAAGGCTATCAACAAGTTGGTGAAAGGGAACTTGGTCAGAGGATTGCCTTCAAAGGTCTTTGAGAATCCTGAAGTCTGTGTTGCTTGCCAAATGGGAAAGCAACATAGAGCATCTTGTAAGTCCAAATTGGTGAATTCTATAACTGAACCTTTGTTTATGTTACACATGGACTTATTTGGACCTACATATGTGCATAGTTTGAATAAAAAGATGTATGGCTTAGTGGTCACTAATGATTTCAGTAGGTTTACTTGGGTATTCTTTTTAGCAACTAAGAATGAGACAGCTGGCATTCTTAAGGCGTTTATAACAAGAATAGAAAACCTATTTAATCACAAGGTTAAGATCATCAGATGTGACAATGGAACTGAATTTAAGAATCATGTGATGAATCAGTTCTGTGAGGAAAAAGGGATAACTAGACAATTTAGTGTGGCTAGAACTCCTCAGCAAAATGGTGTGGCTGAGAGGAGAAATAGAACATTAATTGAAGCTGCTAGGACTATGTTGTCAGAGTCTAAGTTACCCACTATCTTTTGGGCTGAAGCAGTCAACACTGCTTGTTATGTGCAAAATAGAACTAAGATAGTCAAACCTCACAATAAGACCCCTTATGAGTTATTGCATGGTAGGAAACCTCTGATAGATTTCTTTAGACCATTTGGGTGTCCTGTCACTATTTTAAACACCATTGACCACTTAGGCAAGTTCAGTGAAAAAGCAGACATAGGTTACTTTGTTGGATACTCTACTGAAAGTAAGGCTTTTAGAGTTTTCAATCAAAGGACTGGGCATGTGGTGGAAAATTTGCATGTTAAAATTATAGAAACCACACCTAATGTTGAAGGAAAAGGTCCTGAGTGGATGTTTGATATTGATTCCTTAACCAAGAGTATGAATTATCAACCAGTCATTGCAGGTACCACTAACATGTCTGCAGGTACACAAACTAACCCCAATGCAGGTACACAAGCAAAGAAGGATGAAACTGCAGAGGAGTTTGTTTTGATTGAAAGGAGCACGTTTGATCAGTACTTCACTCCTAAAGAGGGAAAGAGTTCAGATGATGCTGCTGTTCATAAAGAATTACCAAAGGTTGATGTGGAAGGTGTTGATGAACCTTCTCCTGATGACATGAATGATGATAAGGAAAGAAGTATAGAGTCACAAGTTGATGGAATTCAAGGGAATACACCAAGCAGCAGTTTTCTTAACTCTGCTGCCAAGCCAAAACACTCTGCTGTTAAGCCAAAGCACTCTGCTGTTAAGGCAAAACACTCTGCTGTTCAGCTTGGTAACTCTGCTGCTGAACTCAAAGACTCTATTGATATAACTGGTGATTCTGATGATGATTCTGCTGATGAGATGCCTGAATTAGAAGAAGTGTATGTGGATACTGATGATGAAGTTGTTGACGTTTTTGGTGCTGAAGGTGATTTATCAAACTTGGAGACTGATATACCTGTTAGTCCCACTCCTACAACCAGAATCCACAAGAATCATCCAAAGGATCAGATAATTGGTGATGTTCAGTCTGCTGTTCAGACTAGAAGTAAGTCAAAAGGGTTGAGTGATTTGCTTGATCAAGGATTGTTTGCCCAAACACTTAAGAAGAGGAATAGCCACAAGGATTTACAGAATTGCATGTTTGCCTGTTTCTTATCTCAAGAAGAACCCAAGACCATTCACAAGGCTTTGAAAGATGAAAGTTGGGTTGAAGCTATGCAAGAGGAGTTGCTGCAGTTCAAGCTTCAGGAGGTCTGGACATTAGTTGATTTGCCTAATGGAAAAAGGGCAATTGGTACAAAATGGGTGTTCAGATGTAAAAGAGATGAAAGAGGCATTGTTATCAGAAACAAGGCTAGATTGGTGGCTCAGGGATACACTCAGGAAGAAGGGATAGACTATGATGAGGTATTTGCTCCAGTTGCAAGACTGGAGGCTATCAGACTTTTCTTGGCATATGCCTCATACAAGAATTTTCCTGTGTATCAAATGGATGTGAAAAGTGCTTTCTTGTATGGAAAGATACCTGAAGAAGTTTATGTTATGCAACCACCTGGGTTTGAAGATCCTAAGTATCCTGATAGGGTCTACAAGGTGAAGAAGGCACTGTATGGACTACATCAAGCTCCTAGAGCTTGGTATGACACCTTATCTAAGTATTTGTTGAATAATGGTTTTAGCAGGGGAACCATTGATAAAACATTGTTCATTAAGAAAGACAAAAAGGATATTCTACTTGTTCAGGTTTATGTAGATGATATCATTTTTGGGTCTACAAATAAGGTGTTATGTGAAGGATTTGAGAAACTTATGCACAGCAGGTTTGAGATGAGTTCTATGGGTGAATTGACTTTCTTTTTGGGGCTTCAAGTTAAGCAGAAGTCAGATGGGATTTTTATTAGTCAAGACAAGTATGTGGCTGATATGTTGAAGAAATTTGGTTTCAAGGATGTGAAAGCAGCCAAGACACCTATGGATAAGAACAAGCCTTTGCTCAAAGATGAAGATGGGGTAGAGGTTGATGTCCATCTCTATAGATCAATGATTGGTTCTTTAATGTATCTGACTGCTTCAAGGCCAGATATCATGTTTTCTGTGTGTGCTTGTGCTAGATTCCAAGTGTCCCCAAAAGTTTCACACTTGGAAGTAGTCAAAAGGATTTTTAGGTACCTAAAGGGTCAACCAAAATTGGGTCTTTGGTATCCTAATAATTCACCATTTGACTTGATAGCATACTCAGATAGTGACTATGCTGGAGCTACTATGGATAGAAAATCAACTACTGGAGGCTGTCAGTATCTTGGTCATAGGTTGATCTCTTGGCAATGTAAGAAACAAACAGTGGTAGCAAATTCGACAACTGAGGCAGAATATGTTGCTGCTTCTAGCTGCTGTGGACAAGTGCTTTGGATTCAGAACCAATTGCTGGATTATGGGTACAATTTTATGAACACAAAAATTTTCATTGACAACAACAGCACAATGTGTATTATCAAAAATCCTGTTTTTCATTCTAAAACAAAACACATAGAGATAAGACATCATTTTATTAGAGATTGCTATGAGAAAAAGCTAATTCAAGTGGTTAAAATACATACTGACAATAATGTTGCTGATCTACTTACCAAAAGTTTTGACATAAGTAGGTTTCAATTTTTAGTTGCTAGTATTGGTATGATCAATCTTTAAATCTTAAACCATCTTATCTCTGTATGTTTTTGTAAAGTTTTGTAAGGATTTGTGCTGTTTGTTAAGTCAAAATTTGCTGTTTGTTAAGTTGTGTAGTTGTCTGTTGCTATGGTACTCTGCTGCTATTTTTGGAATATTCTTGCTTGTGTTTGTTGTTTGCTACTAACCTTTTGCAGATACATACACTAATACTCAAGTAAAGCAAGGAAAATTAAAAGGTTCATTCATTCCATAAGCAAAGTACAGAGAAAGTTTTCTTACAACCATCATTCAAAAGAAACATCAAAAGACAACAAGCTACATAGATTCACAACCTACATCTTAGCAAATTCTGGCATGACCTTGCTACGCGGTCCCCTGTTGCCCATGGCTTCAAACACCCTTAGACAGGGGAGTGCAATTACCACTGAACGTGGTGGTGGATTTTGCTGCTGACTGGTAGAGGGAGCTGCTTTCTTCTGCTGGTTTTTCTTCTTTGGCACAGAGGGTTTCTTCTCAACCGGATTTGGCTTTGGATGTGGAATGTGGACACTCTTTGCAAAGTCGGCTGCGGCTTTCTCCAGTTGTTTCTGAAGTTCAGCGGTTATTGGATGTTTTGGAGGGATGATTTCCCAAGCACCTTGGTAGTAAGTCATGTGTTTTGGCCAACCTTGCTGTTTCCCAGGCCAATCTGCTGTTTCTTCATCGCTTGAATCATCGAATGACGATGGTGTTGAAGGGAGTGGATCGGAGTATGATTCTTCCTTGATTGCTTTTCCTTTTTGTTGCGATGTGGATGCATTCTTAGGAAAGTAACTAGCCCAACCTTGTGATTCATCAGATGATGAATCTGAAGATATTTCGATGATTGGCGTTTTTGAAGAACTCATGTTGGATTGTTATTGAGTTAGGGTTGTGAATTGGGGATTTGATTTAGTGATTAAGGATTTATGGAGTTAAATGTGGGGTTGGTATTGTATTTATGGAGGTGATTTTAAAGACTTTGGGGATGTTGACTTTAGGTCAACACTTTCATAACTCTGCTGATGAGTTTGAAAGTTGAAGGGTCAAACTGAAAATTTTGGCGCGTTCTTAACCCTAATTAGATCAAAACAATATCTTTCACCAATTTGATCTCATTTCATTTCAATTGCCCAACAATTACATTCAACCTTCACCCAAGAACATCAATTCATTTAATTTCATCCAAACACCCAAATCAAATGGCTCAAAGAACGTTTTCGGAAGAACACAATCAGATAGCATTTCTCAGTAAGGTGACTGCCGCTGATGGATTTTATGAGGTTATGGATTTCCTGAGTGCTTCGAAGTTAAGGTATGCGTTAACAGCTGATCCTACTATTTATACATCTCATATGAAGCAATTTTGGTCAACTGTTAAGTTGGATGTATTAGATGGAGAGGAACGATTGGTAGGTAGTGTAGATGGGGAGAATATTGTAGTAAGTGAAACCACAATTAAGAGAAGTTTACGCTTATCAGGCACCCCAACACCTCCTACTATTACCCCAGAAGTAGTTATGACTGAGCTTGAGACTTTTGGATATGAGAGACCTGAGGCTGGTAGTACATTATTGAAAGGTCGTCTCTGTCCACATTGGAAGTTTTTACTGCATACTCTACAACACTGCTTGTTTCCCAAAATAGGTGGATGGAATGAGTTTAGTGCTTCTCAAGCTATGGCTTTGGTATGTTTAGCTACAGGGCAGCCCTTTGATTTTTCTGGTATGATATTTGAGGGGTTGAAAAAGTTTATTAAAAAGAAGTTTTATTTGTACCCAAGGTTTCTCCAACTTATTATAAACAAACAGCTGAGGGAACCATTGAGGCATGTACAAATTGAGCCCTGTAGTAGAATGGCCATCAAGATGTTTGCATTTTTAAAGAAGAATGGGAAAGGATTTTCTGGTGTTATTACTCCCTTAACTGAGCATATCTTGAATGTAGTGGCTGAAGTAAATGAGGATGAAGAGGCTGGAACACCCACAGCTTCCCATCACACATCCTCATCAACAAGTTTGAATGAATCAGTGTCAAATGAAACCCAAAACACCCAATCACCTAGGAATTCCCAAGAGGGCATTGTGCAACCTCAGGCCAATGTCAGTATGGTAGCAGATGAGGCTGATACAGGTGTTGGAGGTATCATGATGGAAGAGGCTGGCACTACTGTTTCCAACTTAGTAGTTGAACAGGACAGTGTCAACATAATTAAGACCTCAACCATGGCAACATCATTTGTAGAAGGTTCTCAGGAACCTGACACAACTGGTGGTAACCCCAGCCAAATGGATTTTATGGGGGGCTCAGATGTTCATCCTAGGGATGAGACTGAGTTTTTGTCCCAAGATTCACCTCTCAGAGAAGGTAATACATCTCGAAGTGATGAGGACAGAGATGAACATATTGAATTGATGGACACTGATGTACATATTGACATTGCAAATGATACACCTCTCGGACCAGGTCACACAGGTCGAAGTGTTGATGCTAGAATTGAACTTGAAACTGATGATTTGACGGCTAAAACACCTGTACAAAATGACAATTCCAATGATCAACCTCTCGGGTCAGGTTACACAGACCGAAGTTGTGAGGATATCATGAAACAATTGAAAGAATTGACGGAAAATTGTACAAACTTGTCAAAGGAGGTCCTTGTTCTGAGAAAGGAATTAAAGACAGTCAGAGCTACTCAAGGTGCTGAAATAAGGAGACTTAAGCTAAGGGGTAAACTTCAAAGAGGTCCAAACCAAGTTTGGAAGAGGATGCTTCCAAACAGGGGAGGAATGATCAAGAGGCTGTGGTGAATGATAAGGATCAAGAGGATGTGATAGGTTCAGGGGAGGTTGAGAAGGATTTTGTTGAAAATGTTGGTGAAAAGGGTGACTCTGCTGGTGCAGAACACTCTGCTGATGGGTTGAAGGTTTCTGCTGATGAGACTGAGCAGAGTGCAGGTGTAAAGGACTCTGCTGGAGTAAATGATTCTGCTGATTCAGATGATGAACAGATGACTTTAGCTCAAGTGTTGCTGAACATGAACAAAGCAAATAAATCACCCACACCATCACAACAACAACCTGTTGCTGAATCAAGTGAAAAGTTTGAAAGGATGAAAAAGTTGGCTGATGAACAAGCTCAAATTGCTCAAGATGAAGAATATGCAAGAAGAGTTGCAGCTGAAGAAGAAGGAAATCAGTTTGAATTTATGGAATGCTCTACAGTCAATGAAGTTAGTCAAGAAGAATTAGATGTACAATTGCAGTATTTCATTGATTCTGATATGATTATAAGAGGTGAAGCTAGGCTGATATCTAATGATGAGCAGTTGGATGGAGCTGAAAAGACAAAAGAGCTTGTTGAGTTCATACTTAGAAAGAATGGATTGACTAAGTGGGAAGAGCTGATTTTAAGGATAAAAGAAGCACAGAAGCATGGTTATAAACCAAAGTCAGTTTCAAGGAAAGCATTGGTTAAAGACATGAAGTACTATTTGAAGAATGCTAGAAACTATCAGATGAAGGATTTTAAGGGTAAGTCAGATCACTTAATTGAAAAAGAGTTTTATGAAACTTATGCTAAACTTAATCCAAGAAAAGTTTCTGAAAAGAAAAGAACTACAGAGGTTATGGGATCTGAAAATGTGAAAGCATCTGGAAGTGGAAGTGTTTCAAAGAAACAAGATGACAAGGAAACCATGGAGTTTGAGAGAGAAGAAGTTAAGAAGGTTATTGGTTATAAGAGGACAGGTAAGAGAGTAAAGCAGGTGAGTAGGAAGAGGAGAAGAACTCAATCTGTAGTGATGAGTGATAGTGAGTCAGAAAAAGAAGAAGTGAATGATGAGCATGATATTGACAAAGTGACTGATGTTGATATGAAAGAGATTATGGATCTTACAGTTCATGACACTCAAGAGGAACCTGAGTTACTCAATGAAGTTCCTTTATCAATCAAGTATCCAATTATTTCATATTCACATGATGTTTTAGCTGATAGTCAAGTATGCTGGATTATAAAGAGATCAAATGGTTCAAGTGTGGGATATATTAGTTTTTCTCAGATGTTGCACTACATGGATAGAGATGATATTACTCAACTCTGGAATTTGTACAAGATGAAGTATGGAGATACTAGACCAGAGATAGTGTATGAGAGACTAAATTATTACTACTTGAAGAACATGTTTGAACCAGATGAAAGAAGTATTGAATGGAAGAAGTTACTGAGCTCTACAGTTCAGAAATGGTACTTATATCAAAGTTGTGGAGTTCATGTTTTATCATGCATAGGTGTGACTGTATATATGCTTGTGGAGAAGGATTATGTTATCAATAACAGTACATCTATTCTGTATCAAATGCTGCAACCTGGTAAGTTGACACTACAAAGACCATTTGATGCAGATCATCAAGCAAAAGAACTGATTGAGAAGTATAAAAAGTTGCTGGTATCACAAGTTTCAAAACAGTAAGGTGTTTGGAAGCATCCTCCTGGTGGTTATTTGGATTGAAGGAAACTTGATGATTTTTGATGAAAAATATCAAGTTTAGGGGAGGATTGTTGGGTCTGAAATGATGCTGATTCGAGAATTACAACTCTGCTGGATAGTTATGTAACTCTGCTGATTAGCACAAGAACTCTGCTGTTTTGGTAACTCTGCTGTTTTGGTATAATAGGCACATTGTAACTCTACTGCTAGCTCACGAGGACTCTGCTGCTAAAAGGATTACTCTGCTGCTTATTAATTATGTAAAGTATGTTAAGATAAGTATAGAAAAGATACGTATGAATATTTTTCTTGTATAGGAAGTCTTGTAAACCGACTAGGACTCCTTACGTTATAAAAGGAGGTTCTAGGGTTAGAGTTAGATATCGATTGATTGATTATCTTAGCATACGTATTGTTTTACACTTCAAGGTTTCTTGTAACCCTATTGCTATTCAGAGCAATCGTATTAATATATTGAAGTGTTGTTTGAGAATTCATTTGTGTTTATTCTTCTTAAGATCAAGTATTAGTTTCCGCATAGTATTTGATATACAACTCAAAATCAGTTTCTATACTGATTACCTTAGATTTATCTAAAGTAATTAATAAGATCGTGAAGCTCAACTGGGATCAACAAACGAGCTTGTAACGGTCGAGTTATTCACGTTTGAAGCCCGACGTACCATGTTTATTTTGATAGCCACTATTAGAAAGTGTTTTAAGTATTAAAACTAGTGTTTTTGCGAAACATAATGTTGTTAGCCGATTTTCTAATTGATCGAGACGTGTACCATCAAAAGTTAAATGAAACGACATTTATACATTGTTACAAGGTTTTCAAAACGTCGAGTTTGATCAACTAACACATAACGTGCAATATTTCACGACTAGTTTCACGAAGCCATTTTGAACATATTTTCACAAGTTAAGGAAAATATTAAATTGCGATGAAAACACTACATTTTGCTGATAGAACACCAAACGAGGATCGTTGAGTACCTTTTCAACATGTTTACTTGAAAAGTAGTTTATAACTTAACGAGACGTCAAAAGTTTATTTTTCATCGATAAACGTTATTTTTAAAACTAACAAGTGGTATCGTGAAAATACGTATTTGCATGTGTTGCGTTGTATCATTGCTTACATTGGCTCACATCATTCATAATAGGTCGCGGTTAGAGACCGAGCTTTATTTCATCATATCCATCATTGTCATTGTTGCTATATCATATCAGGTAAGTTTTCATAGCCCCGTTTTAAATTGTTTATTGATTTCTAAACTCTCGTGGGAGAATACATTGCACCATTTTCATATGCGGACCAAAGTATACAAACTCATTACATTGCTTAAGTTACATCATTGCCCAGATTAAAATCCTCTTTTATTATCATGAACCGTTAATTGTTAGCAAGCGAGAGTGAGTAAATAGATCTATTGAGGGTGACGCCTCCGTTCGGGTTGGTAGCGCCAACTTGTCAAACGAACGCATTTCATTTCTGTCATATTAAAGTGATTGGCAAACACTCAGTTGGGGCATTTCATTCAGTCTAGCTTCGGGGTCATGAGCTTAAGAGCTAATGTATCATATTTTTGTGGCATTGTTTTGTCATACACTTTATACTTGTGGTATCCATACAATATTTCATTTACATAAACCTATGATCTCACCAAAAATTTTGTTGACCATTTTTAGCAATGTATTTTCAGGTAATTAAGATATCGCATGTTGGCTAGCATATGGACATCATGGAGTCGCGGAGTCGACGCGTCTCACTTTATATTTTATGCACTTATCCATCGTTTGAATTGTATGAACTTGTTTTATGAAAACTTGTTTCACCTTTTGGGACCTAGCTTTATAACTCTGAATGTTTTTAAATAATCAAACGATGTATTTTCTAAACAACACTTTAGGTTGTTCAATATAACTGCAACTTTGGTGCTATGACCAGTCGTGCCCCTGAATGACTTATTCTGCTGCAAGTAACGAAATTTGGGGGTGTGACACTAACGGTCGTTAAATAAAATAAGGTAAGGGACTAGGATGTAATTAGTAGTCAAGAAGATTCCGGATCCCCTAAAAACTATAGGGCCGATCGGTTGGGTCTTGGATTTCCTAATCCAAGTCCAACTTGGACTACAAGTTACAAAGCCTATATAAACAAACCTAAGGTTCTAGTTTTTGTTACCTCTTGTGCACTAGCTAAACCTAAAGTTTTCTTCGTCTTTTTCTTGTGTTTGATCGATCGGTTCTACCCCTAAAAGGGTCGACCGGATTTTGTTAAAACAAAATTTGTCTTGGTTTTGATTTTGTGATTAATAACTTGCATTACTTTAGTTTGGTTTAGTACGTGTATACAAGAACGTGATTCTTACACACTATTGTAAGAATCTTGGATTGAATTGCAAAAATGGTAAGGGGCAATTCCTATAATCCTATTAACCCTAATTAGGGTTCATCATTCATATTGCACAAGTTTGATTCTTGTTCTTGCTAGAATCATCAATGTACGTTCACTTTATATTTGGTTAATTATTTGTATGTTATATGTATCCTTTGCTTCCGCTATATGTGTTCTTTGATGTTTTGGTTTTATAATTATATGATTGTCATGGTAGTATAATTCAAACAGTGGCATCACGAGCCATTATAACAAGTAATTAATTACCAAAATCACATAAAAAACGAATCTTGATTGAGTTTATACATGTTTTTGTCGATTTAGGGTTTGTTCAAATCAAAACCCTAATTTATTTTTTAGGGTTTTGGATTTGTAATTAATTTGATTAGAAACCCTAAGTTTTAACATGTTTATGTGTTTGAAAGTAATCATGTGGCAATATGCTAATTGGTAGGTAGAATCCATGCAAACGTGCATGTTTGGCATGGATTCATTGATAATTTATTTGTTTTTACATGTAAGTTAATTAATAGATGTCGAATTAGGGAAGACTCCAATTAATTAAGTAATCAATTATGTGCAACGTGGTGTATATTTGTTAGGACTTACGCAACCAAATTGTTTGGTGTATGTGGTCCATTGGTACCATTTGCTCGAAAACCCAATGGGAGTCTTAGTCAAATATATGCGTAATAAAAACATAGATTGATTATTAATAACTTATTGAATTAATTTGCATGTGGCTACATGTTTACATAATTAATTGTTAAGTTGTGTGTATTATTTAGTTGTCTTATTTTAAAATTACTTGTTTTTGTTTAATTGTTCGACATGTTTTAAGCAAAAAGGGTATTTTTTTTTAATAAAAATTAAACGGACTAAATAATGGTGAAACATAGGTAATAAATTATGAATCTTGCAAAGTCTTATGTGCCGATAGTGGTTCGCTTCGCACGCTAATTTGCTCCCAGGAGAGACTAGCAAGGTTATACTTTATTACATAATTTTTTAGACTAAAGTCATAAACTTTTGATTGATTGTTGTGTTTTGTACCAATAGTTTGAACGGCTCACCCAATTTTGACAAACTATAAGAGGGGTATAAGGAGGATTGACATTAAATTGTCAAACCGAAAGAGGCGCGTTTTTAATTAGCACTTGTGCAAATGTTTGTCTCTCCGTTCCTTTGTGTGTCAAATTGGAGCTACCAAGTAAGACTATTTTATGTACAAAATCACCTTAAGGGTGAATTGACCTCAATTCCACGCGCCACTTTTGTGGTAATTATCTGAATAACTTGGGTCTTTTGACTCATGCAGTAGTAGGATATAGTGGGCGATAATTGTAGGTAATTATTTGATTGGTGAACCCAATACCTCAATTAAAACTTTGTTGATTGAAATCTTAGCTTAAAAATTGATAAAAGGGTTTTGAAAATTTTTATGATACGAAGATGTATGCATGCTTCTTCGTACATATTTTGATTGTCATATCAAAATTTAGTACCCTTTAAAATTAAGTCTATGCCATCTAGTTAAAGAACACTTGAGTTGTTATTTAGTCATGTGAGAGCTTGGACTAAATTTCAATGGAAAGGTAAATTTCATACTCTCATTACTAGCAGATCAACTGATGTAATGGGATTATGGTGATTTACAGTTTTTTAATTAGACGACTAAAATTGAGTTAAGTGAGAGCTTGGACTCAAGGCATAAGATGGGGATAAAACATGCTTATATTGGAAATTGTTTGCCAATATAAATCCCATTGATCTAGGAATTGGAAAATTGTTTGCCAATTATTGTACGACAGATTACCTTATTATGTACTTTCATTACTAGCAGATCAACTGATGTAATGAAACTATGATAATTTGGATCCTAGTTTTCAAAAAAGTACTATGGTTATATGAATATTTCCTTGGGTATTTTATTTTCTTGAAAAATTGTATTATCGAAAATACTAATTTGAACTTTCTTTATCTGTAGAATGGCTCAAAACAATAACACCACAATGAGTTCTGCGTTCAAATCCTTTTTTGAACGGGAAAAATTGATTGGCACACAGAATTTCAATGATTGGTTTCGTTCACTCAGGATTGTCCTGCGAGTGCTTGATCAACTTGACTATCTGACCAAGCCTTGTTCTGCTAAACCACCTGCAAATGCTACTGATGAAGTAAAAGCAGCATGGAAAACTGTGTATAAGACGCATAATGATGTGGCCTGTTTGATGTTGGGGGCGATGACACCTGCTTTTCAAAAGCAGCTTGAGAATTACTTCCCAATGGACATGATAAACAAACTCAGGAAGATGTTTGAAAAACCAACAAATGTTGAGGTCTATGATTTAATGGAATCTCTGCATGGTTGCAAACAGGCAGAAGGTGAACCCGTTGGTGCTCATGTGTTGAAAATTAAAGGTTACATGGATCAACTACAAGCACTGGGCAAAGTCTATGAACAGGACATTGCCATCAACTTAATCAATAGATCCCTGAAAAAGGAATTTAGTGGTTTTGTTCGTAACTTCAATATGCATTGCGTGGGGAAGACAGTTTCTGATTTGCACGCATTGCTTATTGATTACGAGAAGGGTTTACCACCAAGGACTTCTCCTACGCCCCAGGTACTTGCTATTCAAAAGGGTAGGATTAACAAGCGAAGTACGAACAAGAAGGGTAAGGGTAATGGTAAGGGTAAGGCTGATAAGGGTAAGCAAGTTATGGCTTATCAACCACCACCTCCACCTAAGAAAAACCCTCCTAAGCAGAAGGATAATTCTAAGAAGGATCAGGCTTGCCACTACTGTAATGTAGTGGGTCACTGGAAGAGGAACTGCCCTATTTATATCCTAGAGTTGCGTGAAAGTAAGAACAAGAAGACTAAACACTCGGGCGCCAGCACTTCAGGTAACTTACTTATGATTGAATTATTTACTCTAAATCATAAAATTAATTCATGGGTATATGATACTGGATGCGGTATTCACATTTGTAATACGCTGCAGGGATTTAGAGTGGAAAGGAAGCTTGCCTATGGGGAGTGTTAGGAATATAAATATTCATATGAAAGACTCGGTCACCCCGAGTATCTATTAGCATTAAATAGCTCGTAGTCTTAAATAGCTTTAGTTTAGATATCGTATCACCGTGGAGTCGGGTCGGGTCTTTACCCACTGTAAACCCGCTCCATAGCCCTCATGGGGCGTTTATGAGACTTGTGTAAATACCCTCTTCCCACCAAGGGAGAGGGTTGGAGCTTTTCATTATTCTTAATCTAATACACATACATTTCTCTCTCTAGAAAACTCCCACCTCATCTCTTTCTCTCTCTACAATTTGACCTAATCTTGATTCTTATGTGTGCTATGATTATGAGTATTTTACAATTGGTATTAGAGCTCATGGTTTGATTAGTTTGATTGTGTGTGCGTTTTCTTGGGTAGTTTAGATAATAATCTTGGTGTTTGAAGGTTTTTTTTTGGTCTTATTCTTGGCTCTCTTTGATTATCACGTTTGTGGTGTTTAAAGTTAGTGTTTTTATGGTTGCTATAACCTTCTAGGATCAAGTTGTGCAAAAGAAACCAAGCAAAAACGTTCAAAAGGGTGATTTTTAGGTGATTATAGGTGATGTTCTTCACTGCGTTTTGACATTCTGTGAAGATTTCTCGGCTGCGTTTTGAGGTTGCTTTGGAAAGTCTTGATTGCGGTTTGGTAAGGAATCTGACTGCGTTTTGGTTTTTAACTAAAACGGGAAAGAAGACAAAACGCAGTGAAAGTGACACTTTGTCTTGTTGTGACTGCGTTTTTCCCTCCTGCGTTTTGGATTTCTGCGTTTTGGGTCTCTGCGTTTTGGACTCCTGCGGTTTGAGCTACTGCGTCTTGACTCTATTGCGTTTTGATCCTCTGCGTTTTGTGATGAACTGAGTTTTGAGGATATTGCGTTTTGACAGTTGAGGTTTGCCATTTCTTGATGGCGTTTTGATCAAGCATTCTTCATTGAGTTTTGGTATTGGCCTTTTGACTGTGACTTGTCCAATACATCACGTAAACTCTGAACAACCAAACCAAATCACAACAGAACTATAATTCATCTAATCGTACTCACAATCATCACTTTTAACATACAATCACTAATCATCGTAACGATCCAACGATTATCATAACACAATCAATCTATCATTGTCTCAATGTTTCTTCTTGATTTTGTAAAATCCCACGAAAGAAATGATTTCTCGGTTTAAATCATAGATTTGTAAAATCCCGTGCACGTTTACACCATGTCTACTACCTCAGATTCTTTCATATCTGAGGTACTCAAATTGTACGACACGAACGATAAACATAAGACTTCCAACCCTGTACAACAAATAAACGTGTTTGATTCTGATAATGCTAACATGGAATCGTCCTGCACGAATTCTCAAGAGAAAGAGTTTCATCAGCCACTAAAATTGCCTGATAATACAAAGGAAAGTTGCATAGAATGTTTTCGATTACTTCACTCACATCTCAAGGTTCTCTTTGAACGGCCTGGATACTTAGGAGGATACAAATGTGCATTCGCATCACTCTTTGGTCAAGATGTTCAGACTTTCACAGTCAAAATGATACTGTATTTAGATCAACTTGAACAACTTGACAAAGGAGAACTTTCTGAAGGTAGATCCATGGCTGCCTTTTGTGTAATCACAACCAACTCCAAGTGTTCATTGATTCGTAATTCACTGAGGATTATGATTATGACAGTCAAATGACAAAAAAGTGTTTTGCTAATTAAACTGGAATCGAGGTTGACTTGTTCAGAGTTACACTACTCCAACTCATGGGTAATGTTAAGGAGTTCATTAATGAAAGGGCGCAGCATCAACAATGCAGTGACACTATGTTTGATAAGCAGGATACAAATGACAGTTTTGGGACTTATACCACACTTGACATGGATACAGATCACAGACCAGAAAATGACCAAGATCCATCTGCTGAGGTACATGTCACTGATCAACACAATGTGCTCCCTAATGAACGACTGCATACTGATCAAGTTATGCCCACTTATGACACATATTTGTTGGAAAAGACTGATATCAATATCATTTCTAATTCAACTAATATGAATCATAAAGGGGGAGAAAGTGATCAGGATGATGCTGAACATGATGATGAGTCATGTTCTTTGTTTACGGCTGAGACTCTTAAATCAAATGATGTGGTTGATAAAGAAGTTTTTAATGAACTTTTAAACAGATTTTTACAGCTTGAAAAACATTGTAATTCACTTGAAATCGCAATGCAACAAAAGGAAGAAAGTTTTCAAACTAACCTACCATGTAAAAATCCGGAACTCCCTGATTTCCGTGAATTCTTTATGATAAATGATTTGAAAGCTCAGCTAGAAGCCAAAAACTTAACGATCAACAACCTGAAAAAACGTATTACTGAGATGTGTGATATGTGTAATGAAGTTAAGGCTAAGCATGACAGTGATGTTATTGCAACAAAAAATACTTAATTGGAACATAAAGTGGCTAAATTACTTAATGAAAATGAGACTTTGAAAAAGCATTGTAAAAACCTGAGTGATTCCATCAAAGAAACGAGAACTAGGGCTTCAAAACACACAACGTCTTTGATTGCCAAAAATGATGAATTCAAAACTCAACTTCAGGAAAAGGGTTTTGCAATTGCAGCATTAAAAAACGAGTTAAGAAAATTAACAGGAAATAGTGTGAACACTAAGGGTACGTTTGGTAGAGAGAATTTCAGAGAATAGAAATGAAGCAGAGAATAGAAATTCAGATAATAGAAATCAGTAGAGAATTTTGATGAATTCCACTGTTTGGTAACAACAGAGACATGACCCGAGAAATAAGCAATAACTTTTTTTTTATGATAAAAAAAATCAATGAGAAAAACACACTTAAATAAATATGCAAACTAATTATTAATCAAATAAGTGCAAATATACCTCCAATTTCCAGACCCAGCAAATCAATACGTCTCATATCAAAAAAATCAAATTAGAAAACCCAAAAAAACTTGATATATGGAATTAAATTTTAGAATCAAGATACAACTCCACCTAACCTTTGAGATATGTATACGTTTTACAAATCTCATTAGAACCAAAATCCCAAAAGTTCAAACTTCACAAAACCATGAGCAGATCTACATATTTGCATAAAAGGAAGGAACAATTCTCATAAAATATGTAAAAAACTCAAAAAACCCAAGTGCCTGTATACATATTGATTGGGGAGACCACAATAATTAAAGGGCCTGATTTGGAGAAGGAGAATGTAACACCCCAACCCGACAAGGGTAAAGATATCACAATAATGGATTCACATCAGATCAAAACAAAGCATACATCTTCAGTAATACAAAAATCTCAAAGGATTACAAAAGAAATACTGAATCTACATGGTTACAATTTAGAACTTCCAAAAATCTTCTAAGATATACTATCTTCAAATCAACTCTAATCCAGCGTAGCTATCAAATCCTCTAAGTCCAAAAGTACACTCTTCCCTCAATCCCAGCTTCCTACTAAAACCTGCCGCATGAAAAGAAATGCGGCTGAGCTACGAGAGCTCAGTGAACAGATATATAGATAACAAGAAGCGATAACGAATAGCAGTACAAAGGAGATCAGGAAATACATACCATACAGGAATAAAATCACATGAAGGAATAGGAATAAGGAATGGAATTCAATGAAACAAAATAAGACTAAAATAAATAAGGTTCAAGAATAAGGAAAACAGGAATCTATCACGAGCCCAGATAACAAATAATATCATAGCATACCAATATAATAAAACAAACCTGTGTAGAGTGATCAGCTCCCAGATTATGTGAAAGACGTGTATCGCACACACCATCAGTCACCAGATATAATAAACAAATAATAATAGTCATAAAATATAAACAGATAACAGATGACAGGTCAAATCTAGAGTGCACCCATACGCCCCACAGACAAATCAATAATCATAAATATAATGGCCATAGCAAATAATAAATAAGGGACGGAACAGGTCATCACTCTCCTGCCCTAGAGTCATGTCAGAGGTGCGTCAATGACATGGACATGAAACCCTCATGTCTAGTGATTGGCTCGTAATATTAAACTGTAGAACAAAGGTCAGTCATACTATCAAATAATCAAAATTATATCTTAAGGGTACATGGCAAAAGATTCAAATCAAACAGTTCAGGATTACATATCATAGGTTCACTTAGAATTTATCAGGTTAAATTTTATGTCAGAGTTTAAGTTCAGTTTTAAAAACTATATCAAATGGTTCAAAAGAGTGTAACAAAAGTTTATAATCAAAGTTTCATATCAACAGTTTATCTCTAAAGGTTTCTATTTAAAAGTCCATTTAAACAATCCTTCAAAATGGTTTCCATAACAACTGATCATACAAAATAGTTTTCTCCAAAATGGTCTTCCAAAACTTTTAGCAACTTTCATTTAAAAGTGATATTGCTTATTCTGAAATAGCTTTTCCTAAAACATTTCATATGTAGTTTAAGTATGGTTCAAAACCAATTAGGTTCAAATAAGGATTTAACAACTTAAGGTTTATATCAAAATCAATTTAGTTTTATAACAAGTCTATTAGATTAAGATTCAAAACAAGGTTCACAGATCAGGGTTCAGGACAAGAGATCAAATACAAAATTCATGAAAGTTCACAAGACAAAAGATCACATGGAAGGTTCACAAATAAGAGCTCACATGAAAGGTTTACAAATAAGCAGGGAACATAGCAATGGTATAGGGAATCCTAATAAGAGAATGAGGACTGAAAGAAAAAGAGAAATGAAAAACCCTTACTGAAAGAGGGCAGAATATCTGTACCTTATTTGTATGCAAGAACACAAGAGTAGCAAAACTGACAAGGATCAAACCACTCCCTCTTCAAACCTAAAGGAGTAGAGGACATAATTTCAAAAGGGGTTTCAGTTTTCTTTCCATTTTAACAACTTCCTATTTTTAGTTACTTTCCAGATTTAGTAAGTTATTAATATTACAGATTAGGTTAAGTTCTTATTTCAAGATTATTATAGAATTAAAGTACATTTTATCAAGTTACAAAAGTTTAAGGGTAATTATGACAAATATACGTAGTTCAGAGTTATAATTGTAAACTCATTAGATTCAAAGGTTTAAAATGAAAATACTTTAAGTTACTGATTTAATACATACTTCATTCAGAATGACACTTTAATCTCTTAATTTTTACAATTTACAGTTTATACCCCTCTAGTTACAATATTTACAAAACTAACCTTATATTTACATAATTTATGATTTAATCCCTCTAACATCCATACTTACCAAACAAGCATCTTATTTTACTAAATTACAGAATGTTATATCAAAATTATCTATTGTATGAATTCAGCCCCTCAGATTTCAGAAATTACACCATTAGTCCCTTAAGTTTACAAAACTTATAATTTAAATCATAATTCCATAATAATTACACAATAGGCCCATAAATACTCAAAATTACACAAAATACTCTTAATATTATTATTTTCTCAAAATAACTTCAAGTTTCCAGAAATTACATTTCTAGTCCCTCAAGTTTAATTAATTATAAATCGGATTAATAATTATATATATTTACCCATTTAACCTTTTAAATACAAAATTTACATATGGACCCCTCATTTAATATTTTATACGAATTATACCAGGCCTCAAATAACTTACAAAAATATCCCATGAGTTTTAAAAATTACAAAACAGCCCTTATACTTTTTATTTTTAAATCGTTATTTAATAAAAACATCACAAAATAATGCAAACCCTAGAATTAATTCCCAATCATGATACCATAATTCTTAACAACCTTAAACATCATTTATGACCAGAATCTCACACCAAAACCCTAACCCTAACTCCTTTCCTTTTTATTTTATTTCTTTTCTTTATTTTCTAAGTTAGCGATTACAACACAAATTCACAAAACAAGATCCAAGCCTCAAAAATTCGAATTAGCATTTTTATGAGATCTTATATATTATATAGAGTCCACATAAAATAGTGCTCATGCCCAGAAAATTCGTATATAATTATTTAGAGTTTTATGGCGTTTTTAAGGTTAAATTCGCAAATAATTCATATAGCATGCATGGTTCGGTTTTAACATTTTATTTAGACCTTATATGATGTAAGAGACATGAGAAAAATACCAAACCCAATATGGGACGCGTAGAAAGGGCTGAACGAATTTACACTTCTCGAATGGATAACAAGAATCAATAATTCCCCACGAGCACAAACGCGACCAAAAAACCTTGTAATCAATTTTCTCAGATCATATATGATGTAAGGAACTCAGGAAAAATAGAAAACGAATTTTACAAGGGTCGTAGGAATCAGAATGAATTTTTTTACCTCACTTGTGAACAAAATTCGACAATAAAAGATTCAGGCCTCTATAAATTGAAAGGCTATTTTTCTTGGCTTCCTAGGATTAGAATGAACTCAGGAAAATTACCTTGGCTCTCCAGAAATTCGTATGAATTAGATGGTGAATTATTTGTGTGTTTTGTGTTTATCGACAAAGGAAAAGGGAAACAACAAGAAAGGAAAATATATGGGATATATTTTGGCCGGTCAATGAGGGTTATGGGCTGGAATTTTCAGTTTTCATTGACCCAAAATCATAATCTTAATTATTTGGCCATTTACCTTAATTAACTTGTAATTATCCTACACTTTTAAAACAATTTAAATCATAACTAATTAAAATGTAAGTATCATTTTCGGTTTACATATATTGTGTAGAGTAGTACAAGATTATTTGGACATATGAAAATTATTAGAAGTCTTTTCTTAATTTTATTTTACTTCATATGTAATTTATTTCACATAATTCAGATTAATTTGGTGCTTATAATAGCTTTTTATTAAATAATTAAGTAGTAGGGGCATTTTGGTCTTTTTACATTTTATCTGAATTTCAGGTATTACAGAGAAATTGCAGAGTGAGAACAAAAGCTTTAATCGCCAAAAAGATAGGACACTATGGCTTGGAGTGTTTTTCAGATTTTTGTTTGTGAATGTGGATGTCACGTGACCTTTGTTTTTTATACCTAGCATTTAATTAATATAAAATAGTGAACTCTCCGTGTTCTAGTTTTGAGGATCCCATTTCCATTTCAAAATGGATGGAAATAAAATTGCAAAGGATTGGATTCTCGAGAATTATATCAGTTTCTCCACTACCAATTCTTAGCGTACCAAACATGGGAGATGAAGGCATTTCCATTTCTTTGGCCCCATATCTCGCTACCAAACACACCCTAAGTTTACAAAACAATAAATCTTGGGGAAACCAGTTTTACAATCACTTAGAAACCAATTAGTTGTTAGAAAACCGACTACGTTTATATCTGAACGATCAAAATTTTCAAAACCACGGTTTGCCTCCCAAGTTGATTTGAAACAAGTTTTGTCAAAACCAGTCACTTCACAGTCTAGATCTTATGAACAGGAATATGTTTTTGCAAAAACTCATCATATGAGTGCTTTCAGTTCCTCTAGGATTAGTTCAAAGTGTGTGTCATTTGTAACACCAAAGAAACATGTTAGAGGTAAAGACATTGTTCAGAATCACAACCTAGAGGATGCTAAGAAAAACATACATGAAAAGACTAGGAATTTTCTGTATCTAAGAGTAGTTGCGTATCGATTAAAGCGATTCCCGTAGCAGATCACTCCAAGAATTCTAGATCTTTTTCTGAATCCAAACACTTTGGTTGCTCGACTTGTCAGAAATGTGTGTTTAATGCAAATCATGATAACTGTATAATAAAATTCCTGAAGGAAGTGAATGCTCATGCTAAGGTTCAATACCCTAAGACTAAAAACAACAACAAGCCCGTAGAACCAATGAGTTATGCTCAGAAACCTAGTAGGCAGATTGCTATAGGACAAAGGTTTTCTCTCAAAAAGTCTTCCACTGTGTATGAGAAACCAAACACTCCTAAATCTTGTCTTAGGTGGATACCGACGGGTAGAATTTTTAAGATTGCTGGTCTTAGATGGATACCTACTGGAAAGATGTTCACTGATCGCAAAACCAAGGTTGACAATGAAACCCCAAATAGTTTAGATGCTGATATAACTAACCCATATAAATGCGAACAAACTCTTAATGTCGGTGCAGGTAGTCTTTACTTAAGTGCAGGTACATCGTTCACTCCTATTAAGGAAATACTCAGAGTTTGGTTGCCGAAAAGACTGGTATCTCATAAATTAGGGGTTCATGAAACTCAACTTTGATAATCATGAATAATGACGTCTGTCCACATTAGTTCAGGCCTCGATCTTCATCGACAAATGACGTTTGAACACATTAGTTCAAGCCTCGTTCTTCAGCGAAATATGACATTTGAACACATCAGTTCAAGCCTCGTTCTTCATCGTCAAATGACGTTTGAACACAATCGTTCAAGCCTCGTTCTTCATCAACAAATGACATTTGAACACTGCAGTTCAAGCCTCGGGCCTCAATGTCAACATAATGGCGTCTGCTGAAAACACTCCAGGCCCCGTTCCTCAAAGAAAAGAAAGACGTACGCTTGAGTGCGCTTTATCTTCAGAAGAAGAGAAATCTTCTTGTTTCTGACTATTCTCATCAACAAGCTTCATACTTGTTCCATGCTCGTTCAGTCATCAAGTGGATCTACTTTCATTAGATTGTATTTTTATTCACTCGATCAAAAATGGCAACCTCAAATGCAATTTTTGAGGGGGAGAAGTGGGAACAGTGGATCAACCTCATATGCACTTGTTCAATAAAAAATGGCAACCTCATATGCAATTTTTGAGGGGGAGAAGTGTGAACAGTGGATCGACGTACATTTGATTGTATGTTCACTCACTTGTTGGGCATGTGACTCTATTTGTGACTACGGAGTTGATCAGGTATCACTTATTTGAGATTGAAGTTGACTTTCACAAAGGCGTGATCTTAATTTATCTTGAAGTCGGGGTTGGTTGGATGCATGACTTTCAATGATAACTTGCTCGTGCTTAAGATTTAAGTTGAAGACTTAGTTTATCTAGTTACCAGTAGTCGGGGTAAATGTTTGAAGACCTGGTTAACTATCACTTAAAGGAGTTATGTTGTAGTACTCAGAGTCAAACGCCGATGACGTTGTGGATAATCGCAAGAGGTGTTAATGTCTCATACTTTGGTTGGGTATTGAGTACTTAGAGATTTGCTTGGAGCATAAATTCTCTACACCGTTCTTCCAACATTAGTGCAAGCTTAAGTCAAGAGAACGGGGAATTCTACTTCAGTTTCAAGTTTGGTATATCGGGTTTGCTCCATCAGTTATCACTTCAAATAGCCTACTTAAGGGTTGGTAAAGATAGTCAGAGAGAGTTTCGGTAGCAGTTGATTCTCACTTGATACATTTGAGCCAATTTTGTTTTTCTCACATGATTTCAAGTATTTGTGCGTTAAATGTGTTGCTGATTCTGAGGTATCAAAACTAGCAAGGGGGAAGGAGACATACATTTGAACGCACAACAAGTACACGTGATGAACTTTATACTTCTTCTTAATTGAAGTTATTCCTGGAAGAGAAATGTCATAACCGCAGAGAAAATCAGTGTTTTAACTCGTGGCTTTTGGTGTATTATTCCAACTACGTGGGGGAAGAGATGTAAGAAACAATTTCTGATGATTAAAGAGGTACACATTTGTATGATGATTCCTTTGGTTAGTCGGTATCCTACAGAAGGAAATGTGTTCATCTGGGACTTACTTTATTTTTACGGTACTGTTTTGGTGTTATCATTTCGACTACATCCGGTACTCAGTTGCTTTTGTGGTACTGTCTTGGTGTTATCATTTCGACTACATACGGGATAAATTGCTTACACTCGGGACTTAGTTGACTTTGGTGTAACAATTCTCATCTGCAATTTTCTGAAGGGAGAAAAGTGCGTTTCCGAGTCTTAATTGATTTTGATGTTACGTTTTCGACCTCATTAATGGGATTGAGTGTGTACTTCGGGTTTTTGAGCTTCATACAATGAGACTGATTGCATCACTTCAACTACTTGGGGGAAGTGGCCTCTTGATACTTTTGGTATGCATTACTTCAGCCTTCAGCGGGAAGAAATATGAGAAGAATTACTCAAGCGTGAGATGATACGTTGCTGATCTATTTGATGATCCCCCGAACGGATAATCACGATGATTATTCTTAAAAGGAGCAGCAATATTTGATGTGGTTTGCTACGGATTCCGCTGTGAACTTAACTAATGTAAGCTTGAAAGAGAGCTTTGAAACTGCTCAAAAAGAAGAATGTCAGTTTGGGGGGAAGCTATCAAAGCTTCACATTGAGAAGGCTCAAGTTCAGACGATTTTTCAGGAGCCTTGAAAGCTTTGTTGGTGAAAGTTTAAGAGATGTTGACTATAGACTTCTACAACGTACAGAACGATATCCTTATTTTGGTATTCATGTCAACATCTTCTTAAATTAAATATTATATTTTGTACATATCTTAAACCAAAATGTAAATAGAAAAATATAAAACCAACAAAAACCATTTAAAAAAAAAAAAAAAAAAAAAAAAAAAAAAAAAAAAAAAAAAAAAAAAAAAACCAAAAATAGTTTTTCAAGGCATGTGTTCTGGTATCGATAACATTTACGGTCCTAGAAATGTCATTCAATAATGACACGGGTCTTTAAATGAAGTTCGAGCAGAAGTTCAAAACATGCCTATATGACTTGCTATTATTTCAGATACGCAACCCGTTTTTCAAAATGAGGAAAGCACGTCGCCAAAAAGACGGCTGTTACTAACAGCGGGTGATTAAGTTCTCCCGGGCATGGATTACTTTACATTCGTGCACCCTCAATCTAGTGCACGCTTCAGTGCATTATTTATGGTATAAGAAGAGAAGTCTTCTTTGCATACAAATAATTTTCCTTCTATGATTCTTCTAAAAATTATTTGTGAGACACATGGTGGTAACGTGTTGTTTGAAATTCTTTCAGACTTGGATTGTTCATAAAATTTGTCACTCAATCAATGACTACAACTTGTTAACTCGAATACGGGTCATTGATTGAGGGGGAGAGTGATTTCAAATTTTATATCATCAAACGGGTTTCTTGGTTATATCATAATTGTTAGAAAAGGTTTTTGTAGTTAATGGGGTATTAGTTGAAGAGAAACTTACTAAGCTTTATCTCAAATGGTCAAATGTGTTAGTTGTTAGAAAGATTAGGGAATTATGTGCAATTTGCTTATAGTTTCCTAGCTTTATGTAACTAGAAGGTTCATTTGAGTCACTTTGGAATCCTCGTTTAATCCCCTAAATACTTTAAAACTTAAAATCTAAAAGAAGTTAGAAAACCCATTGTGTTTGATGTTCTTGAATACTCCACAGGCATTGGTATGATCTGATTGAATGAGTTTCGAATGTTGATTGAATTTTGTTAGTCGATAGCTGTTTAATTGTTGTTGACGTATTGCTTGTGCACTTAGGATATGCTTAGGTATGTAGCTATCGTGTTAGAATCTTGTTTATAAGATCCTGAGTCGAATGTTGAAATATGAGTGAATTGCCATGTTCATGATTGCTGCTTGCTCTTCATGCTAGATAGTGGTTTGAAAAAATTTCCTGATTATGGTTTGATCATGACATGAATATGATTTTATAAGTAGGCAAACCGCTGCGTGGTAGAGGTTAATGTAGAGTTAATCTGTATGTATGCCCATCTTTGTGGATATTCCTATGCAGATTTCATGGCTGATGTGAATGTGCCTGCTCCCGCTCTAACCACTTGATCAGATATTCAAACTCCATTGACTGGCTCTGAATTCACCACAACAACAATATCGGCAGCAACAACAACAACAACACCTTCACCACCACCACCACCTTCACTTCAACAAAGCATTACTAATTCTGGTCTCGCCGAGTGGGGATCTACAATACTTGGGAAGTTTTGTTGGTGGATGGATAATTGATGTTGACTACTGACTCCCTCAGAGAAGCGAATGATCACATCATCTGTGCGTAAAGGTCAACATCATTTGTGTCGTAACAGTTATCTTGTACATCATAAGTAGTGAATATACAATTGTTGTTATGTGTCAGTGAATGATTGTTTTAATTCAAAATCTTTCAAACCTATCATACCTGACACTAACATTCTCCCTCATAGATTGAGGGGGAGCATTAGTATGTTCCATTATCAGCACATATTAAGCCTGACTACATTTTCTCTCATATTTTCTAAACTTATTTAAATCAATTGGGATCACAAATCTCAAAAGATTTGAAATTTCTGATCGGGGGAGAGAATGTGATTTAAATATGCAATCTGATAAAAAAAGGTGATGTTTTAGACTTAAATGTAAGTTGATGAAGCGAAAAGTGTACCGCTTTTAAGGGGTCATTTAAGCCCTAAATCGTATTTATTTGATCAAATATTGCCCTAAATCGTTCCTTTTGTCATTTTAGGTACTTTTGAGAAGAAATCTGGAAAAGGAAGCATTTTGGACGTTTTTGGAGCATAAAAGTGAAGAAAACGACAAAGTCTCAAAAATCGGCTGGAAGTTACCTTTGACGGCGTCAGGATTATCCCTGGACGGAGTCATGGCTTGGCAAGAAAAGGTGGATGTGAAAATTACTCATGATAAGCCAGGGAAATTTGCATGGCAATTCTGACAGCGTCACGCTTTAATCTGATCAAGGTCGTCACGGCTTAATTTAAAGAGGGACGGCGTCACCCCTAATTCAGACGGCGTCAACCCCTTATAAGCCAGAACGGATTTTGGAGAGCTAAAGAGGGACGGTGTCAAGAAGGTCATCCAGGAACCCTAAAAGCGGCGAGGTGACGGCGTCACACTCCATAACGTGACGCCGTCAGATCTGAAAGTCTATATATAGTTTTGCAATTTTTTGTCATTAGTGTGGAACTTATTGGGGAACTTTGTGTGTGAAAACCCTAAGACGAATTTGGCAGCTTTTTCAAGGCTTTTTGCCTTGAGATCTTCCATGTTACATTGAAGATAAGTTATCAATTAATCATTCAATATGTCTATGTGTTGTTTGATTCTATCTTGTTCTTGTCTTTTGTTTAACATGCTAGGCTAGATTTATCTTGTGTTTGCTTAGATCTAATGAAACCTAGCTATTGATTATTGGTTATTAGTGTGTTGTTAGTTGTATTGGATGATTGTTCATCTATGTTAGGCTTAAGAAAACTGGCTAACTTCCTATTCGGTAACTTGCTTGAACGTCTTAAGAAACATGAACCAATGCGTACTAAAGGTTTTTATGGTTGTATTTAATGCACAAGCGAATTCTAGTGATCCCATGTTAGGAGCTTCCTAGCCGGCTCGACATAGGAGTGAAGTAGGAGCTTGTAGAGTTGGGGAAGTACGTATGCCACCCCACAAATGGTATTAAGGAATACACCCGTCATCCACGCAACTAATACACACTAATCAACCGGTAAAAGATAGTTAGGGAGTAAGGAAATCTAAGTAAACACATTTCTCTCCACATAAGTTTTCACCAACATTTTCATTTTTTTTATTTTATTTTATTTGCATTCGTAGTAACTTGGGTTAGTTGACTAGCAACTAATTCCGCCCACTCTTTCAAACCCGAGATTTTACTTGCTTTCATAAAAAAATATAAAAACACAAAAAAGAATCTTCTCTCACCCTTAGACCTATTAGAGTAGTTTTTCATACCTAACGAACACTATTCCCTGTGGAGAACGATCAATCCCCCGTACTTACCACTACACTATACTACATCGGTCAGGTACACTGCCTGGTGGGGTTGTAAGCCTCTTGAGATCCCTCGAGAGGTAAAACCTGTTGTAAGGTTGCAAAACCACGCATCAAGTTTTTGGCGCCGCTGCCGGGGAATAGTTATTGTTTAGGTTGAATTTTTATTTTATAGGTCTACTCACTAGATTCCTTTCTAGTGAGATTTTTATTTTATTTTTCTAGGTTTTCTTTAGTCTATCTTATTTCTTTGTACTTTTGTTTGTGACACCTTCCACCTTCCTCATGAGTAATAGTGGTCGCTTGATCCCTGTTATTCGTATTTTCCGCCGTGCAAATTTCCAACTACCCGTTCCCGCCCCCATCGTAGAAAACAACAACCTTTCACCCGACCACCACTTTGGTAACAATTCTGAGATGGAGGAGTCTGACCATGAGAATGACTATGTTAGTCCGTTTTACTACTCAGACTCCGATGAGGATGCCGGTAATGGAGAAGTAGTTAACGAGGAATGGGGAAAAGAAGAAATTGATCCCTTTAAGTATGTTGACCCTAGGACTAAGATCGAAAAGGATAGCCTCTTTAACATGCAATTTCCGTGTAAGATTGGTTATCATGATTTTTATGCTTATCTTAACTCATCTTTGCCTATGAACATTATCTCTCGCGCTAATTATAATAAAATCATGGTAGATGAGCTAGAATATCAAGGAGATAACATTGTTGCTAGGACTAAGCTACTACACGTATTCGTTGGAAGTTTTGTGTATTTGGTGGAATTTATGGTTATGGAGATCTTAGGAGAATTCATTGATAACAAATTAACCCAAGTCATTTTTGGAGAACCCTTCAAAAGGTTGACCAACCTTGACGAAAAACTTGTGGACGGGTTAATTACATTCTCAGATGGGGATGAAGATTTTACTTACCAAATGCCCCGAGCACATCCTAGGTTTAAAAACTACTCCATTGAATCTTGCAATAGACTTGTGCCTCTTGATTTGTTAAGTGAGAATGATAAGAGGAAGGGGCTCAAATATCCACATGAGAAAAACAAGAGATACTATCATGGATGTTTGGAGCTGAATGATGAATACAAGAAAGATGAGGCAACAATTAGATGGCTCACACTTGGATACGTGAGCATAAGCGACACTAGATGAGCCTTACTTTGATTCTAGCTACAAGACTCGTTAATAAAGAAAAGCGCTTCTTGGGAGGCAACCCAAGCTTTATTTGCTTTGTTTGTTTGTTTTGTTTGTTTTTTTGATTTTATTTGTTTCCGTATGTGTGTTTAAGTTTTATTATTATTGATTCATGTTAAAAACTAATTTGTGAAAATGTTTTATCTTGTTTTTAACTTCGTCTTAACTACATATAAAGGTATTTTGCAAAAGTTAAGTGTAAGGGAAATCTAAATCGGTTTATTAGAACACAAATGAACATGCATCGTAATAATAATAAATGAACATACATATTAGTATTTGTTTGAGTCGAATGCTTGTATCGAGTCATAATGATGTTTTGCAGGATTTTCAGGAAGTAAGGTATAGGTTTTTCCAAAATTTTTCCGGAAACGTAACATGAGAATTCTGTCAGATCATTTCTGACGGCGTCAGGAGTTACAACCTGACGGCGTCAGATTTAATTTTCTGAAAATTTTTGAAAGTTTTGTTTTCATAAAAAGTTTTTATTAAATCTCTAACTTATAATCTCCAGGAATCTGCAAAAGTATCATTCCACAAGCATTATATCCTTATATATAGATTTTATCCCGCCGATGTTAGGCAGGTTTTCGTGTTTGTTTTCTCAGGTTTAACAGGTTATTTTGGACAATGAAATGTTTGTTGGATCAAGCTTTTGGTGATGCATTAGTCTTGGAGCTTTTACATTACCTTGGAAGAAGATCTAACCATGTTACGTCGTTATCCACCGAGCGAATCAGGGGAGTATTTGATTTCATTCTTTTACTTTTTTCTTTTACATCTTGTTATTTGAACATTGGGGACAATGTTCATCTTAAGTGTAAGGGGGGGTAAAAGTACGATTAGAGAATGCTCTTACGCTTGATTTTTGTTTGTTTAATAGTAGATGTGTAATAAAACTGAGATAAATACCTGATAGGGTAATTTTAGTGCCAAATTTAAAATTTTTTACAACATATAGGAGTGAAACTTTGATCTTAATGAGCGTCTCACGGATAGGAGTTATATGGCTAGCACAAAAACCGTACCACTAAAAAATTTTCCACCCCCAAATATGTGAGGTTCGCCCCTAGAATTGGTAGGAAAAGCATTTATGCTATGATGTGTGTACCGGCAGCACTTAGATTCTAGAACTTGCGTTAGGACCATTCCAAGGCCACAAGTGAGACTACATTCGTGTAGTTAGATTTACTACATGATAAGAGGCATTAGGATTAACCCATTGTTTTACACCTGTGTTTTTGTTATAATTACTTTGGCTACATTGGTCAAGTAATTCTCCCACACCCTTTGCGTTGTACTCATTTTTGGTACACGATACCCCTAGTACACCCCTCAGAGCCTATCTTTTCGTTTCGACCTTTAAGCATTTTACTTAAAGGAAGAATTTGTTACACCCCACTTAAATGTACACCCAAATAGCCTTAGCCTACCTTGTATGCACTCATTTTTAGTGCATTATTGTTACAACATTTGTTTAAACCCAAGTTAATTATCTAATTGATTACATGGTTGCTAAGTCGAGTCATATCCTTGTACATATTGTTTTGGGACGATTGGGACTCATGGGTAAAGTACTAGTGTAATGGAGTAATGGGGAAGAACAACATTATTACCCCCATATGTGCTAAATATTTTAAAAGTACTCCAAGTTTTTCGATCATCTTAATTCGAGTCATTAGAATAATTTTTTGTAAAGTTATGTAAAAGTTCAAGTGTAAGGGGGATGCAACGCCCCTATGATGTATTATTTTGGATGGTAGGGCAAAAGTGTATGCAAAAAAAAAAAAAAAAAAAAAAAAAAAAAAAAAAAAAAAAAAAAAAAAAAAAATCAAGAAAAATACAAAAAAATGAGAAAAAGAAAAGTAGAAAAAACATACGGACTACCATCCCGTTTTATTTTATGTTTTTGTTATTTTGTTTTTAGTTTAAATCGAGTCGAGTCTTGGCTTAGCAACATTGTATAGTACATGTAATTGATCAAGATCTTTAACTCGCCACCAGTAAAATATCCTTTATCCAACAAAACCGTGTTTTCCTTTTCCCTACACCTAACGTTATAACCCATTTAAAAGCCCTCTTTGATAGTTTATCTTAGGTGCTTACGCCTAGTGGAGGATGTTTTAGATCCTTTCCCAAGCCTATGGTAATCTATTTGCTATGACAGGTAGTGAGAGATATTATCCGTTTTCATTTATGAGATTTATTTTGATGACACTTGAGAGATGTGAGTATCTAAACACTACTTGTGAGGTGCTAGTTTGTAATCTCCGTGCTTATTATGATTAAAGTGGAATGAATATTTGTTGTAATTACTTTTATGTTAGCATTAAATGACCCCTAACTTGTATTTTAATTAGAATAAAAGCACATTTGCTTGAGGACAAGCAAATCTCAAGTGTAAGGGTATTTGATGAAGCGAAAAGTGTACCGCTTTTAAGGGGTCATTTAAGCCCTAAATCGTATTTATTTGATCAAATATTGCCCTAAATCGTTCCTTTTGTCATTTTAGGTACTTTTGAGAAGAAATCTGGAAAAGGAAGCATTTTGGACGTTTTTGGAGCATAAAAGTGAATAAAACGACAAAGTCTCAAAAATCGGCTGGAAGTTACCTTTGACGGCGTCAGGATTATCCCTGGACGGCGTCATGGCTTGGCAAGAAAAGGTGGATGTGAAAATTACTCATGATAAGCCAGGGAAATTTGCATGGGAATTCTGACGGCGTCACGCTTTAATCTGATCAAGGTCGTCACGGCTTAATTTAAAGAGGGACGGCGTCACCCCTAATTCTGACGGCGTCAACCCCTGATAAGCCAGAACGGATTTTGGAGAGCTAAAGAGGGACGGCGTCAAGAAGGTCATCCGGGAACCCTAAAAGCGGCGAGGTGACGGCGTCACACTCCATAACGTGACGCCGTCAGATCTGAAAGTCTATATATAGTTTTGCAATTTTTTGTCATTAGTGTGGAACTTATTGGGGAACTTTGTGTGTGAAAACCCTAAGACGAATTTGGCAGCTTTTTCAAGGCTTTTTCCTTGAGATCTTCCATGTTACATTGAAGATAAGTTATCAATTAATCATTCAATATGCCTATGTGTTGTTTGATTCTATCTTGTTCTTGTCTTTTGTTTAACATGCTAGGCTAGATTTATCTTGTGTTTGCTTAGATCTAATGAAACCTAGCTATTGATTATTGGTTATTAGTGTGTTGTTAGTTGTATTGGATGATTGTTCATCTATGTTAGGCTTAAGAAAACTGGCTAACTTCCTATTCGGTAACTTGCTTGAACGTCTTAAGAAACATGAACCAATGCGTACTAAAGGTTTTTATGGTTGTATTTAATGCACAAGCGAATTCTAGTGATCCCATGTTAGGAGCTTCCTAGCCGGCTCGACATAGGAGTGAAGTAGGAGCTTGTAGAGTTGGGGAAGTACGTACGCCACCCCACAAATGGTATTAAGGAATACACCCGTCATCCACGCAACTAATACACACTAATCAACCGGTAAAAGATAGTTAGGGAGTAAGGAAATCTAAGTAAACACATTTCTCTCCACATAAGTTTTCACCAACATTTTCATTTTTTTTATTTTATTTTATTTGCATTCGTAGTAACTTGGGTTAGTTGACTAGCAACTAATTCCGCCCACTCTTTCAAACCCGAGATTTTACTTGCTTTCATAAAAAAATATAAAAACACAAAAAAGAATCTTCTCTCACCCTTAGACCTATTAGAGTAGTTTTTCATACCTAACGAACACTATTCCCTGTGGAGAACGATCAATCCCCCGTACTTACCACTACACTATACTACATCGGTCAGGTACACTGCCTGGTGGGGTTGTAAGCCTCTTGAGATCCCTCGAGAGGTAAAACCTGTTGTAAGGTTGCAAAACCACGCATCATAAGCTCTCCCATATGTGCTAAACTCTTTTATATATCAATGCACATATTGAGGGGGAGCAAATGGTTTGTGGTGACAAAAAGAATGTGGCATCTCATGTGAGCGCGACTCAGACTTCACCAATGAATTGACGAAACAAAAATTGTCATTAATCGAAAGGACTTGTCCTGGCCGGGTAATAATTTCAAGCTGGTCTAACCAGTGATGTAAGCGTGTCTCGAAGAGGACTTGTCTGAGGAGAGTGTACCATTTCGAGAAACTTTATGTGGACTTGACCAGGCCGGGTAATAATTTCAAGCTAGTCTAACTAGTGATGTAAGCGTGTCTCGAATCGGTCATGTTCACGGAAAGTGGATCAATTCAAAAAGTGCAAACTCTACCCAACATGTGCAAATTTATAATAAAAACATCTGAGCACATGTTAAGGGGGAGCATTTGAAAAGTATAAAACTCTCAAAGTGTTAGCAAAAAATGTTTCATAATCATAAACGCTTTGAGATATTTTACAATGATTTGGTTGACGGCAACATAGGATAGTCATGGTGTTATAAGGTGACTAAGGTTAGGAAAACCGTCCTATGATCCGCCAGAGCCGGAAGGATCTACCCAAGGACGATACCAAATAGTTAGTATTAGAAAGTCCTAGGTATGATAGAGAAAAAAGGAGTAATCTGAGAAAGGAGAAAGAAGGGGTTGAAAAATTAAAAAGAAAAGTTATGAGAAAGGGTGAAAAGAAATAACCCTCCAAATATTCAAACTTAGGGCAGAAATCGGGTTCAATTCATATGCTACTGGTTGTTACTAAGGTGACGCTGGTATTGAAGACAAGACGTCATGGACCCAGTGACGCACTGCACTAAACCTTCTAACCACTCAAGTTCTCTTAAAAGGACTTGTTTCATTCTCACGGGGAACACTGCATAATCTATCGACCGCTCATTACGAGTCATGTTGATATTGAAACAGGAGACACCGCTCCAGTCTCCGACTACCAAAACTGCACTTCTCGAGTCTAGAGCCGCGAGATACATCATAAGATCGCATAGGAACACATGATACAGCTACACTGATGGTTCAACATTAAGGACATCAGTTGTACAATTAAGAGTCCTACGCATATCCTAGCAATCTGCCAGAACATTTATGAGAGAAATTACAAATGAAATTCTCAATGATTGAATGGAAATTCCTGCCAGGGTCAACATCAAACAGCCCTGACAGTAGGTCACTTCGGTAATTCCTTGTGGATTACGCTTAGTGTTCGCGGCGGTTTCAAACAGTCTACGGTCGTGGAGTGATACTACGGTATACTTCAGCGACTCACCTGAATCGTTGATACACTTCGGTGTATCTGTGCAAGCCCTCTCGGGGGTATCCGATTCAGGAACGGCCTTGGCAAGGATTAGAGAAAGTTTTCACACTATGCTGATTACGATCTCGAAGTCCAAACCTATAAGTGCCGGACGTTTTGTTGCTAACTGTTGTTTGCAGGAATCCCTGGCGGTTGCAGCTAATTGCCGAAGAGATGTAAATTCATCACCCCATGCTCACACTTCACAATCATAATCAAAGAAATCATGATAATTAAAAGACTTTCAATACTGCTTTCGCAACTCTGATGCTGAATATCATGATCCAGAAAAGTGTGAGCATGCCAGTCCAAAGGTCACAACATCACATGGAGGCAATACTGCAAAAGGATGACTTGGAGACGTACGCTGGATGATGACCTCAAAGAATCCTCAAAGATCATCCAAGCCAATGGAACAATCATCAAAAGATCACTACTGGATGTACAAAGATTTCGGACATTGAAGAATCAAAGACTACGAGCTAGGAAGTTAAAGTTATAAACTTAAATGCTAGATTTCAAATTGTAATTTCCGGGGTGACCTCCCTTAGGGGGAGATTGTTTGAATATAAATATTCATATGAAAGACTCGGTCACCCCGAGTATCTATTAGCATTAAATGGCTCGTAGTCTTAAATAGCTTTAGTTTAGATATCGTATCACCATGGAGTCGGGTCGGGTCTTTATCCACTGTAAACCCGCTCCATAGCCCTCATGGGGCGTTTATGAGACTTGTATAAATACCATCTTCCTACCAAGGGAGAGGGTTGGAGCTTTTCATTATTCTTAATCTAATACACATACATTTCTCTCTTTAGAAAACTCCCACCTCCTATCTTTCTCTCTCTACAAGTCGACCTAATCTTGATTCTTATGTGTGTTATGATTACGAGTATTTTACAGGGAGAAATATCTGCATCTGGGAAATGGAGCACCTGTAGCTGTTGAAGCCATAGGAGTGTTTAATTTAGTTTTGCCTTCGGGCTTAGTACTGTTATTAAACAATTTTCATTATGCACCTTCAATTGTTAGGGGTGCAGTTTCCTTTTCATGTTTATTGGATCTTGGTTTTAATCACATTATCAGTAGCAATGGAATTTCTGTTTCTTTAAATAATGTTTTTTATTTTAATGCTATTGTTGTTAATGGTGTGTTTGAAATTGATATGAATGATAATATTTCCAATAATAATTCAATGTATAGCATTAGTAAGAGAATTAAGTCTGACTTGAATTCTTCTTACCTTTGGCACTGTAGACTTGCTCATATAGGTAAGACTCGCATCAAAAAGTTGCAACACGATGGGCTTTTGAAAAGTATCAATGATGAATCATATGATAAATGTGAGTCTTGTATATCCGGGAAGATGACGAAGAAACCTCTTCATAGTAATATGGAAAGGGCTTCAGATCTACTTGGTTTAATACATACTGATGTTTGCGGACCACTTAAACATGTGTCAAGGAAAGGTGATAGCTACTTCTTAACCTTTACTGATGATTTCAGCCATTATGGATATGTTTATTTACTTAAACATAAACATGAGGTATTTGAAACATTTAATATTTTCAAAGCAGAAGTAGAATTGCAACTAGGAAAGAAGATTAAAGCTCTTAGATCTGATAGAGGCGGTGAATATTTAAGCCAAGAGTTTAAAAATTATTTAGCTGAGAATGGAATTGTCCAGAATCTCACATCTCCATATACTCCACAACAAAATGGTGTATCTGAGAGAAGGAATCGTACATTGTTGGATATGTTACAATCAATGTTTAATCTTACAACTCTTCCTTTATCCTTTTGGGATTTTGCCTTAGAATCTACGGTTCGTATTTTGAATATGGTTCCCACTAAGAAGGTTGATAAGACACCATATGAAATATGGAATGGAAAGGTTCTGAACTTGTCTTATTTAAAGGTCTGGGGTTACGAGGCGTATATAAGACATGACTCAGCAGATAAACTCCAACAGAGATCTGTAAAATGTATCTTTGTAGGATACTTAAAGGAAGACAATGGGTTACTACTTTTACTACCCACCTGAAAACAAAGACATTGTTGCAAGATATAGAGACTTTTTAGAAAAGGAACTTATATCTCAAGAATTCAGTGGGAGAGTTTATGATCTGGAAAATGATCATATAGATACATTACCTCCTGAAAACACTAGCGTACTTCCTGTGAAACCTGAAAGTCTGGGTCCTCCACCTGAAGTTGAAATTGTTCCCATTCGCAAGTCTTCAAGACATGTGAAAGCTCCTGAACATCCATGTCTTAAAGTAGAAGTTGAGGAAACTATATTAGGGGATCTTAATGAACCTGCTAATTATAGGGTTGCCATTGAGAGTTCTGAAAAGGACAAATGGGTAGTTGCTATGAATGGGGAAATGCAATCCATGAAAGGTAACAATGTCTGGATTGAAGTAGACCTTCCTCCTAATGCCAAGGTAGTTGGGAGTAAGTGGCTCTTAAGAAGAAATCTGACATGGATGGCAAGGTACACACCTATAAGGCCCGTTTGGTAGCTAAAGGCTTTACTCAAACATTTGGTGTTGACTACGAGGAGACCTTTTCTCCTGTAGCTGAAATTAGGGCTATTAGGATTCTCATAGCCATAGCAACATACTATGACTATGAGATTTGGTAAATGGATGTCAAAACCGCCTTCTTAAATGGTCGCCTAGATGAAGACATCTATATGGCGCAGCCTGAGGGGTTTGTGAATCCAAAATTTCCAAACCGTGTATGCAAACTTCAAAGATCCATTTATGGATTGAAGCAAGCATCACGACAATGGAATAAAAGATTTGATGAGGAAATCAAAAGGTTTGGATTTACTCAGAATCTTGATGAGCCATGTGTATATCATAAAGCTAGTGGGAGTAATGCAATTTTCCTTATCCTATATGTTGATGACATATTGATCATGGGAAAAGACATTCCAAGTTTGCAAAAGGTTAAGGCATATCTTGGATAGTGCTTTTCTATGAAGGATTTAGGGGAAGCTGCATATATTCTGGGAATCAATATCTATAGAGATAGATCAAGGCAGTTAATCGGATTAAGTCAAAGTGCTTACATTGACAAAATATTGAAGAGATTCAATATGCAAAATTCCAAGAAAGGATATTTGCCAATGGAAGTAAAACATGGCTTGAGTAGTGAGCATTGTGCTTCAACAACTGCAGAGGTGGCTCGCATGAGCAAAGTTCCTTATGCTTCGTTTGTAGGTTCTATTATGTATGCGGTGAGATGCACAAGGCCAGATGTGGCGTTCGCTCAAAATATCACAAGTCAATTTCAACAGAATCCAGGTGATAAACATTGGGTTGCTATTAAACATATTCTGAAGTATCTTAGGCATACAAAAGATATGTTTCTTGTGTATGGTGGAAATCCAGCTACAGAACTTGATGTTACAGGTTTTTGTGATGCGTCCTGGCAATGTGACAAAGATGAAGCAAAGTCTCAGACTGGTTATGTCTTTGTTATCAATGGAGGAGCAGTAGACTGGAAGAGCAAGAAGCAGAGTACAATTGCGATGTCTGCGACAGAGGCCGAGTACATAGCTGCTTCAGAAGCTGCAATGGATTCATTTCAGGGCTTGGTGTTATGCCTTCAATTAAATCGCCTATTAATATGTATTGTGACAATTCTACTACAATCATATTTGTCAATGAGCCTGGAGTCATGAAGGGCACCAGACATTTTCTATGGAAGTATCACTATGTTCGGGAACAAGTCCGCGAAGGTGAAATAAATCTCTTGAAAGTTCACACAGATGATAACTTAGCTGATCCATTCACTAAGGCTTTAGCAAAAGAAAAGCTTACTGAATTGTCAAGTGGAATTGGACTTAGATTAGCTAGTAGTTTCATGCATGACTGTGTTTAGTATTTGGATAAAGGATTGTAAACATTTATTATTTATTAATGAAATAAAGTATTGGTTATGTTTATATTCATTATTTAACATTGTTATCCTATTTTTTGCATGTTTTAATCCGTGAATAACTTAGTTATTCTAAATGTCCGTTGTCAGTTAATGATATGGGAATATCATTATGATAAGACAAATCTGAGTTTTGGTAGAATTTACTTGAAAGTATATTGATGCGTTGTCATACCAAATTCACATGATATTCAATGAATTGAATATAGGACTTATCCCAACTACATGATATTACTTATGGATATTTCTAAGTAAATCATGAATAGTTATCCACAGACTTGAGATACCAGATAACTGTTGTGAATGTAGTGCATCCTGTGGAACAATTTAATGCTATACGTAACTGGTAGTCATAAGGATTGTTTTAGGAATTGTTGCAAAGTTCATAAGTTATGCTCGTAGTCAAGATAGAATTTGTTCCTCCAAATTTATTTTTGAAGTTTAATACTGCTGGGCCCCTCGTAGGGTTGACAAGATGTTTGCATGGCCATGCCCAAGATCTCCCCTGAATATGTTCAGAAGATTTGGTAATCTTGCTCAATCATAAACAACGAGAAATAGAATTTTGAGTGAAGATAATATCCATATCTTTATTCAATGTAGTATTAGCAATGGATAATTACTAAAATAGACCGGGCAACCAAGTGGTTGGCGGTTTTTTCCTCGAAAAAAAAAACTTCTGATATTAGACCAGGGCAACCTGTACTTTTTGGGCAACTGAAATCTGCAAGTGTCAAGTGTCACTTTTCTGACTATTTTTTGGGCAACTGGAGGACACTTGTCATCGTATGGGTCGAGATGCCTAGTTGCCTGGTCTAATATCAGAAGTTTTTTTTTCCGGGCAAAAACCGCCAACCACTTGGTTGCCCGGTCTATTTTAGTAATTATCCCTATTAGAAACAAAAGGATAATAATGATGAATCATTAAAGGTTTTTCCAGAAGACCTACTCGAGTTGTACTAGAGGCATCGGCGTGTTGCAAGACGCTAACCGATGTGATCACAACTATTATAATATGTCTAAGTGGGAGTTTTTAGTTTTATAGACATAAAATAGTAGTTGTGTGTTAGGATCGAACTCGAGATCACGGGATTGCACACATTACGTATGAGAACTAAAGATTAATAATTAAATGTAAAACGTTATATTTGATTATTAATTATCACAAAATAAATAACGAATGTTAGTATTTAACGGAAGTGACTAACGGTCGTTAAATAAAATAAGGAAAGGGACTAGGATGTAATTAGTAGTCAAGAAGATTCCGGATCCCCTAAAAACTATAGGGCAGATCGGTTGGGTCTTGGATTTCCTAATCCAAGTCCAACTTGGACTACAAGTTACAAAGCCTATATAAACAAACCTAAGGTTCTAGTTTTTGGTACCTCTTGTGCACTAGCTAAACCTAAAGTTTTCTTCCTCTTTTTCTTGTGTTTGATCGATCGGTTCTACCCCTAAAAGGGTCGACCGAATTTTGTTAAAACAAAATTTGTTTTGGTTTTGATTTTGTGATTAATAACTTGCATTACTTTAGTTTGGTTTAGTACGTGTGTACAAGAATGTGATTCTTACACACTATTGTAAGAATCTTGGATTGAATTGCAAAAATGGTAAGGGGCAATTCCTATAATCCTATTAACCCTAATTAGGGTTCATCATTCATATTGCACAAGTTTGATTCCTGTTCTTGCTAGAATCATCAAGGTACGTTCACTTTATATTTGGTTAATTATTTATATGTTATATGTATCATTTGCTTCCGCTATATGTGTTCTTTGATGTTTTGGTTTTATAATTATATGATTGTCATGGTAGTATAATTACAACAATATCAACCTCAAAATGATGTTGATGTGTAATTCTATTCCTTCGGTATCTTAAATGAAAGTTAGTCATATTCACCATCTCATTATCATGTTTACCACAAAATGAAGTTACATTCTTCAAAAGTGAAGCAAAACCTGTTGCCCTATACTCGTGTAATGTTCTTTTGGTTCCTTTTATCAATGTACTTTTGGTTCCTTTTACTAACTAAATAATTCTAGAAACGCATTTCGATGGATCGAGTGCATTTAGGATGCATTTAGGAAAAATCGATTTTTTTTTTTCAAAAATTAACACTACATCGAAAAAATCCATAGGGTTTCCTGAAACCCGCGGGAACCCCCTGGTTCCGTCCTTGTATATACGCTACGATGAGAGTAAAAGGGAACGTGCATGGAAGGTAACTTTAGGTTTCTATATATTCGCTTTTAATTGATATGAGTACATGTCCAATGGTACGGATACAACGATTGATACTAGAATGTAAACAAATTATTTCTTAAATAATTATTCTCTAGGCCGGGTATACTTTGAGTCTAGGGTTCATGTTCAATTCAAATAAAAGACAGTTTGGATTCAGCACAAGAATACTAATTCTTGAAAGTTACTAAACTTGACATTTAAGCTCTAATAATTGGCCTGGCCCTCTCTACTGTCTTAATCATACATAAGAGTAGTATCCTATATTCAACAACCATACCGAGCAAGATTCCAAGATCAATCCATTTAGAGTAACCAAGTTCAATGTGCAATACATTCTTCAATTTTGTCTTGCCATCAATGGTAGGGGGACCTATACTCAGGGAGCTCAAGCCCTTCAAACTGATTTTTGTACAATCGTTGTAAAGCATACCGGTGGAAAGAAATGTAGTACATTGGGTATCTCCAGAAGATATGAGGTAGATCGTCTGGCAACCGAAAGAATCCTGCACTTAGTATCATCAAGCCTTGGATTCCAGCACCAAGTACGAGTCCCATGAGCAAATTTGGTACAATGCAAGCTACTATCATCATAAGACATTCAACCAATAACATTGACACAAAAAGGACTAATTCGAAATAGATAAATTATTCGGTTTCTATTTGAAGTCCCATGAGTGAATAAGCAATTGCTCCTGGGAATAACGAGATGACAAATAGGTATGGCATTGAAGAGACAGCATGGCTGATAAGATAAGAGCCAATCCCATAGCGCCCATTTAATCTTTCCCATTGAAACACCTACATGAATGTTATTAACTAATTAAGTTGTTAGAAAACTAGATTAATTCCAAGTATATTTTATATCAACGAACCTTCATTTCCTCCACAAACGAGGAGAACCCACCAATGGCTAATATGGTAAGGAATGAAGATACAAACATGATCATTGAAACCCTAGCCTGTGTGCCATTAAGGAGCAACACATACTATAGTCAATACTTGTCGATTGAGATGATTAGGAATGCTACAAGAAAATAAGTTTCCACAATTTGGTATTCTTCTACTTTTTATGAACGGATATTTGACATGACGGTATCAAGGTGGTCAACAAGACAATGCCTTGTGGATTCAAGTCCTAACAGGCACAAGCTAGTCTGATATTTTTTCGTTTAAAGAGAATTTTGGTATGGATTAACTATTTTTAAGCATGGCCTTGCTTATAAAAGTTAGCGACAAATCAACAAAACTCGAAAGGGATAACATGTAATACCAAACCACAAAGTATTTTCAAATTGAAATGGGAAAACCAGAACAGGTATGCCATGTTAGACCATTATTTGTTTAGGAAAGCCTTTGGGCTTTATTTTTGGTTAATAGGCCTAGCCCGGTTTCAAGAATTCTATATATATTGTATTTATGTTTTAATTAATGGATAAGCCAATGTATACTTCCAATATGCCAATGGTAATCTTACATTTATGGAGCCAAATCCGTAACCAATTTGGTAAAAGACTGTCCCTAATCCAAAACCCAACGCAATATAGATAGCAAGTCGCAACCAGTAGTATCCTAGATCACGATGCATGTTCTTAAATGATCTTTCCGATAGCACCAAAGTCTGTGTAATGAAGTTGGCTTGCAGGCTTCCGTTGCTCTCAATTAAGTCTCCTTCCTTCAAAAGTGACATTTACTCATTATCATATTATGTAATCTAGGTCTGATGAAAAAGAAACACAATCAGTACTATATTACCTCTCCACATATGTTAGCTATCTCACTCTTGGCTTCCATATATATCTGAGATGATTTATAGGATTCAGCAAGAGCATTGACTATTTGATCAACAGGAACCGCTCCAGTAACAGTGTCCTAATATTAGGAATACTAACAATTGATCAACCAACATCTAACAAGCGCAAAAATAAGAATATTAAATTAAAATCAAGGCATGATGTCGAATTCTAATACTGCGAATTACCAACTGGAGAATCTAGTAATTTTAACCCTTACAGGCATGCTAATTAATATTTCGATAACTAAACACGAAATAACCCACCCTTTTTATTTATAACCCGTTTGTAAAATAGCTTGACCAATTATTACCTACCTCATCAAAATCTGTGTTGATAGTTATCAGGTAGTGGTCTGCAGGACTTTGTAGAGCTGGGCAAGGAAAGCCATTTACTGCAAAGAACTGTTAATAACGACCCAGTAGTTAGTACACGTACGCAAAACTTAAGCATGTTTGTTGGGGTTTATTATTCATATTAAGCTTAAAACTTCTTATATATCAAAGACCTCCATACTTTTTTGTTCAAAAGAAATACTCACACACATAATACGTGTCCCTAGTTAACTTGAACCCAAAGCTATGGTTGGTAAGTTAATAGTTGAAGTTTAGGCAACACTAGTCTTAAACATCCACATAATTGTATGTAAAATGAAGACTATAAAAACCTTATTAAATAAAGTTCAGCTCGACGGCCTTTGGGGAACCAGGGCCCTGCCCTGACCCTACATACTATTTTCCACCACAGTTATGCTCGAGTTTTCATGATATATAGGTGTTAAAATACATGTCAGTATCATAAACTGAAGATAACCTGATTTGCTACAAAAGTAGGACCAATGTATATTGTCTCCCCCAAAGACAGAAGACAAAGACTGTTAAGAAGTCCAAAAACTTGACTACTAGGTTGATGGACTGCTGCTAAAACTGTCATCCCGTATTGTCGAGTAAGCTTAACAATCTGGTTCATGACGTACTATGATGCTGCGCTGTCAAGACCACTTGTAGGCTCATCGAGCAATAATATTTTGGGGTGTATTTGGAGCTCTAAGCAGATACTCACATGTCGCTTTTGGCCCCCACTAAGCCCTTTCAAACCCCAGCCTCCTATACGTGTGTTCAAAGAATCTTGGAGTCCCATTTTTCTTATAATTTTATCTGCTCTATCCCTCTTTTCATATCTTGGCATCAACTTAGGCAGTTGCAGTTCAGCTGAGTAGTAAACCGTTTCTTTAACTGTTAGAGTCCATGTTAAAACTTGTTCTTTAAAGTATTTTCAGCCCTTTAAAGTATTTTCAAATGAAACTAGACTTAATGAACTAACAAAAATCTATTAATAATCAGCCCTTTAAAGTATTTTCAAATGAAACTAGACTTAATTACCTTCGAAATAACAGGTGGCATGACCCGTGACGACTTACGGTTTAAAAGATATGATTTTTCTAAGTTTGACAATTTTTTAAACGCATTTAGCCGCACTACAACCACGGCTAAAGCCCTCATAAGCCCCACAACTGCACCACAGCCGTGGCACAGCCGCGGCTAGTTGCCTCAGAGGCCTTTTAGCCACACAGCTATGTTGCACAGCCACGACTAAAAGCTCTTCAGCCTGCACAATACTTACCAACTTGTCTTTTTAACCCCAAACTCAACCCCTATGGCCCGATACTTCACGAGGACTTCCAGAAATCATATTAACATTATAATACATCATTTTCATAACTATATTTGGTCTAAGAGACCCATGAACATAAACTTTACGAGTTTATGTCAAACACCCGTTTGACCCGTTCATATACACTATAACACATTGTTGTTCCTTTTACACAATTAGAATTAACTACAAAGTTAAGCTAATCATGTTCCATGACTAAGTAATGTAATGATTAACTAAACAAAGAAGTAAAACGTAAATGATAAAGACAAGAGTTTTTCAACGTTTAAATTCTTATTAGAAGTTAATCAAAAGAATCTATAACCAAGTGTTTGCGGAAAAAACACTTGGGATTGAAATGACAAGTATGGTATGTCTCCTCTCTAAACTTAAGCTAAGCTTAAGTGGCAACTATAAGGAACCACTGAGCTATCTTAGGGACTAAGTTGCTCTTTGAAGGAAGCTTAATTCCCATGAGTTCCAATTTAGCTTTCTTAGACACCAACACCTGCTTGCCGGGTCTCTCACTCATCATCTTTTCCATCAGTCTTATGAACTCTTCATTCTCAGGGCTCTTCACATGAAGTGCCATTAGCTTGTACGCCAGAAGAGATGTTGTCTCCACCAAGTGTATGCCACTGACTCTCTGGAAGACTTGTTGACCAAACTCATCAATAAAGAAGATACCAAACTCACGGTGCTTGATCACTTTGTTGGGAAAGAACTTGACACCTTCAGGAGGAGTTCTGTTGTAGTGAAGAGCAGCAATAAATTGTTCAGGTCTTGGCCTTTCGTTTTCCTTTTCTTCCCTGTGCTCTGAGTTGGTTCAGGGATTGTTAGTCCCTGAGAAGCAAGTGCCTTTTGATGGTCGATTCCTAAGCTTTTGGCCACCTTTTCCAGTTCCTCATACTTGTTATTCAGGGCAGCCAGAAGGTCAGGGACACACCTGTTCTTCTTCTTCCTCAGGATGGGCCCTATTATGTCTCATTCCTTGATCCCATATTCTGAGAACTTGAAGGGTTTATTCTTCTCAATCTTTCTTGGTCCTATATGAACTGTTATGGCTATGGGATCAGTGTTTGCATGAATGGACATGTCAGTGATGGGACCTTCACCCTCGGTCTTTGTCATGGTCCAGACATACCTCTCATAGTTCCTCCTCTTTCTCTCAGTATTCAGCTTGACCTTCAGGTTGTGTTCTTTAATTAGGTCAGCCTGAAGTTTGAGGAATTGTTCCCCCCTGATATTCTGCTCAGTCTATCTGATGACTTCCTTAGCCACTTCAGCAATCACTGGCTTACTGAGCATTTCAGCCTGGATCCTATCCTCTTCATCCAAAACTGCGGCTACTTCTTCACTGGTTCCCTCGAAGATTTTCCCATTATGTAATATGATTTTCATGAGCACTGGTGCATCAGGGTCAGGACGCACTTCTCTTGGTGCCTTAACCAGTTTGGGAGGTGAATCTTCAGTCTCCATGATTCCCTTCCCTTTTTTAGTGGAGGGGGTGTACTGAAGGAGGTCTCAGAGAACTCTGTAGTTGTTGTTGCTTCAGTTGGAATGGGAGTGGTAGCAACAACAAGTGCTGAAGAAGTTGAGGTTCCTGGCATGAAGCTTTGAAGAGGGACAGCTACAGTGATACCTTCAGCTGCAGGTTCAGGAACTGGTTCATCAGGTTTCTCCCCCTCAACAGATGCTGGAGCTTCAGTCAAAGCATCTGTTGACAGACGAGCTGGGGGAACTTGAGAGACCTGAAGAACGGTCAGAATAGTTGAGACCATGCTCTTGATTTCAAAGGTCTCGTTTTTTAGGGAGGAGATGTCTGTGGCCATGTTGACTTGAGCTTCTGAGAGTTGAGTGACCCTGGTGGTGTAGTGATTGACCAGCTCATTATGTTTGGCAGAGAGCTGGTCAAAGGCTATGGATATTTGAGTCAGGCATCCTTGGGTATCAGAGACTGACTTCTGAATGGCTTCCGCCTGAGACCTGAGAGGTGTAAGATCCACCTCCTTGAGGAGCCTGTGAAGCTCAGTAATGTTGGAGTAGGTGGTCTTCTTAGAATCCATGAACTCAGTCAGCTTGTTGATGAGAGCAGGGTCATCCTTGAACTCTACTTGAATAACACTGAAAGACTGCAGCAACTTGGTAAAGTGCATCCCTTGTTCAAGTCCCAGTGTCCCAATGGCAGTCTTTAGGTCACTGACATGTTTATCAGTAGAAGCAGTGACCTGGTGAAGTTGACTGTTACACCCCGTGCCCGTTTAGACCAAAAATTGAAACTTTTTGCGTGGAAATGACTCAACTTTAATGTACCTCCTATTACTCTTTTGACCTTTGACAAAAATTTATAAACATTTAGGACTTGAGACTATTTTTAAATAAAACTAGACTCAATTACCTTCAAAATGACGGGTGGCGCGACCCGTAACGACTTACGGTTCAAAACATATGAATTTTCAAAGATTGCCGAAAATCTGCCAGGCGCCCTCCATCCGATCGGATGGAGCTCCAACCGATCGGTTGGATGTTTCTGGTCGCCCAGATCAGTTTTCAAAATCTCGACTTGGAAGTCCGACCTCCCGAACTCGATAATTAACCAAACTTTCCAGATTTACTTAGTATACCATTGGGCTCATTTTCATACAAAAACATTTACCGGTTGACTCTCGAAAACGTACTTTACATAATCACAGGTTTTGCACCAAAACCCGTTTTGACCCATTTACACTACAAACTACTTATACCACTTCATTTTCCAACCAAACTTAACCAACATCATTACTTAAACATACCAAACGTGTTCCATATACACTTGACCCATGTACAACCCAAAATGGGTATATTTACACTTAATCCAAACGCCCCTTTAACTTTGACTCTAACACATAAAACACACTTTGACACACCGTTAGACCACCAAATCATTACGACTCCATTAATATACGTTTTGACACTTGACTTTACTTTACAAATCAATAAAAGACCAACGGGGGTACAAACTTTGACCTTGAGCTCGGTATCTACCTAAGCTCCTAACGCTTACTATCTTCCAACCCGCTTATCAAGTCTTTAAGCCATAATCCAAGCCAAGTTATCTTCATCGCAAATAACCTACAAAACATTAACAACTAAAAGGGTAAGCTTACGCTTAGTAAGTAACCTGACATAAAACATATCTCATACACATATTTCCACATAAGCATCATAATCACTTTAAGGCTTCCAAGCTACATCATTCAATTCATATCACATATAACTTCATAACATAACTACATCTATTCATCACAGCCATAATCAACTACATACCTTAATTAGTCCAAATCCAACCAGCTAACATACTCTTAGTCGAAATCACTTGCCATCCATCCTTAACTTACAACCATTCTAAATCCAAATCTTATACTCTTATACAACCATAATACATATATGATAATACACATATAATACATGTTTTAGTGACAGTTACTTACCTCATATCCAAGCTAATGTACCATTCATGATTTCACCACCATCATCATCATCCTCACCAGTCATCATCATCATCATCATTCTTACTTCCTAAACCATAGCCATAACATCAAGGCTCATTAACATAACACATCATAATCAAGGGTTAGATAACCCATCTAAACATACCCATCATCCTTTCTATATCATCATATGATCATACATTGATCATATGATGAAAACCCATTTCAATCATAAACCCTAACCTCAATAACATCAAGATAAGGAAAATACTTACTTGGGAAATCATTGCTAGGGATGACTATAATCATAAGGACTTCATCACCATCCTCCCTAAGCCATCCAACCCAACTCATGTTCTTCCCTCCCTTTTCCTCTCTAAGACGACAACCCACACACCCCTAGTATAATATGGAAATGTCTAGAATTTCCTGGATAGATAATATATTTATCTAGTTACTTGAACTAGTTTGGCCATTAGGCAAGATTGGTCCCTCTAGTCTCTTTTCTTTTACTTTGGCCTCACTACAAATAATAATACATTTTGTCCTTGGCAACTTAGGTCCTTGAAGTCTATTTCCTTTCTAAATGAGACAAAACATATTTATATAGCCATATTATACATACTTTGACTATCGGGTTTGACCGCTACACAACTCCCGTTGACTAACCAATTACAACAAGCCTTATTCGACTTATCTAGAGTGGGGTCTAGTTGTATACGGGAAACAGGTCTAACAATTCTACCTCCTTATTTAGATTTCGTCCCTGAAATCTATCGTCTATTACTAACAAAACTTACTCACATAATACACATCATTCCTAGCACTTTCGATTCTTAGTTTATTTGGTTGCAACGATCTAAGTGATCTTGCAACTCCATGCATACAATAATACATCACATGGCCCTAAATCCACATTACTTCCCGCTTACTTCTATAATCATACAACTCTTACTTAGCTTATTACATAATACGAGACATACTCACTGTAACTAGTTATCATTCTAATCCATTCTATTACCGTTACATCACATTCTCACTTGCTTTATCCTCTATTCTCATTCTTTGACTACATTGATACTTGAGAAAACTCGTGCTATTTAACTTTACATAAATACACTTAGCTAATACTTTCACATTCTATCAACACCACTTAATCATTTCTTTTACGTCCCTACAATTACCTCATTTCTTCTATTTCTTCTTCATGTCATTTTCGCTTAACTTTATCACTCTTATAGAAATATTACATGAATTGACTTTATAACATCATACTTTAACGTTACCGTCACATTACACATGACACTTATCAATAATTATTTCCATTACTCACATTTTGTACCACGCTGCAATTTTGTATTATAACATTTTTAAGCATCATTACAATTCTTTAATTCCTTCAACTTATACTTAACACTCAAAACATAGGTTCGCACAAGTCTCACTAAAAGACGTACTCTAATTTAACCCTCCTATCTTAGTCCTTATAATTTATAACTAATTCTAGACTTCTGCTTCCTACTTCTCTAACCCTACTCGTGCCATGTTGGCAACACATAAGCCCACTCATCCATGCTTCCTTATTTACATGGAAATGCGTCCAAATCGATGTAAATCAAGAAATATAACTCATGGTCATATATATTTCCAACACAACACAAGTACTCCTATTTCTATATTTAACTTTTATTCTCTCATCCTTTTTATACTTCACATTTCCTTTTTAGACTTGGATCCATATCATTAACACATTCATTATGGGGATATTTTCATTGCCAAGGATGTAGGCAACCCCAGTGCCGATGAAGGCAATACGTTTTATCCCAAAGGATCTTTAACATATCCCGAAGGATTCCTTAATCATTCATTGACTTGGTCATCCTGGAGGATACCACCTTTATCATTCATCCCGAAGGATCATTAACGTTCAATCCGAAGGATCTTTAACATTCACACTTCATAACTTTAACAATGGATCCAAGTCATAAGCCCTTTACACACACTATTACATCCATTTATTTTAGTGAGAGCAAGCACATAGAGCATATGAACCTGCTTATTATAATTACACATTTCTATGTGTTCACTATTTTATATTCTTAATCTTTCATAAATTAACTTACATTCATTCATTAGCATCATTCATTCTTTTACACAATTTAAGTTATTAACGCATTCTTACCTCGTTTAATTTTCACAACACATCATTACGCTTGACTCATCACGTTTTCATTCTTACACCTTTTAAGTCATTTACATATTTTCACCGTGTTCTATTATTCAACATTTTCATCATAATAATCACCGCTAATGGGGCACATTAGCCGTGATATAATAATTTCAGATCAACACCTTAACCTCATACATACTCATCTCATCCTCTCTTACATTCTTAACTTATCGCATTTAACTTTTAGCATCCAAACTTTTTCATTTAATTTCTATCCTTTATATACCAACACACTTTATCACAACTTCACTGTTATAGCATACAATCTATCCTAACCAACACAACAAACACTAGGAAGATCAAAGAGAAGAGTGGAACATGAAGTAATAGCTTTATAAATAACACACTTACACTTTGATACAATCCCTAAAATGACTAAAGATAAGCTTGAGAGCGCTATGAGGACTTTGAATCACCAACCTCCCAAATGAGGTAGGGAGGTTCTATTTATACTAAAATGAGATGGATGGGCTTGGACTTGGTTGGGCTTATACATGGGCTCATTACATTACAAACTTAAGTCCAAGCCCATTGATTAAATAAACTAACTTATACAACGACACATTTAATACAAAAATAATAACGATGAGACCATCACTTTTTTTAAATCCTAACAATCTCCCCCTAAGGGATGGTCATTCAAATGATGCTCGGAGTGAGTTGGTCTTTCGTCTTCATTGTCTTGTGCCTTTGTGTGTCGTTGCATAATAGTCTTTGTTCTTGTTCCTTCATGCTATGTGATCTTCAAAGAATCGCCTTTTTGGTCGTTCTTGCCTTGATCTACTTCTTCTGTCTAGATGCGTCGTCGTTGTAGATGATGATGGTAAATGGACTTTCGTCGGTACCTGCATAAGACAGTTAGCAATAAATCGTCGAGCGCTTACTGGTTCAGATTTTGAGATTGCTATCAGCATAGTGTGAGAACTTTCTCTAATCTTTACCATGGCCGTTGAAAGCCTCTGAAGTATACCGGAGTATTACTTCAAGACTGTAGACCGTTTGAAGCACGTAACCATCATTATGTAAGGCAAGATCCTTAGATCTCATTAAGACTCTTACAACTTGTGTCCTTTTTTGGTGAACACAAGTGTATTGTATTGGAAGTGTTCCTAGGAGATCTTTGATGAATCTCATGTCTCTAGACTCTATAATGTGCGTTTTGTTTTTAGTCGTCGGAGGCATGGAGCAGAGTGCCACCTTTTCAATATCAACACATCTCGGAATGAGAGGTCGATAGATTATGCAGTGTTCTCCGTGAGAAATGAAACAAATATCTTTTGAGAGATATCTGAGTGGATGGGAGGGGTGGTGCAATGCGTCACTGGGTCCATGACGTCTTGTCTTCAGTATCACCTTAGTGAGTGCCAATAGCAGATGAATTGACCTGGTTTCTGACCTAAGTTTTCATGGAGGGCTATTTCTTTTCTCCCTTTCATAAACTTTTCTTTTTAATTCTTCAACCCCTTCTTTCTCCTTTCTCATTTACTCCTTTTTTCAATCTTACCTAAGGACTTCTAATTCTAAACTATTGGAATCGTCCTTGGGTAGATCCCTCCGGCTCTGGCGGATCATTGGACATAACCTAATCATAATCACCTTATTTCTCCATGATTATCCTAGATTATCGATCACAAACCATGAAACCTTTTGAAAATCTCTCAAAGTGTTCATGAGTAAACAAATTTGGTTAACACATTGAGAGTTTTGCATTTTTGAAACACTCCCCCTTCACATGTGCTCATGCATTTTTGAAATAAATTGCACATGTTGGGTAGAGTTCGCACATTTGAAATGATCGATTTTCAATGAACATGACCTTCGCGAGACACGCTTACATCACTAGTTAGACTAGCTTGAAATTATTACCCGTCCCGGTCATATTCAAAGATCATCTCTCGAATTGGTACATTCTACTCAGACAAGTCCTTTGCGAGACACGTTTACATTACTGGTAAACCAGCTTGAAATTATTACTCGTCCAGGACATGTCTTTTCGATAACGGACATTTAGTTTCGTGAATTCGAGGGTTGTTCTGAGTCTTTTTGAAGAGCTCGTTTTGAGATTCAAACCACAAAACTTCTTTTTGATCGCATTTTAATCACGTCCTCTCCCCCTTATGTTTAAATAACACTTAATCTCCCCCTCAAAAATAGCATGAAGTGGTATTTTTGAAAACAGTTGATTAAAATGAAACTTTTTGTGGAGATATGGACTGATTTTAGCATGAAAACGGAACATTTTTCTTTTTATACTCCCCCTTAATTAGAGCATTTTATTAAACAATTGAGTTTAAAAGCATTTAGGGGACTTGGAGGGAGTTGATGTGAGTACAAAATTTATAGAAAGACTTTGAACAAGCTTTGTGAAACAATTTTGATTAAGTGCTCACGGTTTTAGCTTTTTGCCATTAACATTGCGAGTCCTGATCAGAAATAATCAGAAGTCATCAATGTAGCGCGGGTTTCGTACTGAAATATACGAAAGCCGTTGTGAAGAAAATTTGAGAAAAACGACATGTTTTGGAAAAAATTTAAATGAACTCTCGCTCAAGCATCTGTACATGCCCGTATCATTGTTCAATGACATTTCTAGATACGTACATAATATCGATTATACGAGAGACTTGTCGTGAGAAGAATATTTTTGGCTTTTTTATTTTTTTATTTTTATTTTTATTTTTTTTTTCTATTGTTTTTGTTTTTTTGAAAATTTTCTATTTTTATATTTTGTTTTTATTGGTTTTTCAAATTTTGTATTTTGTTTTTGAAAAAATATTTACATGTGAAGCTTGTTGAAATAAATAAAAAAGATTCAAGAAGACTTTCTAACTCTTCGGGAGTTAGGCTTCACATTCCAATTCGACGAACTAAGTTTTCAAACCGCTCTTTTGAGAGGGCTTTAGTAAATCGATCAGCGAGTTGATATTCAGTATTCACGAAAAACAATTCAACATTACCCTCTTCAACGTGCTCTTTTATGAAGTGATAGCGGACTCCAATATGCTTCGTCTTGGAGTGTTGCACCGGATTGCACGAGATGGCTATGGCACTTTTCGAGTCACAATACAAAGGTATGCGGTCGAAAGAGAAACCATAATCTGTGAGTTGTGTCCTCATCCATAGAACTTGGGCACAACACGCAGATAGAGACACATACTCGGCTTCAGCGGTTGATAGTGCAGTACAATCTTGTTTCCTTGATGACCAGCCTACTAGCTTTTCTACCAAAAATTGTGCTCCGCCTGATGTACTCTTTGCTGTAACTTGGCAACCGGCATGGTCTGCATCTGAAAATTCGATTAGTGTAAACTCCGAATCCTTCGGATACCAAAGTCCCATGTTAATGGTTCTTCGTAGGTATCGAAAGATCCGTTTATCCTCTTGGAGGTGAAGTTCGGTAGGCCTTGCCTGAAACCGTGCTAATAAACAAACAACAAAATGTATATCGGGTCGACTAGCAGTTAAGTACATGAGAGAACCAATCATGCTCCGATATTTCTTTCGATATTTCGCCTATTTTGGGTGAAGTGACCATTGGAGTACCAACAGAGTCACAATTGTCCATTCCATGTTTTTTAAAAATCTCAATTGTATATTTAGCTTGATTAAGAAAAATACCACGTGGGGATTGATGAATTTGTAAATCTAAAAAGAATTTTAATTCACCCATCATGGACATTTCGAATTTGCTTTTCATGAGATTTTCAAAATGTTTTGAATGTTGCGGATTAGTGGACCCAAATATTATGTCGTCCACATAAATCTGAACAATCAAAATGTCATTTTTGTATTTTCTTGTAAACAAGGTTGGATCAATTGTTCCTTTGGTGAAATTATTTGACAACGAGAAAGATGATAACTCGTCATACCACGCCCTTGGGGCTTGTTTCAAACCATAGATAGCTTTCTTCAACTTGTAGACATAGTCTGGATGATCTTTGTCGACGAAACCGTCTGGCTGACTCACGTACACTTCTTCTTTCAGAGTTCCATTCAAGAAAGCTGTCTTGATGTCCATCTGATAAACTGTGATGTTCTTGTGAGCTGCATAAGCTAAGAAAATCCTGACTGCCTCAAGCCTTGCTACTGGCGCGAATGACTCTTCAAAATCTATTCCTTCTTCCTGTCTGTATCCCTTTGCCACCAGACGAGCTTTGTTGCGAATTACAGTCATTTCTTCATTCTTTTTGTTTTTCCATAACCACTTAAGATCAATGACTAGTTTGTCAATTGGTCTTGGAACTAAATCCCAGGTGTCATGGATTTGAAATTGAAGAAGTTCTTCCTGCATCGCTTCAATCCAGGCATTATCTGCCATTACTTCCCGAATGTTCTTAGGTTCTATGAGACTGACTGAGCAGACATAGATACACATGTCGGAATCGGTGTTTAATTGTTTTCTCGTCTGAATTGGCCTTGAGGGTTCACCAATAACCTGTTCTATTGGATGGTCTTTTGTCCACTGTAACGTAGAAGGGTACCTTGGACTGAACGAATGCATGTTAGACGGTTCATGTAATCTTGAAGAAGATTCAACAGATTCCGTTCCAAAAGGGTTTTCGAATGGTTCTTCGTCTAACACCGCATTATTTTGTTCTTGCTCATCAATTCTTGGTAGAACAATTTCAATTACTGGAGTTAGTGGAGTAGATGTTGATGATGTGGAGGGAGTTGGTGCGCCAGCTTCGAATGTTGTGGATGCATCTGGATTTGGTGGTGGTGGTGGTGGTTGTTGATTTTGAGTGGGTGCAGCGGAACGTTGGTTAGATGCATTTGTCGAAGCGCCACCATAGTATTCATCATACATAAACTCGAAGAAATTATCCAGTTCCTGATTTGTGGGTTGTTCGTTATGAATTGATTGAGCTCCTTGAGGTGCGAGTCCTGAACTGATATGTCCAGAAGTCATTGGGTTAAGCGCGGGTTCTAGAGCGAGTCTCTCAGAAGCCATTTGTGAAATTTCATCAAACTTCACATTCATCGTCTCCATGATCTTTTTCGTTCTCCTGTTGTACACTGATGAGTGTCTAAATACTCATCATTTTTACCTAATCTGAACTGCCTAAACTCTCAAAAACACTCAGAAATGCATCATAATACTGAAATTATTCCAGAATTGTGTTTTATATGTCTCAGATGCAAAATGTTTAAAAACAGTTGAAAAACGAACAAAGTTTGCATAATTGGCAATTTCAGTCCCTCAACTTTTAAAAGTTGTCAAATCTAGTCCCTGATCACTAAAAACTTGTAAAAATTTCATTTTAGGTCCTTGGGGATTCATAAGTTGTTAAATAAGTCCTTTGAAGTTAAAAATTGCATAATTACAACTTTGGTCCCTCAACTTTGAAAAATGTCAAATTTAGTCCTCGGGTATTTAAAATATGGAAATTATCAAATATAACCCTTGTACTATTCTTATATGGCATAATTGGTCCTTGTGTTAACTTTGGAAATTTGGCAGGTTCAACCCTTCAAGAAATCAGAAATTACACCTTTGGTCCTTGTGATTTTAACTAAAATAACAACCGGATCCAATAAATAAATTAAACCTTAACCCTTACTAAAACCAACCCAACCCATCCTATTTTACTAAACCCAGCCCACCAAGCCCAACTCCCTTAAAAACCCAACCTGGTATACAAAACCAGGTTTGACTTCGGTCAAACCTTTCCCCAACCTCTCAACCCCGCCAAAACCGCCTAGCCCATGGTTTCTCTGCTAAACCACTCCCCATCAAATCCCACTCACCTAACAATACAAGAAGCATTGAATGCTTCTTCTCCACTCCCCTGATAAGCATTAATTGCTTATGCCTGCTCAATCCACTAACCCATGTTTCCCGCCAAAAAGCAAATTCAACGCTAGAGATGCAATTGACCCAATCCAATGGTGGGAATGAGTTCGGAGGAAGGTGCAAGGAAGATCCCAGATTAGTATAGTATATATAGAAGGCTTTGTAAGCCAGAGTAGGTAGTAGTTAATTTAAGTAAAATCGTAATTTTAATTTAAGTCTTTCAATTCTTGTAATTTTCAATTAAGTTTTAATTCAAGCTCAGTTTAGTTGTTTCATTCCAATTTGCAAGTTATTTTGTGCTCAGTTCAGTTAAATTAAGTTTCAAGTTCTATTGTTAATTCGAATAAGCTCAAGCTAGTTACATTATCACCCAGAAGCTCCAAAAACCTTTCCTATAAACTGACATAAGCTCATAGTAGCTTTATGTAAGTTTATATAGTTCTTATTAGCTCTTAATTTCCATTTCGATTCAAGGTCAACAAAAGTCAACAAAGTAGCTTATAAGCTACTCTGGATTGTACAAGCTGAATTCTTGGAAGCTTATGGGTTAGTGGCTTCATGGGAAGCCTATAAGTTGTTCTTGGTTCTTGGTTCCCTTGTGTTACATGCAATTCGATTGTAAGCTCATAATCTCATTTTAGCTTAATTTTTCATTTAATTATTTAAGTTGCTTAAAACTAGTTTAAAAGCTGTTAAAAATCATCAATATTAGTTATTAATTAATTAATGTTCAAGGTCTTAGCTTAAATTCGATCATCTCAGTTCAAACTCTCAACAGACCACCCTAAAGGGGTGTTTGGTTCAAGCTGTAAACCAGCTTGTACTGTAGCTTGGCCATTTGGTCACTTTTGCACAAGCTTATCTTAGTCCTCATAAGCTCTTTCCTAGCTTTGATCAGTCCTATAGCTCAATCTAGCAAATTTACATGGTCCTAGTGATTTTCAGTAAAATATAAGCTCATATAAGCCATATTAAGTCCTAGACCTTTTAAGCCATTTACTTTGGCATTTTTTGACTCAACTCAGTCTAGTTATTAAGTCCTCAAAGCCCTAGACCTATTGCATTAGTATACACTGAGTTGCACATCAACTCAGTCTAACAGACTGCATGTGCAGACCTTGTGGTTATTTTGAAACTTTGACATTTTTTTACTCACACACCATAAGCTCATTTAAGGTAATTCCTTTTGATCCTTAAACCCTACTAGCTCAACTCCACTAGTAATTTTTAGTTCGATTTTTGAGAGTCTTTAGAAGCCCTAAACCTAGACTCAAAGTTGGTCGATCTGCCCTGGTGCAGAGCAACCAACAGACCCCAAAGAGCAATAAGCTCTTTGTGAGCTTTTCTGGCTTATAAGCTAGTATCTTCTTGAACCAGTAGCTTAATTAGGTTCACCTAAGTTCAAAGTAACTTATTACATAAGCTTGAAGCTTAATTTGAAGCTTGTAGCTTGATTTGAAAATTCTAGTTTCTTAAAAAAGCTTAAAAGCTTAACTGTTTTGAACATAAGCTTGTTTCTAGCTTATTCATTAAGTTAGAAAATTAGTTCCAGTTACAAAAGTTACTTATCACTAGCTTATTAGTAAGTTTCATAAGAAAAAAGTTCAAAAATAAAATAAAAAGAAAAGTGTGCAAACTGGGATTCGAACCCTGGTTGTTTGGCTCAGAACTCAAACCAAAGCCGTGCACCATCTCCCCTAGGGGATTCTTAGTGTTTAGTGTTTCTCTATTTATTTATATACTCATAATAGCAGTTTAGTATTAATTAGCTTATTAGCTTTCCAGCTTATTTTTAGCTTATCCGTATAAGCTTTCTTTCCCATTTTAATTTTGTTAGCTCAGTAATCACTTAGAGTAATCTATAAAAAAGTTTCAGATTTTTATTAATAGTTTTAATATTTTTAATCTTTTAATTAGTTTAAAATAGTCATTAAATTATAATAAATAGAAAAATAATCAGAAAAATGTAAATCCAATTTTCATAATTTTCTTTTGTCATTTTTAATCTAGGAAAAATATAAAAATATTTTTAGACCTTAAGAAAATCAAAAATAGAAATAAAGTGATAGCTTCTATTTAATAGAATTTATCTTTTTAAATTTTAATTAAGTAAATTTCATTTTTATAATTTTCTTATCTTTTAATTACTTAGTAATATTTTTAGAAAAAGTTTTAGAATTTTATTAGTTCATTTAGTATTTTTTATAATTTAAATCAGTTTAATAAGTTATTAAATAATAAATAATTAATAATAATTAAATAAAAAGTATAAAAAATTATAATTTAAGTTTTTAAATAAGTTTTAAGTTATTTCACATTTTTAGGTTTTAATTTTCATAAATTTTATTTTAGTCCCATTTTAGCTGTCCCGTTACGCGTTTGTAATTTATTTTATTCGCGTTTAATTTCCCTGTGTATATCTGTTTTTAATTGTTATTTAAAATTGTTAAACAAAAGCAAAATCAAAAGCAATCTAAATCATCAGTCACTCTTATCCTAGCTTTTCACAGTTTTCCATTCACATCTCGTTGGGAAACGATCCGGGTGATCACTTGCCTGGTTTCACACACTACACACGAGCATTCGTTCTGAGACTGTTTGTCTTTTATCATTTATTACGGTTGACCATTCACAAGTGGTTGACTTGTGTGATAGAGAAATAAAAGATAAGTGTTTTCAGACGGATCATACACCCTGAATGCCCTCGAGTTTTCCGAATATCCAATGAAGATTCCAATATCACCCTTAGCCTTCAACTTTCCTAGATCTTCCCTGTCATTTGTTGGATAGCATAAAGCGCCAAATACATGTAGGTAAGAGATATCGGGTTTTCGGTTGTTGACAAGTTCATATGGGGTTTTATTGAATCTTGGATGGATTAGGGATCGATTTTGAGTAAAACAAGCAATGGAGACAACATCAGCCCATAAGAATAACGGTGCACTGGAATAAATCAACATTGTGTGTGCAGCTTCCACAAGAGTTCGATTTCTTCTTTCAACTACCCCATTCTGCTGTGGAGTTCTAACAGCTGATGTCTGGTGTGTAATACCAGTTTCTTCAAAAAATGTTCTTAACTCCGGATTTACAAATTCCGTGCCATTGTCTGTTCTTACTATCCTAACTGGAGCTTGAAGTAGAACTTGAATCCGCTTTAGAAAGGTGATGATGGTGCCTGGTGCTTCGTCTTTTGATCTCAAAAACTTTACCCATGTATATCTTGAATAGTCGTCAACAATTACAAGAATATACTTTTTCCCATTTATGCTTTGAACTCTCATCGGGCCACATAAGTCCATATGCAACAAATGCAACCTATCAACCGAACTAGGTACGGGTTTAGGTTTGAATGTTGCTCTTTTGCTCTTTCCTTGCTCACAGGATGGACATAAGTTTTTTTGGTGTATTTGAATTTTGGAAGACCGGAGACGATATTGGCTTTGGTAAGCTTGTTGATCGTGTCAAAGTTCAGATGGGACAAACGTCTTTGCCACAACCAGGATTTTATTTTGCCTGCCCTGGTCATGAGACAAATTGGAGATGAAGAGGCCATTTGGTTTAGGTCAATTGCATAGAGATTGGTGCCACGATTCCCAATTAAGAGATCATTTCCAACCAAATTTCTAACAAAGCAAGTGTTTCTCCTAAAAGCAACCTCTAAATCTGCATCATAAAACTGTCCGACTGAGAACAGATTGTGTCCTAACCCTTCGACATAGTAAACCCGAGTGATAAAGTAGTTTCCAAACCGAAGATCTTCATAACCCAGAATAGCTGCAACATGATCATTCCCAAAACGTACAGTCCCCATGAACTGCCACACAAAATTGATCAGCAACTTCAGATTCCCGGTCATGTGCTTGGAGCAAACCGAGTCGACGATCCAAAGACAAATTTCAATGACCTGCAAAGAACAGATGATTTTGTATATGGAAACCATTTAACATTTGGTTCCAAGGGGTTAGAAGTAACAGGTGTATTACACTTAGAACTGGTTTCCTTAGATGCATTGGGAACTATTTCTAATGTGCCATTCTTAAGTGCAAACTTATCTTTTATTTCTTCTTTTCCCGTTTTCCATCGATGGGGCAGCCCGGATTTGGCTTGACAAACAACCCCCTCGATCGATAACAACATGGGAAGATTTGGTTCAGAAATTCGTGAATGAATTCTTTCCTCCTTCTAAAACCACGCATCTTAAAAACGAAATCATCAAATTCACTCAAAGGTTTGATGAACCATTTGGAGAAGCATGGGATCGTTTCAAAGAATTGCTCCGCAAATGTCCTCATCACGGTTTCACCGATTTGATGCAGATGGACACTTTCTACAGTGGGTTAAACCCATCTGACCAAGATTCTCTCAATGCCTCAGCTGGAGGTAATTTTCTGAGCAAATCCACTAAGGAAGCCATTGCTCTCGTTGAAAATAAGTCTAAGGTCCGCACTACACGAAACAGGACATATAATTCCCAGGCTAGTGCTGGTCCTTCCACTTCATCTCCCGTGAGTCAGTCCAGTACTGATACTCAGCTTGCTGAACTCACGAAGGTCATTCAAGCTTTGGTTTCCTCCACACAAAAGAAAGAGTCCGCTCCGCAAACTTCTCACACTGCTGAGGTTAAAAAAATAGAAGTTTGTGTTACTTGTGGTGGTCCTCACGCTTACTACAATTGTACTGCCACCGATGGCAATACATTTGATGTCAATGCTATAGCCGGAATATCCAATCAAGGAGGTAATCAATACCGTCCTCAAGTGGACCCAAACCACCGTGCTAGCAATCAATTCGGGCCACCCGGATTTCCTCCTCCCAACAATCCAAATAGGAGTAATCCTAATCAACAGAGAGGGCAGAACATGCAAAATCAATTTACTGCCCCAAACAATCAATACCCACCCCAGAGGGGTAATCAAGGGTATTCAGCTCCGAATCATCAAGGACCTCTCCCAAATGAACTTGATAATTACATCAAGTTTAATGAGAACAAAATGAAGGCAATACAAAATCAGATATCTGGATTGAGAAATGAATTTCAAACTACAATATACAAGCAAGGAACTGAGCTTAAGAATGAGCTTTCTAATAAAATTGATCATTCTCAAAGCGAAGTTAAGAATATGCTTACCAGTCTCATGAACCATATCAATCCACCTTCTACCTCGGGAGGTCTTCCTGGTAATACCATTCCAAACCCAAAGGGTGAACTGAAAGCTGTCACCACACGCAGTGGTAAAGCTTATGATGGACCCACTATTTCTACTACCACTTCTTCTCCTCTCCCCAAGGTAGTAGAAAGTGAACCTGAGGTGACTGAGGACAAGGAACTTCCTATTAATAACGGAGGTGCCGACACCGTCCTACCTCAAGTTGTCCAGAAACCAAAACCCAAACCAGGAGTTGTTTTTGAAATCCCTGTTGAAAACCCTAAATCCAAACCTTCTATTCCTTATCCATCACGTTTACATGAGCAAAAGCTCCGCGAAAAAGCCAGTCAACAAATGGAAAAGTTTTTCAAAATTTTCCAGGAACTACATTTTGATATAAGCTTCGCGGATGCTATCATTCTGATGCCCAAGTTTGCATCCACAATCAAACACTTGTTAAGCAACAAGGAAAAGCTGTTTGAAATGGCAAAGACTCCGTTAAATGAGAACTGCTCAGCAGTTATCTTGAAAAAGCTTCCGGTGAAGCTTGGAGATCCTGGAAGATTTTTACTACCTTGTGTCTTTCCAGGAATGGTTGAATGCTATGCCTTGGCCGATCTTGGTGCAAGCATTAACCTGATGCCTTATTCAGTCTGGGAAAAACTTTCTCTTCCTGCACTCACTACTACTTGCATGACTCTTGAGCTTGCAGATCGTTCCACATCTCTTCCTCGCGGCATTGCCGAGGACGTATTTGTGAAAGTGGGAAAGTTCCATTTTCCGGCTGACTTTGTGGTTGTCGATTTCGATGCTGATCCCAGGGTTCCTCTCATTCTTGGGAGAGGATTCCTAAAAACGGGACATGCTCTCATTGATGTATTTGAGCATAAAATCACATTACGTGTGGATAACGAAGCTGTTACTTTTAACCTCGATCAAACTTCGAAGTACTCTTCAAATAAAGATCCTGAATCGGTTAACCGAATCGATGTCATTGATATTGTTTCAGAGGAGTACTCACAAGAGTTTCTTGGTTATTCTCATAATTCTGTGAGTGGGGATACCACCACATCTTCTCTACCTATTATTTCCGACTCTTCCCCTTCTCTCACTCCGTTTGAGGGAAGCAATTTCAATTTGGAAGAGATCGAGGCTTATCTCAAGTGTGATTCATTTCTGGAAGGAATTGATGACGCTGAGATTGATCTGGAGGGAGATATTCTTCTTCTTAAGACATTGTTAAATCAGGACAATTCTCCTCCCCTCCCTCCTGTTGAACTTCATAATGAGGAAATCAAATCGGTTGAGAAAAACGATGAATTTCCTGAGGTCGAACTCAAAGACTTGCCACCTCATCTTGAGTACGCATTTTTGGGGGGTGATGATAAATTACCCGTCATTATTGCTAAAGACTTAACTGATGAGGAAAAGACTGCTCTAATAAAAGTCTTGAAGTCGCACAAGCAAGCAATTGCTTGGAAACTCTCCGACATAAAGGGTCTCGACCCTGAATTTTGTACTCACAAGATATTAATGGAGGATGACTTCAAACCAGCAGTCCAACACCAGCGAAGGGTAAATCCCAAAATCCACGATGTTATCAAACAGGAGGTTATCAAACTTCTTGATGCAGGATTGATTTATCCCATCTCTGATAGTCCTTGGGTTAGTCCCATCCACTGCGTTCCAAAAAAAGGTGGCATAACTGTTGTCACAAATGAGGAGAATGAGTTAATTCCAACTCGATTAGTTACTGGGTGGCGTGTTTGCATTGACTATCGTAAGCTAAATGATGCCACCCGAAAAGACCATTTTCCTCTGCCCTTCATGGATCAGATGCTTGAGAGATTAGCGGGAAACGAGTACTATTGTTTCCTTGATGGTTTCTCGGGTTACTTTCAAATCCCTATTGATCCACAGGATCAAGAAAAGACCACATTTACATGCCCTTATGGAACCTTTGCCTATAAACGTATGCCTTTTGGCTTATGTAATGCTCCAGGCACGTTCCAAAGGTGCATGATGTCCATATTTTCCGACATGATCGGGAAAACGATGGAGGTCTTTATGGATGACTTCTCAGTCATTGGGGATTCATTCGAAACATGTCTCTCCCATTTAGAAAACATGTTGAAAAGGTGTGAAAACACCAATCTTTGTCTAAATTGGGAGAAGAGTCACTTTATGGTCAAAGAGGGCATTGTCCTCGGCTATAAGATATCAAAGAACGGGATTGAGGTTGACAGATCTAAAGTTGATGTCATTAGTAAATTACCTCATCCCACTACCGTCAAAGGTATTAGGAGTTTTTTGGGTCATGCCGGTTTTTATCGTAGATTCATACAAGATTTTTCTAAAATTGCCCGGCCTATGACTCATCTTCTTGAAAAGGATGCTCCTTTTATCTTCTCACCCGAGTGCATCGAAGCTTTTGAAACATTAAAGAAAAAGCTTACTGAAGCACCCATTCTGGTTGCCCCCGACTGGGATTTTCCATTTGAACTCATGTGCGATGCAAGCGATTTTGCTATCGGTGCAGTCCTGGGGCAACGAAAAGCCAAACATTTTCAGCCTATCCACTACGCAAGCAAAACCATGACTGAAGCTCAAACTCATTACACCACTACAGAAAAAGAATTGTTGGCTGTGGTGTATGCCTTTGAGAAGTTTCGGCCATATTTAATCTTGACAAAATGTGTAGTGTATACGGATCACTCGGCTCTTAAATATCTCTTTGCAAAACAAGATGCAAAGCCGAGATTACTCCGTTGGGTTCTCCTCCTACAAGAATTTGATATCACCATACGTGATAAAAAAGGAGCTGAGAACCTAGCTGCTGATCATCTATCCAGATTAGAGAACCCACACCAAGATGTTTTCGAGAAAAAGGAAATAAATGAAACATTTCCTCTTGAGACACTCAGTGCGGTTGCTTTTCGTGGAGATTCTACTACCCCATGGTTTGCCGACTTCGCAAATTACCATGCGGGTAACTTCATAGTGAAAGGGATGTCGACCCAACAGAAGAATAAATTCTTCAAGGATGTTAAACATTACTTCTGGGACGACCCCTACTTGTTCAAAATCTGTGCGGATCAAGTCATCCGACGGTGTGTTTACGGGCAGGAAGCTGTTGACATTCTCAAAGCTTGCCATGCTGGGCCCACTGGGGGCCATCATAGTCCAAACTACACCGCCAAAAAGGTGTTTGACTCCGGGTTTTATTGGCCCACAATCTATAAAGATGCCCAAGATCTCATCAAAACTTGTGAAGCTTGTCAGCGTCACGGTAATATTTCACAACGAAATGAAATGCCACAAAATGCTATTCAAGTTTGTGAAATCTTTGATGTCTGGGGCATTGACTTTATGGGGCCATTTCCATCATCTCGAGGAAATAAATACATTCTCATGGCTGTTGACTATTTGTCAAAATGGGTTGAGGCAAAAGCTTTACCCACTAATGATGCCCGAGTGGTTGTAAAATTCCTGAAAGCTCTGTTTGCCCGTTTTGGAACTCCACGTGCTATAATCAGTGATCGTGGTACGCATTTTTGCAATGACAAATTTGACAAAGTCATGCAAAAGTATGGTGTAACTCACCGTCTTTCTACTGCGTATCACCCACAAACAAGTGGACAAGTAGATGTTTCAAACCGGGGTATAAAAAGAATTCTAGAAAGGACTGTAGGAGAAAATCGTGCATCCTGGTCGGATAAGTTGGATGATGCACTATGGGCCTTTCGTACAGCTTACAAAACACCCATTGGGTGTACACCTTACAAACTTGTGTACGGAAAGGCATGTCATCTACCGATCGAATTAGAGCACAAAGCCTACTGGGCCTTGAAACATGCTAACTTTGACCTCCAAACTGCGGGTGATCACCGTAAAGTTCAAATGAATGAACTAAATGAACTGCGTGATCAGGCCTATGAGAACTCGTTGATCTATAAAGAAAACACAAAGAAGATTCATGACTCAAAAATAAAGAACCGCGTTTTTAACGTTGGTGATCGAGTCCTTCTTTTCAATTCAAGATTAAAGATCTTCTCAGGCAAACTCAAAACCCGTTGGACTGGTCCATTCACTATCACAAAGGTTTATCCATATGGTACCGTTGAGTTATCTCAAAATGACGGACCAAATTTAAAGTGAATGGTCATCGTTTAAAACACTACTTTGGAGAGGACATACCATTCATGGTTGTCCCGGATCTTCAAACTTTCCCCATGAACCAATGAATGCGGGGATCGAGTCAAGCTAGTGACTCGGTGATCAAAAACATTAGCACAACATGGGTTTTCACCCGTGTCTCTGTTTTCTTTCTCTTTTCTACCATCTAGTGTGGGGGAGATGCCCCACATGTTGTATATATGTAAATTTCAATCGCCAAAAAAAAAAAAAAAAAAAAAAAAAAAAAAAGGGAATTTGCATGCCTTAACGGCTTAAATGCAAATTAAATAAAAATAAAATAAAAGGCTATTAATATTTCCCTTTCACGTTCTAAGTGTTGGTTTAACAACCGGTTCTTTGAATATTGAGGGCAATATTCAGTTCTAAGTGTGGGGGGGAATTCTCGCGAATTTGATTAAATGTACCATCTAGTACCCCCATTTTAGCCAAAATTTTAAAATTTTTTCTCACTTAGAACTCAATAAATGGTTATCAGTCCGCCATGTCTAACCCACATAAGGATTGGCTAATCCGAGAGCAAACGGCTCTTGGTAAAGATGTCTCAAATCCGTTGATGGCTTGCAATTTGCCGAAAATTGTATGGTATTCGACTCACCATATCTTCATAAGTGAAGAGTTGGCTAGCCCGCATGGTTATGGCTTGTGGTTAAGGCAGTGAAAATCCATGATTGGTAATCAGCTCACCAAAGATAATATTCATAATTTATCTAAGAGTTGGCTAGTCCAGAAGCAAACGGCTTCTGGTAAAGACATATCAAAACCGTTGAAAGCTTGTGGTTTGCTCAAAATCACTTGGTTATCATTGTACCAAAGTTCTTACTTGAACTAAAACAATTGGCTACTCCCAAAGTAATGGCTTTTGCTAAAGAGTCTTTCAAATCCATTAAATCTTCATAAAATATTGCTAGGGACTAGCAATAGTTTAGTGTGGGGGATTGATAAGTGTCTAAATACTCATCATTTTTACCTAATCTGAACTGCCAAAACTCTCAAAAACACTCAGAAATGCATCATAATACTGAAATTAATCCAGAATTGTGTTTTATATGTCTCAGATGCAAAATGTTTAAAAACAGTTGAAAAACGAACAAAGTTTGCATAATTGGCAATTTCAGTCCCTCAACTTTTAAAAGTTGTCAAATCTAGTCCCTGATCACTAAAAACTTGTACAAATTTCATTTTAGGTCCTTGGGGATTCATAAGTTGTTAAATAAGTCCTTTGAAGTTAAAAATTGCATAATTACAACTTTGGTCCCTCAACTTTGAAAAATGTCAAATTTAGTCCTCGGGTATTTAAAATATGGAAATTATCAAATATAACCCTTGTACTATTCTTATATGGCATAATTGGTCCTTGTGTTAACTTTGGAAATTTGGCAGGTTCAACCCTTCAAGAAATCAGAAATTACACCTTTGGTCCTTGTGATTTTAACTAAAATAACAACCGGATCCAATAAATAAATTAAACCTTAACCCTTACTAAAACCAACCCAACCCATCCTATTTTACTAAACCCAGCCCACCAAGCCCAACTCCCTTAAAAACCCAACCTGGTATACAAAACCAGGTTTGACTTCGGTCAAACCTTTCCCCAACCTCTCAACCCCGCCAAAACCGCCTAGCCCATGGTTTCTCTGCTAAACCACTCCCCATCAAATCCCACTCACCTAACAATACAAGAAGCATTGAATGCTTCTTCTCCACTCCCCTGATAAGCATTAATTGCTTATGCCTGCTCAATCCACTAACCCATGTTTCCCGCCAAAAAGCAAATTCAACGCTAGAGATGCAATTGACCCAATCCAATGGTGGGAATGAGTTCGGAGGAAGGTGCAAGGAAGATCCCAGATTAGTATAGTATATATAGAAGGCTTTGTAAGCCAGAGTAGGTAGTAGTTAATTTAAGTAAAATCGTAATTTTAATTTAAGTCTTTCAATTCTTGTAATTTTCAATTAAGTTTTAATTCAAGCTCAGTTTAGTTGTTTCATTCCAATTTGCAAGTTATTTTGTGCTCAGTTCAGTTAAATTAAGTTTCAAGTTCTATTGTTAATTCGAATAAGCTCAAGCTAGTTACATTATCACCCAGAAGCTCCAAAAACCTTTCCTATAAACTGACATAAGCTCATAGTAGCTTTATGTAAGTTTATATAGTTCTTATTAGCTCTTAATTTCCATTTCGATTCAAGGTCAACAAAAGTCAACAAAGTAGCTTATAAGCTACTCTGGATTGTACAAGCTGAATTCTTGGAAGCTTATGGGTTAGTGGCTTCATGGGAAGCCTATAAGTTGTTCTTGGTTCTTGGTTCCCTTGTGTTACATGCAATTCGATTGTAAGCTCATAATCTCATTTTAGCTTAATTTTTCATTTAATTATTTAAGTTGCTTAAAACTAGTTTAAAAGCTGTTAAAAATCATCAATATTAGTTATTAATTAATTAATGTTCAAGGTCTTAGCTTAAATTCGATCATCTCAGTTCAAACTCTCAACAGACCACCCTAAAGGGGTGTTTGGTTCAAGCTGTAAACCAGCTTGTACTGTAGCTTGGCCATTTGGTCACTTTTGCACAAGCTTATCTTAGTCCTCATAAGCTCTTTCCTAGCTTTGATCAGTCCTATAGCTCAATCTAGCAAATTTACATGGTCCTAGTGATTTTCAGTAAAATATAAGCTCATATAAGCCATATTAAGTCCTAGACCTTTTAAGCCATTTACTTTGGCATTTTTTGACTCAACTCAGTCTAGTTATTAAGTCCTCAAAGCCCTAGACCTATTGCATTAGTATACACTGAGTTGCACATCAACTCAGTCTAACAGACTGCATGTGCAGACCTTGTGGTTATTTTGAAACTTTGACATTTTTTTACTCACACACCATAAGCTCATTTAAGCTAATTCCTTTTGATCCTTAAACCCTACCAGCTCAACTCCACTAGTAATTTTTAGTTCGATTTTTGAGAGTCTTTAGAAGCCCTAAACCTAGACTCAAAGTTGGTCGATCTGCCCTGGTGCAGAGCAACCAACAGACCCCAAAGAGCAATAAGCTCTTTGTGAGCTTTTCTGGCTTATAAGCTAGTATCTTCTTGAACCAGTAGCTTAATTAGGTTCACCTAAGTTCAAAGTAACTTATTACATAAGCTTGAAGCTTAATTTGAAGCTTGTAGCTTGATTTGAAAATTCTAGTTTCTTAAAAAAGCTTAAAAGCTTAACTGTTTTGAACATAAGCTTGTTTCTAGCTTATTCATTAAGTTAGAAAATTAGTTCCAGTTACAAAAGTTACTTATCACTAGCTTATTAGTAAGTTTCATAAGAAAAAAGTTCAAAAATAAAATAAAAAGAAAAGTGTGCAAACTGGGATTCGAACCCTGGTTGTTTGGCTCAGAACTCAAACCAAAGCCGTGCACCATCTCCCCTAGGGGATTCTTAGTGTTTAGTGTTTCTCTATTTATTTATATACTCATAATAGCAGTTTAGTATTAATTAGCTTATTAGCTTTCCAGCTTATTTTTAGCTTATCCGTATAAGCTCTCTTTCCCATTTTAATTTTGTTAGCTCAGTAATCACTTAGAGTAATCTATAAAAAAGTTTCAGATTTTTATTAATAGTTTTAATATTTTTAATCTTTTAATTAGTTTAAAATAGTCATTAAATTATAATAAATAGAAAAATAATCAGAAAAATATAAATCCAATTTTCATTAATTTTCTTTTGTCATTTTTAATCTAGGAAAAATATAAAAATATTTTTAGACCTTAAGAAAATCAAAAATAGAAATAAAGTGATAGCTTCTATTTAATAGAATTTATCTTTTTAAATTTTAATTAAGTAAATTTCATTTTTATAATTTTCTTATCTTTTAATTACTTAGTAATATTTTTAGAAAAAGTTTTAGAATTTTATTAGTTCATTTAGTATTTTTTATAATTTAAATCAGTTTAATAAGTTATTAAATAATAAATAATTAATAATAATTAAATAAAAAGTATAAAAAATTATAATTTAAGTTTTTAAATAAGTTTTAAGTTATTTCACATTTTTAGGTTTTAATTTTCATAAATTTTATTTTAGTCCCATTTTAGCTGTCCCGTTACGCGTTTGTAATTTATTTTATTCGCGTTTAATTTCCCTGTGTATATCTGTTTTTAATTGTTATTTAAAATTGTTAAACAAAAGCAAAATCAAAAGCAATCTAAATCATCAGTCACTCTTATCCTAGCTTTTCACAGTTTTCCATTCACATCTCGTTGGGAAACGATCCGGGTGATCACTTGCCTGGTTTCACACACTACACACGAGCATTCGTTCTGAGACTGTTTGTCTTTTATCATTTATTACGGTTGACCATTCACAAGTGGTTGACTTGTGTGATAGAGAAATAAAAGATAAGTGTTTTCAGACGGATCATACACCCTGAATGCCCTCGAGTTTTCCGAATATCCAATGAAGATTCCAATATCACCCTTAGCCTTCAACTTTCCTAGATCTTCCCTGTCATTTTGTTGGATAGCATAAAGCGCCAAATACATGTAGGTAAGAGATATCGGGTTTTCGGTTGTTGACAAGTTCATATGGGGTTTTATTGAATCTTGGATGGATTAGGGATCGATTTTGAGTAAAACAAGCAATGGAGACAACATCAGCCCATAAGAATAACGGTGCACTGGAATAAATCAACATTGTGTATGCAGCTTCCACAAGAGTTCGATTTCTTCTTTCAACTACCCCATTCTGCTGTGGAGTTCTAACAGCTGATGTCTGGTGTGTAATACCAGTTTCTTCAAAAAATGTTCTTAACTCCGGATTTACAAATTCCGTGCCATTGTCTGTTCTTACTATCCTAACTGGAGCTTGAAGTAGAACTTGAATCCGCTTTAGAAAGGTGATGATGGTGCCTGGTGCTTCGTCTTTTGATCTCAAAAACTTTACCCATGTATATCTTGAATAGTCGTCAACAATTACAAGAATATACTTTTTCCCATTTATGCTTTGAACTCTCATCGGGCCACATAAGTCCATATGCAACAAATGCAACCTATCAACCGAACTAGGTACGGGTTTAGGTTTGAATGTTGCTCTTTTGCTCTTTCCTTGCTCACAGGATGGACATAAGTTTTTTTGGTGTATTTGAATTTTGGAAGACCGGAGACGATATTGGCTTTGGTAAGCTTGTTGATCGTGTCAAAGTTCAGATGGGACAAACGTCTTTGCCACAACCAGGATTTTATTTTGCCTGCCCTGGTCATGAGACAAATTGGAGATGAAGAGGCCATTTGGTTTAGGTCAATTGCATAGAGATTGGTGCCACGATTCCAATTAAGAGATCATTTCCAACCAAATTTCTAACAAAGCAAGTGTTTCTCCTAAAAGCAACCTCTAAATCTGCATCATAAAACTGTCCGACTGAGAACAGATTGTGTCCTAACCCTTCGACATAGTAAACCCGAGTGATAAAGTAGTTTCCAAACCGAAGATCTTCATAACCCAGAATAGCTGCAACATGATCATTCCCAAAACGTACAGTCCCCATGAACTGCCACACAAAATTGATCAGCAACTTCAGATTCCCGGTCATGTGCTTGGAGCAAACCGAGTAGACGATCCAAAGACAAATTTCAATGACCTGCAAAGAACAGATGATTTTGTATATGGAAACCATTTAACATTTGGTTCCAAGGGGTTAGAAGTAACAGGTGTATTACACTTAGAACTGGTTTCCTTAGATGCATTGGGAACTATTTCTAATGTGCCATTCTTAAGTGCAAACTTTCTACCCGTTGGTTTCCATTCACAAAACTTAATGTGATCCTTAGGCAATAGGCTGCTAGTGGTTTTCCTAGCTTTTACAATAAGTCTTCGAATATATCTAGACTTAGCCTTAGTTACTAAAGGAACCTTTTTCTATTCAGGCATATCATTTACAGTATCAGAAACAATATCATCACAAGCATTTACAGACAAAGATTTCTTGTGCATTAAACAAATAGAGTCATTACATGCATTCAAAACACTGGTCCTTTCATTACATCCAGATGATATATGTTTCTTATTTGAAAGCTTTAAATTCCTAGGGTGTTCTTCTACTTTCTTGCATGCACTTTCAGAAACAGGCAAGACACTAGTTTTCTTGTTAACGCTCCTAGACTTTCTTCTGCTCCTAGAGTTGCTTTCTAATCCTGTAGAAGGTAAGGCACACTCATTAGAATTTATGTTATTGTCCTTAGATGTTGTTGTAGCATCCCTAGACTCGTTTGGATTATCTTTATTACTTTTGTCTATCGCCCTATATGTTTTAGATGTAGAGGCAGACGCAGTAGTAGGACTAATCCTATAAAGGCCAGGCGCTATTACATTCGATGTTTCGACAATACCTTTCTCTTTTTATTTCTCATTAGGCAAGAGGGTTGATGGTGCTATACCCGTTGTTTCCTTACCCTGCCCTTTTTGACTTTCAAGCTGAGATTTCAAAAGATCAATTTGTTTTTGCATGTTGTGGTAGGAATGCTCATACGACAATTTGTCATACTTGCATTGTTCCTTTTTCTGATCAAGTTGTTTAAAGTATGTGACATTTTGTTTTTCAATCTTGGCAAGTGCCTTTTCATATTTTATAACAATTTCAGAAGTCTCAGCCCGAAGTCTTTCATCATCCTCAATAGAATATGTTTGGTAAATAATAGACATAATATCAGTCGATAGAGCTTCGAAGGAGAGAGAGTCATTTTGTTTTTCCAAAACTTTTATATGTTCCAAGTATTCATTAGCTTCCTTCACTAAGGATTTATGGTCCTTAACGAATTCTGCTGATTCTTTCAAAAGATTATGTTCCACATTTTGAACAACCGCATAGATTGCTGCAATATGAGGATTAATTTCCTCTTCGAAAATCTTTTTCAGTTCAGCTTGAACACTTGAAAACCATTCCATTTGTTGACTGTTTGTTTTGGATGCCACAATACTTTGAAGTATTTCAATTCTCTGTTTAAGATCAACCAAATATAGTCTAGCTGCACTTGTATCATAAGTGGTTTTAGATGCCATTTGTCATACTTGCTTCAGTACTTTCATCAAAGGTGACATGAAATATTTCCTCAGTTTGTTGTCTCATTGTATTGAACAACTTGAAGGTTTTAGAGACAAGAGAGTATCCTAGAAAGTATCCATCATCAGCTTTTGCATCAAATTTCCCTAAGTGATCCTTGTGATTATGAATAAATACAGGGCACCCAAAGACATGAAAGTAGCTGATGTCAGGGATTCTTTCTTTGAATAGCTCATAAGGGGTTTTGCTATGTCTCTTGACAATGATGGATCTGTTTTGAGTATAACAAGCAGTCTTAACTGCTTCAGTCTAAAAATGTTTGGATAGAACTGATCCATTTAGCATTGTCCTAGCAGCCTCAATGAGTGTTCTATTCTTCCTTTTAGCAACACTATTTTGTTCAGGTGTGTAAGGAGAAGAGAAGTTTTGAGAAATTCCTTTCTCATCACAGAAACACTCAAGATCATGGTTTTTGAACTCAGTCCCATTGTCAGTCCTAATTTGTTTGACTTTTATGACATTTTGGTTTTCTATGTTCCTGATAAAGGACATGATTGTTTCAGCTGCCTGACTCTTTTTGGTCAGGAAGTAAACCCAAGTGTATCTTGAGTATTCATCCACAATGACCAGAGTATACCTCTCATGATGAATGGACATAGGACTGATAGGTATAAAGAGGTCCATATGGAGAAGATGAAGGCAGCTTTTGATGGAGAAGTTTTGTTTGGTTTTAAAGGATGCTCTATGATGTTTACCTTTTTCACAGGCAGATCAAGGTTTATCCTTTGAAAACACAAGTGATGGTAAGCCAAGGACCTTGTTTTGTTTGACAAGATTATTTATGTTTTTGAAATTCAGATGGGGGATTCTCTTATGCTAAATCCAGTTTAGGGTTTTAGTGGCTTTAGCAAAGAGACAAGTTCCATTCTGAGTTAGAGTATACATATCTAACACATAAACATCTTGTCTTCTTGGTGCAATAAGAACTACTTCTTTATTTGCATTAAAGATGGTACCTTGCTTATCATCAAATTGAACTATGTATTTAGCATCAAATAGTTGACTAACACTGATGAGATTGTACTTGAGGCCATTAACATAAGCTATCATAGTAAAAACTATTCCACTATAGTTTACTAAACCATAACCTTCAGTGAGACATGATGAATTGTCAGCAAATACCACCTTAGGTCCTAGTTCCTTAACATATTTGTGCAGATATTCCTTCACACCAGTCATGCTCCTTGAACATCCACTATCTAGATGCCAAACAGGCTCCCTGTCATGTCTCTGCACAAATAGTAAACTGTGTCAGTTTTTTCTAGGACCCCACCTCTTGGTGGGCTTGCCTTTAAGTCCTTTTTAAAAGATACAATTGATGCATGGTCAGTGGTGGTATGGACTTTGCTTCCACAGATTTTACATTTGGTTGTTGTTGAGGACTCAGTAGACTAAGAGGATAACTTGGTGGTTCCTCTTCTAGCATGAATGACCTTTTCATGTCCTGAGGTGTCATATGAGGGATCTCCACAGATGTCACAATAGGGATCCATTAGGCAATCATCAGGAAGATGGTCATTGAAACCACAATGTGAGCTAGGTGAAAAAGGCTTAGCCTTTTGCCTTTGTTTCTGTTTAGAGTCAGAAGGATACTGAAAAGCCTGTGCTTTTATGTTTGTTGCAACACTGGATGAGACTGTGTATGACAAGTGATCAGAAGTTCTGTGATCTTCTTTTTTGCATATCATGCAAAAGAGGATTCTATAACAATCATCAGTGTAATGATTTGTATAGTTACACAGTTCACATCTTTGTTGTGGTTTTGGTGAAGATTTTGGTTTGGTGGTGCTTGAGGAAGCTGATTTAGGATCCTTAATATTAGATTGAGGAGGTTTTTCAGATGATTCAATCTTTTCACTCAGCTTTCTGACAAGCTCAGCCAACTGATCATATTTTGAATCAGGGCTTTCAGGTATCACATCAGTTGAGACTGAAGGTGTTGAGTCATCAGTGGGAACTGAGACTTCAGGTGTTGGTCTCTTCAGGATTGTTCTACCCAATCCTGACTTCTCCTTTGGAGAATGTTGAGAGTAAACTAATGGTGTTAGGTCTGAGCATGGTGCAGCTCCCTGAAGGACTTTCAGTGGTGGGAGAGGTGTTTGTGATTCTGATTCAGACTCATTGACAGACTCAGTGTTACTAGGTTTATCAGTGAGTCCAAGCATATCTTTGATAGCCTGACTTTCAGGTTGCAAGATTTTCCCAGTCTCAAAGTTAGGTAACTTACTATCTGGGTTGTTTCTTTCAACCCAGTCACTAGACTTTGGTTTCATTTCTTGCTCAAAAGATATGCCAGCTGGAATAAAGGCCTTTTCACTATGACTCCCACTGAGGGATTCAGTGAGTTGGTCTTCTCCTATGATTTTCTTTTTAGAACTAGGAATAAGACTAACAGTTTCATAGACTTTAGGATTCTTTGTTCTCCAGCTTTCAATGACAGGCTTTTCTTTGTTGAGTTCAGATTGAAGAGCTTGGTTTTGTTTCAAAATTTCAGTGTTTTGAATTTGAAGTGTAACAGCTTCTAGCTAGACTTGTTTTAAGACAAGTAGTTCATCTTTACACTTGTTTAACTCTTGAACAAGTTTATTGTATTTTGAAAACAAATTAAGCCTTTGCTCGTCAACAAACTTAAGATCAATATTAATGTAATTTAAGTAAGATTGCCAATCAGAATCATCATCCATAGATAATAAAGTATTTACCTTTTTCATGGTGATGTTAACCCACTCTCCATTTCTTGCATGGCTTTTTCCAACAACCAGCTGATCATTATCTGAAAGTGACATCAGAGTACTGACTCTTACTTCTTCGTCATCTGAGGAGACCTCTTCTTCATCCCAGTCATAGGCTTCAGCCACAAGTACCTTGTTCTTTTTTTGAACATGTTTATTGGTTTGAGCAGCCTGAGATACTGAGGGAGTGGCCTCAAGGAGAGCAAGTTTAGCTTTAGCTTTTCTATACTTAGCTTCAAAGTCTTTTTGCTAATTTTGAACAGTTTTTTTGTGAAAATGTTGAGAAGACTGAAGCATTTTTTGTTGAAACTTGCTAGTTCCTGAAGAAGAACTATTACCAGAGAATTTATATGAGGGTTCTGAGGTGGTTTTAGAAAAATAGTCTTTTGCAAAATGACCATTTTTACCACCTTTGAAACATTCAGTGGTTTCATTTGCTTTTGCTTTAGAAAAGTTTGACTGATTTCTTTTAATAAAACATTTAGAGTTAGCAAGGAGTGCCCTTTCTTGAAATTCAATATGCAAGTCATTAAGGTACTCCTCACTGGTTCTCTCATCAGCCTCATCATCAGAATTCTCTTGGAAATTCTGCACAACACCATTAGAATAAAAGGCAGTAGATATGGGTATGGTTGTCAGGGCTTTTTTGGTATCAAGAGATTTCTTTGAGTCTGGGTATCTCCTTGAGATTAAGTTGTCCTCATAGAAAAACTTCCCATAGATCTTAGGGAGCTTAAGATTTTGAATGTGATTAGCATTCCTAAGAACCTGAGAGAAGTTTAACCACTTCTTAGGGAGACTGTTGACAAAGCCAACATTGATTTCATGCTTAGAAAAGACTACACCATCATTTGATAGTTCATTTATCAAGGTTTTGTATCTTGTATATATAGGTTTGAGAGAGACTTTCAGAGTCTTTGGCCCTGAAAGTGTTATACTCAAGTTTCAAGTCCATAATCCTGTTTTCCTTGGTATCTGAGGGACCTTCAAAGCTGTGAACCAAGTCAAGCCAAGTTTGTTTGGCTGTTGTACAGTTAATGACTGATTCCATTGTATCGTCAGGAAGACATGATATAATGATGCTTTTCAGGCGTTGGTCTTGGTTAACCACCCTTCTCTCATTAATAGTCCACTGAGCTTCAGGTTTAGGTAACCCTTCAGCAGTCTTAGGGACAAAGGGACCTTCATTAATACATGTGATGTAGTATGGTTCCATACCAGTCAAGTAGCAACGCATACGCTTTTTCCACTTGCTAAATTTACCAGCTTCTAGTCTGGGAGCAACAGCTGAACAGCTTCCTCCCTTTTTATCAACTGGCTGGGGTACATTACTATCAGCCATGGTAGGATCTTAGTTTTAAAAACCTTTTGAGCACTCTTTAGTTTTTGAAAGATTTTATAAACCAGAGGCTCTGATACCACTTGTTATTCCCTTTACACAATTAGAACTAACTACAAAGTTAAGTTAATCGATTTCCAAGACAAAGTAATCTAATGATTAACTAAACAAATAAGTAAAACATAAATGATAAAGACAAGAGTTTTTCAACGTTTAAATTCTTATTAGAAGTTAATCAAAAGAATATATACCCAAGTGTTTGCGGAAAAAACACTTGGGATTGAAATGACAAGTATGGTATGTCTCCTCTCTAAACCTAAGCTAAGCTTAAGTGAAAACTATAAGGAACCACTGAGCTGTCTCAAGGACTAGGTTGCTCTTTGGAGGAATAAAAGTGGTTTGTGAATGTGTAAGCATTAATTGCACAAACTCGTCCACTTTTACTCCCTTATGATCCTATTTATAGACAAGTATAAAAGAGAACCCGTGACTTAAAAGACAAAACATGACCTAAGCTAATCAGGACAAAATACTGATGTATTTTGTCGCTGTTACAAGAAACTATTTTTGGTATAGGACAATATTGATTTCTGAGTAACAGTGATGACACTATTCTTGTTCTAAAGCCTTTCAGGGAAAGTTCGACTTTGGCCTGATAAGGAATTCTCCTTATCTTTTCAAACTCTTCCCGCCTTTCTTTCAGTCTTCAAGTTCTTCAGTCTTTGGTCTTCAGTCTTTATTCTTCTTTCTTCATAGTTGTTGAGGAGACTGGGGTTCAGTGAGTTATTGTCATCACTCACTGAACCCATTATCTTCTTCTTTGGCTTAGGTGCCATTCAGGGAGTTCCGCCTCACTGAATGGTGAATCCTTCTTCTTAGACTCGTTCTAGGCATCCTGAAGATAACTCACTGAGTGACTGTTCTCTCAGTGACCTGAGAGCGTTCACGGTTATAGGACACTTAGGATAATTTGTATTCAAATCTTGGTTTAAGATCGTTTGGGTACTGAATGGACCTAACACACATAACTATAACGAATAACTTGACACACTTAACTTTGACAGCTACATATCTATTTAAACACTTACAAGACCTGGACTTGACACTTTAAGACATCCATTTGACACCTTTACTTTGACTCGACGGTTCAACATGATTGAGCTCGGCGTCTATACTAACACTTACACGCATATCCAACACGTGCCCAATCCTAAGCTTTTACCAATCCTTTACCTTCTTCGCATAACACCTAAAAAATGTTGCAACTATAATAGTAAGCTTTACGCTTAGTAAGTAAAATGGAAATAACACAAAATTATACACCATAAATAATATAAGCATCAACCACACCAATATTAGTCCTTAAGACTACTTTCCATCAACAATTTCTCATCATACATAAAACACATATCAATCAAATACACATAATCTTCACATACCTTACATAAGTCACCAAAAGACTTAACCTCTACCTTGACTAGTGTTGGGAATGCTCCTAACATGTAAATGGAACGATATTTACGGGATTACATTAGTTATGATGTATGGCACATACACAGGTACTGAAACCGACAATATTGTAAAGTAGTGTGTATGTTGCCCTATATAAGCCCTCCTAGACTTCACTAGGAGGGTGAGACTTGTGTGTGTATTTCACTTTTATCTTCATTAATAAAACACTAGTTCTTCTATCTCTCTCTACTCTCTCTCTCTAACTATGGCTTTGATGTATTTCCATCATACCCGACCTCCCGAATCACAATATCAACTCTAAAACACGATCCAACAATTGGCATCAGAGCGAGGTTATTAGTTTTGGTTGATTTTTGTGATGTTATCTTGTCAAAATCGTATCTTTTTTTATGGTTCAGATCTGTTTTGAAGCTGTTGTATCACAATATTTTAACTGGTCCAAATTTTTTGGTCAACTAGTATTGATAACAGTTTCAAAACAGTTATCCTGTATCAAAAAGTGGTCCATTTTTTAGCTTTATATCCAAATTTACAAGATACGGGCTACGGCTACTCGTGGTATTTTAGTCCAAGGTTAATAGTTTCTTATGTAACATCACTTTTGTGACTGTTTTGTACCATATCCCGTGAATATTTGTGGTCAAAAAGTGGGTCTGAATATTGGTCGGAAAAGATGGTCGGAAAATAATGGTCAGAAACTCATCAGAAAAGTCTAAACCCTCTTTTATCGAAATTGCTTGTAAAGTAATTTCGACAGACCCTAGTTCATCGGAATTGGAATCGATTTCTTGTAAAGAAATTCGATAAGACCCGTCGAAATTGGACTTAACCGTCGGAATTGACCCATCGGAATTTAACCTGTCGGAATTGGATTTAATTATCGCAATTGGACAGGTCAAATAGTCAATGTCGTTGGAATTGGGTCTATAACCAGTTATCGGAATTGCAAAATGAAAAAGAATCAAGATGAAGAAGACCACGACCACAAATCAAATAACAAACTCATTTGTGACCTCAGCTTTAATCCATCATCAGTCAATGAACATAAACAAAATGAAAAAAAGGGAAGAAGAACAGTCGGTCCACAAATCAAACACAGTCCAAAAACAAAAAAGGTCCAACCCAAATCCAAACCTATCGTAACACATCTACTGCAAACCAACATCACATATAACATAATCCCATCTTCAGTTCACAACTATCCTCGAACTTAAATTATAAAAAAAAAAAAAAAAAAAAAAAAAAAAAAAAAAAAAAAAGAAAGAAAGATGAGGGAAGATCTCAGATTGTTCTAATCGGTTACAAATCTTTAAAAGATTTTTTTGTTTGAACTTTTCATCACAAATTCAATACGAAGCTAAAATATCCAAACTCGTTTAAGAAAGAATAAAGCAAATTATGTTTTAAACTTACTCTTTGTTCGGTTTAAAAGATTCAAAAACATAACATGCAACTAATCACCTACCCGAGACCTATTCATAGATCTTGAAGTCGAGAAACAACATCAACAACACTCAAAGATTGGTCTTTTAAGATTCGGTTAAGACATAAAATGAGTTTGTATGATGGTCATGAAGCAGAAAGATTAATAAGGTTTTGATGATGGTTACTTGTTGTTATGAGATGAGTTACTGAGATGTGAGATGAGGATAGAGAGATAAATTAGGAGTGGTAGGCGGATGATATAAGATGTGTGTTTAGGGTTAAGGAATGAGACAAGTAATAGGGTTTAATTTATATACCGTATAATTAGGGTAAACTTAAATATAATTGGATTGTAAGTGCTGGATTGGATCTGCTCATTTCTTTTGTTAGGTCTTTAATTGCAATATCAAATGAATGGAGCTGGGCTCATACGAATATGTGGACTCTAAAAATGATATATGAATTTTTGGTTTAAGGTCAAATTTAGCCAAAATATTTGATAACATTTGGTAAATGAGTGGTATTTTGGTTCAACAAATTTTCACGGGGTTACGTTTTTGACAAGATCGGGAATAAACCATTATCAAAATTCATTAAACCGTCAAAAGGCTAGTTTTGGGCATTTAACCGCAAGATGTGACTACGGCATTAATTCATTATTACTTATTTGAGGTTGAAGTGGAATATCACGAATGCGTGTACTTAGTATCTGAAGATATCAGGGTTGGTTGGATGCATGATTCTTCGAGATCCTTGTTCGATCTTTTAACCGCAAGAATGATTAAGACTTGATTTGTCTAGTTATACCTGATGTAAGGAGTTACGTTGTTGTGCTCACAGTGTATAGCTATCACTTTAAAGTAGTTGAGTTGTAGTGCTCAAGTGTCACAAAAAGCTGTGGATAATTTGAGGGAAGTTCATATACAGTTAAGGATGGTTGGATGGGTATATGATTTTACCTTTATTGAAATTCTCAGTATTGGTTCTTAGTCAGACAATAGTGCAAGTTTAAGTTACAAGTTTGGGTTATTTTACTTCAGTCTCAAGTTCGTCATACTGGGTTTTCTCCATCAGTAGTCACTACAAAGAGCCATCAGAATGAAAATGGGGTCGGTAAAGAGTTAGATGAGAGGAGTATCAAAGAGTAGAGATGTTATCAGCTGTTGATTCTCACGGGCTATTTATGGTACTTCACACATATTCGACTAATTGGACATACAGGGTTACGCTGCCTCTGCTTCCATCGTAAACATAGTGTGTATGCTTCCGATTCCTCGAAGACATCGTGGGGGAAGAGAGAGAGTGGATGTTCTTTGACTTTCTTTGACTTCTTTGCGAAAACACTCTTTTTCCACATGTATCTGCAATCAGGGGGAAGAAATATGCATATCTGGGACGCATAACAGAGTCACGTGATCGAACTTACAATTTTATTATTACCGAAGAGACGTCCGCAGAGATGATCAGTGGTTCAGTTTTGTAATTTTGGTGTAATCGTTTCAACTTTCGCAGGTTGTGAAGTGTGAAGTAGCCTACATACGTGAGAAAATCTTGCTTATTTCTTGCATGTTACCCCCAAAACGGAGTTTCCGCAGTGAGTATAATTGTGATTATGTGACTAGTCAGATTTGCTTGGTGTGGTTTATGGTGTTATCTACAAATTCCGCTGCATACTTAAAACTTCAAAAGTTAGAAGACATGTTAACTACATCAAACTTACGAATCTACTGAAGACGGATGTCAGTTTGGGGGGAAGCTGATTCAGAAACTTCGCCAAAAAGAAGTGTACAAAGAAGCCGCTAAAGACATGCAGCATGAATTGGGAGGAAGTTAATCCAGTTCATGCATATTACATCATTTGCCTACAAGTGAAGAAAAGTTCTCAAGACGAGGTACAAGATGAAGACAAAGAGCGTAAACTGCAGTCATCCTCAGCATTTGAAGAGCTTATGAAGACTTTATTTTACTTATTTTTGTACTGGTAGGAAATGGTGTAAGTTATCCCTTATATCGTCCCATTGGGGGAAGATTGTTGGGAATGCTCCTAACATGTAAATGGAACGATATTTGTGGGATTACATTAGTTATGATGTATGGCACATACACAGGTACTGAAACCGACAATATTGTAAAGTAGTGTGTATGTTGCCCTATATAAGCCCTCCTAGACTTCACTAGGAGGGTGAGACTTGTGTGTGTATTTCACTTTTATCTTCATTAATAAAAAACTAGTTCTTCTTTCTCTCTCTACTCTCTCTCTAACTATGGCTTTGATGTATTTCCATCATACCCGACCTCCCGAATCACAATATCAACTCTAAAACACGATCCAACAACTAGTTTTGGCATACTAGTCTTTAATCTCCTCTTAGTCCAAGCATTACTAAACCAAGGCCTCCTAATCCTACATTAACATCATCCACATAACACATTGATGGAATCAATATAATTTTATATCATAACCATTTTACTTACCTTGAGTCCAAGCCAAGATTACAAATAAGCCATCATCATCTTCCTTTGCTCCTAATCTATAATTATCGTTACTTATTAACACATATGATTACATAATAATCAAGGTGTCTAAACTCACCCATAATCATAACCAACCCCTCTTTATCATTTACATGATCATATTCCAAAATCATCAATTTGCACTTAATTCATTAATTAGCTTTAACCCATATTCATAAACACTTCAATACTTAATTTAGAAACACAATTACCCAAAACACATAATCTTGGTACATAAACCCTAACCTTTAATTCTTCAATTAACACAAATTTAGGGATGGCAACGGGCGAGAAAAAACCCATAACCCGCAGATAGCCGCATGGTGATAGGTAGGTAACCCCGTCATATTCTACCCACGGGTGGGTCATGGGTGAAAAAATGCACCCACTATGGTGGTGGGTGGGTGGTGGGTAATGTATACCCATCGTGGGTAAACCCATCACACCCATTTTAAAACACCCGTAATTCCGGTTTTTATTAAATTTACATTTATTATATTACTTAAATATTTGTCAAGTTATGAGCAGGTATATTTAATAGCCACATAAACCTATTAAAAAACATAGCATACTAAACATCCCTTTTTGAGATCCAATACTATTAAAAGAATATGAATCATCAAAGTATCAAATAGATATAATTAGGGCCCGTTTGGTTTGTAAATGGATTTAGGATTTTGGATTTAGATTCGGATTTGATATAAGAGAGATAAAATATATTATAAAATTGATAAATTATTATTTTATAAATGAAATAGAGAGAGATAGACACTTGAATAGCTTGGTCCCATCATGTTTTCTAAACCAACCTATTTTGTGAGGATTGAAAACAGTACACTTTAGTGGGACTGACACCTGAATTCAAAAACTAAAGTCTGAACCAAACATTTTTTTACGGCATCTTTCATCCCAAACCCACTAAAACCTCCTACCAAATATGCCCTAAATATCTTAATTCTCAAGCCACGTTTGTCTATATTTGGTCTTGATTTTTATCACAAGTAACCGTTAGTGTTAGGAAATAATTCATGAGTCAGAAAAGTAGAATTTATAATTTTTTTGCATGTATTAAGGCTATTTGTAATATATAATTAGTGGATAACTAACTAATTGTGTGCATATAGAAATATGTCATAGCTGATGCTCCTTTCAATCATGTTTGATTTTTGGGGAAACATGTGTGTAAATTTTACATTTCACAAACACGTGGGTTTACCCCCGGGAAATGGGTTCCCACGGGCATGGGCATGAGAAAAAGTTGTACCCGCAAACGGGTAGCAGGTGGGTGACGAGCAAGAGAAAAATCGCGGGTGACGGGTGACGGGTTAGAGGTACCCATGACCATTGCTCACTGGTGCCATCCGTACTCAAATTAAACATCATTTACTTGCATAAGAGTATGGCTAGGGCTTAAACTCTTGAATTTGAACCTTAATCCCTACACTTGATCATCAAGACCTCCATGTTTTCCCTCCTCTTTCTCTCTTTGTTCGACATACATACCAACCTCTAGAACATATTGGAAATGCCTGGGATTTTAAGTACGGAGCTTTCTTCAAACTAAAGTTATTTCACCAATTGACACATATGGTCCTTCAAGTGTTATTTTCTTATGTTTGTGACACATAATATTTTCTATAACCACATTACATATTATTTATACTTATAGCTCGACTAACGAGTTTGACTAGCCAATCACGTAAAGCCTTTGAACTTATAAAAGTCATAGTCAAACTTTTTTGGGCAAATGACAAAAAAATGCATCGAACTTGACACTTCTTGTGATTGTGTGTAGCCAACTATTTATTTTCTTATTGTGTGTACTGAACTTTGAAATTTCGATCATTGTGTGTATTATGTGACTATTCTACCATGTAAAATGACCATTTTACCCTTCTAAATTTGAAAAAAGAAAGGGTAAAATGGTTACAAAATACACACAATGATCGAAATTTCAAAGTTCAGTACACACAATAAGAAAAAAAAAATAGTTGGCTACACATAATCACAAAAAGTGTCAAGTTCAATGCATTTTTTTGTCATTTGGCCCAACTTTTTTAATGGCATTTTCATTATTTAATACTTAAAACCCGGTTTTGGGTGTAACATTAGGGGCTCTAGTTTGTTGGTTAAAAACAAAAGATCAGTTGTTTGATTGATATTTGGTTTTTTCTAAACCTAGCTATTGAAGGGTCGGAAGGGGATGATATTTGGTTTTTTCTACAGCTAAAGTAGGTTTCCTTTGACTTGTCAGTGGGTACTCTAGCAGTTTTAACTCTCCCTGGTCTTTTAAAGAATCTCTTCTAATTTACAAGAAGAGCTTTGTCATTGAACTCAACAGTTAGATCAAATAGATATTCTTGACTACTTTTAGTGTCTTCTTCAACATGAGAATCATTATCAGAAAGCTACACTTGAGAGTTAGAAAACAATGCAGTTGACATAGAGGTTTGGACATTCACTCTTTTAGTTTTAGGTTTATATATTTGGTCAATCATGTCCTCCTCATAAATTGTATTCACCAAAAAGGGTACTAGACTATCATTTTTGATAGAGTTGTTGGTCTTCTGAGTTTGATTTAGACTTAGCCATTTTCTTGGTAAACTGTTCACAAAGGTGGCATTTACTTCATATTGACTGATTTTAATGCTTTTGTTTTCCAACTCATTCAACAAGATTTTGAGCCTCGTGTCAGTTTGAGCAACTTTTTCACGATTAAGTGCCTTAAAGGCATTGATTTTCAGCTTTATAGTAGCAATCTTGGTATCCTCTAGGGTCTACTAGTTTGGAGGGTAGGAACAGGGTTTTGAGGAGTGGAGGCTGGGGCTTGGGGAACGTATGGAGCATTTTCAAGAAATTCCAGAAGGAAAGGTTCTTGTCCATTTAGATAGACTATCATCGTATCCTTCCAGTTCATGAAATCGTCTACTTCTACTTGAGGGACATGAGTAACATGAGCCCCCCTGAATCTAGGAGGTGTCGTAAGTCATTTATGAAGTGTTGTTTGCATTGTTGTTAACATTCTAATTACCAACAATGTTCTCAATATTTTCATTGTTGGTTGGATCTTGATTTTAAAATATTTGTTTAAAAGTTTTAAGTATTGAGTACTTTTTAAAGATTGTTTTAAAATCAAATCTTCTCTGATACCATTTTAGTTCCCTAATCCATGACTTTTTTTTTATGAACAATGATAAAAGGTTTAAGCAATAACACACAAGATAAATTTTTCAATATAATTCTTATTAGAATGAATCAAAGAATTATAAAGTGTTATACGGTTAGAAACACTTAATTAGATGACAATATGGGTTGCTCTCTGATCAAGTAAACTCAAAAAAGGTTAGAGTCTGCAAGTGAACTCTAAGTCCCCGTTAGGATCACGGACAATGACGAGTTTAAAATGAGAGTAAATGATCTTTTTAAATGTGACAATTAATATGGAAGAGATAGTCTTTACTCCGACCAACAGTCTCTTTATATAAGAGACAAAAAAGGATGTCGCGTGGGGGTTGTTGATACGTGTCAAGCATTCACTGGAAAAGCGTATCTTCCATTAAATGTTTCTATTCTTGGGTACACAACAACCATGCTTTTGAGAAACAGTGATGACAACTGTTCCTGCTTTTTCATCAACTCGTAATTGTCTTGACTTTTTCAAGGTGGTACCTTATCCAATTCATTTGCTTTCTTTAAAAAGTCCCACATAAATATCTAAGAGATATGTCTAGTTAAACTACGTTTGTTAGATCATAGAGTTGAAGGGTCATCAGGGCATTTCGGATCCCTGACGCTCCTTTGTCCTTCAGCTTCTTGTTCATATACTTTACTAGCTGATACCGCATCAACTAGCAAGTATATCTTCAAGTTGGCTTTGATTTCTTGAAGTTGTCTTTGACTTGAACCTTGCTAAAGTTGCTTGCCAGTCTTTTTATACTTAGTCTAATTTATATTTAAATCTAGTCAGAGACCATTAAGTACTAAATTGGCCCAACACCTACTAAATGGTCGTGGGTGCTAATGCGAGTGTGTTAAATATGTGTTTCTATAAAAATATCTTGTCTCACATAGTTAGCGGTTGCATTTTAGTTGTTTATGGTTTTAACCGTGTTTTAACTCTTGCGTTTTATAGTGATTATTGTATAACATGTTATCCCTTGACCAAGTAAAATTCCTGAATACAATAAGTTTTATAACAAAATGTTTACCGCATGAGTATATACAAGTATTTCTGGCAAGACAATGGCGGCGGCAAGCGGCGACTATAACAAAAAGAAAACAAATAAATGTTATAAAAACTCTAATCTATATATAAAATGTATACATCTATAAAAGAAACCTTCAAAACATGATTAATATTTATAGATCTTAAAAAAAAACTCAAAAAATACCACAAACCTTGAGGTGTGGTCGTGGTCTTGTGGTAGTGGGGCTTTCCGTGGAGGTATGGGTTTCGGTAGAGGGGTGGGTTCAGTGGTGGTGACGTTTTGTGGTGGTGACTTCGTTGGTTGACGGGTTCGGTGGTAGAGGGGTTTGGTGGTGGTGGTTTTTTGTAACACCCATAAAATCTGACTTTGCAGAAGCATTAATTTCATGGGGTGCTACTGAAATGGAAATCATAACACAAGGTAACGAAGAACCAATTACACACTTTATAAAACGTACTCATTTGCTCATTTCAAATTACCACAATCATTAGGTTGTAAATTCATTTACGAGTTTACTGGTCCCTCAAAAACAAATCTTAATCATTTCTTTAAAACGCATTGGTCAAAAGTATAAGTCTGCCGCCTTGCCAATCCTTGCCACACATGCATAAATTACATACCTGAGAAAAAAATGCTAAAAGTCAGCAAAAAGCTGGTGAGTTCATAGGTTTTAGTTAAAACAAATATATCCTATTTGTACCATCAGTTTTATTTAAGCATTGAAATGTTCACATATATGTTTTATTACGCTAGCGCTAAGTTCATGCAACCGAAGCTTTAACAGGTCTGCAAGCTCTAGAAGCATGTAAATCATAAAAGCCCTGGCAAGTGTTTATCCCAGACACTTGTACATTGATATGGTATACGCTCGTTTGCCTATCCGGTCAAACCGAACGGGGACGTTACTCCCAATAGATCTATTTATAACATTCACGCTTCCTGACGGGAATTAACGGTTCATGAAATTCGGGCAGTAGGGGACATATCAAGACTTAGGCTAACTGCGCAATAACTTTGGTATAAATAGTATTACTGGTCCACAAAATTTGGTTATGCATGTTTCTCACCCCATTCATATAAAACAAGTATGAGTAAAAAGGGGCTATAAACTCACCTTTAATGGCCTGAACAGTGAGTGCTGTGAAATTAAGGAGTGCACGGCACCAACACGCAACCTAGATTAAATAACCATGTCTTAGTTCCCAGTATTAAGTTTAAGTCCTTTCATATTTTAATTTCAACGTTCTAGAGTACTTGGGTTGTTGTCACTTGTGTGGCAGCAAGTGTAATTACTAAGGACTTTCCTAAAAGTTGGTAAGGTGTAACTCTACAAATGACCTAAGGGTACGGAAATGAGGAATTTGGGAATATTGAACAATTTTTAAAGTACGAATGAATTAAATCAAGATGTGATATATATATATATATATATATATATATATATATATATATATATATATATATATATATATATATATATATATATATATATATATATATATTGTAGTTGTGTAATTCGTTCGTCATGTCTGATTATGTTAATTTTAGAAGTAAGACCTAAAATATGTGACGTTGATCACCTACCAGTTAAATGGTTTGAGAAAAAACTTGATATAACATAAATTTTAGTAAACTTGGTTAATTAAACTAAATTCGCATTATTCATTTATTATGATTCATTTTTACACATTATTAGTTTAGAATTTTATATATATATATATATATATATATATCGTCCAATTTGGTCAAGTTAAGTTTGTTGTTTCATTCCTAGTTTTTATATTAATTGACTTGGTTTTAACATAACAATTGTAAGTGTCAACTTATATATATCCCGTCGTGTGTTATAGTCTAAACTTATCGTGTAACGATTCGTCACTTTTTCGCTTGAGTACCACAATTTTAACTATACAAATGTGTGCCAATTTTCATATCTCTATCTTTTCGAGTATGTGTTATGAAATCGTACAACAATGAATACATATATTGTGCTAATATAGTCTAAATGTTTCAATCATCTTTGTCGAGATTTACATTTTGACTATCCAAGTTTTATGTACATGTACGCTATTACAAGGTGAGATTTCTATTGTGTACTCGGCTACAAGTTTTAATTATGTGTATATGTTAGTTACTACGAAATATTTTCGTGAACGGCTTATATACATTTTAATTTTTGCGTCAACTATTACTATAATTATTAACCGAATTTTGCATATTTAATACTAATTGGGCTGCGGCCCACTGGATTCGAGGAGGGAGGAAAGAAAGTTGCTAACTAGGTTGGGCCTTACTAATAGTTACAAAGGTTCTGGTGGGCCAAGGGTTTCGTTCACAGGCCCATAGGGTGGGCTGGATTTAATGGTTGCTTGTTGGGCTTGAGCTTAAGTCCCTAAGTGGGCCTTACTCATTTAACTCGGCCTGGTACAAACCACAAAGGAAACACAGAACACACAAGTTTAACAACCTGGTGTGGTGTTCCTGGAATTCCTTTTTGGCCGATAATGGTCGCTAGCATAGGTTTATGGTTCATCTCTTTGGCTATGTTTCGAGTGCTACTCAACTCCGATTAGAGTCTTGGTGTAACAAAGGCTCTTGGTTTTTGGCTCAACTTATGTGTCGATAAGAGTAGTGATCAACCTCAAATGGGCTTAACTCCTAGGACTCTAAATGTCACCATTTTTCCTAGTTTTGCAGCCTGTTTCTCAAATGAAATAGTACTCCATTCGAGTACATACAATCCTAGATGGGTTGTGTTGGGGGCGAAATGGGTGCTATCTTTTTGGAGGGGTAGGTTCTTAGGTTCAAATGAGTATCCACCTAAATTGGAACCGAGGGTATAACCTTATGGGTTGGGTCTAATTGTTATGAATTAGCTTGAACAAAGACCTCCTTCACACGAGGTGGCTTTCCCAGCCAACATTCACCACCAACACCGAGTTCCTGGGGTGGTCATTACATGGCTATAGCTAGTCACAGTGGGTTGTTGACACCAACTTAGCAAGGACACCTCATTCTACATGGATTTTACTATGCTAGCCTATAGTTTACTACCACAAGTCTTCCCAAATTCAAGCTGTGAGTCCGTGTTTTGTAGGGGTGTTCGAACAATATAGTCACAATGACTAGCAACTTAAAATCTATTAATCATGTTCTAGTTTTCTTAAGCCACGCTAACAACAACAACACTTAATAAATTTCTCAACATCTAATATTGCTTCTGCGAAAACTCATAACCGAAACAATCATAACAAAACTTAGATTATTCCCTTCATTCGTCCTAGTTAATTTATCATAAATGGATCTAAAAAAATATATATAAATCCGAATGAGATTTAAGCCTTACAGTGTTTGTGAAGGACTCGAATGAGATCCCAATTCGGATAATCCCACTGCTCCAAACCGAACAACCCAATCCTCCAAATCGAACCACAATCACTACTACACTTAATCTCTCTTGAGTGATTCTCAGATTTTTGGTGTATGCTTGTTGAGTTGTGATTCGATTTTCCCTTCGAGAGTCGGTTTAAATGGGTGATTTTGGAGAGTAATTCCATAGGGACTTTCGAATATGGGAGAGACAAACCTCCCATTCGTGTGCTATTTCTACTTCAATGGGTTTATCCTAGGTTTGACTTGGGTGTATTTCTAGATCCGTGAAGATGGTCGGTTTTCTAGGTCAAAAGGAAATATGATCTGTGTTGGAGGAAAAGGATGGGTCGAATAAGGTTTTGGGGATGGAGGTGGGCGGACAAATAAATGGGAGTTCCTAGGAATGAGGATGCAGGTTTTTGGGAAAGGGTGTGAGTGGGGTGTGAGGTGTTTTTATTTTAGTTATAGGGTCAAAGGTTTTATTTTTAAGTATAGAGTTGATTTTAATTAAAGAGTAAGTAATACTATACCCGTGTCTCGCTGTACTGGGTTAACTCGGGTCCTTCCCGGAACTGTCCTAATTATGGGACAATAGGTTTTTAGGGATGTTTATATAATACCTGAATGTATTGTTGAGTTTTATGAATTCACATTTCTGAGTTTTAAGTTTGTTGTTGTTTAGATAATGGTGCGCGTGTGGTGTCTTCCTGAGTATAACTGGGATAACCTCCCGCTTTTACTACAATATAGTGAGTGAATTGTGAGATGTGATAATTCACTGTTCTTGGTGAGATTTCCGGGTGACAAAATGTGCAGGTCTGCTATCCGTGTTAAACATATAAATGCCTAATATGGTGATTCAGTCATAATAATGGAACTGTCATGAATTAAATATTAGGGGAAATTTTACCATTTGTCACATTTTTCAACGGTTTTATATGAGAGTGTTTTTGTGTGTGTGTGTTATTTTAGAGGTGAAAGAAATACAGTGGGTGGAAGTAAATGGGATGACAGATGAGTGTTTGTGGGTAGTATTTGTCTATGGCAGGTTTATTTATGTGACTTCGTTGGTTTGGGAATTCTTTTAGGGTTGGATATTGGTTTTGTGTGTGTAAATTTAGCCTTGGATATTGGTTTGGATGTCTAATCTTAAAATGTATGGTGGAAGTGTGGTTGGGGATATTGGTGTTTTGTAATGGAGTATAGATATACACAAGAAGGACGAAAACCCTACATTTTGGCAAAATTACCCATATAAATAGGGTTTGTCTAATTAATGCTATTGGGTCATTGTTTTGTACAATCAAACAAAAAAACTTGATGTTAATTAAATTAAAACTGACATTTGATTAAGGTAATTTTCAAGTTCATCTAATGGATATTAAATGTATTTTCTAATTGGAAAGGAAGGTTCGTGTTTAACTAATGCATTCAAACTAGTGCAGAGAGGGTACTCGTTAGACAAACTCATATAAGCAATATCTAAGAAGTGTTATGAAAGCACTCGTCAAACAAACTCGTATAAGCAATATCATATCTAGGAGCTCAAAACCAGTATAGTTACACCGAATTCTGTCTATATGCTCATGGTCCTAATAAATATTGTTGGAATTAGATTCCAAATATGATGATTTAGCCGTTAAGAAGGTTGTTATTCTGCTATAGATTCGTCATAAACTGGTCTACATGGGAGGGAAAACGCTATTGATTAGTTCAAAAAAATTGTTTTCTCATAACTCAGGACAAGTTTTATGTTGCAAGTTTTACGTTCTAGTATAGTTTGATCTAATTTCTTTTAGTTTAATAAAGCTAATATGATGTTTACAATGAGGAAAAATGAGATAATTGTGCCATTTTAATATAATTGCGCCTTTTTTTTTTTTTTTTTTTTTTTTTCAATTTGTCATCATTTATTTAGTTTTCGATAATCTATACATCAACGTATGTTTTTCACAAAATTGTCACGTTTATTTACTATAACTTTAATAACTAAAACCCGAACACGTATTTGACAACACGTTCTAGTATACCAATATTCAACATCCTTTATTATCAATTCACACAATGGTATCTATAAAAGATACGATCAATATTTAAAGAACCAGTTTTTTCAGTTGGTTGATATAGACAGATGTAGTGGCAAGCGATCTAAAAGATGCCAATGTGGTGATCGTAGAAATATACAAAAACATCATTATACTTCAAGATTACGTTGTTGTGCATGCAAGAAAATTTGAGATGTTCTTTTTGACATTTGCATAGCTAGACGTTTTACTCTTTAGGTAAACGCGTTGAATGGAATCTCTTCTAAACTAAAATCAGAGAGTTATAGTCTATCCTTATATTTACGTAAGAGTGTAAGACCAAACAAAGTTTCTCCTAAATGCAAAAGTTTACATCGACGCAATAAAAACTGTTAACATGCATGATCAAGATATATATACGGGAAATGTTCTTTCATAAGCAACCTTTATTAATACTCATCAAGTCATTCGCAAGTAGAGTATCTTAATCCAATTAATAATCAAAATTTTAAACTTAACAAAATACATAATTCATTTTGTCAAAGTTAAGGGTATCTTTAGCCGTTTTTTATTTTCATCCCTTTTGCAGTTTTGCAAATTGCAACTCTCTTGATCAACAGCCAGTTTTGCCCACCCTCATGGCCTCATTTTCCTAGACTAGGCCCACAATTGAAATCTTTAACATCTTAAAGTCCTTTTTCTCATCTAACCGTAAAACCGTCCTACATGACAAATAAATCTACCTAGTCTATGCTTATTCACGAATTTCTCAATTATAATATCTCGCCTTATAGGGGTATGGTAACGCCAAGCTCAGCGTTGAGCCTAACTGGCATTGGCGTTACCATACCGGCATACCCAAAAAAACCAATAACGTTGGGTGGGGCGTTAACCCACCAATACGTGTTGGAATTTTTTTTTTTTTTTTTTTCCTCCTAATTTAAATGGGTGTCTCTGTGTGTGTTTTAATGTGTGTATTGCGTTGGAGAAGTTTTTTTTTTTTTTTTTTTTTTTTTTTTTTTTTTTAGTGGGCATTTAAAAGTTAAGAGCTAATGGGTTGTTGGTAAAATATGCATTAGTGGGCTGTTAGTCCAATTAAAAGTTAAGTTTAATTTATTTATTTTTAATTTTAGTTTTGTAACTTTTTTTTTTAAATGTTATTACTTCCGTCCCAAAATAAGTGTCAAGTTTGACTTTTCAAAGTCAAACTAGTTCAACTTTGACGTTAACTATTTTTGTGGATGTTATATAATATTTGATACAAAATATATAAATGGATTGGGTTTTAAGTGTATTTTCAATGATATAATTTTTTATCAAGTATTATATAACATAAAAAAAATATATTTAAGGTCAAAGTTGAACCAGTTTGACTTTGAAAAGTCAAACTGGACACTTATTTTAGGACGGAGGGAGTATTTGTATATTTATTTAATATATGAAAAATTAGTTTGTTTGAACAAAATGAAAAATAAAATAAAATTGTGAGTCCTAAAAGAGTGGTGTTAATTTTGTTATTAGTGAGAGGGTTTTTTTCTTCTTTGTATTGGTGTTAAAAGTAGAGATGGTGATATGACGCTGATGTAGCAGCACTTTTTGCGGTTAACTACACCCGGTGCTCTTACAAATATTATCGTGTGGCTTACAACAATGACAATATATCTCTAACGAAAACAAATCCAAAACACATTATAATTTAACAGAGTTAATGACTTGATGTAAATTGTGTTTGATGATTTCAAAGTTATGAACATGCTGATTTACTTGAGATCAAATGTTATCTAAACGAGTATGGCTGCGAATCGCCGCGTTGCGGTGGGGCAGCGAGTCCTTCTTTGTATTCACAGTCGCATTTAGAAGTTGCAAAATCACACTGGTGATACCAATTTACATAACAAAAACTTGGTACATGTTGTAGCAAATACTAATCTACATATAAAAATGCTTTTAAAATTAAACTTTGCATGTTCACAAGACATAAAATCTGCATTATCAAGCCTGCTATTGCAACCCAATGAAGATTGGAAATCGCATCAACTGCAGTTTAGGAACTTTACACAGAAATTGCGGTGCATCGGTTGCAGCTAGAAACACACCTTACAGATTTATTGGCACATTACGCTTGCCGACCCATGAATTCTTCAGACGGAAATTGCAATACATCTGCTATAGCTGGAAATAGACCCATGCTGGGATTTGGTATTTCGAAGGCCCCAGGTGTTACTATCATTTCTGTGGAGTATCTGCAAATGAACATATGTTTTGTTATCTTTCTCCACATTATGTTGTTTCTCAGCGCAAAAGCAATATCATGTTTTGACAGTCACACTTTGTAAAAAAACAACGAAACATACCTTGAGTTGGTTTAGTCTTTTCTGCAACAGCTCTTTTGTCTTCAAAAAGCACCACTTTGGTGCACTTGATAGAAAATAACACTCTAAAATTAAATCTTCTGCAGTGAAAATAGACTTATTATGACATAAGAAGTGATTATCGAATATCTACATGAATATCTTCGGCTAATAGATTAACAGTTAGGGGTAGTTTATTTGAAAACACGAAATATACTCCTCTATATACTCAATAACTATGTTAATCAGTGTAATAAGCTGCCATTTCGGGATATCAAAGTAATCATCAGGTATTTTAATAATGAAATCAACATTTATGTTTATGATATTTTGAAATGGCATTATGATTTAAAAGAAAGTATTATTACTCTATTATTTGTGGCAGCTTTTGATGGGTGCACATTAATTATTTCTGACTATTTTGGATACAAGTAGAATAGTCATAGGCAGTATGAATGGCTATAATGGATGCAAAAAATGTACTATTGGTTTTTTTTTTTTTTTTTTTTTTTTTTTTGGTTGGGTTGCCTATTTAAGGCACCCTTGACCGGCATTTATTTTGGCAATAAAATTTTATAATTTGTGTACAAAAGTAAGAAGATAGAATGTCTACCCATCCTAGGTGTGACCAACTTAGAGTTGAGGCAAACTCTAATAATTGGTCTGAGATGTTAGTGTTATATTGCCGTAAATCCGCAATTGAAGATATTCAGATGAACACAATATGTGCGAGATTGCTTGGTGTCACTCGTGAAAGGGCAAATTTTATTCTAGAGCTAGAAAGTGTTGGAAATATTTATGCACAGAAAACAGCTGAGTTCCTTAGACAGGAACAGGCGAAAGATGACCAGAAGGTGGTGCAAATGCACATAATGACAGCATAACTGGAGTTGAATGCTCGCAATAAGGATATTTTTATCCAGAAGCTTAAGGGTGTTATAGATTTCTCAGCGTCTGTTAAGCGTTAACTTATCCTGATGCTTGTATTTTCAATTATGTTGTAATGTTTTCATGAAGTGTTTGTGATGTGGTTGTAATATATTTTGGTTGGCAAAAACGATGATGCACTGTTGGGAATTTTGGAAGTTCCTGCTGATAGAGATCTACTGACAGGTTCCTGCTGAAGCTATAGATGGTTTCTGCTGGCATAGTGTTCCTGCTGAAGACTTGTTTCTACGGATATAGTGAATCCGTATCTTTATTATTAGTTTGTTAGGATATGCATGAACTATTTTAGGTAGTGATATGCATTGATATTTTTATTTATTATTGTATTAGGGTTCCTTGTGTATAAAAGGAACTGTAGGCATTAGTATTAAGTAGGCTTCTGGGGAGAAAAACACAACTCCAGAAAAACATTTTTAGAGAAAAATAATAGAGATTCATAGAGGATCATTGTTCTTGTTATTAGAAAAACCTTGTGAAACTTTGATTGTTCTTATTATTATTCCGCTGTGCATATAATCATTGTTTCTATAATCCTAGAAGAGTTAGATCTTGGTTTCTACAATGTTTTTCTAATAACAAGAACAATGATCCTCTATGGATCTCTATTATTTTTCTCTAAAAATGTTTTTCTGGAGTTGTGTTTTTCTCTCCAGAAGCCTACTTAATACTAATGCCTACAGTTCCTTTTATACACAAGGAACCCTAATACAATAATAAATAAAAATATCAATGCATATCACTACCTAAAATAGTTCATGCATATCCTAACAAACTAATAATAAAGATACGGATTCATTATATCCGTAGAAACAAGTCTTCAGCAGGAACACTATGCCAGCAGAAACCATCTATAGCTTCAGCAGGAACCTGTCAGTAGATCTCTATCAGCAGGAACTTCCAAAATTCCCAACATGCACATTAAGTTAAGATTTGTAACTTACGTTTTTGTCTCTCGGCAGATGTTGACTCATGGTTATAATTGTTTTTTAATTGGCATTGAACTGATTTGTTCAGAAGGAACCTGAAAAGAAGCGTAAGATCAGACAGCTCCTTCGGAAAAAAGTCATGGCGAACAATACATTTCATTTCTGGGAGATCGATGGGAAACGAAATAAGATATCGTGTAGAAGTAATCTTTATCAAATCACTTGTCATACTATTCTATTTCATTTCGCACCTATCTCTCAGAATCGTATTCGATAAATAAATGTATTATGCACTAACCATGAACTCAGGTGAGTGTGAAGAACAGCATGTGTTGGCAATTCATGAAATTTATCAGCGCATCAGTATTTGATATTGCGAAACACAAACATAAAAGAGAACAGTTAGTTTTAAATATAGTATAATGTGGTATAGAAATGAGGCTTTTAGAAAAAAAGAATGGAACCGAAAAAGAAAACATGGATATAAATTTGTACTAAAACATCCATGTAAATTAAGTATGCTACAATGTGAAACTAATACAGTTATACGAAAAGGGTCAAATTGCCAAAACAATTAATTCTTTTCTTTTTTTCAGTATACCGCTGAACTACTTGTAAAATATGTCGTATGCATTTAACCTTAACAGCAACCATAGATGATGTACATCGCCTGTCAATATTAGGAAATGAAGAGTATCTGATTTTCTTTACTTGTCAATACTAATACTTGATGCACCGTAACTGCGATGGTAAGTTTGTTTACGCATGCTTGTACATGCAGTTTCACAAAAGATCCTGATCAACAATACGATTCGATTCAAAAAGATAGATGGGAAACAGAAGAGGATGGTGCGAAGAAGTAATTTGCACCAAATCACTTGTCACAGCATTCTCTTCTGATTCTCATCTATCTTTTAGAATTGTATCATATTGGTGATCAGGACATTTTATGCAGCTGCAGGTACAAACATGCTTGCGTTGCGGGAGATGCCCGCCCGTAGGGCCCGGCCTGCTTCCCGCCCGAAAGAACAACTAAAAAAACTTGACATCACAGACACGGTGCACCAAGCGTTAGTATCGAAAAATAAACAATACCAAATAGTCTTCAATTCCTAATATTGACAGGCGGTGTACAACATCTATCGTTGCTTTTATGCTTAAATGTAGATGGTTTATTATGAAAGGGTTTTGTAGCATTGAATCATTCTGAATATATATATATATATATATATATATATATATATATATATATATATATATATATATATATATATATATATATATATATATATATATATATATATATAATCAATGTTTATGAATAAATCTTGCTAATACAACTTTGCAAGTAGCATAGAGGCTGCAAATATTATTGATTCTGTTTTTCGTTTCTGTGTGGATGTATAGTAGATAATGCACATACCATGTGAATACAGTAGTAGTTCAGGTGAGCATCCAGACGTCTATCACCGATATTTCATCTGTTTTTTATATAGGCTGGTGAATATAGAGAATCAGTTAGCAGAAAAAAAGTAAAGAGGATGAATACAATGATTTAAGTCTGTAAATTTTAACAATACTTATCTTCTGTTTGTTGGCGTGTGTGAGCGTGCAAACCTGAGGACCAGGAAAATATCGATAAAGTATCCATGTAAATACAGTAAGTATGAAAATATTGAGAAACTACGAATATTGAATGCAGTTACCATGTAAATACGGTAATCGTTCAGAGCTCATCAAATCCGCTAGGCCACAGTATTTCATATGAAGAAACATAAATATAAAAGAGAATAGTTACTTTTAAAAATTCTATAACGTAGTATAGAAATTTTCTTATAATAAAACTGATGAAATATATATATATATATATATATATATATATATATATATATATATATATATATATATATATATATATATATATGAACGTTATTGTGGTATACACTTTAAAGTAGAATATAATAGGTATAATTGTGTACCGTGGATTGCCTCAACGATGATGTCATTAGATCTAAATTAAATGAGTGGCATACTAGTAAATAACTCTAAACTAGATGGCATAATTTGCATCTCAATTATTCGCAACTCACATCCTATTCCATTCCAGATTCTTAATGTCAAAATTTATTACTATTTAATTTTGTTTGACCATATTTTTTTTTTTAAATTTAAATGATTATTAATCAATTGATACGCGCCACATATTTTATAATTTATTTATATGGAGTTAAATATTTGATACAAATATTGACACATCGTTTTAATAGATTGACACATCCTTATACATATTGACACACTTGAAACATATCTTTAGACATATTGATACATCATTTTTATAGAGTGACACATCTTTATACATATTGACACACTTGATACAAATCCTTAGACATATTTACACATCATTTTAATAGAGTGACACATCCTTATACGTATTGACACACTTGATACACATCCTTAGACATATTTACACATCGTTTTTACATCATATTGACACATCTTTTTAATAGAGTGACACATCCGTATACATTTTGACACACTTGATACAAATTCTTAGACATATTTACACATCATTTTAATAGAGTGACACATCCTTATACGTATTGACACACTTGATACACATCCTTAGACATATTTACACATCGTTTATACATCATATTGACACATCTTTTTATTAGAATGACACATCCGTATACATTTTGACATACATTCTATATTTGTAGTGACACTAAATTTTAATGGCACACTATGTTTATCACATAAATTTTATTGACTATATGTAATGACACACTAAATTTTTTTGATACGTTTATAGTGACGCTAATTTTCTTGACACATTTTTCGTGACAAATAAGTTTTATATATTTAACTATTTTCTATACTAATCTATCATGCACCAATTTATTTTAAAATATAAAGATCATGACTATCAAATTTCCCATTCTTTTTACTACGTGACACATTGATACACTTCTATTTTCTTTTAAATTTTGAAGTGTTTTTTAAACTGATTCGCAATACACGGAAATATATAACCAAAATATATTTTTAAACTAACATTTGATACATCATGTGCACATGTATTAACATCAACATGTGTCACCTGCATTCGTTATCATTTTCAACTTGTAATAAAAAACAACGGCGACATTCAAACCCAAAAGGCGGTGGAACCCAAACGACAGCGACATCATCGGAAAAATGGCAAAGGCTACGTTTGAATCTGCCGGAGGCGGCCTGTCATCATCATAACACCACAGAACCCTTAAAAAATTAATGTATCACTCGAAGCCTCACCGCGACAACGAAAAATAATGTTGAACCGTAATCCAACATAACGGCGGCGTGTAACAACCGATCCTTCAATATTTCTGATAACCGAGACTGGTAGTCTGGTAAATCTTGAACATCAAATTAAGAAGCTGACCAATTCCCATTAAGAAAAAGAAAAAGAAAAAAAAAAGATCATACATTCATACCTATGGTTTGTGGTTGGCTCGTGAATAATAGCACATAACCAACTACAAAAGCAGGTAACAGTTATGTGTCATAAAAATGAATGCCGACCGAGGGTGGTAGAAATAGAAGGCCGGCTAAGAGTAATCATTGGCGCGGGCTGATTTTTGGGCCGTCAATTTAAACGAATAATTATGTGAATGTTTTTATTTTTTATGTTTTGGTTGATAGTTTTTTTAGATTCAGGATGGGAAAAAGAGAGGATGAGAAACTGATAGGATCGCAAGGTGATAATGACGGTAGGTTATGTTAGGAGTAGGAATAATTAGGAAATGCAAAGTACTTAATTACCCTTTTGGCTACACCTTAAATTTATAAATGTAATTAAATAAATGTTACTCCGATTGTTTTAAAATGAAAATGCCACTTGTCCATTTCTTGTTGGTGCCTATTGTTCACCACTTTAAGGGTGTTCACCACATATATATATATATATTATATATATATATATATATATATATATATATATATATATATATATATATATATATATATATATATATATATATAAGGTATATCGTAGAAGAAATTTGTCGATTCTAGAAGAACATGTGAGTATCAGGACTTGTGTTGAATGGGATAATGAAGGAGTGTGGCCTGTCATGAACAATACACACTATATCATTATCACAATCAACACGTCTTAATTATTAGAGCCGATCTATCAAACGATGTATATGAGTTCCATTGTTTAATTTAACAAAACTCTCGACAATGGTCAATTTAAACAATGGAAGTAAGATACATTGTTAGATATATCTGCCCTTATAACTGAGACTTTCAAAGTGAAGTTCAATGTAGACAACTATGTATGGCGACGTTACTTTGTAGATGCCCGTTTTAGGATGTAAAAAAGAATGAAACCGAAAAATAAACATAGTTAATCTTTCTAAGTCCCCTTACAGTTCCATTTGTTGTTTCAACTTCCTTTGTGCAACCGCCTGCACCAAGCATGCTGCTAGGTTGTTGAAAGAACAAAAGGAACTGTATGGGAACTTAGAATGAGTAACTATCTTTAAGTTCCTAACTAATTTATTAAGTTAAAGCATTCATCTACTAAGTAATGTAGGTATCCAACACACAGGTCGTTACTTTAAACTTTTTTTTTTGAACAGTTTTATAGAATCCGCAACTATAATTTACGATAGACCTTTGGTATGGCAAGTTACGGTTACAATATTTGGTTAGCGAATTCATTAAAATAAATGTGAATACATACCTTGCTATCTAACGACATTGAAGACTAACAGTTATGGCGACGTGAGATGAGGCATATGATATACCTGTACATGCATGACTATCTAAGCATAAAATTGATCGGAGTAAGTATAAACTTCAATTTTCTAAGTGTAAGTTCGACTGTTTCTTAACCTGGGAAAGAAGGACCAGAACGGTGATTCTTATGTTTCAGCTGATCAACAGACGACTAAATTCTAAGGCGTGCAATAAAAAAAAATTACCATAACAAACGAAGACTATCTGTTACTTTCTTTGTTTGTCGATACTAAAACTTGATGTCATGTGCTTGTCAGAGTTAACTTGTTCTCGCATATCCACAACTGCAGTTGCAGAAAAGGTGCTGGCTCAATTATCGAAGAAAGATGGGAAACGGAAGAGGATGGTGCGAAGAAGTAATTTGCACCAAATTACTTGTCACACCATCCTCTCCGGTTTCCCATCTTTCTTCAAGAATTGTACCTTACTGGTGATCAGGTCCTTTTCTGGACCTGCAGTTATGAATATGCGAGAAAAAGGTAACCATTACAAACACATGACATGAACTGTTAGTATCGGAAACCCAAAAAACTATCAGATAGTCTTCGTTCCTTGTGTTTAGAATTTTTTTTTTATCGAACGCCTTAGGTTTCTTGTTATCTCCTGCACCAATAAAAATGCGAAAAAAAAAAATTAAGTGTGACAGATATAGAATATCAGCTGTTAACATCAGGAAATAGAAAAATAAGCAGACAATTGTATCGAACCTCCCTCTTGAACCCCTTTTGTTATTTAAATGGTCTTTAAACAATACTCTGCACCAGACATATTGATAGACCGTTAAAATACCAAAAGGAATTCGAGGGGAAGGTCAGGTCAACCATGTTGGCTGCAGTCATGTGATCATTGTTGGCACGATGACACACTTTGGTACTTTGAGTTTCCGCTTGAAATGTCGTTTTGGTAGTTTGAGACTCCGCTTGAAATGTCACGCAGGAATGGGTTCTTGAGGGAAAGCTCAAAGTTCGAAGTTGTGCCTAATTAAAATTTACTGTCATGAACGATACACATTACATTATCATCACAATGAGAGTTATCTGTTACAATCTTTGATCACCAAATTCACACCTGATTGTACGATTTCTGTTGTTCCTTTTTTTGTAGTGCCTGCAGCATGATCTGGCGATGTTACCTGATAAATAATACAAAATCTGTTAGTATGCAAAAAAAGAAAAAAAGAAAGTATAAGTAGATTCATAAAATGTAATCATTTAAGCATGCAGATTTTAGCAATACTTAGCTTTTCTTTGTTACATAAGTGAGGCGTGTATCTGTACACCTACTACTGATATTTGATCTGTTTTAAATGCAGCGTGGAAGTACAGTGTGAAAACTTGTACAGTACAAAAATATTGACAAATTATCAATGATGGATGTAGACACCATGCGAAATTAGCAGTAGCTGTAATCGGTGTCGGTACATCCATCACTGATATTTTGTCTATTTTTGATATCTAACTTGGCTTCATCACTTAAATACTTTCAGCCTCCGTTCAAAATCCCATTGTGATGCTGATAAAATACATGCAAAGGCTTGCGCCAAACCCATTGGAAATAAGTAATAGGTCAGGTTTGTTATGTACACGTACAGACCATGTGAAAACAGTAGGTTATCTGTTAGCATGGGAAAAAAACAAAAAAAAGTGTAAGTAGATTCATAGAATGTAATCATTTAAGGATCGAGATTTTAGCAATACTTATCTTTTTACTCTAATATGACGGTGTTGAACACAGGTGTTGCTTATGTGTGTTACCAGCCTCAGTAGTAGTAAAGGATTTTGTAACCTGTCGTTGCATTTGAGAACAGCAGCAAGCACATGTGTTTTGCATCATTATCTGCATATAGAAAGGTAATTATCAGAAAGTTTAAACACATAACCGATGCGAATAGCAGATGCAGTTTATGTATCTTGCCAAGTCCAGTCATAGAAAAAACTACAGATGACATATATCGGTTGTCAATATTAGCACATACGTTGTACTGAGATAGGTGAATGCAGAAACATGCGGAACGCAAAAATACTGATAACTTCTGAAGTACCAAGCGAGTTGCTATAATTTATGATAGGCCTTTGGCATGGCAAGTTACGGTTACAATATTTGGTTAGTGAATTCGTTAAAATAAATTTGAATATATACCTTACTATCTGACATATGTTTTCATAGGCCGTTGTTTGCGTCTGACTATAACAGATTGACCATGAGTAAAATCGAGGGCAATGGGGATCCCAAAAATATTGACAGAATATCAATGATGGATGTACGGAAACTATGTTAGTTTAGCAACAGACGCGCTTGGTTGCGGTACATCCATCATCGTTATTCCGTCTATTTAGCGATATGTAACTTCTGGTTATTGCCGTTTTCTTTACAGACAGATGAAAAGTACCTGCAATTTCTGACCTTTGAACCGTTTCCTGAATATATAAGCATAACAGTCACATCTTACATAAAAACATTCAAAACCAATGACTGAAAAATTCCGAAACCATAAAACTGTTACAATATATCATTAGGCTCAGATTCTGTGGCTGCGTAATAGTAAGCATACCATCACGGCAACTAGTGTTTGCGGTGCCAATTGACATTTGAGAGCTCCAATAGCCTATATCATTTGACTGGCATTAATCAGCAATCGTAAAAAGTGAATACACCCGTGGCGGTTGCAAATCTAATAGTTTGCCTTGCCAAGACACTGGGATCCGCTGCTTCAATCAAAAACACAGATTCATCATCGCCTATTGTAACTAATAAACAGCTAATACAAACCTTTTTGTAACATATAAACCATAACAACCTACTGTGCTATGGCTTCACCGGAACAACACTCTTTAGGAATACACAAACCTATTAGCAAGAGATATACAAACTTACTGTCGTCTGGATTCGGCGGGACAACAATCTTTACGAATAGAATTATGCTGCTTTGCAATTCCTTTTTTTTAATTATTTTTTTCCCTTTTAAAAGCATTGATACAGTTACCGAGAAAATTTGGCTGTAGAAAGTCACCAATTATGTTTTTGGCCGTGGCTGCAAAATAGATCCGGTTGCTTAGTAATCGTTTATACTATGCCCTCCGGTAATTGCCATGGCACTGCGTCAGAAAACGACTACAGTACTATCGTATTGGGCTGCTTCTTTGTTAAGCATGCAGCGTCTAAATCAACGTACCTTCTGTTACACCCCGTGCCCGCTTAGACCAAAAACTTTGAACTTTACACGCGGAAATACTTGAACTAAAACTGGCCCGCTGCTAATCTTTTGAAATCTGACAAAAATAATAAATATAAGGAACTTGAGACTATTTTTATATGAAACTAGACTCAATTACCTTCAAAACGACGGGTGGCACGACCCGTAACGACTTATGGTTCAAAAGATATGATTTTCCAAAGTTTACCGAAAATCTACCAACACCCACACTCATAACCAAGATGAACAATTTCACAACCAAGATGAACAAACTCAGAACCAAGATGAATAAACTCAGGTGCACAATTCATAACCAAGATGAATAAACTCAGGTGCACAATTCATAACCAAGATGAACAAACTCAGAACCAAGATGTACAATTCTGGTGCACGAATCAAAACTAAGATGCACAATCCAAAACCAAGATGTACAATTTGACGGGTTATGCATTTAACCCATTTTCACCCATTTCGTGACACAAGTCACATACGACTTTCGCAACCCCTCAAACTTAACCAAAATCATTAACTAAACATAACAAACGTGTTCCATACACACTTGAACCGTTCACAACCCAAAATGGGTAAAAACACTCTTATACCAAACACCCTCTTAAGCTAGTTGCCAAAACACACTTTTTACCCAAAAGCCCATAACTAATACATATCCATCTGGACTCATACATATTTTAACATTTCTAATATATTGAAAGAGTGTTAGTACACAGTTATGACCCGTAACTTCCCAAAATGGGTGGATTTGGTTATTTGCCAAACACCTCCTTAACTTTGACCCTAAACACATAAAACACACCTTGACACAACGGTTGACCACCAAATCGTTAGGACAACCTTGACATATATTTTGCCACTTGGCTACACTTTACAAAACATGAAAAGACCAACGGGGGTACAAACTTACACATGAGCCCGGTATTCTATCTAGGCTCCTACACATACTACCTTAATCTCGCATACCCAAATCCTTAATCCTTACATCCAAGCCGCCCATATAAACATGTCAACCTACAAAACGGTTAGACAACTAAACCGTAAGCACAAGGCTTAGTAAGTAAAACGACCATAACATATCATTATACTTCAATCAACACATGAGCATCATATACATAAAACACTTACTTTATGGGCTTACTACCCAAGTCTCATCTAACACATAACATCAACATATCCCAGAGCATCAACTCATCACATAAGCCACTTTCATGGCATCACATAAGCATATACCAAGTCCATATCACTTGTCATACAACATACATAACACATATGTTAGAAATCCATATAACACATGTTACCATCATTTACTTACCTTAATCCAAGCTAGATAATATCAAGAACATCATCATCATCACAATCTTCCATCATCATCATCATCCTTACAATAACCAAAACTTATGGAGGATCATAGTTAGGAGAGTCCATAATCATGGAGCCTTCATCTTCTTCATCTTAAGTCATCATCTAGTTTTTCCCTCCCTTTCTCCTCTCACTAGAACCGGACTTCAACTCCATCTAAAATGATGGAGAAAAGTCTAGAATAAACTAGTTATAACTAGTTAGGTGGCATCTTTGGGCTAATGGCAAGAATGGCCCCTCAAGCCTTATTCCTTCTATTTTGGCCACAATACTTACTATAACATATTTACCACAATGGCAATTTAGGTCCCTTTAGTTATACATCATATTTACATAACTACATTAGTCATATTTTGACTATTAGATTTGACCACAACACAACATTCGTTGACTGGCCAATCACGTAAGGCCTTTATCCATTTCATCTAGGGTGGGGTCCCAATACCCGGGAAACGGGTCTAACAATTCTACCCCCTTATTTAGATTTTGTCCCTGAAATCTCTCGTCTGTCACTATCCAAAACCAATTCACAACAAATACATGTTCTCTTGTTCTCATGCTCTCAAGGCCATTACCTTGCAAAGATCTAAATGATCTCGCAAATCTATGCTTCTATATCAATAATCGAAGATCATAATCTACCAAAAACACACTTCTCATTCCAAACTTGCCTAAGATTTCCAAGAATGACTACTTGTCATCCGGAAACATCTACTACTTTGACTCTATATAAGTCAAACTTTTACATTATTTACACATCATACGCCCATGTACTATCATGACATAACATCTTATACCAGCCAATTTCACATTATCATAACACAAACACATATCAATATCAAAAACCAGCAACTTATTTCAAAATAAACAAAGTACCATACAAACGGCACCTTTCATAATTCTTTCACACGCATCACTTAAGCAATCTTTCTTATTAAATTTCGGGAATGCTCACCAATTAACTCATCAACTTAATGCACAATTCATTTTAGACGTCTATCTTAAGATTTCGCATATGACCTTAACACTGCTAACAGTTTTATTCATATCTATCTTTTCTTATGACGTCTAACTTGTTTTAGTTTTCACTTTCTCATATCACTATCCATACTCACGTAATATCGGCTACGCATAAGTCCACTCATTCATAACTCTTTATTTAAATAAAAAGGCGTCCCAATCTATGCAAGTAAGGAATTATAAACTTATGGTTCGGCAATTTATAATTCTTTATTTAAATGAAAAGGCGTCCCAATCCATTTAAATCAAGAAACCATAAACCATCCTACTTATACGCTTCCGACACAACAATTATACTTATTTTACTTTCCATATTTTCTAGCCTTGGATCCAATCTCACTAACTTTCTATCCATGCCATAAAGGCAAGCTAGGCTATCCCGAAGGATACCATACTATAACACATGGCTATCCCGAAGGATACCATATTATATCACATGGCCATCCCGAAGGATACCATACTATATCACATGGCCATCCCGAAGGATACCATATTATATCACATGGCCATCCCGAAGGATACCATACTATAACACATGGCTATCCCGAAGGATACCATACTATATCACATGGCCATCCCAAAGGATACCATACTATAACACATGGCCATCCCGAAGGATACCATACTATATCACATGGCCATCCCGAAGGATACCATACTATAACACATGCCATAAAGGCAAGCTAACAACCATGCCATGAAGGCAAGCTAACATCCATGCCATAAAGGCAAGCTGGGCTATCCCGGAGGATACCATAACTAGAGCATTGGATCCAAGCTATATTTATCTTATCATCTTTGCTCCTTTTATCTTTTATGTACTTTTACTATTAAGTACACACTATCATTTTCTCAATTCTCATTGCCTTAAGCAATTTCAATATTCACTACCATGCTTACTATCATCTAGACAAGTTTCTATATAACACTTGCACATTTATTACATTTGCATTCTCACAATGCAACTTATCATTCATCCGTCAACCCCAAGTTGACTCACACACTCACTATGTGCCATCTTTATTTTAGACAAGTTCTATATGATGCTTGTCCGTTACAATTTATACATTTTCTATTTGTTCTTACAACACACTTTTACTATTACCCGTCAACCCCTTGTTGACCATATTCTCAATTTTTACCATCACTTCATTTAGTCTACTCATCTTTTACGCATATAAACCTTACATAGGTTTATTCTATAACACTTTCATTAATCTCATCATACACATTCCAATATATTAACATGATTATGTTAATGTTTTACAATTCTTTCTAGCGCACTTCATATCACTTATGACTTCTAGCACAATCTGCATCTCATTCATCACTTCCACTCATCACGCTTAACCATTTATTACTAACGCATTTTACTTATCATGTTTTATATGAAACGTGACCTTATCACATCTTAACCTTACACTTTTACTTTCTCATTTTAGTTACTCATATAAGAATTCATGCCTTCAAGCATCTAATCGTTATTATATCATTCGCGTCTTTCTAATTATCAAACTACAAACATACTTCATTATTCACTTCTTACTTTATCTCAAGCTTTCAAAACATCTATGCTTTACCAACACTTACCATACTTCTTAACTTATTTCACATATCAATGCGTCCTTTCAACTTTCTCTCAACACTAAGTCATCACATAACATGCATTCCAATGCATCTATCTCAACTCATACACTTCTATGCATTCATGCTCTCAAGTGTCACACCCCAAAAAAATAGGGTCGCAGCGGAAGACAACGTCGCTAGGGTGCTACAAAATTGGTATCACAACTCAAGTACAAAGAACGGTTTTTCACCATAATCATTTAGAATAAAATTTCATTATCGAAACCTTTAGTTTACATCATTCAAAACATGGTGCGGAAAATAGGCCCATAAAGTAAGTACAACGGTCCCCAAATGAATATCAGAGTGTCTTTATCCTATAACCATGCCATGTCATGCCAACTGCCGCCGAATGTGAGCTAACACTTCAAGAACCTGAAAATACATGCTAAAACGAGTCAACACGAGGTTGGTGAGTTCATAGGCTTTAGTTTAAAACAATATGGTTGGACCAAAAGGTTTTCGAGTTCAAAGCATAGTTTACAAACAAGTCATGTCCAACGTAGGCTCACACTGCCTAAATCACCATTCCAAAACCAATTCCACAAATAACATCATAATCAAAACATCTTGAACCATAAACAATCATACAGATACTACACTCATATAGTGACGTGCCATCTGAACCTCAGTCTACAAACACGCATAAATGATCCACACATAGACTGGGTGCCATATTCCCAAAATGATATACTGGGTGCCATATTCCCAAAATGATCTACACATAGACTGGGTGCCATATTCCCAAAATGATATACTGGTTGCCATATTCCCAAAATGTATACTCACAATGCATCACAAAACAGTTGCGCACGTTTAAGCCAAGTCACACAAATTGAGTTCACACAATAAAGCACATATTGCAATCGAAGCACATATATTGTCCAAAATCATAGAACCAGTAGATCACTACATTAAAACATTCAAAAGTATTGAGTTTAGTGAAAAACAACGAGCATGTATTCTCCCCCAAAATAGTTTAAAAACCAGTAAAAGTAAGGGCCATGAACTAACCTTAGCCACAGCAATGCAAGGATCACAATAGACACGACTGGCATCAAGAAGCAAAACACAACGGTCTCAAGACATATGGCACGACAATTCCAAGATATAAAAGCACAACGGACTCAGGAACTACTCGCAACCTAATATGAACGATATGATTTAAGTCACGGAATGATGTCGTGCATGCAAGTTCATACCCTACTTTATCACTTGTACATGTTTGTTGTAATATTTATCGTCAAAAACGTAGTTACGTCAATGTGTTCTTTTATTAAGAAGATCCCCCTTTTTAGAAAACGTAACTTGTAATTCTTACGATCAAGTTTTAGTCGTCATGTTAACGGTTATCTCAAAAGTCTCTTACGCCTCTAATAAGTATATGTATTGTTCTACCATTTCCGTTCACGTCATTTTAGCCAAAATGTACTCCAAAAGGTCCAAAATTCACATTTTAAAGTTCCATCAGCTTTCTAATAGCCAAAATATTAAGCTGTCAAAATGTTATGTTTCGTCGTAACTTCTTTAGGCCATAACTTTCTCTTCGTAGCTTCGTTTCTTAAGTTTGACCTATCCCCGTGAAGGTATTTAAGTATACTCTAGGCTTTTCAAGGTCTCGGCTAGTCTAGACATCATTTAATCTCAGTTTTCACTTCTCAAAATTTCTGGACAGAATGTATATCTTCAGATTTTTCTGAAAAGTTAGTTTTCGTCGTCTAAATTGAAAATAGCGTATCTTTTTCGTTATAAGCCCGTTTTAACTCATTCAAGCGGCTACGTTTTCTTTATTAAGTCTATTTTCTATATTTCTAGCCTAATAATGCCTCTGAGCTACTGATTTCTACAGTTTTTACAAAATGGGACAGCAGCTTATATAGATGACTCAATAGGGTGTTTTCTAGTTTCTATCCCATTCTAAACCACTTCAAATCTTGTCCTAATTCACCCATGATCTCCTCAAAATAAGAATAGTGATCTAAACATAAACTTAAAAATATTCAAAGCTCATGTAATAATCATTAAGAATGCTCAAATATATACAAGTTTACTAATATATATGTTTATACGGTTTATCATCACTTCCTTGTTGAGATCTATAACCATTTAGTTTGTTCATAACAAAATTTGTTTAAAAACATAGCCATTGGTTACAAGATTATTGTGGTTACACGGTTTTGATTAACATGTACAAAGTGATAAATAGGTATATGCAACTTGAAACTAGATCTCATGATATAAAGAGTGTGAAAATAGATCTTGGGCTTACTTGAAGAGGTTGAGAATGTGATGTGAGCAAGAACTATAGAACCCCAATGGTTACTCCAAATTGATTTATAGTTAGTCCAAGGCTCGTGAGTGATCGTTAAACACTTGAAATAATCGAAAACCGGATCTCCCTCTTCTTTAACAATTTGGCCGAACCAACAAGGAGAGCAAAATGAGTTTTCTAGCTGAAAATTGCTACGAGGAATGAGCTAAGATCTCATCTCTATTTATAGTGCAAGGAGGGGCAATTTGGTAATTTACTTAAAAGGGGATTTTGGTAATTCAATATTTGGTCAAAAGTCTTGGTCAATAGACCTTGGGGTAGGCCGGCTAGGAGGGGGGGGGGGTTAGGGGTAACAATAGGGCGGCTTGGCAATTCCATGTTTCCCTCAAACTTGTCTAGTATTAATTGTAAAGGTAAAAGTTGTCTAGTAAATATAGGACAAGAGGGGGGCGGCACATGTGATGTTGTTGGAGTAGAGGAGTTATTTTGATACAAGAGTGTATATGTTGTATGTATTGGGTGTTAAAAATATGTATTGGTTGTTTAGTTGGTGATTAACGAAAGTTATACGTAATTAAACGTAAGTTGTAAAGAATTTACCTTAGGCTTAAAGAAATATTTTTGGAACTTTGGTAATCTTTTAGGAAGTATAAAAATACATTAGAAATAATCACTGAGAGAATTGGGTATATCGGGTGTTAAATTTTGAACTACGAATTGTGTTCGTCGAATTGACAACCGAAGTAAATTGTTTTAGAGTTTAAAATTGTGAACTGGAGTAGGAGCAATGTATTTGGGATGATGTGGACTAAATTCCGTCTAAAATCATAATGTTCAAGAGGGTTGTTCCACGTTTTATATTTATTTAACCAAATAGTTATTCGTAAAAAGTGTTCTTGTAAAAATCTCAAGGTCGTAAATTTGAGCTTGAAAATAAATGTTGACGTGGAAAATTACGGGTTGTCACAGTCTCACCTCCTTAACGGAATCGCGACCTCGCGATTTTAATTCAAGGGTTTATGTCATTTGTCAGCATAACTCTTCTGACAATTCGTGAGCAGCTTGCAACTCGATTCTGATCTGAACGACCTTCTCGGTAGTCTCATGAACAAGTTCAGGGTTAGTAAGTTGGGTATCTCCAACTTCTACTTAACAATTCGGCGATCTACCACAAAACACTTCACACGGTGCCGTTTGAAATACTAGAGTCGTAGATATCATCATAAAAGAATTTGGCCAACTAGAGGTGTCTATCCCAACCATTTCCACACTCGATTACTCAGGTAGAGATGCGGGATTCGCTCCGGAGGTCTAGCTTCTGATATGGTAGCAAGACAACAAATCGTCTTACAAAATGATTTATCGAATGATTTGTAAAGCAACTTATAGGATAATAGGAAAACATTTTCATCGTTTATAAAATTGTAGCGAGGTCAAAATTTTGTTTTTTTGTTTGATTCGTAATATTGTAACAGGGAAACAGTTCGCCATTTATAAAGTGGTAGTAAGATCAAAATTTTGACTTTCATGAAATAGTAGTAAAACATTTTGTAGGATGACCGCAATTGGTCGGTATAAAAAAATCAAAAGCAGTTTATAAATTAGCGGCAAAACAGTTTATTATCCTATAAGAGGTTAGCAAAGATAATTGTATTCCCAAGGGACGAAAGGAGAATTAGGCGATTGTCCCAAGGAACGCTGTTCAGGTTACTCTTAAATGTCTTAAAGTTTCTGCTGGGCTTGGAATCTCTGTCAAATGAGGAGTTTAGCAAGTTCAGAGTACAACTCTGAGGGAGGAAGCTAATTGCTACTAGCAATTCAGTTGGTTGAATCAGTAAGGTACATAGTACTTAACGTGGAAGGTACGAACTCGATTGAACCACTTCGGTTGAACAACATCAATTGAGCACAAGGCTTAGGGTAGAGGCGACTGTAACAAGATCACAAGCGAAGCAAGGCTGACCATCAAATTCAAATCTAGGATGACGTCCAAGATCACAAAATCAAACAATCCAGTTTTCAATCAGAATCAAAACCAAATCCGACATAACCAATATCAATTCCAAACGTAGCCGAAATCGAATCCATACGTTCCAACAAACTCAAATGGCTTATTACAATCTTGATGAGTTATAAATAAGCAACTTAGATTTCGACGGTGCCAATCGGGTCCAAGCCGACCCGATGCGAACTACGGCCAAACAGCGACAAACAGGATTTCCATATAAACAAAGAAGTATAACGGTGCCAGGAGTATTACTGTTCATGCGGTGTTGCGATGCCAGTGTGTTGTGTGTAGAAGTAATATTCAATGTCCGTGTACACACGCAAAACTGTATCATTCCAGAAATCAAGGACCAACCTGAACATAATTCCATTATAACTACTCCAAGTATTGCAAAATTCACCTCTGAGTCGGACATAGGTGATCAGGCTATGTCCCACTGTCCCTGGTTGAATATAGGTGATCAGTCTATATTCACCCGAGGTTCAATGAATTTTGAAATACTCAGCCTAGTTATACTAGTAGTATGTCCTTCATATTTAAAAGCTGTTTCGAAAGACTAAGGAAAGTGACCAAACTCGAGGTCGAATGATGAGATTATGTAAGGGAAAACGTAACGCTTTGACGTGTATGACACATAAGCATAAGTATATGGAAGATACTCATAGTAATCAACGAAAATAAATGGGTATAGTTAATCTGATAATAAGATACTAATCTCATCAAATATGTCAGCAACAAACCACAAGTGAGGCATCAGCATGGCAGGCAGGCACGTGGCGGTCATAGGGTTTGGTTTTCGTAAAAGTAGTTATAGTCTAGGTTTTAAAAATACCCAGTTCTCTATAACCTAGGCTCTGATACCAATCTGTCACACCCCAAAAAAATTGGGTCGCAGCAGAAGACAACGTCGCTAGGGTGCTACAAAATTGGTATCAGAACACAAGTACAAAGAACGGTTTTTCACCATAATCATTTAGAATAAAATTTCATTATCGAAACCTTTAGTTTACTTCATTAAAAACATGGTGCGAAAAATAGGCTGATTTGTCATTTTTTTAAGTATATTTATTTTCCAAAGAAAATACAACGGATGTATTTCCCCGGGTCGTAGTCCCAACGAAGGTGAAATAACAAGTGTAAATAGTTGTCGTAACGGTGTCGAATTTGTGAAGTGAATAGTGTAAAAAGAGTGATATTTTGGGATTTTATACTACGAATATGAAATAACAAGTAAAAACAAGAAATTAAACTAAGGGTATAAGTAATCTAAGCACACGATTCTAAAAACGAAAATTTAAGTTTAAAAACGAACGTTACGATTTTTAAAAATGTATTTAAAAAGTGAAATCATAAATTATAAGCCCTAAAAATGTAAAATTAATTTTCCTAAATGCAAAATATTAAAATAGAATTTTAGAAAAAAGAAATATATTTTTTGATTTTTATTTTATTTTTTTATGAATTTAAAATTAGAAGAAACTAATTAATTGATTTAAAAATAGTAAACTAAATTGGAAAAATATGAAAATTGACAGAAAAATCTAAATTGATATTTAGAATCTAAGAAAAATGAAATTGGAACATTTCTAAACCCTAATAAGTTGTTTGTGTGAAAAAGCAGTTTCAATTAAGCTCTAAAATAAGCTGAAAAGCACCAAAAATTACCAAAAGCTAGAAAACAGATAAACTCACTATTTTAAGCTAGAAACCACTAATAAAGATCAGAAAAACTCAAGGAAATAAGCCAATAAGCAGTTGGTCAGTTGCAATTTGAGACAGAAACAAGTGATCAGGTACCCAACTTTCAACTAATCTAGAAGCTAGGAAAAAGCTACTCAGGGAAATCTAAAAGCTGATTCATGAACCTTGCACTAAAGGGTACTTTTAAACCAAAAAGGCCCAAATTTTATCAACAATTGCTCATTCAATCAAGGCCAAGAACAGATGGTAATGGGAACATAAAACTGTGCAGGTTTGAAACAGTACTATGGGCTTATTTGCAGACCCAATTTAAGCTAGTGTATAAACTATTAAGTGATAATCAAGCTCAGAACCTAGAAGCCAGCACTATAAGCTACAATTATACCAAAAATGAAGCACTGAGATCAAGTGATTTAGCAGATGCAGTCCAATGAATAAGCTTAGTTAGGCATACTCTGTGCATGTCTGCACAGCCTATTCTGATGCAGCAGTTGTGCTTATTTCACTTAACTCTTTAAAAACTCAAAGAAATTGTACCAAATTATGCAGTCTTACTTTACTCACTATAATATACCTACTTTTGCCAAAAAAATGGTCCAAATAAGTTCCAGCTTATATGGAGCTTATAAGGACAGTTGAGATTTTATTAATGAACCTATAAACACAAAACCTCAAAACAACTAAAAATAGCTTAACACCTATCAGTAACAACTTAATTAACCTCAATTAAGTTCAATCAAAACTAAGCAAAATGCTAATGAACAGTAACCTATCTATTAAGCTCAGCCAAGCAATTTGTCAAACACCCCTTAAGAGACTGAAATTTCTAAATTACACTACAATCTACTAAATTAAGCCATGAAACTGATTTACTACTGATTATCCAACTTAAGAACTACCTAAAAAGCAACTATCAATGATGAAATAAGCACTTGTTAAGCTAAAGGCTACTTGACTGTTTCTAAGCTAATTATGATGTATTAAGTGACAAACTAACTATTACCTAAACTACTGATCAATTAAGCTAAGATATGACATAATAAGCAAATAGAACTCAGAATTAGCACTATAGAAACAAAATAAGCTATAGAACAGTAACTCACTAGAAATGATAGTTAATAAGCTTACAAGCTGAGCTAATGGTGAGATCAGATCTAAACCAACACCAATCAAACAACCAGGCTTAGCTAATAAGCCAGAAACAACCCAATAAAGCACCTCCAAACAGCTTATCCTTCTCAGCAGCTTATTGGAACAGTTCCATTAACTTTAGTTGACTTTTTCACTTTTTTTGGGACTAAAGCAGATTGACCTTAACTAACACTCACAAATAAGCTAAAGAGCTTATATGAGCTTATCTAATGAGAAAATCAGCTTAATGAAGCTGAGGTTTACAATATTTTTTTTATTTTTGAATGATTTATCTATTTTTTTGAGTTTTTGAATATAAGTTGAATTCTAATGAAAGATTGAGTTTATAATAAGCTAGATAAAATGAGGATAAACTGATGAAATAGTAGATAATCTAATAATAAACAACTTAAAGAAAAATTGAGTGAAAAAGCAAATAAGCAAAACTAAGATTTCATTAATAAGGATTGGTTACAAACTTTTAAACTTGAAAATACAATTCATAAAACAATTTTAACAGCATAACCCTATCTAAAAACTACATAGAAATCTGAGGATAGGTGAGGGCTATTTATAGCCGAAGTAGGAGCCTTCTAGGCTTGTCCACGTCACTGATCCACACCATCTGTGCTTTTTTGAAACGATTTCGACCTTTGGATCATCCCTTGATCAACAATCTTGCAATGATAGCCCTCGAATCAAATAGCCACGCACCTTCCACCAATCAGAGAGCTCTATTTCGCTTACATGTCAGAAACCTCCTAGATTTTAGTGAAAAGTACTAGATTGCCCTTAATCTCGGTAATTGGACGGGGTAATTTTTTAGGGTTCATGTCTGGGAATAGTAACTAATTTGGGGGTGAAAGGGATAAGGCGGGTAATGTTTTTATGTTTGACTGGTGGTTAATAATGGGTTGACCGGGTTTGTTTATTGACCAGATCGGGTATGGGTGTGGGTTAAAAGGTGGGCTTGTGGTTATTATTATGGGCTGGAGTTTATGGTTTATTGGGTTTGTGGTTTGGATTAAAATCCGGTTATGTAGTAATAATATAGGTTTGTGTGTTTTAGTTTTTGGTTTAGCAAATAAAGTACAAGGACAAATTTTGTAATTTCTGAATTTCAAGGGACCACTTCTGCCATACTTTTAAAAATTAATCCAAGGGCTTGTTTGACCTTTGAGCATAAACTTTGACCATTTGCTTCCCGGCTCCGGCTTTTGACACTTTTCCAAATCTCGTGCTCGTCTTCTCGGTTTTTGCATGATTTTGTCCCTATTTCATGATATCCGTACCTGCATAGAAACAAACACAAAAACACAATATCTTTGGCATTTATGGTTAGTTTTTGGTCGTTTTGGTCTTAATTTGGGCAGATAAAAAGTATGTGAATAAGCACATACCAAAATCCCCCCAGACTAAGATATTGCTGTGTCCTCACGCAATGTTATGAAAACACGTTTTTGAACCTAAAATTTCCAATCTCTTTTTACTAACTTTGAGAAGTAGCAAAATTTTCAAAAGAGATTAAGAATTCTTAAGTTCTGGAAACTCCCCGATTTTCCTTTTTATTCTATTTTTGTATTTTTCTATTGTGACGGTTTTGTTGACAATCATTATCTATCAATAATTTTTAAGGTCATCGAGTAGGAAACACGACTCATGAAGAAGTGACCATACGGTTAAAATTCGTCGTCCCTGATTTTTCACGAGTCCCCAAACTAAGCTTAAAAACGAAATCATTTTCTATTTACAAGTTAGATGCCAACACTACCCATGGAAGTTACTTGTGTAATTACCTCTTGCTCCCATTTTCCTAATTTTGCCTCTATTTATTTTATTTTTGGTGAGAAATGAATTTCTTCATATTCTCGTTTCGATAATTTTTAATCTGATAAAGATACTAAATTAAGACGCTAAGTAGTTTTCAATCTTCTCTCGAGAACCGTTGTTTTGAAAATGAGGTCCACATCAAGGTTTTTATTTATATTTTTTTCTTTTGCATTTTCTCTATTTTTCATCATATTATTATTATTATTATTATTATTATTATTATTATTATTATTATTATTATTATTATTATTATTATTTGCATTACTTTTCACTAGCGTACCCTAAACAACGGAGCTTCACGGTTTAGTTCCAAGACCTTACACCTTCCGGAATAAAGGATCCAAGGGCCGTTATAATGGAGTGTTCCAAGACTCTAGACATTTCTGAAATGAGGATCCAAGGTGGTTAGACCAAGACCTCACACATTCCTGAACTAGAGGTCCAAGGGCTGGTGCAAGATGGTATCCAAGACCTAAACGCCTTCTGGAAATAAGGATCCAAGGCCCGATCTCGAATCCGTAGCTTAGAGCACTTAACTTATTATTATTAAACGTATTTATTAAGTAACCTTGATGTGTACCCAATTTTTTAAAGCAAGGATTCTTTTAAGAAGACCAAGAACTAATCATCGGCAAAACCTAACATCTTTAATTATTCTTACAATTATATATGGTGAAACATTTTTGTGGGAGCAAAAGGCCACAAGTAACTTTGATGAGCTCTAAAGAGAACCAACTACTCCACGCTTAGCATCTAACTTCTAAATAAACTCTATCATTTCTCGTTCTTCGCAAATTTAAAATCTTAAATAATAAGATCCGCGAATGCTTAGCCTTATAATCAAGCCATGTATATATAAAGTCGATACGGGAACTTGCAAACTCTTAAAAAGAATTCGTATTTTATAGCTCCTTGTGTAAAAGACTAGCACAAGCTTATAGATTATAAATGGTTAAGGGGACAAGCTAGGGCTCAACACGACCGATCAAGTCAGAATTTTATTCCTACTCTCACCAGTGGAAAGTCAACAAAGTGCAAAATTTTTTAAATTTTCTCATTTTTTTGGATTTTTTTTTTTCATTTTTGGATGAAAAACGGGGTTGCATGAGTAAACGGCAAAAAAGGCAAGGTAAAAATCAAATCGCAAGATTACCCCCCCCCCCCCAGACTAAAACGAGACATTGTCCTCAATGTCTTAAAGGTACGGGTTCTCCTACAAAAATCTAAGGCCGTTTATTAATTATGCCAAAAGATAGATGTAAAACGATAAGATTTAGGATATCGGAAAAGTAACGAATGATAAAACTCGAGTGGAGAGAAGCAAACCACGAGCACGAGAGTCTTTATTATTCGGGAAAATCCTGGACACATCACAGAAAACACGAAACACAAGAAATGGAAGAGGTGCCCCTCCTCACTTCACTTATTAGAAAATAGATAAGAAGATAGATGGATAAGCATGGGGTGCCTCCCACGAAGTGCTTGTTTTTTATCGAGTTGTATAGCTTAGACTCGCCCCGAATTTATTTGTTCTTGGGGGAGCAAGTGGAAAAGATAATCTCAATCGGACTTTCGTTCAAGATGTTTGGATAAACACTGAAGCAAACGAAAGTTCCACTCCGATGAGACACCCACGGTATTTCAATAGTGAAAACTATTAGAAATGATACCGGGGCAAAGATAGTGTCCTCACTCCCGAATGAGTGACGGAGAGGAGAAATCACATTATATGTGATGAAAGGGAAGAACGTCATGATAACAATCATGACTAGGTCATCATCTTCAAAAGGAGACTTCATAATTTTCATATTATGAATCTCATCATTTAAGTTCTTTTGTTCAATAAATGACTCGGGTGGGAGGGTTGGGATTAAATCATTAGTAAGCAAATTCTCGTGATTGAGAATGCCTCCCCCCGGGTCACACAAAACATCTTTGTCTAGATCAAAGTAGAAGTGATCATACTCCTTCGGAGATATGATGTAAGTGAGTTCATCGGAGAACTCCTCATGATCAAGATCAAAGGTAAACGAATCATATTCTGGAAGAGAGAAATTTGCATAAGAAGTGGTACTACCATTACTCGTCTCTTCCATGAAATCAAAACTAAATGATTCGTAAGCCGGGAGAGAATACTCGGGATGAGAAGTGGGATTGCCACTAATCTCCTCAAAGTTAAAGCTCTCATACTCTGGTAAAGACTCCTCGAGCTCGGGCTCCAGAGGATCTAACGGCTTATCAACATAAACATCCATTGAGGGAAGAGAAAGAGATGGTTCATCGGATATCATCTTTTCAATCAAAGGGATATCTCCCCCCAGACTACTTTCTTCATTCTCTGATGAAATCGGATCATCATTGAAGAAGACCTCGAGCTCTTCCATAGTGATATTACTTCTCTCACCCGGTGTGAGAGAAGGGGAAGAGTCGGAAATGACGGATTCTGGAGATGGAATAGAATTGTTATTTGAAGAGAATTTAATTTCGTTCACAGAATCGACAATCTCAATACGATAAACCGGTTCTGGAGGTGGGACAAGTGGCGTGCTCTTAGAGCTAGCAATGTTCACCACTTCCGTTGTGGTCTCCGATTCTTGTTCATCATAATCAAGAACACTCTTAACTTCCGTAGCACAAATTTCAAACCATTTGCTCAAACCAGGGGTAATTTTCATGGCTTTGAGCTCAGCACGTTTTTTTTGAAATACTCTTAACCGTGAATCCTGAAAGGGTCGGATCAATTCTTTTGGAAGCAATTGCGGGATTAGATTTTTGATCAACCGAAGCAACGTTGCATTTGGTGGTTTGAGATTTCGAGTTCTGATTAATGTTAAACGTGACTTTTTCATTATCAACTCGCAGTGTTATTTCTTCACCGTAAACATCAATCAGAGCTCGCCCGGTCCTCAGGAATGACCTTCCAAGAATTAGAGGAACTCGGGGGTCGGCATCGAAATCAACCACCACAAAATCGACGGGGAAATGGAACTTCCCCACCTTGACAAAGACATCCTCGGCTACACCCTTAGGATGGGTTATGGTCCGGCCCGCAAGCTCGAGGGTCATGCAAGTAGGGGTGAGTTCAGGCAGAGAAAGTTTTTTCCATACTGACAACGGCATTAGGTTGATGCTTGCACCAAGATCGGCCAAGGCGTAGCATTCAACCATCCCCGGAAATTCACATGGAATGAGAAATTTTTCGGGATCTCCAAGCTTTTCGGGAAGCTTTTTAAGGAGAACCGCTGAGCAATTCTCGTTCAGAGGAGTTTTTGCCAGTTCAAATAATTTTTCCTTGTTACTTAATAATCCTTTGATGGTAGAAGCAAACTTAGGCATTAGAAGCAAAGCATCCGCGAAGCTTATGTCAAAATATAATTCTTGGAGGATTTGAAAGAATTTCTCCATTTGATTAGAAGCTTTTTCGCGGAGCTTTTGATCATTCAATCTCGAAGGATAAGGAAGTTTTGCTTGTATGGGAGCTTTTTCGGGCTCAAGCACAACCTTTGGTTCAGACGGCTGGACAACCGGAGGTTGGACGTCTTCGGTCCTTCCGTTATTAGTAGAAAGTTCCGTGTCCTTTGTCACCTCGGTCTCACGGTCGACTACCTTGGGAGGAAGAGAAGAATCGGTAGTCGGAGCCGTGGGTCCATCATATGATACACCACTCCTTGTAGTGATCGCCTTAACATCGCCCCTCGGGTTAGCGATCGTATTGCTTGGAAGAGTTCCAGAGCCCGAGGGTCGATCATTTAAAGACTTTTTGATTTCTAAAATATGATTAATCAACAACCGGTTTGTTTCTTCCTGTGTTTTGTTAAATTTTTGTTGATTTTGACTTTGAAGAACTAGTTGTTTCAACAACTCATCCGAGGGCGATGGGTTTTGCACGAATCCTTGATTTTGATTAAGATTTTGCCCTCGGTTGTTTTGATTAAAACCCTGGTTGTTGTTTTGAAAATTTCCCTGATTATAAATTTCCCTAATTTTGAAAATTTCCCTAGTTAAAATTTCCTTGATTCTGGTAACCATGATTTTGACCTTGATTGTAATTTCCTTGGTTTTGGTTACCAGGATTCACCCTATTTTGATTATTTCTATTTGGCACATTTTTATTTTGAATTGAAGTGAAATCGGGTGGTCCAAGATAATTGTTTGAACGGTAGCTGAGAAGATTACGATCTCCTTGTGGTTGGTAACCGTTACCTCCCGCGTTGAAATTTCCCGTAGCAGCATACACATTCTCTTGAGTGTAGCCACCGGAGGTTGGGCACTCGAAATACGAATGTGGACCACCACAAGTTTCACAACTCTGATTGACCACATTAACATGCTGATTATTGTTATTCTGATTCATATTTTGATGTATTCTTAAGATAGCAGTTGACATATCATTCATCTGCTTAGAAAGAGCAGCTATCTCGGAGGTAGAAGAAGAATTAGTAGTGTCAGACCTAATTGACTCATTCCTCTCGGCAGAGGAATCCCAATAATTATGATGGGTAGTCATGTTTTCAATGAGATCATAGCACTCTTCTGGACGTCTTTTCATGAAAGTATCTCCGGCTGCAGCATTTATCGTATCACGGTGTCGTAATGTCAAACCATTATAGAATGTGTATATAATAGTGACCAATAACATATTATGGTTAGGACACCGATCAATCGAAAGCTTATAGCGTTCCCATGCCTCAAATAATGATTCATCGGGAAGCTGACGGAAATTGCTAATCTCATTCCTTAATTTCGTCACCATCGACGGTGGGAAATATTTCGCCAAGAACTTCGAAACCATCTCATCAAACGTGTGAATGGAGTTCTTGGGAAGACGATCAAACCATGCGGTGGCATGATGCGTCAAGGAATAAGGGAAGATATATAGACGAAGGGCGTCATCGGTGACCCCATTGTGTTTCATACTTTGGGTGACGGTTATGAATTTGTCAAGATGCTTGTTTGCATCGTCACCCGGTAAACCGTGAAATTGGCAAGAATTTTGGACTTGTTGAATCATGTGATGTTTAAGTCCAAAATCCGCGGCTTGAATATTGAGAGGGGCAATCGGGCCACCACGTCCAAGCATTGTAGGTTGGCACAACTCCTCCATCGTTCGGAGATCGGGAGCTGGCATATGATCTTGATTACCACCCATCGGCGGGGGTTGATCGTTGTTGTTCATTTCCTCAACGGTTGGGAAATCAACTTGGTGATTGTGACGGATAATTCTCTCGGGATTTGAGAGAGGTGAAAGAAGATTGGGAGAAGAAGAAGAACGGGTAAGCATACACCAAAAAGAAACAAAAAGTTAAAAAGAAAAACCAAATTTGAAAATAAAATATTTTTGGATTTTTATGAAGGAAAAATTAGAATTATTATCTTTTTGGTGATCGTTCGATCAACCGTACTCGTTTCTTACAAAACTACGCGCAACGTGGCGGAAGAGAAGAATGGATCTCTTTTCGGTCTGCAATTTAATGTCAAGACCTCCTTAAACCCCGTGTATAGGTTGTAGTAAAGAAATAATCCAAGTAACGTTTAACTTAACGATCTCTTTTGTTGTTTATTCGGAATGGTTTACAACACTTTCAGAAAAGTGAGGTTATATTATTTTTGTATTTTTGAAAACACTTTAGGAAAAGTGTTTTATTTATTTTCTTTTTGTATTTTTCTTTTTATAAAAACAAATAACTTCCGAGGAAGGGTCTTCAAAACACGATTCAACGAACGAAATAACAAACTCTTCTCAAGCCCTCCCCGGCAGCAGCGCCATTTAATTGATTTTATCGTTTTAAGTATATTTATTTTCCAAAGAAAATACAACGGATGTATTTCCCCGGGTCGTAGTCCCAACGAAGGTTGAAGTCAAGTTGTCGTAACGGTGTCGAATTTGTGAAGTGAATAGTGTAAAAAGAGTGATATTTTGGGATTTTATAATACGAATATGAAATAACAAGTAAAAAAAAGTAATTAAACTAAGGGTACAAGTAATCTAAGCACACGATTCTAAAAACGAAAATTTAAGTTTAAAAACGAACGTTACGATTTTTAAAAATGTATTTAAAAAGTGAAATCCTAAATTATAAGCCCTAAAAATGTAAAATTAATTTTCCTAAATGCTAAATATTAAAATAGAATTTTAGAAAAAAGAAATATATTTTTTTGATTTTGATTTTATTTTTTTATGAATTTAAAACTAAAAGAAACTAATTAATTGATTTAAAAATAGGAAACTAAATTGGAAAAATATGAAAATTGACAGAAAAATCTAAATTGATATTTAGAATCTAAGAAAAATAAAATTGGAACTTTTCTAAACCCTAATAAGCTGTTTGTGTGAAAAAGCAGTCTTAATTAAGCTCTAAAATAAGCTGAAAAGCACAAAAAATTACCAAAAGCTAGAAAACAGATAAACTCACTATTTTAAGCTAGAAACCACTAATAAAGGTCAGAAAAACTCAAGGAAATAAGCCAATAAGCAGTTGATCAGTTGCAATTTGAGACAGAAACAAGTGATCAGGTACCCAACTTTCAGCTAATCTAGAAGCTAGGAAAAAGCTACTCAGGGAAATCTTAAAGCTGATTCATGAACCTTGCACTACAGGGTACTTTTAAACCAAAAAGGCCCAAATTTTATCAACAATTGCTCATTCAATCAAGGCCAAGAACAGATGGTAATGGGAACATAAAACTGTGCAGGTTTGAAACAGTACTATGGGCTTATTTGCAGACCTAATTTAATCTAGTGTATAAACTACTAAGTGATAATCAAGCTCAGAACCTAGAAGCCAGCACTACAAGCTACAATTATACCAAAAATGAAGCACTGAGATCAAGTGATTCAGCAGATGCAGTCCAATGAATAAGCTTAGTTAGGCATACTCTGTGCATGTCTGCACAGCCTATTCTGATGCAGCAGTTGGGCTTATTTGCACTTAACTCTTTAAAAACTCAAAGAAATTGTACCAAATTTTGCAGTCTTACTTTACTCACTATAATACACCTACTTTTGCCAAAAAAATGGTCCAAATAAGTTCCAGCTTATATGGAGCTTATAAGGACAGTTGAGATTTTATTAATGAACCTATAAACACAAAACCTCAAAACAACTAAAAATAGCTTAACACCTATCAGTAACAACTTAATTAACCTCAATTAAGTTCAATCAAAACTAAGCAAAATGCTAATGAACAGTAACGTATCTATTAAGCTCAGCCAAGAAATTTGCCAAACACCCCTTAAGAGACTAAAATTTCTAAATTACACTACAATCTACTAAATTAAGCCATGAAACTGATTTACTACTGATTATCCAACTTAAGAACTACCTAAAAAGCAACTATCAATGATGAAATAAGCACTTGTTAAGCTAAAGGCTACTTGACTGTTTCTAAGCTAATTATGATGTATTAAGTGACAAACTAACTATTACCTAAACTACTGATCAATTAAGCTAAGATATGACATAATAAGCAAATAGAACTCAGAATAAGCACTACAGAAACAAAATAAGCTATAGAACAGTAACTCACTAGAAATGATAGTTAATGAGCTTACAAGCTGAGCTAATGGTGAGATCAGATCTAAACCAACCACAATCAAACAACCAGGCTTAGCTAATAAGCCAGAAACAACCCAATAAAGCTCCTCCAAACAGCTTATCCTTCTCAGCAGCTTATTGGAACAGTTCCATTAACTTTAGTTGACTTTTTCACTTTTTTTGGGACTAAAACAGATTGACCTTAACTAACACTCACAAATAAGCTAAAGAGCTTATATGAGCTTATCTAATGAGAAAATCAGCTTAATGAAGCTGAGGTTTACAATATTTTTTTTATTTTTGAATGATTTATCTATTTTTTTGAGTTTTTGAATATAAGTTGAATTCTAATGAAAGATTGAGTTTATAATAAGCTAGATAAAATGAGGATAAACTGATGAAATAGTAGATAATCTAATAATAAACAACTTAAAGAAAAATTGAGTGAAAAAGCAAATAAGCAAAACTAAGATTTCATTAATAAGGATTGGTTACAAACTTTTAAACTTGAAAATACAATTCATAAAACAATTTTAACAGCATAACCCTATCTAAAAACTACATAGAAATCTGAGGATAGGTGAGGGCTATTTATAGCCGAAGTAGGAGCCTTCTAGGCTTGTCCACGTCACTGATCCACACCATCTGTGCTTTTTTGAAACGATTTCGACCTTTGGATCATCCCTTGATCAACAATCTTGCAATGATAGCCCTCGAATCAAATAGCCACGCACCTTCCACCAATCAGAGAGCTCTATTTCGCTGACATGTCAGGAACCTCCTAGATTTTAGTGAAAAGTACTAGATTGCCCTTAATCTCGGTAATTGGACGGGGTAATTTTCTAGGGTTCATGTTTGGGAATAGTAACTAATTTGGGGGTGAAAGGGATAAGGCGGGTAATGTTTTTATGTTTGACTGGTGGTTAATAATGGGTTGACCGGGTTTGTTTATTGACCAGATCGGGTATGGGTGTGGGTTAAAAGGTGGGCTTGTGGTTATTATTATGGGCTGGAGTTTATGGTTTATTGGGTTTGTGGTTTGGATTAAAATCCGGTTATGTAGTGATAATATAGGTTTGTGTGTTTTAGTTTTTGGTTTAGCAAATAAAGTACAAGGACAAATTTTGTAATTTCTGAATTTCAAGGGACCACTTCTGCCATACTTTTAAAAATTAATCCAAGGGCTTGTTTGAACTTTGAGCATAAACTATGACCATTTGCTTCCCGGCTCCGGCTTTTGACACTTTTCCAAATCTCGTGCTCGTTTTCTCGGTTTTTGCTTGATTTTGTCCCTATTTCATGATATCCGTACCTGCATAGAAACAAACACAAAAACACAATATCTTTGGCATTTATGGTTAGTTTTTGGTCGTTTTGGTCTTAATTTTGTCAGATAAAAAGTATGTGAATAAGCACATACCAAAATCCCCCCAGACTAAGATATTGCTGTGTCCTCACGCAATGTTATGAAAACACGTTTTTGAACCTAAAATTTCCAATCTCTTTTTACTAACTTTGAGAAGTAGCAAAATTTTCAAAAGAGATTAAGAATTCTTAAGTTCTGGAAACTCCCCGATTTTCCTTTTTATTCTATTTTTGTATTTTTCTATTGTGACGGTTTTGTTGACAATCATTATCTATCAATAATTTTTAGGGTCATCGAGTAGGAAACACGACTCATGAAGAAGTGACCATACGGTTAAAATTCGTCGTCCCTGATTTTTCACGAGTCCCCAAACTAAGCTTAAAAACGAAATCATTGTCTATTTACAAGTTAGATGCCAACACTACCCATGGAAGTTACTTGTGTAATTACCTCTTGCTCCCATTTTCCTAATTTTGCCTCTATTTATTTTATTTTTGGTGAGAAATGAATTTCTTCATATTCTCGTTTCGATAATTTTTAATCTGATAAAGATACTAAATTAAGACGCTAAGTAGTTTTCAATCTTCTCTCGAGAACCGTTGTTTTGAAAATGAGGTCCACATCAAGGTTTTTATTTATATTTTTGTCTTTTGCATTTTCTCTATTTTTCATCATATTATTATTATTATTATTATTATTATTATTATTATTATTATTATTATTATTATTATTATTATTATTATTATTATTATTATTATTATTATTATTATTATTATTATTTGCATTACTTTTCACTAGCGTACCCTAAACAACGGAGCTTCACGGTTTAGTTCCAAGACCTTACACCTTCCGGAATAAAGGATCCAAGGGCCGTTACAACGGAGTGTTCCAAGACTCTAGACATTCCTGAAATGAGGATCCAAGGTGGTTAGACCAAGACCTCACACATTCCTGAACTAGAGGTCCAAGGGCCGGTGTAAGATGGTATCCAAGACCTAAACGCCTTCTGGAAATAAGGATCCAAGGCCCGATCTCGAATCCGTAGCTTAGAGCACTTAACTTATTATTATTAAACGTATTTATTAAGTAACCTTGATGTGTACCCAATTTTTTAAAGCAAGGATTCTTTTAAGAAGACCAAGAACTAATCATCGGGAAAACCTAACATCTTTAATTATTCTTACAATTATATATGGTGAAACATTTTTGTGGGAGCAAAAGGCCACAAGTAACTTTGATGAGCTCTAAAGAGAACCAACTACTCCACGCTTAGCATCTAACTTCTAAATAAACTCTATCATTTCTCGTTCTTCGCAAATTTAAAATCTTAAATAATAAGATCCGCGAATGCTTAGCCTTATAATCAAGCCATGTATATATAAAGTCGATACGGGAACTTGCAAACTCTTAAAAAGAATTCGTATTTTATAGCTCCTTGTGTAAAAGACTAGCACAAGCTTATAGATTATAAATGGTTAAGGGGACAAGCTAGGGCTCAACACGACCGATCAAGTCAGAATTTTATTCCTACTCTCACCAGTGGAAAGTCAACAAAGTGCAAATTTTTTTTAAATTTTCTCATTTTTTTGGATTATTATTTTTTTTTTTTTCATTTTTGGATGAAAAACGGGGTTGCATGAGTAAACGGCAAAAAAGGCAAGGCAAAAATCAAATCGCAAGATTACCCCCCAGACTAAAACGAGACATTGTCCTCAATGTCTTAAAGGTACGGGTTCTCCTACCAAAATCTAAGGCCGTTTATTAATTATGCCAAAAGATAGATGTAAAACGATAAGATTTAGGATATCGGAATAGCAACGAATGATGAAACTCGAGTGAAGAGAAGCAAACCACGAGCACGAGAGTCTTTATTATTCGGGCAAATCCTGGACACATCACAGAAAACACGAAACACAAGAAATGGAAGAGGTGCCCCTCCTCACTTCACTTATTAGAAAATAGATAAGAAGATAGATGGATAAGCATGGGGTGCCTCCCACGAAGTGCTTGTTTTTTATCGAGTTGTATAGCTTAGACTTGCCCCGAATTTATTTGTTCTTGGGGGAGCAAGTGGAAAAGATAATCTCAATCGGACTTTCGTTCAAGATGTTTGGATAAACACTGAAGCAAACGAAAGTTCCACTCCGATTAGACACCCACGGTATTTCAATAGTGAAAACTATTAGAAATGATACCGGGGTCAAAGATAGTGTCCTCACTCCCGAATGAGTGACGGAGAGGAGAAATCACATTATATGTGATGAAAGGGAAGAACGTCATGATAACAATCATGACTAGGTCATCATCTTCAAGAATTAATCTTTCAAAAAGAAAGACTGAAATATCTTCGTCCGATGAACTTCCTCCTTATGTTGATGATTCATCCTCCTCTTCGTCTGACTCATCTGACGATGAAGAACTTCAAAAACTATCAGACTTACTAACCAAAGAATTTGAGAAAGCAGCATCATCAGTGAAGATCCCTGTTCCAAAGAAAAAGCCTGAGAAGAAACAAGTTCCATCTCCAAGATCAGTAATACTAGCACTTCCTTGCAAGAAGGTGTCTAAACTCATGGGTAGCAGAGGAGCCCGCAGCAAGACCATGCCGGATATCACTGGAAAAGGAAAAGGAAAACTTGAGTAGTTGTGTTGACTTTTGTGTTGTGTAGGTTGTTTTGTTGGTAGTTGGTAATTTTTGTTGGTTTTTCCTGTATGAAGCTTTGTAATGAATCCATCTTTATAATGAATAGACTTTAAGCACTTCTTTATAATTCATCTCTGACTTCTTAATTCCTCCCCTGAATTTCATAATCAGCAATCATCTTTAACAGCAACTAGAACAAACTTTAATTCCTCCCCTGTTTGGAAGAATCCTCACCATCAGATGAACTAGAACATATAGCATCCAAGCTCAGCGTCAAATAATACCATTTGTACAAGTTACCATCAATTCAGTTGTTTTAGTTTCAAAATGCTCTCAACACTTCCAGATGTATTACCTTCTGAGAGAGGTGTATCACTGTAACACCCCAACCCGGAAAGGGTAGAAGTGTCACGCAAATGGTGACATATCAAAGGCAAGCATAACATACGACTTAATTAATACAATAGAATTTCAAAGGTTACAAATGAAATACTGAAACTACAAGGTTACAATGAGAACAAATAAAATACTAAGTCCAAAATGCATGTCTCTTCTAGTCATCACTAAGTCCAGGATAGCAATCTAAGCCCAAAGCACTCCACTCTTAACCCAGCTTCCAATTAAAACCTGCCGCGGGAAAAGAAACACGGCTGAGCTTAAAAAGCCCAGTGAACAGATATATAATAAACGGAAACGATAACAAATGGTATTGAACAAGTACATCATAATGAATAAGATATAAGAAAGGTAATAAGAGTAAAGGTTTAGGACAGTAATCCACCACGAGCCCAAACAAATCAAATCATATCATATCGTATCGTAACCAAAATCTTCAAATCATATAGAGGGGAGACCTCTCAGATAATCAGATAATATGAGGGGTGTCCTCATTCTTCAAATGGAGTAGCTAGCTCCCAAATTTTGTGAAAGACGTGGATTGCACCCATCATCAGTCACCAAATCAAATCATATCATATCATATCATATACAAAACAAATCTAGGATGCATCCATTCGCCCCCCAAACAAATCATATTGGCCATATAAAATCATATCAAAGTGAGCTCATATCAAATCAAATGGGGACGGTGTAACCAAATCACTAGGGCTACACACTAGTCATGCCAGTGTGCATCAAAGGCACGACCATGTTACCTTCATGGCTAGGAAACAAATTTGGCTCGTAGTGTCAAACTGGGGTCAAAGGTCAAAGGCTCAAATGTCATAGTCCAAATGTCAAGTCCATGTCAAAGGTTCATATTAAAGAGTTCATATCAAAAGTTCAAATCTCAAAGTTCAAATGCTAAGGGTCCCAATTGCCAAAAGGTTCATATATCAAAGGTTCACAATCACAGAAGGGAATCATAGCAATGGCATGGGAAACCCTAATACGAAAATAAAGTGAGAGCGAAGGCTCCTCATTCAAGAAGCAGAATATCTGTACCTTTAACCGCAAATGAAAATACAACTAGAACGAAAAGATCGGAAGTACACCCCATCTTCAGCGAATCTACACAAATTTATGATCGTCTGATTAATAACTTATTTTAAATCAGATTACTTGTATACTCATTAAATATCATATCGGGTTTTACATCGGCACTTATTATTATTTGTTAAACCCATTAGCCTAATTAGGGTCTAATTTATATGTAGCCATATCATAAATTAAATGTTTGAATCGAACTATAATCTTATTGTTTTTAATAGCATACACACATATATAACTTGACATTAGTGATTGTGCTAGATCGTCACTTATATAATTTTCCAACTTCATATATTAAAAAAAAAATCGGTTATATATCATTCGATCCATGATTCCAATATATTTTGATTGGCTCATAATTAGTAACATTAAGCCACTGGAACACAAGACGTATAAATACCAAAACTCACACGACAACATCAAGACCTGATCGACCCATGCATGAATTCACAACCAAAATACAATACAATCCATAAAGGAGTGCAACCCATGGCTAAACTCACACCAAACATACGTACCATTCTTTTGAGACCAAACTCACACACAAGGCCACTTCCATGCAAGACCCAACACAACCACACATACCCTATTCTTTTTATCAGATCGTAACCTGTTTTTATACACCATCGATACACATTGGATTGCACAAAATACCAGGCGAGAACACGAGCATGCGAGACACCAATTCGCCACACCTTACTCCTTTAATTCAGTTTTTGCAACCAGGTTTTGATACGAGCAAAAATTATATTCAAACATATACGTATCACACATACGATTATAAGTTTGAGTAGACACACACGCACCAACTAAATGAGACCAGACTGCACTCCAAAACCTGCCCGCGATCAAATAAATTCATGAACCAACCCTAACCCTCGATAAAACCTTATTACGTTTAGGGTATTTCCACATTTAGCATTACCTTTAATGTATATTAATGACAACCTAGGACTCGTATTAGATCATTAGGTCGATAAGCAGGTTTGACATGAAAAGAAAGCAACCAGATTAAGTCGACAGAATGAGACCAAATTCGTCACACAATTTACATTAGATATTAATCAATATGATATTAAGGTTAATAGGTTTTATGTACGACTTCAAGTGACGCTAAATCTCTTGCACATATACGTTCACTGGCTATAAGACATCATACAAGTCGAAAGACCAATACAAGTAGCAAACGGGTTTTATGATTAGGTTAAGTATTCATGTCCTTTATGTGTATATATCATCTAACTCGGGTCAAGTAAACATAAGTTTGATCATAGGAGTACCTCGAGCGGATTTAGACGGATCAAGGAACCAAAAAGAACCATCTTTGAATCAAACCCACGACAACACATGAACACCCGTGATAGAACGAGGCACGATCAAACCCAAAACCGAGACGTACACGAACAGCTAAGATACCAATCGAGAACCAAAACTTGATACGAATAAACAAACCGCAACCCACACCCCAACCGTGTCACCTTCAAACTCCCTTCGTGCCTTCCTTTCTTGGAGTTTTAGGAACAGCCGACAGATAGACAATTTTAGGTTTTAGGGTGTGCTTGGTTGTGTGAATTTCGGTTGGAGAGATGAGGAGTATATAAGTTAGACTTGGTCAGTAAGTATGCAAAATAACCATAGTCATACGAATGTGTTTTGAGTTTCCTATATGCATTAAACATGTAGATTAATTGTTGGTCCTAATGCCTATTTTAAAGGTGTGTTATGGAAGGTAAGTGGAGAATAATTTGGTCCACAATATGGTTAATTTGTAAGATCCTACAAAAATCCGTCATGATAATCTTTGTTAATTAATAATACCCTTGACTTATCATTTAACAAAACCCATTTTTACGGGAAAATTTAAATTTTTCTTTAATATACCATACTCACGACCAACACAAGATTAAGATAAGCGTACATATTTTATATGAACTATTTTCCACTTTATTATTTTTTTATTAAACTCTTTACGTAATACGAATACTGAACCCTATTAGATTTTATTAACGTATACGCTCTCTATTAAAATTATCTCACGTCTAATATAATTAGTTGGAATATATTAATAAACTTTGATGTTTTTATAAACGTTATATTTTTACGTTACCCTGTCTTAAATTTTATGACTTAAGGACTTAACATTAGTAATTACCAAAATCAAACTGTATCTTAAACCATTTATATATCACATAAATATACAAACTTATTCATTACAAAGTTGCTATACGTATGCCATTTTGAAATGCCATACGTGTTCCATATCAAGTGGCCATACGTTTCCTATTTTTAATTTGCCATACGTGTAGATAAAAATCTTCACATACTTGTAAGTAAATTTCACCCTACAATGTTCTATATAACGTGTAATATTTGTTAACCATAAAACGAATAGTATTTGTTAACTTTAGAACGTGTAGTATCAATCCTCCATAAGATATATTTTTCGACTCTTATAAATCCGGATGGCATGTACCCTCTCATCCACACTCACACATACAAACTTTCATAATTCTCAAATAGCCTAAGCCTTCTTCCACCTCATCACTGGCCACCCCTCTCCACAACCACCGCCGCTCACCTTACTACACCGCCACCACCACTATGCTCCCCTCATCATCCCCATCATTTCCTCATAATCTACGCGCCAAGAAACTCACTCAAACACCACGATTAAACCACCACTGCTGCCGCTCTTTTTAAGGAGTTGTTGATTCGAGTCTTTCCCAGTCATCACGCGACACCGCCGCTCTGTTCTTCTCCTTCTTGTCATGGTAAAACCGAGAAACCCGTTCGATAATATTATTATTATAAATTTTATATCCGATTTACTTTGTCGTTATCGTGGATTATAAAACCGAATGTATATGTTCTTGATATGTTAAAGTTTTGTGGATAAAACTTATTATAAAAACGAGTGTTGATATATTTTCATGGATAAAATACGGATTAAATCATGTTTTTAAATTTAGATTCGTGTGGTTAGATTTGACTAAAAGTGGTGGTAAGAATGTTGTCACGATTAGGGTTTAGTTGTTGTGGTAGTCGTTGTTCTGTACGGGTCGGGTCAAGGTCATACGACCCGGTTGGGTCTCGAGGTGAATCTAGGTTTGATAAATTGTTGTCGTTGAGATTATTGATAACCCTGCTGTTATGGTCGTTTGATCTTGTTAAAGCCTAGAATTAATGTTGCGAGTCGAGATGAACATGTTTGGTTTTGGTCTCGGTATGGTACTAGTTTTGTTGAGGCTGTCGTTGTTATTATTATCGCTAGAATTTGTTGTTGCTCTCGGGTCGAGACCTACTTGGTTAGTTATGACTCGTTTGAGTCACGGGATAGTTTCGAGGTCCTTGATGTTACGTTAGTGTTGTCATTGTGTTGAATTTATATTATATCGAGAAGTCGTGGTTCAACAACCCACATAGGGTGCTTGTCGAGTCCGGTTAGTGTCTCAGTGAGACTTCGTAGCCACTAGAAACGATTGGTCGTGATTCCGCGTTTTAATCTACTCATTTTAAGATCTTTAAAATTATGATATACTTCGGCTTTTGGTCTCGTTTTGGTCACAGTCAAAGTAGGATGCATTGTTTATTTTTGGGTTGTGTACAAAATGGTAACTGGAAGCTATACATTATTAATTGGTGTTGGGCCTAAGCCCAATATATAAACAAGGGTGCGTTTGTTTAGACTTAACGGGCCTAAGCCCACTCAATTTAAAAAGAGTACTTGTCGTTTGATTTATTTTGGGCCGAAGCCCAAAAACTAGTGCGTTTGGTTTATATGGGCTCACTAGCCCACAGGTATAAAATAAAAAGAGTTGGTCTAGTTATAATTTGTTAGTGTCACATTGATACGGTTTCGGCAGTAACATTTTGAAACGGGAAACCTAACGAATAATAATAACGTGGACATTGCGACATTGATTTGAATACGGACTTTGAATATTGTACTTGGACATTGGACAAATGTGGAACGCTATCGGACTTACTACATTAGACCTTGGACTTATTGAATATTTTGAGACACGAAATGGACACAAAATCCTCAATAAAACTAAAACTAATATCTACAAGAATAATAACGAGACATAAACTTATTTAATATTGTAATATTTGAGTTATCGACGACTCGAGAAAAAAAAGCTAGATTATTAGTTAAGCATAATTTTTATACAAGTTATTTGGGGATAATGGGGTAAATGCCGAAACATACAAACTAGTTATTTGATTTGAGATGATTGTTTGTTTTTAGCTTCTAAGTTGTACTCCTTGGTTTGAGTTCTCGTCAGTATCCTCTTGAGTTAGTTGATGTCTATTCTTTTTGGCGTGAGTTGTAAGTCGAGTCTAGGTCTTCTTACCACACCACATGAAACATTTAAACTAAGCTTTTGATAAGTTTTGGAAAACTGAATAATCCACGAAAACTATGACACTTTATCTTTTATAGACTTTATTATTGTGCTAGACGTGTTTTGAGGTAACTGTATACGTATTAGGTTGTGTACCGTCGTTGCTGTATGAGACTGTTGTAATATGCTCTAGATGCCAGTCATGTCAGTGTGATCCTTGCTTGCTGTGGCTAAGGTGAGTCATGGCCCCTACTTTTCACACTTGTTTTTAATAACTCTTTTGGGGGAGATACATGCTTTAACTGTTTTATACCACTTGAAATCTTTTATGATTTACTCGAAATTATCAACTATGCTTTACCTATTTGAATCATACTTGAAAAGAATACATGCTCAAATATGTGCGAATAGTGTCTAGCTTAAACACGGAACTTGAAACATAACATCTCTGAACTACTTGACGTAACATGATATTGAAATTCACTATAAGTATTCATATATCAAATGAATGAACTGTTACTTATTATGACATTTCTATATGCCACTGGAAATAATTGCCAATATCAGAATATGTATATTTTATGAACTTGAGACCCATATTGCCTAAGCTTACTTTATTGCCAAAAAGTCCCTTTATCATGAGCCATTAATCACTGCGGTGAGCGCGAATATAGCAACAGCTTCGAAACCTGTTGGTGGACTGACAACCTATCCCACTAATACTAGGACGGAATGCTTAACCGCTAGTCGTATTAGTCGCGATGCGCTATATTTGAGAAAAATAGGAAATGGCGATTCACCTATTACACGAGGGCAAATTTTTCCTCATTAATTTGATGATCACCTCCGTCTTACGGTACTTTGTTAACGCTTTGCGCTTCATGAGGCCGATGGCAATATAACTTTATATATGAATGTTTCATATATATATCCTAGGATGCAGCTGTATTAGAAGACCACCACTTTTCACTAATAGACATCAGACTTTAGACTATTATTACTTTACGTGATATGATTATGAATCTCGTACTTGAACTTTAACTGTTATCATATGTGATTTAAATTGAGAATTCTATAAAGACAACTAAAAAGGCTTAGTATATCGTTACTTTCAAAAGTCAATCCAACATATCATTTCGAGCGTATAACAACGTAGCTCATCTTAATCTATAATTTGAACTTATGATCGCTTGAGATCATACATGAATTACTCGTGGATTTTTATTCAACGCAACTTGTTAATTATTCCAAGAAGAACTAATATTTATTTCGATTATCACTACACATCTCTTAATACTTATTTAAAGAAAGTTAATTCAACTTGTCTTGTTACTGATTTCATAAAGAACTATTATTTATTTCATCAATCGCTATACACCTTTTAAACTCATTGAAAGAAGATTACTTTCTATAAACTCCACGAACTCACCAACCATTGTGTTGACGTTTTAAGCATGTTTATCTCAGGTAATTAACGGAGCAGGACAAGACACGGAGCGGGCATCTTTTACTCTGATAACTTAAATGGTGTAAAATCAAATATGTCATTCCTTCCGAATCATCACATTCTTTTATGGGATTTTCAAATCAAATGATTTACCTTTGTATCAAAAATATTATTTTGAATGACATATAACTTTCAAAACGCCCTTTCCGGGCCGTTTTCTGAGATTTAAACTTCGATCCTCACCGTAACACCCAAATTACTTTTCCGCTGCCACAAACCAAATTTGGGGGTGTTACAGTTTGGTATCAGAGCCTATGGTTATAGAGAATCAAATGTTTTCAAACATCGAACTATAACCACACTTTCAAAACAAATGATTTTACACCATACCATTTTACGCCCTCCGTGTCTGCAGACTGCCGTGCTCAATACATTACCTATTAAGATTATTTTGTACTAATCTTTACATGCTTGATAATTATTCTTCACGCGTTACACACTGTACTATCTCACACTTACCGTTACGCTCTTAACGTATGAATTACTTATAATTATTATTTTTGGCTACTACAGTACCATGTCTTCCAAACCAGTTGATATTACCAAACTTACCCTCCGTAACTACTTGTGCATCACTTAATTATCATATTACTCCGGACGCTGAAGATTCATTTGTATTAATGTCACAACCCCAACCTGATACGGAACATACACAATTACCACTCTCATCATCACTTGCTTACTCACCCCTACGTCAGAAACTTAGGAAATTGCTTAATCTTATCCATTGAAGAGTTGATTGGTTGTCCAACAACATTCGAGGTTAGACAGAATACACACTAAGAAACGGTTTGAAAAGAGATTGAGCCAAATTCTCCTTTAACTAAACTACCACACCCATATGCCCTGGAAACTAGACACAGAAAAGTTAGGATTTTAGCACCTTACGAGCCCGAACCTTTTATGACACTAAATTGGAGCTACCTCAATGGACTTATTAAGAAGATATACCTATGTTTAGTACCAATTATACTACCATTTTCACCTTATTTCACCCCTAGACATGATCAGGATAACGTCACCATACCTTACCACCACTACTATCATCATTCCCTTCACAGTCGGTTGGACCCGACTACTCGTTAAGACTACTCACCCAGACTTACCTGTTTACACCCCACTAACGGGAACTGACTCCTAGAGAGAAATTACCATCTCAGATCTCCCTCGACATTACTATTTCTCACCTGCTTTCACTCTTTCAGCCCGAATCCTCAAGACTGGATAGAACTTTAGGACAACAGTTACCCACACACCTACTCCTCCCACCAACATGACGCGACTGGAGCGTCATAAAGAACAGATTGATACACTCCAGAACATCATTGACAAAACCCCACTCACGACCAACGACACCCTACCTGAACTTTTGCCCGACACGATGGACTTCTAGGACGGACTGATAAGGTTTCAGTCAGAAATATTGAGAAACACTCCCACATGACAATCCTTACAATGAAAAAAAAAAAAAAAAAAAAAACGGAGATTTATTAACCTGCTGCATAGAACATTAATAAAAGACCTTGTATCGTTGATTTTGTAAAAACAACCGATCAAGTTATTAATATTATACAGTAATTATACCCAGACTTACTACAATATTACCTACGATTGTTACGATTCCTCATACTAGCCCTGACTAGGCTATGACCATAGAATTCTTTAAGACAAAATTTCTGAAGAAAATTTGGTAAATGAAGAGAAAGTTGCTAAACTTTGATTTTTGGAGATGAAACAGTTTGTTTCTTAGTAATCCCATACCAAGAATTGAGCATTTATCTAAGATACTACCCAGATACGTCATAAATGATGGTTCACAACTGGTTAAAGTTTCACATTGTGACCGCATTATTAAGACTAGTATACAAATACCTTGTCACTCAAATTATTCTGACATGGCCATTAGGTGGATTTAAATCCGTTTTTTCTTGAGATATTGATAGAATATGGCCAGGATAAGCATTACAAATACTCCACTAGTACCAACCACAACTTTGACACCCGAAGTTATCCAAAGGTTAGTAACCAATATCGTTGTTGTGGCACTCGAGGTAACTACAGTAGTATGTCCAAGTAGCAACAAAACAGCAAGAGAAGAAGAGAAGACGACTAAGTTCTATAAGCATACCCATGAAAGTTTCACGGGTTGTAGACCAACTCACTTTAAAAATATAGGAGAAGTGACTAAACTCACCATCACCATTACCCAAGGATTTTTAGACCAAGAAGTTAAACAGGACACTACAAGGATTAATACCCAATCCAGAATGTCACTTAAGACAAAAAGACCAGTGGAAGAGAATGGGAACTCTTTAGAAACTTAACAATGTTGGAAGATGACACCTATATTAAGCAAAAGATAAATTTCTATTGTGGACAAGCAAATCCTAGTTTAAAACTTTCTAAGTTGTATCTTCTTTTAGACTTTACCTTAGGTACGATGGATATAACCTAAGCATAACAATTATCTTTCTACCGTACGAAGACTTTACCTTGTGATATTTCCAAAACAATCGTAAATCCACGTATATTTCAATCTCTATTCTATTATCCCTATACATAGTCATTATGTAACAATACCCTGGCACCACTTTAGAAATTTGACATAAACACCAACTCTAACCAAACAATAGATTATCACCACTTTGTAAGAAATTCTCACCCAAAACTTAAGTTTATACCAAAGGTATCCTAGTATCACTTTAAAAATTCATGACTTATCATCGGGATATGAACAAAAACTTTATAATTAATTTGAAAATAATCAGAGGGTGTCCGACTTTGTGACGGAACCATTATAATTGAACAATATAAAACACTTTGAAGAAGCATAAATATCACGGTGACTGAGCCAAGCATTACATTATTTGGTCCTCGAATTATACATAGCCTGATCAACTATGTCTAATTTAGGAAGAATCATGTTATGAATGAAACAGTTATCTTTCAGATTTCCTAATAACAACTTCTATTCAAAAGCAAAATCTCGAGACAAAATAAATTGCCCATAAACGTCACTTGTGACCAACCACAAATAAATACCTACACATATTACCCGCCATTCTTATGATAAGAAACTGACAAAAGTACAAGCATTAGAATCTTAAGAATTCACAGAGACTTATGAAAAGCGCAATTAGCAAGAAATTTTTAGAATACACGGAAATTAGCACATCACGATAAGACTAGCAACGATAATGCTAAAGTTACAACTACTTATTCCAACCTTTCTACTACCTATTTTCCATACGCCATATCCGCGATAAGGGCTACAATCACCAACGGAATGATAAACATTAAAATCACGACCAAACATTGAGAGTCTTCGTCCGGAGTGTACCTCAAGTAGATAACCACAAGAATAACGTACACAATTGCTAGCATAATTATGAAATGCATCAGTACTTGACCTAATTATACTGTGATATGTATTTTTATATACATCTAAATCTGTTCTAGTTCTAGTCTTAGTCCAAATCATTTTATAATACGTATTTCTATACACCTTTATACTTGTTCGAGACTATGTTAGCAATGGGTTGTAAACACACAGGTTGCAAGCCTGGAATGGGACGGGCTTGGAACTGAGTGGATTTATAACGCCTTTGCTGGGAAACTCTATTTACTTACTGGTAGAAATACTTTACCTGTTTATCAAATACATGATTGGTAGTATACACTGTTCACTAGCCGTTAAATTTCCACAGTTCCTGACCGTTGTTCTCATTATTCTAAACCTTTAGGTTTATTAATTAACCAAACATTCGAATTTATTCCATATAGCATGAATAAATCTAATTAGATCTCGTTTCCTCTATTTCCGGATAGAAACCTCTCGACAACATTCTCCATAATCTCTCACTTCAGAACATCACATTTTTCAACACCTATCGCAGACTGAACTTCGGGACGAAGTTCAAAATTGAGGGGTAGATACTGTAAGATCCTACAAAAATCCGTCATGATAATCTTTGTTAATTAATAATACCCTTGACTTATCATTTAACAAAACCCATTTTTACGGGAAAATTTAAATTTTTCTTTAATATACCATACTCACGACCAACACAAGATTAAGATAAGCCTACATATTTTATATGAACTATTTTCCACTTTATTATTTTTTTATTAAACTCTTTACGTAATACGAATACTGAACCCTATTAGATTTTATTAACGTATACGCTCTCTATTAAAATTATCTCACGTCTAATATAATTAGTTGGAATATATTAATAAACTTTGATGTTTTTATAAACGTTATATTTTTACGTTACCCTGTCTTAAATTTTATGACTTAAGGACTTAACATTAGTAATTACCAAAATCAAACTGTATCTTAAACCATTTATATATCACATAAATATACAAACTTATTCATTACAAAGTTGCTATACGTATGCCATTTTGAAATGCCATACGTGTTCCATATCAAGTGGCCATACGTTTCCTATTTTTAATTTGCCATACGTGTAGATAAAAATCTTCACATACTTGTAAGTAAATTTCACCCTACAATGTTCTATATAACGTGTAATATTTGTTAACCATAAAACGAATAGTATTTGTTAACTTTAGAACGTGTAGTATCAATCCTCCATAAGATATATTTTTCGACTCTTATAAATCCGGATGGCATGTACCCTCTCATCCACACTCACACATACAAACTTTCATAATTCTCAAATAGCCTAAGCCTTCTTCCACCTCATCACCGGCCACCCCTCTCCACAACCACCGCCGCTCACCTTACTACACCGCCACCACCACTATGATCCCCTCATCATCCCCATCATTTCCTCATAATCCACGCGCCAAGAAACTCACTCAAACACCACGATTAAACCACCACTGCTGCCGCTCTTTTTAAGGAGTTGTTGATTCGAGTCTTTCCCAGTCATCACGCGACACCGCCGCTCTATTCTTCTCCTTCTTGTCATGGTAAAACCGAGAAACCCGTTCGATAATATTATTATTATAAATTTTATATCCGATTTACTTTGTCGTTATCGTGGATTATAAAACCGAATGTATATGTTCTTGATATGTTAAAGTTTTGTGGATAAAACTTATTATAAAAACGAGTGTTGATATATTTTCATGGATAAAATACGGATTAAATCATGTTTTTAAATTTAGATTCGTGTGGTTAGATTTGACTAAAAGTGGTGGTAAGAATGTTGTCACGATTAGGGTTTAGTTGTTGTGGTAGTCGTTGTTCTGTACGGGTCGGGTCAAGGTCATACGACCCGGTTGGGTCTCGAGGTGAATCTAGGTTTGATAAATTGTTGTCGTTGAGATTATTGATAACCCTGCTGTTATGGTCGTTTGATCTTGTTAAAGCCTAGAATTAATGTTGCGAGTCGAGATGAACATGTTTGGTTTTGGTCTCGGTATGGTACTAGTTTTGTTGAGGCTGTCGTTGTTATTATTATCGCTAGAATTTGTTGTTGCTCTCGGGTCGAGACCTACTTGGTTAGTTATGACTCGTTTGAGTCACGGGATAGTTTCGAGGTCCTTGATGTTACGTTAGTGTTGTCATTGTGTTGAATTTATATTATATCGAGAAGTCGTGGTTCAACAACCCACATAGGGTGCTTGTCGAGTCCGGTTAGTGTCTCAGTGAGACTTCGTAGCCACTAGAAACGATTGGTCGTGATTCCGCGTTTTAATCTACTCATTTTAAGATCTTTAAAATTATGATATACTTCGGCTTTTGGTCTCGTTTTGGTCACAGTCAAAGTAGGATGCATTGTTTATTTTTGGGTTGTGTACAAAATGGTAACTGGAAGCTATACATTATTAATTGGTGTTGGGCCTAAGCCCAATATATAAACAAGGGTGCGTTTGTTTAGACTTAACGGGCCTAAGCCCACTCAATTTAAAAAGAGTACTTGTCGTTTGATTTATTTTGGGCCGAAGCCCAAAAACTAGTGTGTTTGGTTTATATGGGCTCACTAGCCCACAGGTATAAAATAAAAAGAGTTGGTCTAGTTATAATTTGTTAGTGTCACATTGATACGGTTTCGGCAGTAACATTTTGAAACGGGAAACCTAACGAATAATAATAACGTGGACATTGCGACATTGATTTGAATACGGACTTTGAATATTGTACTTGGACATTGGACAAATGTGGAACGCTATCGGACTTACTACATTAGACCTTGGACTTATTGAATATTTTGAGACACGAAATGGACACAAAATCCTCAATAAAACTAAAACTAATATCTACAAGAATAATAACGAGACATAAACTTATTTAATATTGTAATATTTGAGTTATCGACGACTCGAGAAAAAAAAGCTAGATTATTAGTTAAGCATAATTTTTATACAAGTTATTTGGGGATAATGGGGTAAATGCCGAAACATACAAACTAGTTATTTGATTTGAGATGATTGTTTGTTTTTAGCTTCTAAGTTGTACTCCTTGGTTTGAGTTCTCGTCAGTATCCTCTTGAGTTAGTTGATGTCTATTCTTTTTGGCGTGAGTTGTAAGTCGAGTCTAGGTCTTCTTACCACACCACATGAAACATTTAAACTAAGCTTTTGATAAGTTTTGGAAAACTGAATAATCCACGAAAACTATGACACTTTATCTTTTATAGACTTTATTATTGTGCTAGACGTGTTTTGAGGTAACTGTATACGTATTAGGTTGTGTACCGTCGTTGCTGTATGAGACTGTTGTAATATGCTCTAGATGCCAGTCATGTCAGTGTGATCCTTGCTTGCTGTGGCTAAGGTGAGTCATGGCCCCTACTTTTCACACTTGTTTTTAATAACTCTTTTGGGGGAGATACATGCTTTAACTGTTTTATGCCACTTGAAATCTTTTATGATTTACTCGAAATTATCAACTAAGCTTTACCTATTTGAATAATACTTGAAAAGAATACATGCTCAATATATGTGTCTAGCTTAAACACGGAACTTGAAACATAACATCTCTGAACTACTTGACGTAACATGATATTGAAATTCACTATAAGTATTCATATATCAAATGAATGAACTGTTACTTATTATGACATTTCTATATGCCACTGGAAATAATTGCCAATATCAGAATATGTATATTTTATGAACTTGAGACCCATATTGCCTAAGCTTACTTTATTGCCAAAAAGTCCCTTTATCATGAGCCATTAATCACTGCGGTGAGCGCGAATATAGCAACAGCTTCGAAACCTGTTGGTGGACTGACAACCTATCCCACTAATACTAGGACGGAATGCTTAACCGCTAGTCGTATTAGTCGCGATGCGCTATATTTGAGAAAAATAGGAAATGGCGATTCACCTATTACACGAGGGCAAATTTTTCCTCATTAATTTGATGATCACCTCCGTCTTACGGTACTTTGTTAACGCTTTGCGCTTCATGAGGCCGATGGCAATATAACTTTATATATGAATGTTTCATATATATATCCTAGGATGCAGCTGTATTAGAAGACCACCACTTTTCACTAATAGACATCAGACTTTAGACTATTATTACTTTACGTGATATGATTATGAATCTCGTACTTGAACTTTAACTGTTATCATATGTGATTTAAATTGAGAATTCTATAAAGACAACTAAAAAGGCTTAGTATATCGTTACTTTCAAAAGTCAATCCAACATATCATTTCGAGCGTATAACAACGTAGCTCATCTTAATCTATAATTTGAACTTATGATCGCTTGAGATCATACATGAATTACTCGTGGATTTTTATTCAACGCAACTTGTTAATTATTCCAAGAAGAACTAATATTTATTTCGATTATCACTACACATCTCTTAATACTTATTTAAAGAAAGTTAATTCAACTTGTCTTGTTACTGATTTCATAAAGAACTATTATTTATTTCATCAATCGCTATACACCTTTTAAACTCATTGAAAGAAGATTACTTTCTATAAACTCCACGAACTCACCAACCATTGTGTTGACGTTTTAAGCATGTTTATCTCAGGTAATTAACGGAGCAGGACAAGACACGGAGCGGGCATCTTTTACTCTGATAACTTAAATGGTGTAAAATCAAATATGTCATTCCTTCCGAATCATCACATTCTTTTATGGGATTTTCAAATCAAATGATTTACCTTTGTATCAAAAATATTATTTTGAATGACATATAACTTTCAAAACGCCCTTTCCGGGCCGTTTTCTGAGATTTAAACTTCGATCCTCACCGTAACACCCAAATTACTTTTCCGCTGCCACAAACCAAATTTGGGGGTGTTACATAATTAGCTGAGATTTAGGGACTGATTGAGATGTGATTGGCTTGTTGATTAGCCGAAAATTATGGGAGGATTTGAGGTGATTAGGTGATTTCTTTTTTCTTTTTTTTTTAAATATATACTTGCCATAATCTCATAGGTGTATGTGTATTACAAAATAAAATTTGGTCCTATGTGACTATATAAAACGTGTGATATTTGGCATAGAACAATTGTTGGGTCGATTTTTATATCTTCATGAGTAATAAAATGATTATTAAGTAGCTTTCAAGTTTTATAAAGTTCCACCACTTAGGTTAAGTTCACAAACTTATAAAATTTTCAAATTATATGGGAATTTAGGAGAAACGGATTTTGGGTTTTACAATTAATACCCTCTAAATGAAATTCTATAACATGTAAAATGACCAAATTGCCCCTGAGAATTTAAAATATGAATAAAACATATGTAAAGCACAAAATAAATTCCAAACTTCTAGCAACGAACAAGTTATGGTCCCAAATAATTTTAGCAACTTCATTTAACATTTAAACAAGCCAATAAAATTACTAAAATGCCCTTGGGCGCCTAATGTAAATTAAATACAAATTCTATGATTTAAATGAAAGAAATTAAGGGAAATAAAAGACATTAAAGGTAATTAAGCAAGGCAATTATTTCCTTTGACATAATTCCGAAATTTATGTCCATTAAACTCCCCTTTGACCAGCCAATTCATAATTTATATCAATCACACACAATTCCTTTCAAAACCCTAAATTGCCGAGTAATACACACACACAAATTAAATTGCATAGCCCCATTCGATCATCCTAAAATTCCACACTCAATTTTCTGTGATTAAGCATCATCTAAAGAGTCCTAGAAAAATAATACTTCGAATTGTGGTGGCCGGATTCAAGGGTTTTCGAAAATTCTTGTTTAATTCAACCCGAAAGGTAATAATTCCATTTTTGATTCATTCGATCTTGGAAAATTCGTTTCTTATTTTTATGGTGTTCCTCACATCATATGTGACCTGTGAAAATTGGTTTCATGATTTTTAGATCGTTTTTGAAGTCGTGGTGATTTATGGTGCATTTTGGCTATTCGCGTACATATTAAATCGTGCGTCTCGTTCTACACGTTCAAATCTTTATTTGGTATTTTTCTCAGACCCTATATATGTTATGAACACCAAATAAAATGTAAAAGTCGATCCATGCATGATCTAACAATTATTTGTGAATTAAATCTTAAAAACGTGTATAAACCCTAAATAATTCAATTCGAATTTTTGAGGCTTCATATTTATTTTATTTGGACTCCATATGATCATACTAATCTGGGAAAAATTATATTTCGAATTGTTAAGGCCTAAAATAATTATTCTTGATTTATTTAGTTTTACCGATTTAAAGAAAATAAAGAAGAAAAAGAAATAAAATATAAATCGAATTAGGGTTAGACTTTTTGGGCTGTTCTTGTGTGATTAAATGATGATTAATGATGATGATATGATTGGTGAATGATTGGTATTTCTAGGGTTAGGATTTTGGTAATATAAAATGTTATTCGATCCTAATTAAATTATAAGGGGGTGTTTTGTAACTTTTAAAACTCAAGGGTTATTTTTAGAACTTATTTTGGAACATGTACCTACTGTATAAAATATAAAAGGAAGGGGTCTAATGTCATTTTTGTATTTTAGAAGGTTAAAATGTTTTTAGGGTTTTATTATGGCTCGAATTATAAAATAATTAAATAGAGGGACTAAACTTGTAATTTCTGGAAAGTTAGTGCTGTTTTGAGTAAAATAATTCATTCAGGGGGTTATGTGTTAATTTGGTGATTTAAGGGGTTAATATGTAATTATTAATAATATAAAGTTGAAATTGTATAATAAGGGACTAAATATGCAACTTTGAAAACTAGAGGGACCTATTGTGTAAATTCTGTAAAATTGAGGATACATTCTTATAATATGATAAAATGAGTAACCATTGTGAAACTTTGATAAATTAAGGGTCTGAAGTGTAACTTTTGAAACTAAAGGGTGTAAAGTGTAAATTGTGAATTCTTAAGGACCTAAAATGTAAATGTGATAAAAGATACCCTAATTCCAGAAATAATGATTTAACTAAGAATGTTGATCCAACTTGCTATATATGGAAACTTTCTAAAAAAAATGGAAACCTGCAAAAAAATAAAAAGTACTTAATATGAAAATGGTATCCTTAGTAATTCTGTCTCTACTCCTCTAGGTGTCAAGGAGAAGAAGTTTTATCAGTGTCTGCCATTTCACTTGCTTACTTGATCACTAAGGTACAGATATTCTGTCCTCATTTAGTAAGGACCTTCGTCTCATTTCTGATTTCTATTTCATTGCCATGCTTTTGATTCTGTGAATCTTGTCTGCTTTTCTTTCATGATGTTATGACCCTTCTGTTTTTCCATGACCTTTCAATATTGAACCTCTTGATACTGAACCTTTCTTATACATGACCTCTTGATATATGAACCTTGACTATGAATCCTTTATCATGAAACCATTTATGAACCTTCTGATGTTATGACCTTTCTGATTATGAACCCTTACTCATGAAACTTATTTTGGAACCTTTTATTCATGAACCTTCAATTATGAACCCTTGTCCATGAACCTTACTTATGAACCTTACTGATGGACCATGAATATGAACCTTCTGATTTTGAACCATCTCTGATTACGACCCTTTCTGATTATGAACTTTTTAATTTTGAACCTTTCTGAACATGAACTTTCTGATTATGAATTTCTGATTATGAATTTCTGATTATGAATCTCTGATTATGAGCCTCTGATTATGAACCCTAATTATGCAACTATGACTATGGACTTAGGATATTATGAAATGGAAATTGACTTATGCAACTAAAGTAAATACCGGATAGTTATACTTGACCACTGACCTACAGTCTGATACTACGAGCCACTCACTAGGCATGAGGGTTTCATGTCCATGTCAGTCGATGCACCGATGGCATGACTCTAGGTCAGGAGAGTGATGACCTGGCCCGTCCCTTTTCTGTATTTTATTTGGTGTGTTGGGAGTTATGGCCACCAGGGGCGTATGGATGCATCCTAGATTTGTTTCTGTTCATGTTCATATTATGTTATGTTATTCATGGTGACTGATGGTGTGTGCGATACACGTCTTTCACACTCTGGGAGCTAGCTACTCCATTTCTGATTTCTGGGATTAGTGAGAGGAACATCTCTCTGCATGGTGGTCTGATTATGATTATGATCTCATGTTTCATGTTTCTGGGCTCGTAGAGGATTTCTGTATCACTAGACCTCATGGACTTCTGACCCTTACCCTCATGACACCCATGATATGTTTCTGGACTTATTTCTGTATGGGCATGGTATGTTGGGCCTCCTGGGATTCTGGACTGGTTCTTATACTAGGCATGGTAAGTTGGGTTTTATGGGATTATGGATTTATTTCTGGACTGGGCTTGGGCATGTTGGGCTTTATGGAACCTTGGACTTATTCTGGACTGGGTTGGTTATATTTGGGCTAGTTGGGACTTTTATTTCTACTCATCAGTATTCATGGTACAACTCTATACTCCTGATATCTCTGCATGCTTTTTCCTACTTAATTATTATTCATGTACTTATCTATACCTTCTACTATCTCTGTATGACCTTCCTATCTTTTTTTTATCTGCTACTATGTCACGTTTTGTTTCTTTCATTTATTTTACTTCATCTTTATATCATGAACTGTTCTGCCTTTATTTATCTCATCATTATATCACGTATGATTTCTTTCGTGTTTCCCTATTTCATGATTATTATTTGTTACCGTTATATCTGTTCACTGAGCTCGTGTAGCTCAGCCGCGTTTCTTTTCCCGCGGCAGGTATTAAGCTAGGAGCTGGGTTTTGGATTTGGGAAGAGTGTTCACGAGTGAAGCTTGGTTTTTGTTGGATTATTCTTCATTTGTATTATGTTTTGTATTTCATGTATTTTCTATCTCATATTACATTGTGTTTCCGCTGTTTACTTATGGATGTTATGTATGATCTGATGTGAAACCATGTACTTGTGACATCTTTACCCTTGTCGGGTCGGGGTGTTACAATTTATGGTATCAGAGACTACAAGCACCCGAAAACCTTCGGCTTAGGCCATTTGACCTGTGAGGATCTGGGTAGACATTAGGTTTCCGTCCGCGCACTCTCTTCCGTTGTTTCTGTTATCCCACTTGCTCATGTCGACACCTTTCGTATTCTATTTTGTCATCAATATACTCCTTCTGGTCGTTCTGCTAATCGTGTAGATGGTGTCCACGCGCGCTCGAGAGTACTCCGCACGGAAAAAGCAACGATGGACTATCGTTTATCCCACCGGCAACAGGAAGATTGGGAAGATATGGAGAACGGCAAAGAGGAGGTTAATTCCTGCTAGTATATGGCCGTGTTATATCGAGGAGGAGCTGACTATAGTGAACAAAGATGGAGCAGAAGTGCTAGAGTACTCCACCCAGGTGATCTACAAAGATGGAGCGGTCATTCGGTACGCAGGCAAGTGCCCCAACTTCATTGAGGAGAATGGAGTGGTACGAATCCAGCCCCGCAACGTGGACAACCTCGAGGATGACAAGAAGAACCCTGCCGATGCGACTCCTGCCTCAGCCTGAAGAGATCGCCTGCATGATTTGTTTCCTTCTGTTTGTTTGAATGATTTGATACGCATGTTTCCTTTCCGTTTGTGACGCATTGACTTTCTCTTGATTTTCGTACGAATATTTTGGATTTTGATCTAATAATTCCATTCCAAGTTGAATTCTGAGATTTTGGCTTGATTTGTTTTGAGTATTTTATGATCATGATCCGATGGAAGACACCAAGTATGTACTTCATTTTGCTCTACCTTAAGAGAATTTACTCCATCTGTTTATCTCCGTCATCTTACGTTAAGATCCATTCTGCTAAACTATTCCAAATCTGCTGCAAGTAACGCTTATCTGATCCGGCATGTTCTGTCTCATTTCTGTCATGTTCGCTCCTCTATGTCCCTGCAAATTTCGAGGACGAAATTTTTTTTGTTAGTGGGGAAGAAGTTGTAATACCTGAAATTCTATAACATGTAAAATGACCAAATTGCCCCTGAGAATTTAAAATATGAATAAAACATATGTAAAGCACAAAATAAATTCCAAACTTCTAGCAACGAACAAGTTATGGTCCCAAATAATTTTAGCAACTTCATTTAACATTTAAACAAGCCAATAAAATTACTAAAATGCCCTTGGGCGCCTAATGTAAATTAAATACAAATTCTATGATTTAAATGAAAGAAATTAAGGGAAATAAAAGACATTAAAGGTAATTAAGCAAGGCAATTATTTCCTTTGACATAATTCCGAAATTTATGTCCATTAAACTCCCCTTTGACCAGCCAATTCATAATTTATATCAATCACACACAATTCCTTTCAAAACCCTAAATTGCCGAGTAATACACACACACAAATTAAATTGCATAGCCCCATTCGATCATCCTAAAATTCCACACTCAATTTTCTGTGATTAAGCATCATCTAAAGAGTCCTAGAAAAATAATACTTCGAATTGTGGTGGCCGGATTCAAGGGTTTTCGAAAATTCTTGTTTAATTCAACCCGAAAGGTAATAATTCCATTTTTGATTCATTCGATCTTGGAAAATTCGTTTCTTATTTTTATGGTGTTCCTCACATCATATGTGACCTGTGAAAATTGGTTTCATGATTTTTAGATCGTTTTTGAAGTCGTGGTGATTTATGGTGCATTTTGGCTATTCGCGTACATATTAAATCGTGCGTCTCGTTCTACACGTTCAAATCTTTATTTGGTATTTTTCTCAGACCCTATATATGTTATGAACACCAAATAAAATGTAAAAGTCGATCCATGCATGATCTAACAATTATTTGTGAATTAAATCTTAAAAACGTGTATAAACCCTAAATAATTCAATTCGAATTTTTGAGGCTTCATATTTATTTTATTTGGACTCCATATGATCATACTAATCTGGGAAAAATTATATTTCGAATTGTTAAGGCCTAAAATAATTATTCTTGATTTATTTAGTTTTACCGATTTAAAGAAAATAAAGAAGAAAAAGAAATAAAATATAAATCGAATTAGGGTTAGACTTTTTGGGCTGTTCTTGTGTGATTAAATGATGATTAATGATGATGATATTATTGGTGAATGATTGGTATTTCTAGGGTTAGGATTTTGGTAATATAAAATGTTATTCGATCCTAATTAAATTATAAGGGGGTGTTTTGTAACTTTTAAAACTCAAGGGTTATTTTTAGAACTTATTTTGGAACATGTACCTACTGTATAAAATATAAAAGGAAGGGGTCTAATGTCATTTTTGTATTTTAGAAGGTTAAAATGTTTTTAGGGTTTTATTATGGCTCGAATTATAAAATAATTAAATAGAGGGACTAAACTTGTAATTTCTGGAAAGTTAGTGCTGTTTTGAGTAAAATAATTCATTCAGGGGGTTATGTGTTAATTTGGTGATTTAAGGGGTTAATATGTAATTATTAATAATATAAAGTTGAAATTGTATAATAAGGGACTAAATATGCAACTTTGAAAACTAGAGGGACCTATTGTGTAAATTCTGTAAAATTGAGGATACATTCTTATAATATGATAAAATGAGTAACCATTGTGAAACTTTGATAAATTAAGGGTCTGAAGTGTAACTTTTGAAACTAAAGGGTGTAAAGTGTAAATTGTGAATTCTTAAGGACCTAAAATGTAAATGTGATAAAAGATACCCTAATTCCAGAAATAATGATTTAACTAAGAATGTTGATCCAACTTGCTATATATGGAAACTTTCTAAAAAAAATGGAAACCTGCAAAAAAATAAAAAGTACTTAATATGAAAATGGTATCCTTAGTAATTCTGTCTCTACTCCTCTAGGTGTCAAGGAGAAGAAGTTTTATCAGTGTCTGCCATTTCACTTGCTTACTTGATCACTAAGGTACAGATATTCTGTCCTCATTTAGTAAGGACCTTCGTCTCATTTCTGATTTCTATTTCATTGCCATGCTTTTGATTCTGTGAATCTTGTCTGCTTTTCTTTCATGATGTTATGACCCTTCTGTTTTTCCATGACCTTTCAATATTGAACCTCTTGATACTGAACCTTTCTTATACATGACCTCTTGATATATGAACCTTGACTATGAATCCTTTATCATGAAACCATTTATGAACCTTCTGATGTTATGACCTTTCTGATTATGAACCCTTACTCATGAAACTTATTTTGGAACCTTTTATTCATGAACCTTCAATTATGAACCCTTGTCCATGAACCTTACTTATGAACCTTACTGATGGACCATGAATATGAACCTTCTGATTTTGAACCATCTCTGATTACGACCCTTTCTGATTATGAACTTTTTAATTTTGAACCTTTCTGAACATGAACTTTCTGATTATGAATTTCTGATTATGAATTTCTGATTATGAATCTCTGATTATGAGCCTCTGATTATGAACCCTAATTATGCAACTATGACTATGGACTTAGGATATTATGAAATGGAAATTGACTTATGCAACTAAAGTAAATACCGGATAGTTATACTTGACCACTGACCTACAGTCTGATACTACGAGCCACTCACTAGGCATGAGGGTTTCATGTCCATGTCAGTCGATGCACCGATGGCATGACTCTAGGTCAGGAGAGTGATGACCTGGCCCGTCCCTTTTCTGTATTTTATTTGGTGTGTTGGGAGTTATGGCCACCAGGGGCGTATGGATGCATCCTAGATTTGTTTCTGTTCATGTTCATATTATGTTATGTTATTCATGGTGACTGATGGTGTGTGCGATACACGTCTTTCACACTCTGGGAGCTAGCTACTCCATTTCTGATTTCTGGGATTAGTGAGAGGAACATCTCTCTGCATGGTGGTCTGATTATGATTATGATCTCATGTTTCATGTTTCTGGGCTCGTAGAGGATTTCTGTATCACTAGACCTCATGGACTTCTGACCCTTACCCTCATGACACCCATGATATGTTTCTGGACTTATTTCTGTATGGGCATGGTATGTTGGGCCTCCTGGGATTCTGGGCTGGTTCTTATACTAGGCATGGTAAGTTGGGTTTTATGGGATTATGGATTTATTTCTGGACTGGGCTTGGGCATGTTGGGCTTTATGGAACCTTGGACTTATTCTGGACTGGGTTGGTTATATTTGGGCTAGTTGGGACTTTTATTTCTACTCATCAGTATTCATGGTACAACTCTATACTCCTGATATCTCTGCATGCTTTTTCCTACTTAATTATTATTCATGTACTTATCTATACCTTCTACTATCTCTGTATGACCTTCCTATCTTTTTTTTATCTGCTACTATGTCACGTTTTGTTTCTTTCATTTATTTTACTTCATCTTTATATCATGAACTGTTCTGCCTTTATTTATCTCATCATTATATCACGTATGATTTCTTTCGTGTTTCCCTATTTCATGATTATTATTTGTTACCGTTATATCTGTTCACTGAGCTCGTGTAGCTCAGCCGCGTTTCTTTTCCCGCGGCAGGTATTAAGCTAGGAGCTGGGTTTTGGATTTGGGAAGAGTGTTCACGAGTGAAGCTTGGTTTTTGTTGGATTATTCTTCATTTGTATTATGTTTTGTATTTCATGTATTTTCTATCTCATATTACATTGTGTTTCCGCTGTTTACTTATGGATGTTATGTATGATCTGATGTGAAACCATGTACTTGTGACATCTTTACCCTTGTCGGGTCGGGGTGTTACAATTTATGGTATCAGAGACTACAAGCACCCGAAAACCTTCGGCTTAGGCCATTTGACCTGTGAGGATCTGGGTAGACATTAGGTTTCCGTCCGCGCACTCTCTTCCGTTGTTTCTGTTATCCCACTTGCTCATGTCGACACCTTTCGTATTCTATTTTGTCATCAATATACTCCTTCTGGTCGTTCTGCTAATCGTGTAGATGGTGTCCACGCGCGCTCGAGAGTACTCCGCACGGAAAAAGCAACGATGGACTATCGTTTATCCCACCGGCAACAGGAAGATTGGGAAGATATGGAGAACGGCAAAGAGGAGGTTAATTCCTGCTAGTATATGGCCGTGTTATATCGAGGAGGAGCTGACTATAGTGAACAAAGATGGAGCAGAAGTGCTAGAGTACTCCACCCAGGTGATCTACAAAGATGGAGCGGTCATTCGGTACGCAGGCAAGTGCCCCAACTTCATTGAGGAGAATGGAGTGGTACGAATCCAGCCCCGCAACGTGGACAACCTCGAGGATGACAAGAAGAACCCTGCCGATGCGACTCCTGCCTCAGCCTGAAGAGATCGCCTGCATGATTTGTTTCCTTCTGTTTGTTTGAATGATTTGATACGCATGTTTCCTTTCCGTTTGTGACGCATTGACTTTCTCTTGATTTTCGTACGAATATTTTGGATTTTGATCTAATAATTCCATTCCAAGTTGAATTCTGAGATTTTGGCTTGATTTGTTTTGAGTATTTTATGATCATGATCCGATGGAAGACACCAAGTATGTACTTCATTTTGCTCTACCTTAAGAGAATTTACTCCATCTGTTTATCTCCGTCATCTTACGTTAAGATCCATTCTGCTAAACTATTCCAAATCTGCTGCAAGTAACGCTTATCTGATCCGGCATGTTCTGTCTCATTTCTGTCATGTTCGCTCCTCTATGTCCCTGCAAATTTCGAGGACGAAATTTTTTTTGTTAGTGGGGAAGAAGTTGTAATACCTGAAATTCTATAACATGTAAAATGACCAAATTGCCCCTGAGAATTTAAAATATGAATAAAAACATATGTAAAGCACAAAATAAATTCCAAACTTCTAGCAACGAACAAGTTATGGTCCCAAATAATTTTAGCAACTTCATTTAACATTTAAACAAGCCAATAAAATTACTAAAATGCCCTTGGGCGCCTAATGTAAATTAAATACAAATTCTATGATTTAAATGAAAGAAATTAAGGGAAATAAAAGACATTAAAGGTAATTAAGCAAGGCAATTATTTCCTTTGACATAATTCCGAAATTTATGTCCATTAAACTCCCCTTTGACCAGCCAATTCATAATTTATATCAATCACACACAATTCCTTTCAAAACCCTAAATTGCCGAGTAATACACACACACAAATTAAATTGCATAGCCCCATTCGATCATCCTAAAATTCCACACTCAATTTTCTGTGATTAAGCATCATCTAAAGAGTCCTAGAAAAATAATACTTCGAATTGTGGTGGCCGGATTCAAGGGTTTTCGAAAATTCTTGTTTAATTCAACCCGAAAGGTAATAATTCCATTTTTGATTCATTCGATCTTGGAAAATTCGTTTCTTATTTTTATGGTGTTCCTCACATCATATGTGACCTGTGAAAATTGGTTTCATGATTTTTAGATCGTTTTTGAAGTCGTGGTGATTTATGGTGCATTTTGGCTATTCGCGTACATATTAAATCGTGCGTCTCGTTCTACACGTTCAAATCTTTATTTGGTATTTTTCTCAGACCCTATATATGTTATGAACACCAAATAAAATGTAAAAGTCGATCCATGCATGATCTAACAATTATTTGTGAATTAAATCTTAAAAACGTGTATAAACCCTAAATAATTCAATTCGAATTTTTGAGGCTTCATATTTATTTTATTTGGACTCCATATGATCATACTAATCTGGGAAAAATTATATTTCGAATTGTTAAGGCCTAAAATAATTATTCTTGATTTATTTAGTTTTACCGATTTAAAGAAAATAAAGAAGAAAAAGAAATAAAATATAAATCGAATTAGGGTTAGACTTTTTGGGCTGTTCTTGTGTGATTAAATGATGATTAATGATGATGATATGATTGGTGAATGATTGGTATTTCTAGGGTTAGGATTTTGGTAATATAAAATGTTATTCGATCCTAATTAAATTATAAGGGGGTGTTTTGTAACTTTTAAAACTCAAGGGTTATTTTTAGAACTTATTTTGGAACATGTACCTACTGTATAAAATATAAAAGGAAGGGGTCTAATGTCATTTTTGTATTTTAGAAGGTTAAAATGTTTTTAGGGTTTTATTATGGCTCGAATTATAAAATAATTAAATAGAGGGACTAAACTTGTAATTTCTGGAAAGTTAGTGCTGTTTTGAGTAAAATAATTCATTCAGGGGGTTATGTGTTAATTTGGTGATTTAAGGGGTTAATATGTAATTATTAATAATATAAAGTTGAAATTGTATAATAAGGGACTAAATATGCAACTTTGAAAACTAGAGGGACCTATTGTGTAAATTCTGTAAAATTGAGGATACATTCTTATAATATGATAAAATGAGTAACCATTGTGAAACTTTGATAAATTAAGGGTCTGAAGTGTAACTTTTGAAACTAAAGGGTGTAAAGTGTAAATTGTGAATTCTTAAGGACCTAAAATGTAAATGTGATAAAAGATACCCTAATTCCAGAAATAATGATTTAACTAAGAATGTTGATCCAACTTGCTATATATGGAAACTTTCTAAAAAAAATGGAAACCTGCAAAAAAATAAAAAGTACTTAATATGAAAATGGTATCCTTAGTAATTCTGTCTCTACTCCTCTAGGTGTCAAGGAGAAGAAGTTTTATCAGTGTCTGCCATTTCACTTGCTTACTTGATCACTAAGGTACAGATATTCTGTCCTCATTTAGTAAGGACCTTCGTCTCATTTCTGATTTCTATTTCATTGCCATGCTTTTGATTCTGTGAATCTTGTCTGCTTTTCTTTCATGATGTTATGACCCTTCTGTTTTTCCATGACCTTTCAATATTGAACCTCTTGATACTGAACCTTTCTTATACATGACCTCTTGATATATGAACCTTGACTATGAATCCTTTATCATGAAACCATTTATGAACCTTCTGATGTTATGACCTTTCTGATTATGAACCCTTACTCATGAAACTTATTTTGGAACCTTTTATTCATGAACCTTCAATTATGAACCCTTGTCCATGAACCTTACTTATGAACCTTACTGATGGACCATGAATATGAACCTTCTGATTTTGAACCATCTCTGATTACGACCCTTTCTGATTATGAACTTTTTAATTTTGAACCTTTCTGAACATGAACTTTCTGATTATGAATTTCTGATTATGAATTTCTGATTATGAATCTCTGATTATGAGCCTCTGATTATGAACCCTAATTATGCAACTATGACTATGGACTTAGGATATTATGAAATGGAAATTGACTTATGCAACTAAAGTAAATACCGGATAGTTATACTTGACCACTGACCTACAGTCTGATACTACGAGCCACTCACTAGGCATGAGGGTTTCATGTCCATGTCAGTCGATGCACCGATGGCATGACTCTAGGTCAGGAGAGTGATGACCTGGCCCGTCCCTTTTCTGTATTTTATTTGGTGTGTTGGGAGTTATGGCCACCAGGGGCGTATGGATGCATCCTAGATTTGTTTCTGTTCATGTTCATATTATGTTATGTTATTCATGGTGACTGATGGTGTGTGCGATACACGTCTTTCACACTCTGGGAGCTAGCTACTCCATTTCTGATTTCTGGGATTAGTGAGAGGAACATCTCTCTGCATGGTGGTCTGATTATGATTATGATCTCATGTTTCATGTTTCTGGGCTCGTAGAGGATTTCTGTATCACTAGACCTCATGGACTTCTGACCCTTACCCTCATGACACCCATGATATGTTTCTGGACTTATTTCTGTATGGGCATGGTATGTTGGGCCTCCTGGGATTCTGGACTGGTTCTTATACTAGGCATGGTAAGTTGGGTTTTATGGGATTATGGATTTATTTCTGGACTGGGCTTGGGCATGTTGGGCTTTATGGAACCTTGGACTTATTCTGGACTGGGTTGGTTATATTTGGGCTAGTTGGGACTTTTATTTCTACTCATCAGTATTCATGGTACAACTCTATACTCCTGATATCTCTGCATGCTTTTTCCTACTTAATTATTATTCATGTACTTATCTATACCTTCTACTATCTCTGTATGACCTTCCTATCTTTTTTTTATCTGCTACTATGTCACGTTTTGTTTCTTTCATTTATTTTACTTCATCTTTATATCATAAACTGTTCTGCCTTTATTTATCTCATCATTATATCACGTATGATTTCTTTCGTGTTTCCCTATTTCATGATTATTATTTGTTACCGTTATATCTGTTCACTGAGCTCGTGTAGCTCAGCCGCGTTTCTTTTCCCGCGGCAGGTATTAAGCTAGGAGCTGGGTTTTGGATTTGGGAAGAGTGTTCACGAGTGAAGCTTGGTTTTTGTTGGATTATTCTTCATTTGTATTATGTTTTGTATTTCATGTATTTTCTATCTCATATTACATTGTGTTTCCGCTGTTTACTTATGGATGTTATGTATGATCTGATGTGAAACCATGTACTTGTGACATCTTTACCCTTGTCGGGTCGGATTTTGGGTTTTACAATTCTTCCCCTCTAAAAGAAAATTTTCGTCCTCGAAAATTGAATTGAAAATGAAACGGAAACACAACTGAATACAGAAATGTGGATGACTTGTTTCTCATGACTCTATCTTGATGATCAAAACAACTTCGGTTTCTTCAGAAAGGACATGCCATACTGAATCCAGATCAAAAGAATAATATACCAAACGTAATAGATGATAATCGTATCCCCTCAGAAGAGATACTAGGAAGACGTAGGGTTGACGGATATCTCACCCATGGATAAGAAAGATAGGACACGACAGATGAAATCGTATTGAATCGCAGAAAATATGAGAGTGATATAAACGCTTAACTCTTCAGATCAAAGGTATCCTCATAAAACAGACAGGATCTTGTTTCCCTCAGAATCCAAAATCTCACATCTTAACTAATAGCAGGTCGTAGCTGAACAGATCAACGAATGGGAAACGCACATATGGCAACGTATAGGTGTACTTCTTTATAGTATCAGGTTGAATCCATAAGGACCAAAAATAGATTGTTTGATAACATCAACTGGCAGAAAGCTCTACAACAGAACCTATGATTATTATCGAAAGTATAGAGGTCAGCAAAACACGTGTCGAGGATCCAAACGTATCAAATCGTACGGCGATAAGGCAGATCCAGCGTACAGGTCGAAAGAACCTAAAGTCTTACTAACACAGATAATATCGAACATCTATCAGAAATTCTAAGGCTTTTAAGGTACTTCTCAAAATATCCTATGCCCACAACAAGTGCACGTTATATGATGTAAGTATTATCATGTTGGCCAGACGTCATAATACCGGCATCATATAAATATGCCCTCATGATGGTCGTACTTTATCTCAAGTCGTGAACAAAATAACTTATCTTAATCCACCTAATGCAACTACAGTCTCAGAGGTCATCAAAATCAATCAACATGACTAAGAGGAGAACGAAACTACTCGCAAGCGTAACAGAGATCCTAGAATGTCTATCAGAATTAAGGTACGTCGTTAAGAGCGTCAATCCTTCATCACTCCTCAAAATCAACTCAGTCAATATAAGTGGTTGCTTCAAAAATCCGCCCATTCCTGGACATAAATCTCAAGGTTCTTCACACAATTCGTCAGTATTTGCATAACAAACCATCACCCAACATACGGAGAATGAACACAGAACGGAATTACTAATAGAGAACCTAAATCATTCAAAGGATCTTGTCATCAGGTAGTGGAAACTTAAGTAGGTTAAGAGGAAGTGCATTACATCATCAATAGCTTCATCTTTCACAAAATCAAATCTTCCAAACACAAACGTTCACTCCAAAACTCATCCGTTCAAATACACGATCTCAATCTCTTCCAATCCAAGTAGTCTGTCTACGTCTGCCCATATGATCATAGGGTGGAAAGGAATCATAAACTTGAGTCTGGTCCCTCAAGCCTTCGGCACCTCTTATGGACACTGGGGTGTGGTAACGTGAATTTCTTCTTGTATGCTTCTTTCATGGTAACGCCTGTTACAAACATCTTCTACTACTCTTCTACAAGGTTTCTAACTCTGACAACGGTCTTCAATCTTGGTCCTTTCTGTGAGAAATTCTGTCATCGCAAGGTACTTGGTAGTGCTGTCTGCAACAATCTCCGAACACCAATCAAACTTATTCTTCCAGAACACAGGGGTCATTCTACTTAGTACGAAGATGATCTACGTGTTCCTCTTCCGTCTCTGAGCACAAACATATTGTCATACTATGACAATTGCCCAAATACTAGCGAAAACCTGATTCTATTAGCCAATACAATTCGCATCATCTAAAACTCATAATGATCACAACGAGTACGAAAGCAGCTTCAGAAATCATCTTAGGGAAACTTCAAACTTACTTCACACCACCTATCCTCTTCTTCACAAATAAACTGAAATGCTTCACGACGGTTACTCTCATTTAGTCATCTCCCTTCTTAGAAGTTCTTGTGGTTGCTTCTTCAGTCCTTCAAACCTAAATGAGGCCGTCTGACACGGAGTTTTAAAGGTAAGCCAAATCAATCATTGGTACGCAGAAAATGGATAATGATTACGGATAGTGATACGGTTAAGTTCACGATAGTCGATACGCTGCTGGATACTTCCCTCTTTCTTCTTCATGAGCCAACAGGAAAATTCTAGGATAAACACTAGGGTGAAGAAAATCATATTTCATCAGTCCTTTTAATCTCTCAACTTCTATGGCATCATGGTTTCGTCAACTGAGATCAATTCAATGCTAACTCCATTCCCAAGCAGGAGGGAATCCCAAGAGGTTCATCAGAGAACATCGGATAATTTTCGTAAAATGAAATACTTCCAATATCAGAACTTTTTAAGGGTGGATACTAATAGGTGTCAGGAGAATTTTTCAATCTAATGAGATCGAAATATGTGCTTTCCTAGCAACATTAATCTTAACAGATTTAAGTGGTTTGAGAGTCATCAAAGCAAAAGTAGGATGAGAATAGATTTCTAAAGGTCACATATCAGATATGGTAGTCTCTGGCAGCTTTATGAAGAGCCAGCCAATCCATAACCTAAAGATCTCAAAATTGAATATATCAAAAGTAAACGGATTCATAGGATGAGTACGTTCGTCAAGCCAGACGGATAGTTCATATATCAAAGTTACGTACACGGTTCATCATTGTGATGAGGTAGATAAACGAATAGTTCAAGGTGTTGGAATTTTGTTTAGCTTTTTAGCATAAGGAGCAGGTAGGGTGTGTATCATTGGTAATACGAATATCGTATAACCGTCAAAAGTGAGACGTATGGAATATTAGTTATCAGCGTCATCATGCTCAGTTAACAACTTCGTGTCGAGATAGTATTCACATCATATCCTTCCAAAGGAAACTGGTTGGCAGACAAGATTCATCATTCAAGAGCGGAAGTAAAACTTCCTATATCCATAGTTAGAAATCACCAGAGTTCTCATAGGAGTAGTAATGGATTTTACAGGATTGAGTAATATCAGATGATACATTTATATCCAGCACGGGTAATGACTTCATAGAATGTGTCAAACACATTAGGGTTAAATGACCCTCGGGATGGTCGGAAAGGTATCAAACTATTTATCAAACAGATCGGAAGTGGAGATCAAAATCAGAAAGTGAAACTTAAATGGTTCAAGGTATCCATGTGATTCACAAGGTATTCCAAACTTACTTGGTCACTAAACTTATGTTGCAAAACCTTCTAGTTTCTGAGACAAATGTTCTTACAAGGCATATCTAAATGCAAAGGCACAAATCAGAGTAATGCGGAAGCAATGCTACTTACATAGATGTCCTAGTCTACCCAGTCCTCACCGGTATAACTTATGTTCCTATGGGGAAACACTTAAGCAAATTCTCAAAGGTTACCTTATGAGCGCCTACAGTGGAAACTTAATGGTCCAAACTTCACAGGCCAAGGGTAAATGTATTACAAGTCGCAACCTGGCTCTGATACCATAATTTTAACACCCCAACCCGGCAAGGGTAGAAGTGTCACGCAAATGGTGACATATCAAAGGCAAGCATAACATACGACTTAATTAATACAATAGAATTTCAAAGGTTACAAATGAAATACTGAAACTACAAGGTTACAATGAGAACAAATAAAATACTAAGTCCAAAATGCATGTCTCTTCTAGTCATCACTAAGTCCAGGATAGCAATCTAAGCCTAAAGCACTCCACTCTTAACCCAGCTTCCAATTAAAACCTGCCGCGTGAAAGGAAACGCGGCTGAGCTTAAAAAGCCCAGTGAACAGATATATAATAAACGGAAACGATAACAAATGGTATTGAACAAGTACATCATAATGAATAAGATATAAGAAAGGTAATAAGAGTAAAGGTTTAGGACAGTAATCCACCACGAGCCCAAACAAATCAAATCATATCATATCGTATCGTAACCAAAATCTTCAAATCATATAGAGGGGAGACCTCTCAGATAATCAGATAATATGAGGGGTGTCCTCATTCTTCAAATGGAGTAGCTAGCTCCCAAATTTTGTGAAAGACGTGGATTGCACCCATCATCAGTCACCAAATCAAATCATATCATATCATATCATATACAAAGCAAATCTAGGATGCATCCATTCGCCCCCTAAACAAATCATATTGGCCATATCAAATCATATCAAAGTGAGCTCATATCAAATCAAATGGGGACGGTGTAACCAAATCACTAGGGCTACACACTAGTCATGCCAGTGGTGCATCAAAGGCACGGCCATGTTACCTTCATGGCTAGGAAACAAATTTGGCTCGTAGTGTCAAACTGGGGTCAAAGGTCAAAGGCTCAAATGTCATAGTCCAAATGTCAAGTCCATGTCAAAGGTTCATATTAAAGAGTTCATATCAAAAGTTCAAATGCTAAGGGTCCTAATTGCCAAAAGGTTCATATATCAAAGGTTCACAATCACAGTAGGAAATCATAGCAATGGCATAGGAAACCCTAATACGAAAATAAAGTGAGAGCGAAGGCTCCTCATTCAAGAAGCAGAATATCTGTACCTTTAACCGCAAATGAAAATACAACTAGAACGAAAAGATCGGAAGTACACCCCATCTTCAGCGAATCTACACGAATTTATGATCGTCTGATTAATAACTTATTTTAAATCAGATTACTTGTATACTCATTAAATATCATATCGGGTTTTACATCGGCACTTATTATTATTTGTTAAACCCATTAGCCTAATTAGGGTCTAAATTATATGTAGCCATATCATAAATTAAATGTTTGAATCGAACTATAATCTTATTGTTTTTAATAGCATACACACATATATAACTTGACATTAGTGATTTTGCTAGATCGTCACTTATATAATTTTCCAACTTCATATATTAAAAAAAAATCGGTTATATATCATTCGATCCATGATTCCAATATATTTTGATTGGCTCATAATTAGTAACATTAAGCCACTGGAACACAAGACGTATAAATACCAAAACTCACACGACAACATCAAGACCTGATCGACCCATGCATGAATTCACAACCAAAATACAATACAATCCATAAAGGAGTGCAACCCATGGCTAAACTCACACCAAACATACGTACCATTCTTTTGAGACCAAACTCACACACAAGGCCACTTCCATGCAAGACCCAACACAACCACACATACCCTATTCTTTTTATCAGATCGTAACCTGTTTTTATACACCATCGATACACATTGGATTGCACAAAATACCAGGCGAGAACACGAGCATGCGAGACACCAATTCGCCACACCTTACTCCTTTAATTCAGTTTTTGCAACCAGGTTTTGATACGAGCAAAAATTATATTCAAACATATACGTATCACACATACGATTATAAGTTTGAGTAGACACACACGCACCAACTAAATGAGACCAGACTGCACTCCAAAACCTGCCCGCGATCAAATAAATTCATGAACCAACCCTAACCCTCGATAAAACCTTATTACGTTTAGGGTATTTCCACATTTAGCATTACCTTTAATGTATATTAATGACAACCTAGGACTCGTATTAGATCATTAGGTCGATAAGCAGGTTTGACATGAAAAGAAAGCAACCAGATTAAGTCGACAGAATGAGACCAAATTCGTCACACAGTTTACATTAGATCTTAATCAATATGATATTAAGGTTAATAGGTTTTATGTACGACTTCAAGTGACGCTAAATCTCTTGCACAGATACGTTTACTGGCTATAAGACATCATACAAGTCGAAAGACCAATACAAGTAGCAAACGGGTTTTATGATTAGGTTAAGTATTCATGTCCTTTATGTGTATATATCATCTAACTCGGGTCAAGTAAACATAAGTTTGATCATAGGAGTACCTCGAGCGGATTTAGACGGATCAAGGAACCAAAAAGAACCATCTTTGAATCAAACCCACGACAACACATGAACACCCGTGATAGAACGAGGCATGATCAAACCCAAAACCGAGACGTACACGAACAGCTAAGATACCAATCGAGAACCAAAACTTGATACGAATAAACAAACCGCAACCCACACCCCAACCGTGTCACCTTCAAACTCCCTTCGTGCCTTCCTTTCTTGGAGTTTTAGGAACAGCCGACAGATAGACAATTTTAGGTTTTAGGGTGTGCTTGGTTGTGTGAATTTCGGTTGGAGAGATGAGGAGTATATAAGTTAGACTTGGTCAGTAAGTATGCAAAATAACCATAGTCATACGAATGTGTTTTGAGTTTCCTATATGCATTAAACGTGTAGATTAATTGTTGGTCCTAATGCCTATTTTAAAGGTGTGTTATGGAAGGTAAGTGGAGAATAATTTGGTCCACAATATGGTTAATTAGCCGAGATTTAGGGACTGATTGAGATGTGATTGGCTTATTGATTAGCCGAAAATTATGGGAGGATTTGAGGTGATTAGGTGTTTTTTTTTTTTTTTTTTTTTTATTTTTTTTTTTTTTTTTTTTAAATATATACTTGCCATAATCTCATAGGTGTATGTGTATTACAAAATAAAATTTGGTCCTATTAGACTATATAAAACGTGTGATATTTGGCATAGAACAATTGTTGGGTCGATTTTTATATCTTCATGAGTAATAAAATGATTATTAAGTAGCTTTCAAGTTTTATAAAGTTCCACCACTTAGGTTAAGTTCACAAACTTATAAAATTTTCAAATTATATGGGAATTTAGGAGAAACGGATTTTGGGTTTTACAATCACAGAGCATAAACTCAGTAGGAACTAAGTTTTGAACAATCAGTACAAACTGGTGAAGCCAGCAGTTCAGACTATTTACTCCAGCAGTTCAGACTGTTTAGCAAAAAGTTTTGAGAGATAAAATCAAATTTTGAATTTTAATTTGTGGATTCGAAAACAGTTTTGTCCACTTATAGTTTTTAGCAAACTATCAGCTATGAATGGATTTGACTTGTCTTTACCAATAGCCGTTTGCTATGGACTAGCCAACTCTTCACACTTAGATTTGGTGAGTTGATAACCAACCAGTTTTTGGTAAACTGTCAACCATAAACGGATTTGAGTAGTCTTTACCAGAAACCGTTTGATCTGGACTTGTTGATTCTTATGTTGATTAGACATGGTGAATCAATTACCATTTGTTGTGTGACAAGCATTTACATTTGACAATCCAAACCACCACTCTTTTGTAAAACACAATCCAAAGCAAAAAGCTTTTCTTAACCTGAAATGTTAGTCCAAAACCAAAGAAAACACAATACACAATATTCTCTTTTAACAATTTATTCCATTTGACTAACAAATTTACAAGCAGTCTTAAAAATATTCAAGCAGTCTCAACTATACAAATAGCACAACTAACAGTACACAATCCAAAAACATTTACACATTAATCTTTTGAAGGATTAAGCATTCCAATACCTGTTATCAAGTACTGAAACCTGCTTACATCAAAACCTTTTGTTAAGAGATCAGCAAAGTTGTTATCAGTGTGTATTTTAACAACTTGTATTAACTTCTTTTCAGCACAGTCTCTTATAAAATGATGTCTAATTTCAATATGCTTAGTTTTTGAATGTTGAACTGGATTCTTAATGATACACATTGTACTGTTATTGTTTATATGTATAATTTTGTTTAATAAATTGTACCCATAATCAAGCATCTGGCTTTGAATCCATAGAACTTGAGCACAACAACTTGCAGCTGCCACATATTCTGCTTCAGTAGTAGATATAGCCACCATAGTCTGCTTCTTACACTGCCAAGAGATTAATCTTTGACCTAGGAATTGATAACCACCTGTTGTAGACTTTCTATCCATGCTAGCACCAGCATAATCAGAATCAGAGAATGCGACAAGATCAAATGCAGAATCTTTAGGATACCACAGCCCTAAGTTAGGCTGTCCTTTAAGGTATCTGAAGATCCTTTTTACTACTGTGAGATGAGACACCTTAGGATTGACTTGGAATCTTGCACAGGCACACACAGCAAACATAATATCAGGCCTAGATGATGTAAGATACATCAGGGACCCAATCATAGATTTATACATGTGCACATCCACATCTTCACCACTGTGATCCTTTAATAACAAATGTGTCTCCTTGTCAATTGGTGTGCTAGCAACCTTGGCATCTGTGAATTGAAATTTCCTTAAAATTTCACCAACATATTTATCCTGAGAGATAAATATACCATCTGACTTTTTCTGTACTTGAAGACCTAGAAAGAAGGTAAGTTCTCCCATAGAACTCATCTGAAATTGATCTTTCATCAGCTTTTCAAACTCCTTACACATCTGTTTCTTTATAGAACCAAAAATCATGTCATCTACATAAACTTGAACCAGTAGAATATCACCCTTGTCCTTTTTAATAAAAAGAGTTTGATCAATTTTCCCTCTATGAAACCCATTCTTCATAAGATATTTAGCAAGAGTTTCATACCAAGCTCTTGGAGCCTGATGCAATCCATATAGAGCTTTCACCACCTTATAAACCTTGTCAGGATGCTCTTGATCTATAAAGCCTGGAGGTTGTGAAACATAAACCTCTTCATCAATAGTACCATACAGAAATGCACTTTTCACATCCATTTGATAGACCATAAACCCCATAAATGAAGCATAAGAAAGGAATAATCTTATTGCTTCAATCCTGGCAACTGGAGCAAAAAATTCCTCATAATCTATACCCTCCTCCTGAGTATAGCCTTGAGCAACCAATCTTGCTTTGTTCTTTATCACAATGCCTCTCTCATCCTTCTTATTCCTGAATACCCACTTTGTACCAATCACTCTCATTCCCTTTGGTAGATCAACCAGAACCCAAACATTTTGAATCTTGAATTGAAGTAGCTCTTCTTGCATAGCTTCAACCCAACTTGATGATTCTAAAGCCTTTAACACATTCTTGGGTTCAATCTGAGATAGAAAACATACAAACATACACTCATTCTCATCTTCATGATGTTTCTCTTCATAAACAACACCGAGAAATCCATGATGATATGGATCTTGAAGTTGCCTTCTGGTCTTGACTTTAGATTGTACATCTCCTATGATATTGGTAAGTGGATGATTCCTATGCACAATAGTATGGGGAGTAGAAGGAACTGCATAGCTAGTAGGCATGTTTTGCAGACCATCTCCAAAGAAATCAAACTCATCAGCTTGAGAAGCAGTATCAACTGGTGAATCAAGATGAGGTTGACTTGGTCCAGCAGTATCAATATTTTGCTCAGCAGTTGGAACTTGAGGTTGAGCAGTACTAACTCCATTGGAACTGCTCGTTGGAATTTCAGCTTCTTTACCATTCTGACCACTTGTTTCAGTAGCATCTTTCTCTTTGTCTACACCACTTGATGAAGGAATATCATCTTTCTTTGTAGAAGACTCATTCACAGAACTTTCTTCCATGACAGGTATGAAAATGCAATCATCATCTTCCTCCTCTGAACCTGCATCATTGTTAGTATTTGTACCTGTAACAGGCACATAATTCATGGAATCTGAAATACTGTCAATATCAAAGATCCAATCTGGACCTACACCTGCAACATTTGGTTTATTCTCCAAAAATTCTATGTGCAGATTTTCTTCTACTTGCTTGGTGCTTGTATTGTACACCCTAAAAGCCTTACTGTGCAGAGAATAACCAACAAAGAAACCTTCCTCAGATTTCCCATCAAACTTTCCTAGTTGGTCTTTGGTATTAAGGATAGTAACATGACAACCAAAAGGTCTCATGAAGCTTAAAGCAGGGGTTCTACCTCTAAGAATCTCATAAGCAGTCTTATTGTGAGGTTGTACAACTAAAACCCTATTCAACACATAACAAGCAGTGCTAACTGCTTCAGCCCAAAATGAAACTGGTAGCTTAGAGTCAGCTAACATTGTCCTAGCAGCCTCTATAAGAGTCCTATTCTTCCTCTCAGCTACACCATTTTGTTGTGGGGTTCTAGCTACACTAAACTCCATCTTAATACCTTTTTCTCTACAAAAGTCATCCATCACTCTATTCTTAAATTCAGTCCCATTGTCACATCTGATTATTTTAACCTTCTTATCAACTAGGTTTTCTATTTCAACAATAAGGGTCTTAAGTATTTCACTTGTCTCATCCTTAGTTTTCATAAAGAATACCCAAGAAAACCTACTATAATCATCAGTGACAACAAGGCAGTATCTCTTAAAGTTCAAGCTATTCACAGAAGTAGGACCAAACCAATCCATATGCAACATATATAAAGCTTGAGAAATAGAGTTCTGGATCTTTGGCTTACATGAGGCTCTGTGTTGCTTACCCTTAAGGCAAGAAACACAAGTTTGGTCATTTAGAAAAGTTTTGTTTGGTAAACCTCTTACCAATCCATGTTTAGCAATATTGTTAATGGTTTTAAAATTAACATGAACAAGCCTCCTGTGCCACAACATTGATTCTTCCAATATGGCTTTTGCAACAAGACAAGTAAGTCCAACCTTAGGAACTAGTTTATTCATCTCAACACTGTATGTATTATCCTTTCTGGGGATTTTAAGCAATACTTGACTATCATCAGGTAGCTTGAAATCAGGAGAAAGTATAAGACAATCAGTATCAGTAAATAAAACTTTGTTCTGTTTATCACAAATTTGTGATACACTAAAAAGATTGTACTTAAGTTCTAGTACATGATGAATCGAAAAGTGTACCGCTTTTAGGGGGTCATTTAAGCCCTAAATCGTATTTATTTGATCAAATATTGCCCTAAATCGTTCCTTTTGTCATTTTAGGTACTTTGGAGAAGAAATCTGGAAAAGGAAGCATTTTGGACGTTTTTGGAGCATAAAAGTGAAGAAAACGACAAAGTCTCAAAATCGGCTGCAAAAGTACCTGTGACGGCGTCAAGCACCATTGTGACGCCATCAACCCTTGACGCGCCAGAGAGGATTTTGGATGATTAAAAGGGGACGGCGTCAAGAAGGCCATCAAGAAACCCTAACCGCGGCGAGGTGACGGCGTCAGCTCTATAACGTGACGCCGTCAGATCTGATTTTCTATATATATTCTCATAATTTTTAGTCATTAGTGTGCAACTTTGTGAGGAGAAACCCTAAGACGATTTTTCTGCTACTTTTAAGGGTTTTATACCCTTGGATCTCCCATGTTCAATTGAAGATAAGTAATCAATTAATCATTCAATATTTCTATGTGTTGTTTGATTATATCTTGTTCTTGTCTTTTATTTAACATGCTAGGCTAGATTTATCTTGTGTTTGCTTAGATCTAATGAAACCTAACTATTGATTATTGGTTGTTGGTGTGTTATTAATTGTATTGGATGATTGTTTATCGATGTTAGGCTTAAGAAAACTGGCTAACCTCCTATACGGTAACTTGCTTGAACGTCTTAAGAAACATGAACCAATGCGTACTAAGGTTTTTATGGTTGTATTTAATGCATGAGCGAATTCTAGTGATCCCATGTTAGGAGCTTCTTAGCCGGCTCGACATAGGAGTGAAGTAGGAGCTTATAGAGTTGGGGAAGTACGTACGCCACCCCACGATTGGTATTAAGGAATACACCCGTCATCCACGCAATTAATACACACTAATCAACCGGTAAAAGATAGTTAGGGAGTAAGGAAATCTAAGTAAACACATTTCTCTCCATATAAGTTCCACAACCTTTTTATTTTCAGTTATTTTATTTTATTTGCAATTGTAGTTATTTGGGTTAGTTGACTAGCGACTAATTCCGCCCACTCCTTCAAACCCGAGATTTTACTTGCTTTTATAAAAAATATAAAAAATACAAAAAGAATCTTCCCTCACCCTTAGACCTATTAGAGTAGTTTTTCAATCCTAACGACACTATTCCCCTAGAGAACTATCAATCCCCCGGTACTTGCCACTACACTATACTACATCGGTCAGGTACACTGCCTGGTGGGGATTGCAAGCCTCTTGAGATCCCTCGAGAGGTAAAACCTGTTGTAAGGTCGCAAAACCACGCATCAAGTTTTTGGCGCCACTGCCGGGGAATAGTTATTGTTTAGGTTGAATTTTTATTTTATTAGGTCTACTTACTAGATTCCTTTCTAGTAAGATTTTTATTTTCTTTTTATAGGTCTTCTTTAGTCTATCTTATTTCTTTGTGTGTTTGTTCGTAATTTCCATTGACTCTTCCGTTCACCATTATGGAGAACGCGAATCCACCATACTACCAACCACGTAATTCACCCACTCCATATGACATCTTGATGTTTAAACAACATAATGATGAACCTCTCTATAATGCATGGACTCGTTTTAAATATGTACTCCAAAAAGCAACTCATCATAACTTCGATTTATGGTCCCTAACTCAAATATTTTACGATCGTGTCGACCGACATGCCCAAAGGGACATTTACCATTTTGCCGGTAGGGATCTTAGGGAATTAAGTGCTGAAGAAGCATGGGAAGCTATTGAGAATTGTGCCCAATATTATTATATAGTAGACAACCCAACAAACATTAATACAAGTCAATTGACCACAAATTTCAAGGATCATGAAACAAGTTTGTTTGGGGATGAGGGTAGAGTTGAGCCACCTAGCTGCATGTCATGGTTAGGTACTACCATAATACAGGGTGAACACTTAGGTGATATTGATGTGATGGAGGATCTAGCCGAGCATGATCACATTGATCAAAAAGACCTAGGTTTTATGATCGATGACGATGAATCTCAAGAAACACATGATGAATCTTTTGGGCAATTTGAATATAGCAGTCAGAATATTGAGGATGATCCTTATGATTCGGATATAGAAGTTGAGATGCCTAGAGAAGCACTTGAGATACTAGGGAAAATGTTAGGGTTAGATTCTACTAAAACACATAATGAGGATATAGGTGATCTTGACACAAGGAATGATGAGGTAAGTAACATAAGCCCACCAAGTACCCCACAAGTCCTACCATCATTTGAGGCACACACACCGCCCGTGACTTACCCGAAAGAAGTTGTGGAGACTATAGGAACCCCAATAGAGGTAGAGCCCTTGGACCAAACACAACTAGAAGAAATAGGTTTGAATGCTTTTAGTGATCACAACCTTTCTTTTAGTCCTATGGAAGTTCCTAGTTTTGATGAGCCGGAGCCTCAACAAAAACCGTTACCTAATCTTCCATCCTTGGATGAAAATTTAGGAATTGAATTAGGTCCCGATCCACCCATCAAAACATATAGTCCGGGTAGTCTTAAGTTTAAGGTAGTAGACATTAAGCCTTGTAGTGAGGAAGCTAATATAGGAGTGAACCATGACCTTACATACTTACATCACCCATTCATGATTGATCACAAGAAACATTATGGGTTTAAACCGGGTTTATTAGGTCAAGATGGATTCCCAACTAGGAATCTCTCGAAATTGATAGAAGATGATCCCTTTTTAGGAGAAAACTTTAATTCACCCATTGACCAAAGTGAACTAGGTAAGGTTATGATGAAAGGAGCACACCCCTTTGAGTATATAATTCATCCACCACTCTTTCCTCACGCGGCATACTTCCACCAAGATGGTGTGTATCGCTACTATCACCCGCACTTAATCCTAAGTGTAGGAAAAACCTCTCCTTTATCCGTTAAATAAGGGTAGAGTCAGGCTCGTGACTCGAACAAAAACAAGCGCTTCTTGGGAGGCAACCCAAGCTTTATTTGCTTTGTTTGTTTGATTTTATTTGCTTCCGTATGTATGTTTAATTTTTATTATTATTGATTCATGTTCGAAACTAAATTGTGAAAATGCTTTATCTTGTTTTTTAACTTCGTCTTAACTACATATAAAGGTATTTTGCAAAAGATAAGTGTAAGGGAAATCCAAATCGGTTTATTAGAACAAATGAACATGAATCATAACAATATTAAATTAACATACATATTAGTAATTGTTTGAGTCAAATGCTTGTATCGAGTCATAATGATATTTTGCAGGATTTCCAGGAAATAAGGATTGAGTTTTTCCAGAAATTTTCTGGAAACTTAACATGAAAAATCTGTCAGATCACTTCTGACGGCGTCAGGAACAGTTTTCTGGAATTTTTTTTTTTGAAAGTTTTGTTTTTCTTCTGGAATCATAAAATGCTTTATTAAATCTCTAACTTATAAACTCCAGGAATCTGCAAAATAATCATTCCACAAGCATTATATCCTTATACAGATTTATCCCGCCGATGTTATGCAGGTTTTCGTGTTTGTTTTCTCAGGTTTAATAGGTTATTTTAGACAAGGAGATGTATGTGGAATCTAGCTTTTGGCGCTGCTTTAATCTTGAAGTTTCAACATTACCTTGGAAGAAGATCTAACCATGTTACCTCTTTATCCACCGAGCGAATCAGGGGAGTATTTGATTTCATTCTTTTACCTTATTTACTTTTACATCTTGTTATTTGAACATTGGGGACAATGTTCATCTTAAGTGTAAGGGGGGGTAAAGTACGATACCTTAGAGAATGCTATTACGCTTGATTTTTCGTTTGTTTAATGGTAGATGTGTAATAAAACTGAGAGAAATACCTGTTAAGGCAATTTTAGTGCCAAATTTAAAATTTTTTACAACATATAGGAGTGAAACTTTGGTCTTAATGAGCGTCTCACGGATAGGAGTTATATGACTAGCACAAAACCGTACCACTAAAAAAAATTTTCCACCCCCAAATATGTGAGGTTCGCCCCTAGAATTGGTAGGAAAAGCATTTATGCTATGATGTGTGTACCGGTAGCACTTAGATTCTAGAACTTGCATTAGGACCATTCCGAGGCCACAAGTGAGACTACATTCGTGTAGCTAGATTTACTACATGATAAGAGGCATTAGGATTAACCCATTGTTTTACACCTGTGTTTTTGTTATAATTACATTGGCTACATTGGTCAAGTAATTCTCCCACACCCTTTGCGTTGTACTCATTTTTAGTACACGATACCCCTAGTACACCCCTCAGATCCTATCTTTTCGTTTCTAACTTTAAGCATTTTACTTAAAGTAAGAATTTGTTTACACCCCACTTAAATGTACACCCAAATCGCCTTAGCCTACCTTGTATGCACTCATTTTTAGTTCATTATTGTGACAACATTTGTTTAAACCCCAAGTTAATTATCTAATTGATTACATGGTTGCTAAGTCGAGTCATATCCTTGTACATATTGTTTTGGGACGATTGGGACTCATGGGTAAAGTACTAGTGTAATGGAGTAATGGGGAAGAACAACATTATTACCCCCATATGTGCTAAATATTTTAAAAGTACTCCAAGTGTTTCGATTATCTTAATTCGAGTCATTAGAATACTTAATTGTAAAGTTATGTAAAAGTTCAAGTGTAAGGGGGATACAACCCCCCTACGATGTATTATTTTGGATGGTAGGGCAAGAATGTATGCAAAAAAAAAAAAAAAAAAAAAAAAAAAAAAAAAAAAAAAAAAAAAAAAAGTAGAAAAAAACATACGGACTACCATCCCGTTTCATTTTATTTTTATTTTATCTTTTTGTTATTATTTTTTTTCATTAGCTTAAGTCGAGTCTAGTCTTGGCTTAGCAACGCCATATTGTACATGTAATTAATCAAGATCTTTAACTCACCACCAGTAAAATATCCTTTATCCAACAAAACCGTGTTTATCATATCCCTACACCTAACGTTATAACCCGTTTAAAAGCCCTCTTTGATTGTTTATCTTAGGTGCTTACGCCTAGTGGAGGAGGTTTTTGATCCTTTCCCAAGCCTATGGTAATCTATTTGCTATGACAGGTAGTGAGAGATATTATTCATTTTCATTTATGAGATATACTTTTATGACACCTGAGAGATGTGAGTATCTAAACACTACTTGTGAGGTGCTAGTTTGTAATCTCCATGCTTACTATGATTAAAGTGGAACGACTATTTGTTATAATTACTTTTATATTAGCGTTAAATGACCCCTAACTTGTATTTTGATTAGAATAAAAGTGCATTTGCTTGAGGACAAGCAAATCTCAAGTGTAAGGGTATTTGATAAAGCGAAAAGTGTACCGCTTTTAGGGGGTCATTTAAGCCCTAAATCGTATTTATTTGATCAAATATTGCCCTAAATCGTTCCTTTTGTCATTTTAGGTACTTTGGAGAAGAAATCTGAAAAAGGAAGCATTTTGGACGTTTTTGGAGCATAAAAGTGAAGAAAACAACAAAGTCTCAAAATCGGCTGGAAAAGTACCTGTGACGGCGTCAAGCACCATTGTGACGCCGTCAACCCTTGACGCGCCAGAGAGGATTTTGGATGATTAAAAGGGGACGGAGTCAAGAAGGCCATCAAGAAACCCTAACCGCGGCGAGGTGACGGCGTCAGCTCTATAACGTGACGCCATCAGATCTGATTTTCTATATATATTCTCATAATTTTTAGTCATTAGTGTGCAACTTTGTGAGGAGAAACCCTAAGACGATTTTTTTGCTACTTTTAAGGGTTTTATACCCTTGGATCTCCCATGTTCAATTGAAGATAAGTAATCAATTAATCATTCAATATGTCTATGTGTTGTTTGATTATATCTTGTTCTTGTCTTTTATTTAACATGCTAGGCTAGATTTATCTTGTGTTTGCTTAGATCTAATGAAACCTAACTATTGATTATTGGTTGTTGGTGTGTTATTAATTGTATTGGATGATTGTTTATCGATGTTAGGCTTAAGAAAACTGGCTAACCTCCTATACGGTAACTTGCTTGAACGTCTTAAGAAACATGAACCAATGCGTACTAAGGTTTTTATGGTTGTATTTAATGCATGAGCGAATTCTAGTGATCCCATGTTAGGAGCTTCTTAGCCAGCTCGACATAGGAGTGAAGTAGGAGCTTATAGAGTTGGGGAAGTACGTACGCCACCCCACGATTGGTATTAAGGAATACACCCGTCATCCATGCAATTAATACACACTAATCAACCGGTAAAAGATAGTTAGGGAGTAAGGAAATCTAAGTAAACACATTTCTCTCCATATAAGTTCCACAACCTTTTTATTTTCAGTTATTTTATTTTATTTGCAATTGTAGTTATTTGGGTTAGTTGACTAGCGACTAATTCCTCCCACTCCTTCAAACCCGAGATTTTACTTGCTTTTATAAAAAATATAAAAAATACAAAAAGAATCTTCCCTCACCCTTAGACCTATTAAAGTAGTTTTTCAATCCTAACGACACTATTCCCCTAGAGAACGATCAATCCCCCGGTACTTGCCACTACACTATACTACATCGGTCAGGTACACTGCCTGGTGGGGATTGCAAGCCTCTTGAGATCCCTCGAGAGGTAAAACCTGTTGTAAGGTCGCAAAACCACGCATCAGTACATAATACACATTCTCAAAATCAAGGTTACCAGTTTTAATTACCCCTTTACCAGTAATTCTTCCTCCAACACCACCACCAAAGACAACTGGTCCTCCATCCATAGCAATAAAGTCTGAAAGATATGACATGTTGCCTGTCATGTGCCTTGAACATCCACTATCTGAATATCCTCTATCTTCTTTGCCATTTGAGGGATGTTCCTGCACACAAATTAAAGGTGTTAGTTTCTTTTGGGGATCCAAACCATCACTGGTTTGGATCTGCCTTGTGCATCAAGATGAGAAAACTTGTTTGAGGTCTTTGATGCACCATTGGGTTGAGTAGAATTTTTAACCCAATGTGTTGAGGCCTTGACAGCATTGCCCCTGTTTCCCTTAACATTCAAGTGCCCAGCAGTTGGATTTGCTGGTCTAGCAGTTGGAACTGCTGACCTAGCAGTTGGAGCTGCTTGTTTAATCTTAGGCACCCACTTCTGATTAGCCATTGCTTTTTTCTGATAAAAATGCCTTTTAACTGTTTGTGCATGATTTGAAAATTGTTTTGCACTAGAAACAGTTTGCTTGTTATTAAACCACTTATTTTGACTAGCAGTTGAAACTGTTTTGATGCCAGTCTTTAACATAACAGCTTTAGGTGACATCTTATGATTTGCATTAGGGTTTGTCAATCTAGTTGGACCATTTTGAGTTACCCTAGCATTGTTATTCCTGTTCACCCTTGCATTCCAAGTAACCCTCTTTTTCCATGGGTTAGAATCACAATAAGCAGCCATATGCTCAAAACTTCCACAAACAAAACATACTTTTCTAATCATAGCAAGCTTATCATCCATTTTCTTAGATTTTGAGTGATTCCAGTTCCTATGACTACTCTCAGAACTTGATGATCTGTTCCTATACATCTCAGCATATCTAACATTTTTCCTAACTGGTTTTATGTTTTCAGTCTTAACCACTTTAGGAGCATGTTTAACTTCTACCTTAACAGCATTAGGTTTTTCCTTAACCTCTACATTCTCATCATCAGATGTCCACTCCTCAATAGTTGGAGCATCTGAGTTCCTATCAGAGGACATCTTTTCTTTAGAGAGAGATTTATCACTAGCACTCACAAAAGAATCCTCTGCCTTAACAAATTTAATAGGATTTTCACTAACCTTTACACCATATCTTGGAAAATCCATATCCTTAAACTCTTCTAAACCTGTGTGAGATAAATTAATTCCTGGTGGAGCAAACATTCCTCTAAATGGGGGTGCAACTGACTTATAACCTAAACCAGATTTAGCTTTGTTAAGTATTTGACTCTCTACAATCTTCTTAACTCCATCTGAAGTATATTCAAGAGTGTCTACACTTAACTGGATGTTTTCTTTCTCCTTTTTAAGCTTCTCTAGTTCATATACAAGTCCACTCATTTTATTATCTTTTATTTCCAATTCCCTCTTTAAAAGACCTATCTCATCAGTAAAGTTTGACTCATTCTGTTTATAAAACACAATTTGTTCTTCCAAAATAGCTAATCCTCTTTTATGATTTGACAGACTAAAACTTATTTGATTATATTCAACTCTAAGATCATCATACTGTTTCTTAATATTTTCAAAATCTTTTAAAGCACGACAAGAGTTTGAACATTTTTCAAGTATATGTACCTCAGAGTCTGAGAAAGCCATTAAACCCAAGTTAGCTGGTTCCTCTTCTTCCTCCATGAAGCTCCAATCAAATCCAGCTCCATCTACAGCTACCATAGCCTTGGAAGAAGGCTCTTCAACATTAACTGTTCTCCTTGACCCTTGCTGATTCTTAAACCCTTGACCCTGGTTGCTTTGTTGTCTTGGACCTCTACATTCCCTGGCAAAGTGCCCCATCTTGTGACAATTAAAGCATTCCACCTTAGACTTATCATACCCAGCAACATCTCTTCCATTGAAGGTAATCTTATTCCCAGTCCTTTGGTAATACTTCTTAGCCCTGATGCTTATCAAAGCCAACTGCCACTTTAAATCCATAGCTTCCAAATCATCTTCAGCAATTTGAAGAAGATCTTCATTAAAGATCTTTGACCCACCAGACTGTTCTGACACAAATGCGTATATGGTCTCTTCAGTCAAGCCAGCAGTGCTAGTTTTTACACTAGCAGTGCTAACTGTTGGTATAGTAGTACCAACTGCTTCTTCATCTACATGATTAGAACTGTTTGAAGAAGATACAAAAGCCATATTCCCTGAACTGGAACTGGTGCTACCACTCTTCTTGACCTTTTGCTCAACAATCTTGAGATTATTGTAAAGCTCATTCATTGTCATATTCTCCAGCTCTGGTTTATTGCTCCAAACCACAACATAAGTGTTCCATTCAGCAGGTAAACTGTTTAAAAACTTCATGTTGAGGTCTTCTTGAGGTATCACAATCTTCAACACAGTAAGTTGACTGATGATCTTTTGAAGCCTATTAAAGATTTGATCCAAAGTTTCATTGCTTGATGCAGTGAAGTTTTCATAACTTTGCTTGAGTAGGGTTTTCTGTGCCTTCTTGGTAGCTTCATTGCCACCAAATCTTTCCACCACTGCTTCAAAAAGAGTTTTAGCCAATTCTTAATGGCTAAAGTTCAGCACTTGATCATTAGGAATTGCCATTAGTAACAAATTCCTAGCCTTCTGATCATTCTTTTTTTTATTCTCTCCTCGTTTGTAACTGGCTCAGTATTAAGCTTTGTGATCTTTAAACCATCAGCACGTGTTTCTTCAACAGCAACTGGTTTGAAGGAATCACCATTGATAATAATATCACATAATGCATAGTCTTGCACCATGAAATATTGCTCTATTCTGAGCCGCCATAAGTCGTATTCATTCTGTTTCAGCATGGGGAGTTTAGCAAGGATTGAGGTTTGAGGTGTCTCCATGTCCATCTTCTTAGGTTGCTAGTGAGTAAATACTTCTGATTCTTCTAAACTCAATGTATCAAAAACCTGGCTCTGATACCACTTGACCGGATCTAAACACACACGTTGTGTTGGGGATACTTTGAGTGTATACTTGATAGCACGCGGAATTTACTACCAAGTACTTAGAAGAATATGAGTTTGTGTTTGGTGATTGATTAAGTAAAACAATAAGAACACAAAACGATATCAACCAAACTTATCACTTCAATATATCGAACAATTACAATTATGAACGTGAATAATCTTGGGTATTCGATGTGAATGATATATGTGTATCAAACCCTAATCTAAGGATCTCCTTTTATAATGTAAAGAGTCCTTTACACGTTAAACATCTAATCGTATCATTCTATACAAATAAGATATTTACCATATCTTTTCTATAATTATCTTCAAAACGATTTCACCTTGATCTCTTAAGCAGTCCTAACTGTTCTTCCATCAGCAGTTCTAACTGCTCTTCCATCAGCAGTCTTAACTGTTCTTCATTCAGCAGTTCTAACTGCTTAAGTTTAATTCCCAACAACTACATAGAAATCTGAGGAGAGGTGAGGGCTATTTATAGCTGAAGTAGGAGCCTTCTAGGCTTGTCCACGTCACTGATCCACACCATCTGTGCTTCTTTGAAACGATTTTGACCTTTGGATCATCCCTTGATCAACAATCTTGCAATGATAGCCCTCGGATCAAATAGCCACGCACCTTCCACCAATCAGAGAGCTCTATTTCGCTGACATGTCATTCCTGACATGTCAGGAACCTCCTAGATTTCAGTGAAAAGTACTAGATTGCCCTTAATCTCGGTAATTGGACGGGGTAATTTTCTAGGGTTCATGTCTGGGAATAGTAACTAATTTGGGGGTGAAAGGGATAAGGCGGGTAATGTTTTTATGTTTGACTGGTGGTTAATAATGGGTTGACCAGGTTTGTTTATTGACCGGATCGGGTATGGGTGTGGGTTAAAAGGTGGGCTTGTGGTTATTGTTATGGGCTGGAGTTTATGGTTTATTGGGTTTGTGGTTTGGATTAAAATCCGGTTATGTAGTGATAATATAGGTTTGTGTGTTTTAGTTTTTGGTTTAGCAAATAAAGTACAAGGACCAATTTTGTAATTTCTGAATTTCAAGGGACCACTTCTGCCATACTTTTAAAGATTAATCCAAGGGCTTGTTTGACCTTTGAGCATAAACTTTGACCATTTGCTTCCCGGCTCCGGCTTTTGACACTTTTCCAAATCTCGTGCTCGTTTTCTCGGTTTTTGATTATTTTGTCCCTATTTCATGATATCCGTACCTGCATAGAAACAAACACAAAAACACAATATCTTTGGCATTTATGGTTATTTTTTGGTCGTTTTTGTCTTAATTTGGTCAGATAAAAAGTATGTGAATAAGCACATACCATAGGCCCATAAAATAAGTACAACGGTCCCTAAATGAATATCAGAGTGTCTTTATCCTATAACCATGCCATGTCATGCCAACTGCCGCCGAATGTGAGCTAACACTTCAAGAACCTGAAAATACATGCTAAAACGAGTCAACACGAGGTTGGTGAGTTCATAGGTTTTAGTTTAAAACAATATGGTTGGACCAAAAGGTTTTCGAGTTCAAAGCATAGTTCACAAACAAGTCATGTCCAACGTAGGCTCACACTGCCTAAATCACCATTCCAAAACCAATTCCACAAATAACATCATAATTAAAACATCTTGAACCATAAACAATCATACAGATACTACACTCATATAGTGACGTGCCATCTGAACCTCAGTCTACAAACACGCATAAATGATCCACACATAGACTGGGTGCCATATTCCCAAAATGATATACTGGGTGCCATAATCCCAAAATGATCTACACATAGACTGGGTGCCATATTCCCAAAATGGTATACTAGGTGCCATATTCCCAAAATGTATACTCACAATGCATTACAAAACAGTTGCGCACGTTCAAGCTAAGTCACACAAATTGAGTTCACACAATAAAGCACATATTGCAATCGAAGCACATATATTTTCCAAAATCATAGAACCAGTAGATCACAACATTAAAACATTCAAAAGTATTGAGTTTAGTGAAAAACAACGAGCATGTATTCTCCCCCAAAATAGTTTAAAAACCAGTAAAAGTAAGGGCCATGAACTCACCTTAGCCACAGCAATGCAAGGATCACAACAGACACGACTGGCATCGAGAAGCAAAACACAACGGTCTCAAGACATATGGCACGACAATTCCAAGATATAAAAGCACAACAGACTCGGGAACTACTCGCAACCTAATATGAACGATATGATTTAAGTCACGGAATGATGCCGTGCATGCAAGTTCATACCCTACTTTATCACTTGTACATGTTTGTTGTAATATTTATCGTCAAAAACGTAGTTACGTCAATGTGTTCTTTTATTAAAAAGATCCCCCTTTTTAGAAAACGTAACTTGTAATTCTTACGATCAAGTTTTAGTCATCATGTTAACGGTTATCTCAAAAGTCTCTTACGCGTCTAATAAGTATATGTATTGTTCTACCATTTCCGTTCACGTCATTTTAGCCAAAATGTACTCCAAAAGGTCCAAAATTCACATTTTAAAGTTCCATCAGCTTTCTAATAGCCAAAATATTAAGCTGTCAAAATGTTATGTTTCGTCGTAACTTCTTTAGGCCATAACTTTCTCGTCGTAGCTTCGTTTCTTTAGTTTGACCTATCCATGCGAAGGTATTTAAGTATACTCTAGGCTTTTCAAGGTCGGCTAGTCTAGACATCATTTAATCTCAGTTTTCACTTCTCAAAATTTCTGGACAGAATGTATATCTTCAGATTTTTCTGAAAAGTTAGTTTTCGTCGTCTAAATTGAAAATAGCATATCTTTTTCGTTATAAGCCCGTTTTAACTCATTCAAGCGGCTACGTTTTCGTTATTAAGTCTATTTTCTATATTTCTAGCCTAATAATGCCCCTGAGCTACTGATTTCTACAGTTTTTACAAAATGGGACAGCAGCTTATATAGATGACTCAATAGGGTGTTTTCTAGTTTCTATCCCATTCTAAACCACTTCAAATCTTGTCCTAATTCACCCATGATCTCCTCAAAATAAGAATAGTGATCTAAACATAAACTTAAAAATATTCAAAGCTCATGTAATAATCATTAAGAATGCTCAAATATATATAAGTTTACTAATATATATGTTTATACAGTTTATCATCACTTCCTTGTTGAGATATATAACCATTTTGTTTGTTCATAACAAAATTTGTTTAAAAACATAGCCATTGGTTACAAGATTATTGTGGTTACACGGTTTTGATTAACGTGTACAAAGCGATAAATAGGTATATGCAACTTGAAACTAGATCTCATGATATAAAGAGTGTGAAAATAGATCTTGGGCTTACTTGAAGAGGTTGAGAATGAGATGTGAGCAAGAACTATAGAACTCCAATGGTTACTCCAAATTGATTTATAGTTAGTGCAAGGCTCGTGAGTGATCGTTAAACACTTGAAATAATGGAAAACCGGATCTCCCTCTTCTTTAACAATTTGGCCGAACCAACAAGGAGAGCAAAAGGAGTTTTCTAGCTGAAAATTGCTACGAGGAATGAGCTAAGATCTCATCTCTATTTATAGTGCAAGGAGGGGCAATTTGGTAATTTACTTAAAAGGGGATTTTGGTAATTCAAATTTGGTCAAAAGTCTTGGTCAATAGACCTTGGGATAGGCCGGCTGGGGGGGGGGCTAGGGGGAACAATAGGGCGGCTTGGTAATTCCATGTTTCCCTCAAACTTGTCTAGTATTAATTGTAAAGGTAAAAGTTGTCTAGTAAATATAGGACAAGAGGGGGGCGGCACATGTGATGTTGTTGGAGTAGAGGAGTTATTTTGATACAAGAGTGTATATGTTGTATGTATTGGGTGTTAAAAATATGTATCGGTTGTTTAGTTGGTGATTAACGAAAGTTATACGTAATTAAACGTAAGTTGTAAAGAATTTACCTTAGGCTTAAAGAAATATTTTTGGAACTTTGGTAATCTTTTAGGAAGTATAAAAATACATTAGAAATAATCGCTGAGAGAATTGGGTATATCGGGTGTTAAATTTTGAACTACGAATTGTGTTCGTCGAATTGACAACCGAAGTAAATTGTTTTAGAGTTTAAAATTATGAACTGGAGTAGGAGCAAGGTATTTGGGATGATGTGGACTAAATTCCGTCTAAAATCATAGTGTTCAAGAGGGTTGTTCCACGTTCTATATTTATTTAACCAAATAGTTATTCGTAAAAAGTATTCTTGTAAAAATCTCAAGGTCGTAAATTTGAGCTTGAAAATAATTGTTGACGTAGAAAATTATGGGTTGTCACATCAAGCACATCACATAAAACTTAGACATATAATAAATTACCATAGACTTAACCTCACATAAGCAATCATATCGTAACACTTAACACTTATCCGACAAGTGTTAAAACATTCATAATCAAAATCAACTCACATAGTCTATGGTTTATACATCGCATTGCATAAGCAATCTATATCTAAGCATCAACAGTTTGGATTAACCACAAACACTAGTCTACCTTATAACTAAGGCATCATAACACTTTAATTCACTTACTAACCCATCTCTAATACCACTTAGCATTCCTACTCGCATTCCATCACCATAACTCTATCATACATTTACTAATCACAAAATAATCACCGGCACCAACCGAGGTGCTCGGCCAACTAATCATTCAAACACTTCAAGTCCTCCACGGACTTCTATCACATACACAATAACACATAAAACACATTCATCACTTATCAACTTTAAACTCATCTAACATAGAAAATAATCCGTCTCACAAAGCAATTACATTCCGCGCGACTAACACTTACGTCAAATGCTTCTACGAGTGGTTTAAGTCTAGGCAATCATAAAGAAAACCTAATTCACTTAAACCGATGCTCTGATACCGATTTGTTACACCCCGTGCCCGCTTAGACCAAAAACTTTGAACTTTACACGCGGAAATACTTGAACTAAAACTGACCCGCTGCTACTCTTTTGAAATCTGACAAAAATCAATAAATATAAGGAACTTGAGACTATTTCTATATGAAACTAGACTCAATTACCTTCAAAACGACGGGTGGCACGACCCGTAACGACTTATGGTTCAAAAGATATGATTTTCCAAAGTTTACCAAAAATCTGCCAACACCCACACTCATAACCAAGATGAACAATTTCACAACCAAGATGAACAAACTCAGAACCAAGATGAATAAACTCAGGTGCACAATTCATAACCAAGATGAACAAACTCAGAACCAAGATGTACAATTTTGGTGCACGAATCAAAACTAAGATGCACAATCCAAAACCAAGATGTACAATTTGACGGGTTATGCATTTAACCCATTTTCACCCATTTCGTGACACAAGTCACATACGACTTCCGCAACCCCTCAAACTTAACCAAAATCATTAACTAAACATAACAAACGCGTTCCATACACACTTGACCCGTTCACAACCCAAAATGGGTAAAAACACTCTTATACCAAACACCCTCTTAAGCTAGTTGCCAAAACATACTTTTTACCCAAAAACCCATAACTAATACATATCCATCTGGACTCATACATATTTTAACATTTCTAATATATTGAAAGAGTGTTAGTACACAGTTATGACCCGTAACTTCCCAAAATGGGTGGATTTGGTTATTTGCCAAACACCCCCTTAACTTTGACCCTAAATACATAAAACACACCTTGACACAACGGTTGACCACCAAATCGTTAGGACAACCTTGACATACATTTTGCCACTTGGCTACACTTTACAAAACATGAAAAGACTAACGGGGGTACAAACTTACACATGAGCCCGGTATTCTATCTAGGCTCCTACACATACTACCTTAATCTCGCATACCCAAATCCTTAATCCTTACATCCAAGCCGCCCATATAAACATGTCAACCTACAAAACGGTTAGACAACTAAACCATAAGCACAAGGCTTAGTAAGTAAAACGACCATAACATATCATTATACTTCAATCAACACATAAGCATCATATACATAAAACACTTACTTTATGGGCTTACTACCCAAGTCTCATCTAACACATAACATCAACATATCCCATAGCATCAACTCATCACATAAGCCACTTTCATGGCATCACATAAGCATATACCAAGTCCATATCACTTGTCATACAACATACATAACACATATGTTAGAAATCCATATAACACATGTTACCATAATTAACTTACCTTAATCCAAGCTAGATAATATCAAGAACATCATCATCATCACAATCTTCCATCATCATCATCATCCTTACAATAACCAAAACTTGTTGAGGATCATAGTTAGGAGAGTCCATAATCATGGAGCCTTCATCTTCTTCATCTTAAGTCATCATCTAGTTTTTCCCTCCCTTTCTCCTCTCACTAGAACCGGACTTCAACTCCATCTAAAATGATGGAGAAAAGTCTAGAATAAACTAGTTATAACTAGTTAGGTGGCATCTTTGGGCTAATGGCAAGAATGGCCCCTCAAGCCTTATTCCTTCTATTTTGGCCATGATGAGTGTATAAATACTCATCATTTTATGCCCATTTTAGACCATAAAAACACTGAAAATGGCCAAATACACCAAATATTACTGCTGATATCCTTGGTTTGTGTTTTTATGTGTTTCAGGTACAAAAGGATCGAAAACAGGGCAAAAACAGACAAAACTGAGCACAAGATTGGAAAATCGTGAAAAGCCGAGGACGGGGAAGAAATTTACGAGTTTGGACCGGGATATTGCTCAAGTGTCAAAGTCAACCTTCAAAGAAATTCAATATGGCAGAATTGGCCCTTGGACATATTTTCAGAATGTAGCATAAATGGTCCCTCAGTTTCAGGATTTGGCAATTTTAGTCCCTAAACATCAAAACTTATTCCAAAACTAAACCCTAACCCAATTAACCCTTATCCTAAAACTAAACCCTTTACCCCTAAACCCAGCCCAAATTAAACTCCAAAGCCCAATTTAAAAAACCCAACCCGGCCTTTCTTTTTGGAGTTAGCCAATACCAGAGTCAAACTCAAAGTCAAAACCACCCTTATCATATCTTCTAAAACTAAACGCGCCAAAACCATACCACCTCCCACCTCACCTTATCCCTGACACCCCCACACTTGGCCTGCTTATCCCTTCTACACTCCAACCCCCTCCTCCCATGCTCCCACATGCTATCTTCACGTGCTGTACTTCGCTAAATCCTATAACCCACATTTCCCGCCAAAAAGCTAAATGGACGACTGTGATGAAATCAATCTAATCCAATGGTGGGATTTGATGAGGGAGACTCAGAGAAGCATTTGGGATAGCTATTTAAAGGAATGAAGATACCAAGAAAAGGGGGTCACTGCTTTTAGACCACAATTCGTAGTGTAGATTTTAAGTTAAATTTAGACAATTTTTAGTCTTTAGCTCAATTTCAGTTATTGTAATCTAAATTTCAAGTTCTCGGTTTAATTTTAGTAAGCATTGTTCTAAGCCAGTTGTTATTCAAGTTAATGTTAATTCAGTTATTAATTCGAATCAGTTGTTGTTAAGATTTCCAAAAGCCTTTGCTCTTTTCCCATTTAGCTTACATAAGTTTCATGTTAGCTTATTATTAGTTTCCTATTGCTTAATTCAGCTCTAATTTCAAAATTCCATAATAGTCAACATAAGTCAACCCAGCTTATTTGCTTATGCTTTATGCTTCATTATCAGTTTTAATTGCTTATTTAATATCCTTGTAGCTTTAGTTTCACCTGTTTTTCAGATATCCATGCTTAGTTGGTCTTTCAGCTTAAGTCCCATAACAGTCCCTTGACAAAGGACTGTTTGGTTTAGGCTGCAAACGGGTCACATTAGGCAACCACTGTTCATATGCACTCCACCTTAGTTTGATCTTGATTTAAGTCACTTAATTGAGCTGTTCTTAGAAGGATCTTAGCTGTTTTTGGAGGATCAGGAGGTTTTAAGTAGATTGTGAAAATTTTAGAGTAAGACTGTGGTGGTAAGCTATTAATTAGCTTGAACCTTTTAATACCTTTTTGTGGTGTCTTTTAGGTCTCATTTAGTGCACCACTTTTGTCCTTTAAAAGCTGCTAGAGACTCATTAAGTTTGGACTTACTTTAGTCCAAATCTGCTAATCACTTAAGCAGTCTGCACAAACCATTTGCAGACCTAACTCACTATCTGTGCAGCTGAATATCTGATTAATTATTGGAAGTTTAGGTTTGATTTTTGGTTTATCATTAGTTTGTAGTATGAGCTTAATCAGTTTATGCTTTTTAGGACTTTTAGAGCTTATATGCTAGCTTATTTTGGGTCTGCAATAAGCCCACTTGGACTGATCCAACTCTGCACTCAGTTTTTGGATTCTATGATCATCTGATATAGACCTTAATTGGATAAGCAATTGATTAGTAAATTTGGGCATCTTGGGTTTATAAGCAGTCTGTAGTATCAGCTTTTGGGATCTGCATTTTGTTTCCCCTAATCAGGTTCTGTCTAGCTTATAGAATAGCTCAAAGTGGGCTGTGTAATCATTTGTGTTTGCCCTATTTCTGAAACTGTGCAAGTGCTTTTTGGCTTATTTCTTTAGCTTCTCTGGTCTTATCAAGTAGTTTTAAGCTTTAAATAGTGTGTCTATCTATTTTCTAGCTTTTGGTAATTTTTGGAGCTGTTTAGCTTATTTTAGGGCTTAATTCAAACTGCTTATTTGCCCATACTGCTTATTTGGGTTGAAATAAGTTCTAATTTCATTTTTCCTGGATTCCTAGCATCATTTTTGATTTAATTGAAAATTTTTGGATTTTTCCAAATTCATTTGCTATTTTTAAATCATTTAAATAGTTTCTTTTAGTTTTTAATTCATAATAAATAATTAAAAAGTCAAAAAAATATAATTCTTTTTTTCAAAATTTTCTTTTATCATTTAGAACTTAGGAAAAATAGATTTGCACCCGTAGAGTTAGTCTTTCTTAGATTTGACGTTTAGGCTCGGGTTTTACCGGTTTAAACACGTTTTCAGTTTTCTTTTACGTTTTTAAATACGAGCACTCTAGATTATCGATTTCCTTGCCCTTTTAAGTTGTTTTTAATTTATGTTCTCTTATTTTAGTGTAGAAACCCAATATCCCTTTTATTTCACCATTCAAACACGTTGCACGATTCGAGAATACGAATTTCATTCACGCCTTCGTTGGGGATAACGACCCGGGTTACACATACTTCACTTGTGTTTCCTTGGAGAAAAATACATGTTGATTCCATCGGATCAGGCCACAATACTTACTATAACATATTTACCACAATGACAATTTAGGTCCCTTTAGTTATACATCATATTTACATAACTACATTAGTCATATTTTGACTATTAGATTTGACCACAACACAACATTCGTTGACTGGCCAATCACATAAGGCCTTTATCCATTTCATCTAGGGTGGGGTCCCAATACCCGGGAAACAGGTCTAACACCTTCCCCCTTATAGCAGGGTATTGAAAAATGAGGCTCAGACATATACATATAGAATCGACATTAAACGCACGTTGTGGCTGCAACCACAATTCTGGTTGCCCCGCCAACGAACGCGCATAGTCAAAATTTAAGTCTACGGAGTTATCATCATTGCCTTAATAACATAGGAAAACTAAGAGTGTCATCATCTAGAGCGTGGCTGCAAAACAGACCCGGTTGATTCTATCTTCCTAACCCTCATTAATGTTTAATTCTTATGTCGTCACTCGGCTATCACTGTTTTCATTGTAAAAGCCCATTGATTGATAGTATTCGTTGTTCAAAGTGTGCGTGTGAGCGGTGTGGAAAACATGCACCAAAAGGATCATCTTGTTATTGGTGTGAAGTAGCCCTCGAAAGTGAGCTTAATTCCATCGATGATTCTCAAAGTTTTTCCGAACACCCTCCACAACCCCAGCTATCTTCATTTCAGCATAACTGTTTTAAATGTGGAGATCCGTTGGGGGATGATTCTGTAAAACCCTAAAATTTAAAAACCTAATTTAGGTATAATTTCGGAATTTTACCTAAACCTTGGAATATTATTGGAACCTTAAACTTTAGATTATGGATTTTAACTATATTAACCTAGATATAAAATAAATTACTTAAATGTGTACCAGATTTTAATGTTTCTTTTAAACTAGTTTTGACCCAAATTTGAAACATTATGTATCCACCGAAATTAATCATAATGTTAAAAATCCCCACTGGCTGTCAAGCATATCAATATCTCTATTATTAATATCTCTATTATTAACAGCAAATTTGAGTGGGAAACAAGGCAATCACTACACAATATTAAATTCCTAAAAGTAATAATATCACTGCAAATTAAACGCATACATATTTTAGGATGGAATCGGCTAGAGGCTGGAACATATCAACATGCATATATATATCGCTCATGTTCACCTCACTTTCAAAATAACTTCCATTTTGCTGCACCCGAATCCCTGAGATCACGCAAGCAGTCAAGTCCCATATGCCAAAAATCTCGGCTCATTCACAGCCCATATTTCCCATTCGTCTCTCACTTATAACCAAGCGTATATTCTCATCTTATTTTCACTCTCAAACCCTAAATAAAAACACTCAAAGCGGCAGCTCATTTTTCTCCTCAAGAGATCAGTTGGTACGGCAGAGGCTAGGTAGAAGAGGTGGTGGTATCATTGGTGTGATCAAGGGACTTGTTATTAGTTTTGGATCGCGGGTTCTGGTTTTGGTTCTTGTTTCATCCGTTCCATTCGTCCTAAAGGTATCACTTAAATTATTCTTGTGTTTTGTTCAAAGTATGAGATACCTATATATACGTATAAAGCATGAAAACCTCATCAAATGTGCTCGTTTAATACGATGGTACGAATGAAATAATCGTCGCATATAATATCGAGGCCTTTAACACATAAACTGATGAAAACATACATGTCAATACGGGGTTTTCATGGCTATTTAAATCTGAGAAATAGACATTGTTTGATCTATTTTTATACAAGTAAAATGACACCTTAAGCGCAACATAAAATCACGAAATGATAAAATATGGGTTGAATGGGAATAAAAGTAGGACTATAAACCTGCTTGCGTCTGGTCGTGCACTACTGTCTGTAAATGGGTCGAGTTACAGGGATATTTAGGGTGGTTTGGGCTGCGATATGACTGTAAAAAAATGGGTGTCGAGTGTGTTTGTTTGGTCGTGCGTGTGGTTGTGTGTGTGTCGTTATAATGGGGATGGAGTTGTGTTTGTGGGTGTGTGATCTTAAGGTAACGATCATGTCTCATAATTCTTGGAATTTCGTGTTGTCTTTTGGTGCAAGACGTCTAGTGTTCGAAGTACCTCCCAAGTCGTGTTTGACACAGGGAAATAGTGTGTCGAGTCACATTTCAAAACCATTGTAATTAAGTTAAATTTATACACATGCATGCACAACCAGGCTTAAAATAATGGTTACTGTGAGCAAGTACTAAAGTGAATAAGAATCTATCATATATTCATGCGACCAAAGACTTCAATTTTGGTTTATGTTTGCACGTGGGGTATGCATGGGTTTTGAAAGAAACTGATGTTAAGGTATAAATATAGGAAACATGAAAGTGATATAAGAAATATTAATAGATGTTAGTGGACGTATGGTTAGTTATAAGAATAGGTTCATTTTCGAACTAGCTTCGTTAATTCGTGTTTGTGTCTTGCATGTTGGGTCCTTTATTTTGAGTATATATTGTCTCGGTGTTTTTGGTTCTTAAGTTCCGAGAATAGCTTTGTACTTAGTTTCGACGGTGGTCTCGAGTTTTCATTCATCCCTAACTCGGTTTATCCTCATTTCTTATTCGACCTAGCAATATTCGAGAAACTTTTAAACCTGTGCTTAAACTAATATAACCAAACCTAAAATGTAATAATGTAATTTAATTGGTACAACATTAAAGGCATTAATCAGTTACGTAATTAATTAATTATCTGACTTATAAATATTAAGCGGCTATTAAATTCATGTAGATTCGTTGAAGGAGTGACATGTGTTTTCCTTGTGATTCTCGCAATGGCGTTAAGGTACAGATATTCTGCTCTTTTGATAAGGAGCCTTCGGTCTCTATTCTTATTCGTATTAGGGTTTCCTAAGCCATTGCTATGTTCCCTACACTGTGATATGAACCTTTGATATTTGAACCTGTGACATATGAACCTTTGATGTGAACCTGGAGATTTGGACTATGATTATGACCATGTGAACCTTTGCTTTGATATGAACCTTTGACCTTAACCCCAGTTTGATACCCGAGCCAAATGTGTTCCCTAGCCATGAAGGTAACATGGCCGTGTCTGTGATGCACCACTGGCATGACTAGTGTGTAGCCCTAGTGATTTGGTTACACCGTCCTCATTGTGATTGTGATATGCGCGCTTTATATTATTATGACTAATGTGATTTGTGTGGGGGGCGAATGGATGCATCCTAGTTTCGTTTGTGATATGTGATGTGATATGTGATATGTTGTGACTGAGGATGGGTGCAATCCACTTCTTTCACAAAATGTGGGAGCTGATCACTCCAATATGATACATGAGGACACCCCTCATATTATCCGGTTACTAAAGAGGTATCCCCTCTAGATTGCTACAGGATTTTGATATGTGATGTGATATGTGGGCTCGTGGTGGATTACTGTCCTAAACCTTTACTCTTTATACCTTTGTAAACCCAATGCATTATACTATATCTGTTCGTTTTCTTTTGCTTTCGTTTTCGTTTATATATATCTGTTCACTGGGCTTTTTAAGCTTAGCCGCATTTCTTTTCCTGCGGCAGGTTTTAGTTGGAAGCTGGGTTGAGTGGAGAGAACCTTGGACTTAGAAGACCTTAATAGTTATTCTGGAGTAGAAGTTATTAGAAGGATTGCATTTGCAGACTTAGTATTTAACTTTTGTTTCCTTTGTATCCTTGTGTATTCAGTATTTCATTTGTAACCTTTGAGAATCCTTGTATTACTATTGAATGTATGTTTTGTTTTGATCTGATATGAAACCATTAATGTGATACTTCTACCCTTGCCGGGTTGGGGTGTTACAATTATGGTATCAGAGAGACAGGCTGCGATTCGTAATACAATTACCCTTGACCTGTGTAAGTTAGGACCACTAAGTTTTCCCTGTAGGCGCTCGTAAGACAACCTTTGGAAATTTTCTTTAAGATTTCCCTATAGGAACGTAAGTTTTGACCAGTGAGGAATGGGTAGACTATAAGGCATTTGTTTAAGTATCATTGCTTCCGCATCACTCTGATTCGTTCCTTGCTTTTGGTTAGATCCTGTTGATATCACTTTTGAAAATCGGAAGCTTATACTTTGCACCACCTAGGTTTTGAAACCTATTTAAATCTTGGAGAAATTGAAAATTTCATAATAATTGCCTGACACTATTTGATCCTTATCTTCAGATTTTGGCTCCGACCTCTGACCCTTTTGTTAATCATTTTGATGCCTCTTCGGGCACCCTGAGAACCTCCATGGCGATGATGTATTTGATACATTTTGTTATCTATCTCTTGCTTTTGATAAGTATCTATGAATCTCCCGACACTATTTAATTTCGTTTCACCCATCTCTGTCCCTATGAGAAGTCTTGTGGTGTGTAACCACGAGTATAAGAATGTTTCCCCCTCACTTTTGAATGATAAAGGAAAGAATCCTATGACATCTGAAGAAGTGGCTGCTGTTCAAGAACTTGAAAGGCTTAAAAGGTCGAAACCAAAATCTCAAGAACAGATTGCTCATGATGCACAGGTTGCAAGAAAAATGTTAGAAGAAGATTTGGCTAATAAGGAAGCTGAAAAGGAAGCTAAACAAGCCCAGATGAATCATGATGAAGAATTTGCAAGGAAATTAGTTGCTGATGATATAAGGAATATAGCTGAATTCATGGGAAGGAAAAGATCAATTGAAGTAGATGAAGAAGAATTCAATGATAAGTTGCAATATTTTCTGGATTCTGATGTGATGGTAAGAGCACAAGCTTCTATGGTTCTTAGAGATCAAGAGTTAAATGAAGATGAGAAGACAGAGGAGCTTAAGGAATTTATACTCAAGAAGAATGGAGTTACAAAATGGGATGATCTGATTCATAGAATAAGAGAAAGTCAGAAGTCAGGGTACAAGACTAAGTTACCAACAAAGAGGGAACTTGTTGAGGATATGAAGCATTATTTGAAGAACTCAGCAAATTACTCAATGAAAGATTTCAAGGGAAAGTCTTATGCTATTATTGAAAAAGAATTCTGTGAAACTTATGCTATTTTGAATTCTCCAAAAAGAAGTGTCAAAACAGGTAAGAAGAGAGAAGCAGAATTTATGGAATCAGAAGTTGCTAAGAAACAAAAGTCTGATGAAGAAGGATTAACTGATGAGAAGATTAAAAGCATGATGGTGATTATTCCAGAGTATTCTCACATTAAACCTTTGCAGGTCAAACATCCAATTATTGACTGGGAAGTGTTTACTGATGGTAGAATGAAGGGTTGGAAGATTATCAGGTTAGGAGATATTTCTGAAAGATATAAGTTGTTTGAAGATTTGCTTAAAGGCTTTGATAGAGAAGATCTAAATCAACTTTGGAGTTTAGTGAAAGAGAAGTTCAGAGATATTGATCCAGTTGAAGATAAAGACAAAGAACTATGGGTTCAATTGAAGAGACTGTATGAACCAGATGGTGGAGAATCGATTTGGAGATTTCAAGCTCAAGTCAAGGATATCTCTTGGAAGTTATTTGGTACATGTGGAGTACACAGAGTATCTACAAAGGAAGGATTAGAAATATATATGCTGGTTGAAAAGAATTATCCACTCAGACCAGGTGTTTTGACTATGCTGGTATTTACTAAACTAGAAGCTAATGAAGAGTCTGAGATGGCTAATATGCTGGTAACGAAGATATTCAACCTTGCACAAGAAGTAAAAGCTAGATCGAAGAGATTTGCTTGATGGGTATTTGAAAGAATTTTCAGCATTAAGAAGAAGAAGCTTAATTTGAAGAAACTTAATGATTGGGAAGAAATCATAAGTTTAGGGGAGGATTGTTAGGAATTAAGCTTAAGCAGTTAAGACTGTTGGAGGTAACAGTTAGGACTGTTGGAGATTGAAGTTAAGACTGCTGAAGAGTGTTGAAGACATGAGCAGTTAAGACTGCTGAGTGAAGAAGTTAAAACTGTTTATGATTTATGTAAAGTAGATAATTATGGAAAATATATTGTGTATATCGTTTAAGAATAGATTGATAGTTATCTTGTACAGGAATCCTTAGTCTATAAATGGATTGCCTAGGTTAACATACAGAGAGAGAGTTTTTACGTATTAGAAAGATTCAAGGTTGTAAACCCTGGTGATAGGAAGATCACTCGTATTATTTGCTAATAATATTGAATCGTTGGAAGTTATTATTCTGTGTTCTTTGTTTCATTCTAATCTTACAAAACACATAAGATCTTCTAAGTGCTAGCTAGTAAATTCCGCGTGCTAGACTTAGTATAATTCTTCGTATCACATCTAACACAAGGAGTGTGTGTAGATCCGGTCAACAACCAAATAAAACGATCAGACTTATATGTCATATTTTATGAGCTGCCAACGTTCCTTTACACCTAATGAACTAACAAACTAAAAATCTCGACAAACAAAGGTTAAACAAACACAAATACATATAAAGAAATCCATAAACCAAAATATTATGGAACAATCACTTAAACATCATCACACAAACAATAAAAATGCAGAAATACTAATGCAACAATAATCAAATCACAAATAACAAATAACAAATAAAATACCAGCTTCCATTAGATCCACCCTCATTTTCCAATGACCAGACACAAAATCAGCATCAAATTACATAGATATCAAATAAAATAGCAACTTCTATTCGATCCACACTAACATTCAAGTTAATTGACACAAACCCACGGAAACCAAATATCAACACATAAAGCATAAATCATTCGACAGATCAGACGAAAAAACACATAAACCATAAGCAAGAAATGCAGAAACTTAATATCCACTGGAGAAAAAACACATAAACCATAAGCAAGAGATGCAGAAACTTAATATCCACTGGATCCGCAAGGATTAGGGTTTGCACCACTACCGATAAAAGGGTTAGGGTTAGGGTTTTCCAGAAGTTGCGTGCATCAATAGGTAGCGAAAAATTAGGTAAAAGGTGTATTAATGAGAAGACTGAACCGGACTAAAGAAAACGGGCCGACAAAAGCGGGAGCCCAAAACGCAACACGCAGCCCAAAACGACAGCACTGTAGTCGTTTTCAGACGCTGTGTTAATGTATATATAATTCAAGTTTCAGTCTCAGGTGAGGGTGCGCGCTCCATCGGTTGGGTCTTGCCCGAATCAGCTTTTTGAAGCCTAAACAATTATCACAAAGTCCGTATTAACCGCCTAACTAACACATTGGCTACTAACAGTCTAACATAAATGTTGGATAACTGATTATTTGGGTTTTTTAACAACAATTTCTTCGTCTTTTGATCTAAATCTAGCTCGTGCCCAAAACTTAGTGTCCCTCTGAATAATTTGATCGTGGATTTCATGAATCCAATAAATATGGAGACGACGAACTACGTGTCTACGTACAATCTATATTATAAGGATAAGGATCCTCTCATGTTCATTTGAACATGAGAGGTAATGTTGTGTTTGATATGATTGTACCTTTGAATTAAAATAAAATAAATATTTTGCAATAATGACAATGTACAATTATAATAAACACAACATTACCTCTCATGTTCAAATGAACATGAGAAGATCTTTATCCATATTATAATGTTTCACACACACCCATTATTTAACAAATTGCAAGCCACATTTTGACTGTTGATTATATTGAAAGAAAACAATAAAAAAAAATAAAAAAAATAAACAAGTCATATATTCTTTACCACAACATTGCCAATGATCAAAAGGCATGGTGACATCCAAAATTTAGCCATTAAGCACCACTGAGTGCCACATCATTTCATTATTCACACCTTAAAATACCATTTCAATCACGATTAAACACAATTTAGCCATTTGGGCCCCACCCACCTCCAAATTTATTTTCTTTTCTATTTTTTCAAACAAACTAAATTTCATTAATTCAAATAAATACAATACGAAACTTTAAAAAAAATACACGAAAACTTAAACACATACGAAGTTTTTTTGGAGGATATTTATAATGAAGCAGAATGAAATAAAAGACGGATATCATTTCCTCCCTCATTTTATTCTGCTTCATATAAATATCCTTAAAGAAAAAACCCCGTATGTTGAAATAAAAATACAAATTACGATACGATGGGAAATTTAAAAAACAATACGAAAACTAAAACATAATCGTCCTAATTGTATTTTGCATGTAGCCAAACAAATTTAGTATTGATTTGTTCTTGTTTTTGCCGCTTTTCTAAACAATTTATTATGCATCTCGTAATCTTTTCAAGATTATTCGTTTATAAAAATCTCAATCAAAGCACGGTTTTTTTGCGAAATGTCATTGCATTTCTATATGCTTTCCTTAGATAATCTTTAGTTGTGCTTGCATTCTCAAATTAATTGCATGGCTAAGTCGATCATCGCTTGCTGACGAACGGTATCCTCCTTAATTAGTTTCTCAACACAAGCTTTGATTTCATCGATAGTATGTGAAAGAGAACAAGCCATGATTTTTTGTAGAAAAAATTAAGTTTTATATGTTAAAAATGGTAAAATATGGGTAGAGAAGTGTGTGAAAATTTTAGTTAAAATAAGGAGTTATTTATAGAGTGGGGGGGGGGGTTTAATTTTTATTTTATTTTATTTTTTTTAAATAAAAGTTTGAATTTTAAATTAAACAACCGTTGCATTCAAAAATTCAAACGATAAGGCTTTTTTGTCTTTATCCTCGTCCAGGTACCGGCGAACACACAAGTGGCGAGCAACTCCGGTGTCATGGCTACCATCCAGTGGCGCCGAATGCAACGCCACGTCGGATTTGGCGAAGGATTTCGTTGTGGTACCGTTTGCTCTAAGGTGCACGTATTTCCACCACAAATAAAAAAAAGAATCTTATTGAATGTGTTTTGTTGGTTTGTATGACAATTTGAGAGGATATTTCCTTTTGAATAAACTTAGGCTTGTTTGTTTTGTGGTAATGGAATAAAAGGAATACTATTATTCTTACATGTACTTGTTTGGTTGACTATAGTCTATAATAAGCGAACACTCAACACCTTTTGTCATAGTTGGCTGCGTGTAATAGTCATCATATTCACTGCCGTAATGTCAAAGTCACATCAAATTCAATCTATCATCCAACTTATTTTCTTACAAAAAAAAAAAAAAGTTTACACACACTTGTGCATCACGATCGGTGAAGCAAACCACCAAACCAAAGCCAAAAAACAAACACCGCACTTGGTGGTGGCTTGAGCATAAGGGGGAGCACGCGTGATGAAGGCCAATCACGGGCGATGGAGACCTCTATTACGCTCGGTCTAAGTTTTTTTTGTTGTAAATAAATGAGATTAGCCATTTAGTAATTTGAATACATTCTTATCAACTGATGGCAAATTTCATATAACCCGTTATTTATAAAGTGCAACACGAATTTCTGTGCTTTCATATGCGCGGATTGAAATTTTCACCTTTAATTCCTCCAAACAAATTACGTATCTTCTTAAGAAAAGGGAAATCTTGCTAAAAATGGAAACTATATGGGCTCATATAAACATCAGTCCAAAGTATATGTAGCTAAAATGTAAAACATCCTTATCCTCTCCCTCCACCTTGACAGAAAATAGTATGTGGTGGGAGTAGCATCCTGTTCAAAAATGGTGATCAAATGCTGCAACCAAAGGTTATGGAGGTCTTGTAGTCATTTCCAAAACACCCATAATTTAGCAAGGCATGTTCCCTCTTTTTATTCTTGTTTTCTTCTTAAGGCATTATGAAATCCTCTGTTCTTGAAAACCATATTGTCTCAAGCACCATTCTGAATCCTGTGTTTTACATATGCAAAGTTGGTATGATGAAACTATTTGTGTTCCTGGTATAGCTAATCTTGGTTTTGGGATGTTGTTTGTGCATTAGATAATAATATACTCCGTAATGTTTATGTTTTTTTATGTTTTGTATAGGTTGATGTTGATGTCATAATATAACAATGTACTTAACTATATGATATTTTGGTGTTCCATATTGATCACTATACAAGAAGTTGTGTGTTCAAGTTTCGCATGAGACGTGTGAAGTAATAGGTGGTATTTAGAACCAACTAGGCTAGCTCAGTTGGCCACCAAGGTGACCTTGGGGAGGTTGTTACCACATGCGAGAGATCTCAGGTTCGAGTCTCTCCGTGGGGGTTTTTCTTCAAGGTGGAATCTGTGGGGTTCTGCCCCATAGATGCGTCGATTCGAGGCTGGCAGGGACTACCTTCTGGGTATGTACTGTGGAATCGAATCACTAATTATTATTCGAGGTCGGCTTGGACTACCTTCTGGGTAAGTACTGTAGAATCGAATAACTAACTTAGTATTGTACTAACTCGCCGTTCAAAAAAAAAAAGAAAAAAAGGTGGTATTTATGAGTATGATAATATGCCTTCAAATAAAAGAAAATGTGTATACAAATTGTTGTCTCAATTTCCATATTTATCATCTTTAATGTGTTTGTTAAGTTCGATGACTGCATGGTAATTTGTCCAATATGATTAAGTATAACCAAAATAAGTATGTGTTGTTATTTTAGGACATTAGGCCTTCTTTGTTCAAACTTAAATATGGTACGAAATAAAATCGTCATTAACGTTTATCTCATTTATCTTTTACCAGATTTTCCCCTCTAGTGTCATTGTCGGGTAACTTAAAATCTTCATCATGGTGTTGCTTCACCACTCGATTATACTTCAAGGAGACTCATATAAGACACACGAACATCCGTCAACAAAAAAGTCAACTCATTATTACCAAAAGTCAACCAGATGATCTTAATGTAATCTCTACTAGTGAAGATATTCACGAAGATGATATTTCTAAAGCAACATTAATATGGAGGGCAATCAAATTGCCAATATATTCCGTTGCATTGGTTCCACTGACCGTAAGTTGTTTCATACTTGTTTCGTGCAGTCAGCAGTTCAATGAAATGATGATGAATGTATGCAGGTAGGAACTGCAGCAGCTTATTTGCAAACAGGGTTGTGGTCAGCAAAGCAATATGTTTTGCTATTGGCTTCATCGATTCTTATAATCACTTGGCTTAATTTGAGGTAACAACAACACCAAGTGTATGAACAAAGTTCTGCTTATTTGATATAGAAAGTGCGCTTATGTAGTATATAATATGGACAGCAACGATGTTTATGATTTTGATACAGGAGCAGATATAAACAAGAAAGAATCGGTTGTTAACATGATCGGCAGGTAGACTATAACATATCATTTTGGATTTGTGTTTCGTTTTGCTCTAATTACGTGAAGTTATAATAATCCCTTTTTGGTTGTCCGATAAACAAATCTAGCTTCTGATTGTACAAATAATGAGTTTTATAGAAGCGACAACCATACTAATCGTATTATTTAGCAATACTGTTCTTTTTGGTCTTTTTATCTGTAAATTTGTTAAATTAAGATTTGTCAAACAGCAAACACATGGGATTATTTACTTCAATATTTAACTGCAAAAACACATCTAAACACTATTTTTACTGGTTATTTTGTTAGAACTGGTTATGTGATTCTGAATACTAAATATCATATACACTCTATTTTTACAGATCATTTTATTAGAACTCTCTTTCCGTCTTTCTCTAAACGCTTGTGAAATGTGCCTATGCAGCCGGTCAGGGACCCTAACAACTGCATTACTATTGCTTGGTCTTGGGTCAATGGGGCTTGTTTGGGCAGCCGTGGAGGCTGGAAACGTGAGGTCAATGTTGCTACTGGCTTCTGCCATCATTTGTGGTTACATATATCAGGTACAAATACTACACGCAAAATTAAAACATCCTTTTATGCATAGATTGACTTATGCAGTATAAATAATCCTTTATAGTGTCCACCTTTCCGGTTGAGTTACCACGGTTTGGGAGAACCGTTGTGCTTTGCAGCTTTCGGTCCTTTTGCAACCACAGCGTTTTACCTGTTACAGGGTAGTAACACCATGGTGGAGAGGCTACCGATAACCGGCACAATTCTATCGGCTTCAGTACTAGTTGGCATTATAACATCTCTTATTCTATTTTGTAGCCACTTTCACCAGGTATTTATTTATTTATTTATTTACAAATGTGGCAATTTGGCACCATATCTATACTACATATAAAAGAAAAACGGTCAAACCTTGAAAAGTGAAATGTTGAAAGTCAAAGGTGAGAGAAATGTATAGTGTAATTAATACTCTTATTAAAACACCCCATTACTTAAAAGTACAATAATTTATTCACATTGTACAACCAATTAAAAGCATATCTACCAAATTAAAAACAATCAATTAAAACACCCCTTAGTAAAAAGTACAATAAAATTTTCACAATGTACAATTTAAACAAGCTACAACATAATCCAAAATATAAAATAATTAAACACACTAATTAATATTATTTTTAAAACACCCTAAAATGAAAAGTACATGTTATTATACACATTATACAAAGAGAAAAGTCCAAAATACATCCCTGTGGTTTGTCCTGTGTCTCGCTTTAAATCATCGTGGTTTTTTTTTGCACAAAACCATCCCTCTGTTAGTAAAGATGGCACAAAACCATCCCTCCGCTAGTAAAGTCAGTCAATGAGGACTAACGGTGCAAATTATTTCTCCGTTATCTCCTAAAAGAAGAAAGAATATTTGCATCGTCAGTCCTAAAGAATAGTGCAATTCATTTTCGGAAATAAATTGCATCGTTAGTCCTAAGGACTAAAGGTGCAAAACTTTTTTGGAAAATAAATTAAAAGGGGGCCAACCACCGCCGCCACAACCACCACCCAACGCCGCCACCACCACCCAATGCCGCCACCACCACCCAGTTGGGTGGTGGTTGTGGTGGGTGGTGGTGGTGGCGTTGGGTGGTGGTGGGTGGTTAAATATAATTTGTTTGGTATAATAACACCACTGGACACTTAGTCCAGTGGTTGGGGCTTCATTTTGGGGCCTCCAGCCTTGAGTTCGAACCTTGTTGGCCCCCTTTTAATTTATTTTCCAAAAAAATTTTGCACCGTTAGTCCTTAGGACTAACGATGCAATTTATTTCCGAAAATAAATTGCATTGTTAGTTCTTAGGTCTAACGATGCAAATATTCTCTCTTCCGTTAGGAGATAACGGAGAAATAATTTGAACCGTTAGTCCTCATTGACTGACTTTACTAACGGAGGGATGGTTTTGTGCCATCTTTACTAACGGAGGGATGGTTTTGTGCAAAAAAAACCACGAGGATGTTAAGCGAGACACAGGACAAATCACAGGGATGTATTTTGGACTTTTCTCTTTTACAAATTAATAAAACACACAAAACTTCATACATGCTAACAAGTTGATGGTACATATAGTTTTGAAAACCGGATCGGACCAACGGGTTCAACCGGGAACCGGTGTCGCCACCGGTTCGGCTAACCAATAAAAGCCATCCGAAAACAAACCAGAGAGGACCTGTTGAAACCGATACAAACTGGTGAATCAGGTCTCATCTAGATCTATTTCTCTGGTTAATCGTCACAGGGTACCCTCCGCCGCAACACGCGGGTACCCCGCTATATTATATATAAAGGAAAAACAAAAAAGTAAAAGTGAAAAGTTGAAACTAAAAAAGGAAATATTGATAACATATATTTCAAAAAGAAACTATTAATACATATCGAAAGCCGGGTTGACCCGGGACGCTTCAAACCCAGAGGGTTGACCCGGTTTATTTGACCCGTTTTCGACCCAACCCGTCGGGTTGACTCGGTTTAAATCGACCCGTTTTTCGACCGGAACGGTTCAACCGGTTGAACCACCCGGGTCAAACCGGGTTTCAAAACGAACAGGGTTTCAAAACATTATGTTTAATCCCCATATCTTCAAACTTTTATTATTTTTTGTTTATAACCCATAAACTTTTTTTTAACACAAAAAGATATGTGGCTATAAAATCCCGTTGCTATGCATGGGCACTCGTCTATACTAATGAAGACAATGATCAATATAGATCCCATATTTGACATATATCTAATGAACCAATCTTAGCCATTCATTTTTCATAAAAAGAAATAAAAATATTTTCCACTTTTTTTTTTTAAACAAATATATCTTGCAAACGGTAAATCTTCAAGCTACGAAAAATATACCATCGCGACGAGAATTAAATTATCTATCTATAGATATGCACTTCTATTTACTTTCGACGAATTTTTTTTTTCAAAATTTCCGACAAGAAAAATCACATGTGATTTTTCCGAATCACATGTGATTTTTTTAGGCGAAAATTTTGAAAAAAAAAATTAGTCGAAAGTATATAGAAGTGCATATCTATAGAAGGATAATTTAATTCTCGTCGCGATGGTATGATTTTTTTCGCGTAATGATTAACGGTTTGCGAGATATTTAATTTTAAAAAAAAGAGTGAAAGTTTTTTTTTTTTTTTGATCAAAAAATGAATGGACATGATTGGTTCATTGAATCCATGGCAAATATGTGATCTATATTGATCTTTTGTCAATGGATCAAATGAGTAACTAAAAGCATGGTGAACTCGATCTATACTAAAAATTTGCTCGTTTTTACCAAAACCCATTTTAACTGTCATTTAACCCACCTGACCCGCCTTTCATGTGTTTTTTGCCATCGTTTTATGTTTCCTGAGTTTTTTCTTGTTTGGAATGTCAGATTACTGGGGACAAGGCAGTAGGAAAATACTCTCCGCTGGTAAGTAGTCCTTCTTTCCACATGGGTCCGTATGAAAATTCAAACCCACATCCCAAAACTCGCATGACTCTAAATCAGTCAGGGTTCACTGTTAACAGGTGAGGATAGGCACAGAAGCCGGTTCGAATATAGTAAAAATAGCAGTGACTTCTCTCTATTCAATTCTGCTTCTTCTTGGCATTTTCAAAACTCTTCCGATCACTTCCATTGTAAGCTTATTGGATAGTCTTTTTCCTTACAAATATTAAGCTTCTTGCATGTAAATTGCTTTAAACTGACCTGAATTACGTGGTGCAGTTTTTGTGTGCACTGACAGTACCTGTGGGCAAGCTCGTGGTCAGTTTCGTTGCAGACAACCACCAGGTCAGTTGCAAAATCACAGAAATCAGAGATATATAATTAATCAAATAGATACTTACTGCTAACGTTTTCCATGTGTTTGCAGGATAAAACAAAGATATTTATGGCAAAATATTTTTGTGTTCGACTGCATGCCTTATTTGGTGCTGCTTTGGCTGCTGGGATGGTAGCAGCCAGGATTATAACAAAAAATAATGTACTTAAAACTGTAATTACTTGATTATGATATAAGAGTTCAGTTTGTAGGTGACGCATGAGTGATTGTACAACGGCTTTTTTATGTCATTAAGTGCAGATTAGTTATTGTTTTCTTTGTGTATAAGATTTCAGAACTTGGTTGAATCACTCAGCCACGTACAAGTAGTAAGATCAAACAATGACTTAAGGGATCATTCAAAACAAACCCAACTAAATGTACCAAATTTTGTAAATCCTCGAGGTTGTTTAGATGTTTTACTATAAAGTGAGCACATAGCAGTGGTATCGGAAACCTACTAATCAGAAAATGTATGTAAAATGGAAATAAAATCTAATCTGACATAGAGATTTACGTGCTTTAGTCAAGATCTTGACTTACATCTGCAGCCACACTAGCAAGTTTTATTCGTATCCTCTTAGGTTAATAGCTACAAGAAATGTATATATACATGAGCAATGATGAAAGACCAAGTTCCTCGTTTGCCAAAAGCTACCAATTGGGTCTTGGCGTTATAAACAAAATTTCACCAAAAAATGTCATTTGGAACTTGAGAAATCAATAGAGCCCCAAAAATTTCCACCAGAAACCACCAACAATTGCCCATATCGTGCAATTGATACAGGCCATAATAAACCCGATTCTGAAGATATCTGGGAGGTCTACATAACCAGCTGTCCATGAAAACAAAAAACAGGTCAATTTGGTCAATCTGGAACAGATCAAATGGTTCAGATAAAATATATATATATATATATATATATATATATATATATATATATATATATATATATATATATATATATATATATATATATATCTAGCTATAATATGTTATAAGTTTGGTATTAAAAAAGGATCCATTACCGATTACCCAACCGGCCCAGTGAGCCTATTTTGCAATCTTAAGAAGAAACTTACTTCCAAAGTAAACTGCAGCCTGCCCACTACTATAATGTGTTAGAGCACCAAATAAGTTTGTATTATAAGCTAAGGCAAGTGCTGACAACACCCCAGGCACCCCGGCTGCCAAATGCATGGCAAGAAATGCGGGATATAAGGCTCCAACATGACCGGTTTGACTTGCAAACATGTAATGTATTAAGAAATAAGTTGCCTGAAGAATACCAAAAGCCGCAGGCCAACTCAATGAAAAGGATGTAAGAAAAACCGCAACATAATTTGACATCCATGTGACAATTCCGAGGTTGGTCAACTGGCTAGCCATGCCCACAAGTACCGCGAACCAAGCCAAAGTGTCCCATGCTGATTTTTCATTTAAGCAGTCTTCCCATTCGAGTACCCCAGATAACAATAGTATTGATAACGCGATCATTGCAGTTAGAACACTCGATATCCCGATAATATCCCTGAATAGAGAAATAATCACATTTGTAAGGGGGTGTTTGGATGTGCTTCTGAAAGTGCTAAAAATATTAAGTGTATAGAGAGATGAAATGAGCAAAGTTGCATACCCAAATACCCATAGTGAGACGGCAAGAAGCATGGTGCCAATCATCACCCACTCATTAGATGTGACTGGGCCCATAAGGTCGAGTTTCTTTGCAGCCATAGCAGGGGCGTCAGGTGTATCTTTGACTTCAGGCGGGTACAATATGTACAAGATATATGGACCAACTAATAGTGACACAAAAGCAGGTAAACTAGCCACCCTAAACCACTCGACCCATGGGTCTCCAACCACCACCCCGAGCTCCTCGGCTAATTGCAGACATAAAAGATTTTGTGCTGCAGCAGTTAGAAAAAGACCACTAGAGTTACCAGCACACTGTCATGTATCATAAACAACAACATAAGCTACACACATAAGGTCATGAACAAATACACACAAACGCCAATGTTGCAATTCTCAAGGGTGTTTGCGGTTTCTTATAGTTATTTTAGTGGTAATCTGATCAGTTTTGAAGCGCATAAACAGAATGGAGTGTTTGGATGAAATCGCTTATGTGCTTATTTTAGACTAAATAAGCGCTTTAAGAAAAAGCAAACTGGTACATGCATATTTTCAAAACAAATAAACATTTTCGATAAGCAGTCCCAAACACCATCTGTTGGTCTCATTATGGAAATTCTCGCAACTTCCATTAGCTGACGCCTAACGGCAATTGAATACTAAACTGATTATTGCAGTGATGTAAATTTCTGAACTAGAGACAGAGAACATTAAACAAGTTACACAAGTGGTTTTTATCTTCTGGTGCACTTGAATGTTATATATAGATCAGTGACGATGTACAAGAATTATAGAATGAGCACACCTTAATCTTAAATAGTGAAGCCCAATTAAACAAACACGCGGTTCAAACTCGAGGGCATATTAAATTTGTACACATATACTGTTTCAGATCTTTCGGTTACATTATCAACTTAACATCAAGAAGTGCTAACTGCTAATTACCTCTAACAACTTAATGGGGTTGTTCGGCATTGAGAATAAATATCTTATAAAGTATAAACAGAATTAGATAATCAACTGTAATAAACAGATTACTGATGTGCTACTTCTAATTTCAGCTGTAAAATTCACATAATCAGCTCTATTTCAGTTTATTAATCTGAATTAATTCTATTGCAGTTGCAGCTACCCCTAACTAATCCAAATCAAAATATGTAATTGATCAAATAATCTGAACGAATACCTGAAACTGTGACTGAACGAGATACGACCCAAGCTTCTTCGCAGATGGATCATTAGGTATACTCCCAGCCGAAAGAGACAAAGACTTAATAATAGGCAAGAAAATCCCACCAGCTCTAGCAGTGGTACTCGGCATAGCCGGAGCAATCAAAGTCTCACTCAAAGTCAACCCATAAGACAACCCCAATGTACTCTTCCCTAACCACTTCACAAAGTATGTTGCTATTCTATCACCTAATCCAGTCTTAACAAACCCACGTGCAAAAAAGAACGAAATCACAATCAACCAAATCACTTCATTAGCAAAAGCACTAAAGGCCTCAGAAAACGTTAGAGTTTTCGTTAGAATAGTCGTTGTTAGGCCGAGAAACGCCCATGCACCAACGGGCAATGGAGATAAAACTAGCCCGGAGATAGTGGACACAAATATGGAAAGTAACTGCCATGCTTGATCAGTAACTTCATCCGGTTTTGGAATAACGAAATTTATGATTAAGCCAGTTGATATAGATAGTACTAATGGTACTATCTTAGCTCCTTGCAAGTGGTACTTTGATGGTTCTGTGATTCTATTATCTTTACTTGATGATAGTGTTTTAAAGGGTTTGCATGGTTTCGTGAGCTGAGTCAAGACGGACAGACGGTGAGGAGTTGAAATGAGCGGTGGTGGCGCATGGAGTATCCAAAAAAAGGCTGGTTTTATGGTAGTGGAAAACGATGTTGGACGTGATTGAAAGTGTAAAGAAGTTCTTGTAAATGAGGAAAATGCAGTGGAGAACACTGCATACCTCTCCATAACCGATCACCGAAGAACCACAAGCCTGTTCCGGTTAAGTAAGTTGAATTGGAAGGATGGTGAGTTGCATAATTGATGCATGGACCACCACCGAGTTCCATGGTGGCCATGGATTATGGGTAAGATGCATGTGTGGCTGTGCATGGTCACGTTTTTTTTTCTTTTGGATGCTGACAAGTTATGAGGGTACTTTTATTAAACTCGATTGGTTAGAAAAAAATTATAGAGTAAAAATGGTAAATTGCAAAAAATGTACTTGTGGTAAGTCATTTTTGCACCGTAAGAATCTCAAAAACATAAATAGCGAATAATGTCCTTTGTGTTCACACTTTGTTGGTAATTTATTAACTTAGGTCATTTTCACTAACGACCGTTATTTTTCCCGTTAGTCAAGGTCAAATGAATGCAAAATGACTAATTTACCCTCTTCTTTTTCCCCATTCAAGAAATTGATGAGCGTGGGTCCGGAACCGGACCCGATAGATCCGAGAACCGAATTTTGTGAATAGTAGGAACCAAGAACTGAACCGATAAATTGTTGCAAGTAAAGTAGTTGAATCAGTAAAAGCTATTCGAGTCAGGAGTTCCGATAATATCCCACTAATTAACTCAGTATGTTTTCTCCTATGACAAACATGAAAAGGTACTTTGTTATTTCTAAGGCTGATTCTAATGGTGACCGTAAGTATGGTGGTCATCCCCTGCCATATCAGCGCCACATCAGTTTCTCTCTCCACGACTACACTCAACCACAATTTGCTAATAAGACGATCGCAACCACAACAAAAAACTTACCCCGCAAAAACTAATAAAAAAAACCTACACTCACAAAAGAGATTGAAAGATTCGGTTGGCTACCCAACCAAAAGAATGAAAAAGTTGGATGTGTGATTGGTTGCCTTCAGTTGAGCTAATGGGAAGAACGCGGTCATCTACTCGGTTGGTTGGGGGCAACCTTACCTTAGCATTGGTCTAAGTATCTATGATATTAGATGGAAATTTTCAAAGGCAAATAGCGAGATAAAATACTAGAGGTGATAATTTGTGCCCAAAATTAAAAAAATTGGCTAATTTGTAAAAAAAATAGGCACATTTAGCCCCCCTATTTTTTTATTAATTTTTTTAAATGGGCATGTCTAGCCCATTTAAAAGTAAAATGGGCGTTAATGGGCACATATTTTCTTTCAATTAGAGAATATTACAGTTGGGATTAAAAGCTTACTTAATGCTGTTTGGATTACTGCTGCTCTAAGGATTTACAACTGCTCTTGAAGATCAATAAAAAAATATGCTAAGAGTTTTACTACTGCTAGTGGAAAGTTAAGACTGCTAGTGTAACTTACTACTGCTTTTACAAAGTTACAATTGCTGAAGAACTTCAAGGAAATACACTAAGTAGTTAGTGCTGTCAGAGCAAAGTTACTGCTGCTAGTTCAGAGTTACAACTGCTGATGAAGTTAATGTTGCTGCTTCAGAGTTAATACTGTTAGACTTATTATTAATGTTGTTTATGTTTATAGTAAGTCTTGTGCTTCAAGTTTTGTATATGATAAGTATAGAAACGATTTGATATACTTTTCTTAGAATTGTAAGCCGACTAGGAATCCTTAGTTTATAAAAGGAGGTCCTAGGGCATAGAGTTAAATACAAATATACGTACAATTGTCATAGAGATATAGCTTCAAGGTTTTGTAACCCTAATACTAGGAAGAGTATTCGTATTGTTCTTTAATAATATTGAGGCTGATTTGTTTGTTAAATTGTTTTGATCTTTGTGTTTACTGTTACATTAAAAGTTCTTCTTAATATCTAATACTAGATTCCGCATAGTATTTGATAAACTCAAACATAGTTTCTACTCTAGTTGTGTTAGATTTATCTAGCATAGCTAAACCTTATACAAGCTAAGGAATTCAATCAAGTGTTCAACTGGGATCAAAAAGTGGTATCAGAGCTTGTGATCTAGAAGCTGTGACCAAGAAGAATATGTTTTTACACACAAGATCTTGCTAGAAGAGATGGATCAAGATTCTGCACACATGGTGGCTGCATCAAAGGTACATATGCTCAAACCTGGAGAGTTTAAGATCTGGAGAATGAGAATTGAGCAATATATCCAGATGATCGATTATTCTCTATGGGAGGTCATAGAGAATGGTAACACCGTACCAAAAACAACAACATCTGTAGAAGGTGTTGTGACTGTGGTGCCTATTACATCTGCTGAAGACAAGGCTCAGAAAAGAATGGAAGTAAAAGCTAGAAGTACTTTACTGATGGGCATTCCCAATGAGCATCAGTTGAAGTTCAACTCTATCAAGGATGCTAAGTCATTACTGGAAGCTATAGAGAAGAGACTCGGTGGGAATGATGCTACAAAGAAGACAAAGAAGAATCTCTTAAAACAGGAGTATGAAAACTTCTCTGCTCCAAGTTCTGAGATGCTTGATCAGACCTTTGACAGGCTTCGAAAGCTTGTGAGTCAATTGGAGCTTTTGGGTGAAAAGCTTTCCCAAGAAGATGTTAACCAAAAGCGTTTGAGGAGTTTGTCACCAGAATAGAACACACATGCTGTTGTGTGGAGGAATAAGGATGATCTGGATACAATGAGCATGGATGATCTATACAACAATCTCAAGGTATATGAACCAGAAGTCAAAGGGTTGTCAAGCTCAAGTACAAACACACAAAACATGGCTTTTGTGTCCTCCTCAAATAGCAACACTAGCAGTAGTAATGGAGAAGTTAATACTGCTCATGGAGTTTCTACTGCTAGCACTCAAGTTAATGCTGCTAACCCTACAAACATTGATGACTTGAGTGATGCTATTATTTATGCATTTTTGGCTAATCAACCTGATAGTCCTTAACTTGTACATGAGGACTTACAACAAATTCATCCAGATGATATTGAAGAGATGGATTTGAGATGGCAGATGGCTATGTTGACTATGAGAGCAAGAAGGTTCTTGAAGAATACTGGAACGAAGCTAACTATCAATAGCAATGAGAACATTAGCTTTGATAAGTCCAAGGTGGAGTGCTACAACTGCCACAGGAAGGGACATTTTGCTAGAGAGTGCAGAGCTCCAAGGAACCAAGACAACAGAAACAGGGAAAGCTCAAGAAGAACTGTGCCTGTGGAAACCTCAAATTCCACAGCTTTGGTGTCATGTGATGGTCTTGGTGGCTATGATTGGAGTGATCAGGCAGAGGAAGGGCCTAACTATACACTCATGGCTTACTTAACTTCATCTTCAAATTCTGACTCAGATGTATCTAATGATTCTGTTTGTTCTAAATCCTGCTTAGAAACTGTTGAAACTCTTAAAGCTCAAAATAATAAACTATTAGAAGATTTAAAGAAATCTGAGTTATGGGTTCTAGGTTATAAGACAGGTTTAGAGTCAGTAGAAGAAAGGCTTGAATTTTATAAGACTAATGAGTCTGATTACATAGAAAAGGTTAATGTTTTAAAAGGTGAACTTTATGTAGTAGAAGTAACTGTTAAAGAGCTTAGGAAAATGGTTGAAAAAGCTCAAAAAGAAAAAGATGAAGTTCAAAAAGAAAAAGAAAGCATTAAACTTAAAGTAACTAGGTCTGAACATGCATCTGAAAGTGTGAACAAGCTCATAGATTGTCAGATTGTTGACAACTTTAAGAAAGGTGTAGGCTATAATGAAGTTCCCCCTCCTATCACAGGAAAATTTGTGCCTCCAAAAACTGACTTATCTTTTACTAGTTTAGATGAGTTCACTAATGAGCCTGTAGTTGAGAAGAGTAGAGTTAATTCTAGTGTAGAGGAGCCTAAGGTTTTTAGGATGTATGATGATGCCCCAATTATTAAAGACTGGGTGTCAGATGATGAGGAACAGGATGTGTCTCAACCTAAGGTTGAAAATACAACATTTAGGCCTAGTAATGTAAAGAAAGAGTTTGTCAAACCTAAAACTGCTAAGGAAACTGTTAATCATGTTGAGCAACCTAGGTAGAACACTCATAGGCTTAGAGGTAATCAAAGAAACTGGAATAACATGATGTCTCAAAGATTAGGAAGTAATTTTGAGATGTTTAATAAGGCTTGTTATGTGTGTGGTAGTTTTTATCATTTGCAGGTTGATTGTCATTACCATAAAAAACAGTTTCAAAATCAAAGGATGGTAAAACCTGTTTGGAACTATGCTCAAAGGGTGAATCATCAAAGTTTTGCTAAAAAGACTCACCCCTGTGCTAAAAGGAACATGGTTCCAAGAGCAGTACTAATGAAGTCGGGCTTAGTATCAATTAAAACTGCTAAACAAAATATTTCAAAACCAGCAGTATTGGTTAATACTGCTAGACAAGTTAATGCTGGTCACACCAAAACAACAGTGAACGGTGCTAAATCAAATTCATATTTTTCTAAAGCAGCACATTCAACTATTAAAAGGCCCATTCAAAAGAATACAATAGTTAATACTACTAAGCCAAAAGCATTAATTAATAATGTTAAGGGAAAACATTTTTATGCTGTTAAGGCCTCAGCTTGTTGGGTTTGGAAACCAAAGATTAAAGTTTTAGACCATGTTTCCAAACATGGCAGTGCATCAATCACCCTTAAAAAGTTTGATTATATTGATGCACAAGGCAAATCCAAGTCAGTGATGGCTTGGGTCCTCAAAAGAAACTGATATTCTTACCTTATGTGCAGGGCAATCCACAGGTGGATTTACATGATCAAGGAGTGATTGATAGTGGATGCTCAAGGCACATGACAGGGAACATGTCCTATCTTACAGACTATGAAGAAATTGATGGAGGATATGTTGCTTTTGGAAGTAACCCCAAATGAGGGAAAATCAATGGAAAAAGGTACTATTAAAACTGGTAAAATAGATTTTGAGAATGTGTATTTTGTGAGAGAGTTAAAGTTTAATTTTTTTAGTGTCTCAAAAATGTGTGACAAAAAGAATAGTGTTCTCTTTAATGACAGTGAATGTATAGTCTTATCGCCAAACTTTAAGTTAATTGATGAAAGTCAAGTTTTACTTAAAGTTCCAAGAAAGGATAATATATACAATGTTAATTTAGAGAACATAGTTCCTAAAGGAGGTTTAACTTGTCTCTTTGCAAAAGCCACATCTGATGAATCTAAACTTTGGCATAGAAGGATAGTTCACTTGAATTTTAAAACTATGAACAAACTGGTTAAGGGAAATCTTGTAAGAGGTTTACCTTCTAAACTTTTTGAAAATGATCAAACCTGTGTTGCTTGTCAAAAGGGAAAGCAGCACAGAGCCTCTTGTAAGTCCAAAATAGATAACTCAATCAGTCAACCTTTACATATGTTGCATATGGATTTGTTTGGTCCAACATTTGTAAAAAGTCTTATGAAGAAAATGTATTGCCTAGTTGTCACAGATATTTTTAGCAGGTTTACATGGGTTTTCTTTCTATCTACTAAGGATGAGACTAGTGGCATTCTTAAGTCCTTTATAACTAGGATAGAAAATCTAGTAGATCATAAGGTTAAGGTTATAAGATGTGACAATGGGACTGAGTTCAAGAACAGAGAGATGAATCAGTTTTGTGAGATGAAGGGTATTTTGAGACAATATAGTGTAGTTAGAACTCCTCAACAAACTGGTGTAGCTAAGAGGAGAAATAGGACACTAATTGAGGCTGCTAGGACTATGCTAGCTGATTCTAAGTTGCCAACTACTTTTTGGGCGGAAGCAGTTAGTACTGCTTGCTATGTGAAAAATAGAGTGTTAGTTGTTAAGCCTCATAACAAGATCCCATATGAACTTTTTCATGGTAGAACACCAACTTTAAATTTTATGAGACCATTTGGGTGTCCTGTTACTATTCTCAATACCATAGATCACTTAGGCAAATTTGATGGTAAGGCTGATGAAGGTTTCTTTGTTGGATACTCTCTGAATAGCAAAGCCTTTAGAGTATTCAATAGTAGAATAAGGATAGTGGAAGAGAAATTGCATATTAGGTTTAGTGAAAGTACACCTAATGTTGTAGGTAATGGACCAGATTGGCTATTTGATATTGATGCACTAACAAGAATAATGAATTATGAGCCAGTTGCTGCAGGTACACAGTCTAATGGTTTTGCAGGTACAAAAGCTAATAATGATGCAGGTCAAACTAGAAAGGAGACAGAACCTGCAAAAGATTACATTTTGCTACCATTATGGACTGCTGATCCACCATTCTCAACCCAAGATCCAAAGAGTTCTCAAGATGATAAAGTCAAACCTTCAAATGATGATGAAAAGAAGGATGATGAAGATTCAAGAAAAGAAAGTAAATGTGATGATCAAGAGCAGGATGATAAAGTTAAAAACACTAATGATGTTAATACTGCTAGTGATGGAGACAACACTAACAATGTTAATAATGTTAGTTCAACTGTTAATGCTGTTGATGAAAAAGAAAGTAGTGAATTTCCATTTGATCTAGAAATGCCTGCTTTGGAAGATATTGGCTCAGTTGACTACTCAAGTGCTGATGAAAATGATGTTGGAGCAGCTGACATGAACAATTTGGAAACAACAATCCAATTCAGTCATACTCTAACTACAAGAATTCACAAATATCATCCTCTGGAATAAGTTATTGGAGATGTGCAATCAGCTACTCAAACAAGAAGGATGTCAAAGAATTTGAAGGAACAAGGGCTCTTTGTTAGAACTCTTAAACGAAGAAACAGTCATAAAGACCTTCAAAACTGTTTGTTTGCTTGCTTTTTATCACAAGTGGAACCCAAAAATACAATTCAAGCATTGAATGATTCAAGATGGGTAGAGGCTATGCAGGAAGAGCTTCTACAGTTCAAGTTACAAGAAGTTTGGACTTTGGTGGAGTTACCTAATGGCAAAAGGGCTATAGGTACAAAATAGGTTTTCAGGAATAAGAATGATGAAAGAGGTATTGTGGTAAGAAATAAAACAAGATTAGTTGCTCAAGGATACACACAAGAAGAAGGGATTGACTATGATGAAGTTTTTACCCCTGTTGCAAGAATTGAAGTAATTAGGCTATTCCTAGCTTATGCTTCCTTTAAAGATTTTGTGGTGTATCAGATGGATGTTAAGAGTGCTTTTCTCTATGGGAATATTGAAGAAGAAGTGTATGTATGTCAACCACCAGGGTTCGAAGATCCAGACTTTCCTGATAGAGTATACAAGGTTGAAAAAGAATTATATGGATTACATCAAGCTCCTAGAGCATGGTATGAAACCTTGTCAACATATCTGTTGGACAATGGATTTCACAGAGGAAAGATTGACAAGACTTTGTTCATCAAAAGGCACAAAGGTGATATTTTGTTGGTTCAGATTTATGTAGATGATATATTCTTTGGTTCAACAAAGAAGGAGCTATGCATTGAATTTGAGAAGTTGATGCATGAGAAATTTCAGATGAGTTCTATGAGAGAACTTACATTCTTCTTGGGATTACAAGTGAAGCAGAAGAACGATGGCATATTTATCAGTTAAGATAAATATATTGCTGAAATTTTAAAGAAGTCTGGGTATACAGATGTCAAGACTGCAAGTACACCAATGGAAACTGGAAAGCCTCTGCTCAATGATGAAGATGGTGAAGAAGTGGATGTTCACTTGTATAGGTCAATGATTGGTTCATTGATGTACCTTACTTCTTCAAGACCTGACATTATGTTTGCAGTGTGTGCATGTGCTAGATACCAAGTCAATCCAAAAGTTTCACATCTTCATGCTGTGAAAATAATTTTTAGGTACTTGACAGGTCAACCAAAATTGGGCCTTTGGTATCCAAAAGATTCACCTTTTGATTTGGTAGCATACACTGATAGTGATTATGCTGGAGTAAGCTTGGATACGAAGTCTACAACAGGAGGTTGTCAATTTCTTGGGTGTAGATTGATCTCATGGCAGTGCAAGAAACAGACTATGGTTGCAAATCCCACAACAAAAGCTGAATATGTGGCTGCTTCAAGTTGCTGTGGACAAGTGCTTTGGATTCAGAATCAACTACTTGATTATGGGTACAATTTTATGCATACCAATATTTTTATTGACAATAACAATACTATGTGCATAATTAAAAATCCTGCTTTTCATTCAAAAACAAAGCATATAGAGATCAGAAATCATTTTATTAGAGATTGCAATGAAAAGAAATTGATTCAAATGGTTAAAATCTATACTGACAAAAATGTTGCTGATTTGCTTACAAAAGCTTTTGATGTAAGTAGATTTCAATATTTGATTGCTAGTATTGGAATGTTAAATCTTTAAAGTTTTTGATCTCTTTATGTTTTTGTAGAGTTTGGTAAGGATTAGTACTGTTATTCAAGTCATTAAGAGTTTCTGCTGTTAAGTGTAATTAGTACTGCTAGTTATACTTAATACTGCTAAGTTTCTACTGTTGGTTATATATAGTGTGATTATTGTGAAAGTTGTCGTTGCTTGTGTTTTTGTGGTTTTTGGACTAATATTTTGCAGGAAAAGCAAAAGAAAAGTGTTAGATTGGTGTGGAATTGGAGTTAGTGCTGGTAACTCAAAGTTAATACTGCTAGGCATAAGTTAATGCTGCTAAGCATAACTTAGTGCCGCTGAGGTCACTACTGCTGGTTTGTTCGAGGGACTGTTTGTCACACCCCACCGAAGGCGGAAATGCGAGGTGCGACAAAATCAATATACATCGCAAAAGAGATATAGTACAATACCATGATTAAAATTTAAGGTAAAAGTACAACATTAAAATAGTGTTTTAGCCTACATCGGCAATAAAAACATAAGACTTAGTTTTCCAAAAGATAAAATCTTGTAATCTGACGACAACAACGATGACATGTGAAGAATTCTAATGGCCTTTATGAAAACACTTATTGACGATCACCTGAAATGCATGAGAGAAAACTGATCAACTATGAAAGTAGTTGGTGAGTACACAAGTTTTATATAATATGAAAACTTTTAAGAGAGAGTCTAAGTTTTTGGTCGTTGAGAATAGTCCACAAGGCAAAGCCGTTGTCAATCCATTCAGTTGCAAGTCCCGCCCATACAAGACTTGTAACCTATGTGTTCACAACCCATTTCATAAAAGGTGTATGTCTAGTAGTCAAGTACATGTGGTCAATATAGTTCACAATAAGGGCACATAGTATAAATCAAAGCCGCTCCGAACAAGGGAGACTTTATAGTGCTGCTCCGAACATAGGAGACTTTACGTCACTCCACCACCTAGGCGAGATTTATTAGTCACTCCACCGACATGGCGAGATTTATTAAGAATGCTCCGAACATGGGAGACTTTATGTCAGTCCACCACCTAGGTGAGATTTATTAGTCACTCCACCGACATGGCAAGATTTATTAAGAATGCTCCGAACATGGGAGACTTTTCACGCTCCACCAATAAGGCGAGACTTTAGGTCAAGAAAGCTCCACCAAAATGGTGATACTTTTAGGTCATAGTACGTACGGTACATTAAGTTCAAAACAAATCATAAGTTCTTAATTAAATTCAAGAGTTTGATTCAAGTTCAAAAGTTCAAGTCAAGTTCAAGAGTTCAGAACAAGTTATAAGGTAAAGACGAGTCAAAAGAGTTCAAAATAGTTAAAGGGTTCAAAATCAGGTCAAAAGGTTCAAAATAAATCAAATGGTTCAAAATCAAGTCAAAAAGTTCAAAAGAAGTCAAAGGGTTCAAAATCAAGTCAAACAAGTTCAAAATACATATCGTACGGTTCAAAACAAAGTTCAAAGAGTTCAAGTAATAATGTTCATAAAATAGAAATCAATTTAGTTCAAGTATAATTAATGCATCCACCCCAAAGTGATAAAAATAGTTAGAAAAAAGGGTTCGTGTATACTCACCTTAAGCAATAAGTAATGCGTTACAAGTGTGCACAGAAAATGATGCGCGATGCTCTAACCGCAACCTAAAGTGATAATACGTTTTAGGTAGTGCTATAATGGCGTGTATGCAATTTATAAAATGTTATATCACTTGTACATGTTTGTTTGTAACTTTAGTTATAAAAATAACGTTACTTTGGAAATCCTTAGAAATAGTCAAGATATAACATTTTTGGATTTTTAGCAAGTATGTATCGTAACTACGATATGAATGTTTCGGTAATATATATTTGGAAAAGTTTCCGACTCGACTAAAGTATGTAACCAAAACACTACAACTTTCGTTTAAGTCATTTTATCCAAAACCGTACCTAAAGTGTCCAAAATCCATTTCTAAAAATAAAAACTGGTTACTATTCACTAATAGAAATGCTGTCAAAATAATATTTTTCGTCGGCAACTTCGTTAAGTCATAACTTATTCGTTATAGCTCGGTTTTCAAAGTTCTACCTATTCCCGCAAAGGTATTTAAGTATACTAACACATTTTATGGTCTCAGGGACTCGGTTTATCTTTTAAAGCTCGGTTTTACTACATTGAAAATCCAAACAGCAACTATGTATATTTTCTGAAAAATAGTTATCGATAATTAACTTTTAAAAAACTCGCATCTCATTCGTTATCAATTCGTTTTTATCCAACGACCAAGTTTTCGTTATAAAATCTATTTTCTATTTCTTTAACTAAATCTTGTAAAAATAACTTGATTTTCTAAAAGTTAGAAATTTGGGCAGCGCTTCTGCGCCTATTTTTAAATAATCCATTTTCTAAGCTAAATTTCCTCAAATCAACTCAAAATCTATCCTAATTTCTTCCAAATAATTTTGTAATATACGTTTTTACTTGTTTTCAACATGAAAATTCACAAACATGAGCATAGGTGATATATGTAATTAAATGTGTTTAAATGAGGATTTAAACTTAATAAATGCATAAACATGTATAATAAATGTATAAAATACATAATGGAAGGAATAAATTTTTTTTTTTATACTTACTTGGAATGAAAAGATTTTTAGGATGATCAAGAACACATGAACCCCATCGATCACTCCAAATCGATACGTAGCTAATATAAAACCCGTAATAGATCATAATATGCTGGAAACAAGTAAAAATCGGTTTCTCTTCTCTTGTTTTCTCTTTGTCTGAAGTTTTAGAGCTAGTGAGAGTTTGAGAACTTTTTCTAAGTGTAAATGGTAGTGTATGAGTTAGCTTGTATATATAGGAAAATATTTAGCTTTTATATAATTATATAATAGATTTAAGTACACAAGATCTTGCAAAATCCAATCAAAGAAGAAAATAGGGGAGGGGTTGTGTGTCGATAGGTTTTCAAGGAAAAAGGGGGAGGGGAGTTGGTTTGCATTTATTGGTTTGATATTCTTGTCCAAAATCTAGATTTTATAATAAATAAGAGTTAGATATTTATTATTTTAGTATTGAATTAGCTAGAAATAAATTTTAACGGAACAAAATAAAGTGTAGTGAAGTTAGAAAAATTATAAAAATGTATTTTGTATAGGTATTGGGTGTTTAAATAATTATCGTTTCATAATAACTTAAATTATCGTAAATTTATATATTTAACAATATATATAATAAATGAATTCAAAATACCGGGTAAAATAGTAATTGAATTTTTGTAACATTCTAATGAGTATAACAATATATTAGCACCATTGTTGGGAGTATCGGGAATATTGTTCATGCACGAAAATCGTGTGAAAGCGTTTATTTATATAATAAATATAAACGAATGAAAATGCAAACACATGTACGAATTAACATGAAAATGATAATACCGGTAATATGTAGACTAACTCTAGTCCATATGTGGTGCACAAAATGATGTCTCTCGGTTAAGAGATTTAATTCCCATAAAACTTTATTTACGCCAGAATTGTGAATAGTAAAAACTACGATAGTGAATAATAACTTTTCCGGGGATGAATAGTAAAGTTTTAAAGTTAAAATTCTGACCTAAAAATACGAGTTGTCACAGTCTCCACCCGTTAAAGGAATTGAGTCCCTGAATTTAGCTCGTTCGGGCTACATACGTACGTTCTTGTGGTCGTATTTGACGAGGCAAACTTTCCCATTCTCGAGCGTAGCCCTAAAAAGACCTTTAGGTGTTCGATTCTAATTTAATCTCACAACTTATCCAACAAGAACTGTCATAAGATTAAACTGAATTGATTTGGGTAACAACTTGACTCTTTGCTTGATTTTCGCAACTCATCAAACAAGAACTGTCACTAGATCAAGCTGGGAGACAATTTATAACGCCCTAAAATTTGAATAACATTTTTAATTATCTACTTTAATTATACCATAAGTTAAATAAATAAATAGTAATATAAATATAACATTGGGCCAATTGTTTTAAATATATATAAGGTCTTAGGCTAATTTTGTTACTTACCAAATCTAAGCCCAACTAGAATTTGATCCAACACATTATACAAAAATAAAAATCGGTCCAAACCCCTCCCCTAGAACCTATAGACCGAATTCAGAGAAAAAAAAAGAGGGATCGATCTAGGGTTTTGGGTTTTCGAGCTTCGGTTAGTTTCATCTTCTAAATTCTTTAATTTTTATGTTTTAATCTTTTAAACTAATTATGTTACTTGCATGGATGGATAGTGATTGTAAATTATGACCAATAGTCTGTAATTTTGAATTATATTGACATTTAGAACAATTAGATTAGGCGTTTATACGATTAATTGCAAGATTAAACTAGTTAGGGTTTTGTTTGTGAATTGATGTGATGTTGTCCAGAAATTGGGTCGGATTGAGGGATGTCTAATTTGATGATGCCAATGTGTTTTTGTATGATTCTTGAGTCTAAAATTAAGTTTAAGTTTATACAAATTTCATGGTTATTGGAGGTCGGGAAAGCAGTTTCTTGAATTTTAGAAGATTAAGTGTCAAAACTGAATTTTGTGTCTGGAAATTCAGCCAGTTTTTATGATTTTTCATTTACAAACTATAAGGTCTGGGAAGCCCCAATTTAGTCAGGGGAATATATAATATGTCTGTTAGTTACTGTAATTTTCGTGGATTTTTCCAAAGTGTTTTGATATGCCTTTTGAATGCATACTTTCTGGGTGTTTCAACAGTTATTTTTCTAGACAGTAGTGTAAAGAGTGATTTTTATTGTGTATTTGTACTAATGAATAAAATATGGAAAAATTCTAAAAAATACTTAAGATATGTGTTTATCACTGGGTAAAATTATAGAATTAAATGAGCTTGTTTAAGGTTCTTTAAAAATTATAAGAATTGGACCTGAGTTAAATAAGAATCCTGAATCATTAAATAAAACACTTAAAAACCTAATATTGGTGTATTGGACTGTTTGGTGTCATATTTACCAGCCCTCATGTCGACCTAATGATAATTTAAACAAGCCCTAGAATCTGTCTTAAATGATTATTAAGTGAGGCGTGTGCAATCAGAAAACCTAGGTTGATTTGTGTAATTATTTTACAGATATGTAAAATCGGATAAATGATTTGGGTTTGGTATGGGTTTGTGAAGGTGCGTTGCTAATATGATTATGAATATATGTTAATATGATGTTTAATTTAGGTCTTGTGAATTTTGTGAACTCGTTTGCGTTGGAATAATTAAAACATGTTATATGATGGCCTAAAACGGATTTTGGGATGGGCAGTTTCGAAAGCCGAATTTGTGTGCATTACAACTCGAATTTCATAAGTGTTTAATACTGGTTCTTTACTTGTAAACTTAGTTTAAGGTCTTAATTAAGTTTTCCAATTGGTTTGGGGTGATTTAGAGTTGATTGGGTTGTCTTTTAAAATTTTATAGAATCATATTTCTAACCTGAGTTTTGGGAATGTAAAATTAGACAACTTCTATGATTTTTCATTTCAAATCTATAAAGAGTTGATAGCTCTCCTTTTACAAGTAGTATATTTAACATGTTTAGTAACTTCTTGAATTTTTTTAGATTTTTCTGAATTATGTAAATGGGTTTGATAAACGTAAACTGTAGGGGTGTTTCTGCAGTTCACTTTCTGGACATGTTTGGGTAAATGATTTTTGAAATGGTGATTTCACTTGGTAATAAATTCTAGGAAAATTCATGTAAGCTCATAAGACATATAGGTACATGTTTAAATTTTTATAGCTTCTGAGTAAGAGTCTTATATGGTTTGAAAATTCGTAAAGTGGAGGCAAAAGTATACTAAAATCAGAAAATTTGTTAAAGAACTTAGGTCTTTGTAAAATAATACCAATTGATGTGTCTTGAACCCTAAAGTGTATTTAATTGATAATTATGATGTAATTGATCATATATTAACCTAAATTAGGTAATGAAACCCTAATCACATTAATGAAAACCTATAAGTATTTATCAATCAGTTATGACAATTAATGGACTCCTAAATATTATATGAACCCTAATTCATGTAGATTCGTTGAAGGAGGCGTGACACTGTTTCCTTGTGTTCACTTTTCCGTTTGCTTCCATTTCATTCGCTAAGGTACGTATATTCTACCCTTTCTCAGTAAGGGTTTTGCATTAACTCTTCGATCCTTGACTTTATTTCATTCGTTATGATATTCGTTGGTGATTTCCGTTCGATATGATTTCTTATGATATGATATTTAGTTCTATGTCATTTAATATGGCATTCATTTCAGTTACTATTCTTTTGTTTAAATATACTATCATTAACTCGTTATGATGAGATATCTTGTTTATTCTGTTACATTAGCTAACTAGTCATTGAGGTACCATGACCATGTCATTGAGGCACCAATGGCATGGCACTATCTGTGGCGGTGTGATTGGCCCACGGCGTTCCCTTGTGATATGTATATTATTATTGAGCTCGTGCACTTAATTGCCATTTTGGTACGCCCATTTTGGTACGCCGATATATTAGTTAGAGTACAGGTGTATGGTGGTGTACATAACTTTGTTTTGCAGGGAGTGTATGGATGCATCCTAGGTATGATTTTTGATATGATTATGTTATGGCTTTGTAGTGAATGGTGGTGTGTGCCATACACCCCATGTCACTTTTGGGAGGTCATGTCTCCATTTGTTATGTTATGATATAATATTGTGTGAGTAAGCAGGTGGCTTGCTTTGTGAGCTCGTGGATAATTTCTTATGAATCGTTGCCTTCATTACCTTTCACTTAATTTATTATTCATTTGAGTCTCATGACCTATGATATCCTGTTCGGCAGATTCTTTTTGATTTCATTTCATATACTATTTATATTCAGTTCATTATTCATTTATATCCGTTCAATGGGCTTTTTAAGCTCAGCCGCATTTTCTTTTTCCCTGCGGCAGGTATTCAAGCGGGATGCTAGGATTTGAGTGATGAGAGTAGGAGCTTTTAGAGGACCAACCCAACCTTAGTTTCCCTATCTTTTGGAATTAGTTTATGGCTTATGTCTTGGTTATTTTATTTCATTTTAGAGTTAGATTTGATTTGTATTTCTTTGGAAGTCATTTTGTTTCATGACCTGTATTTATTTATTTAAGTCTTCCGATTGCATTTATATTGTTCTGATTGACACCATAATGTGACATTTTGACCCTTATCGGGTTGGGGTGTTACAATTATGGTATCAGAGCTTAGGATTCGACCTGTAGTACTTTAAGTTATGACCTGTGAAAGTTTTGGCCCTTAGGTTTGCACTATAAGAGCTTATGAAACAACCTTTGAGAATTTGCCTTAGGATTTCGACTCTGAAGAAACTTAAGTTATGACCGGTGAGGATTGGGTAGACTATAAGACATTTGTTTAAGAATCATTGCTTCCGCATCACTTTGATTCGTGCCTTACTTTTAGTTAAGCCCTTTTAAGATCACTCTTTCTGGAGATTTAGAAAACTTATCATATTACACTGCATAAGTTTAGTGACCAAATAAGTTTAGAATGCCTTGAGAATTTGGTGGTAATCCCTTCACTGTATAGGTTTCACTTTTTAATATCATCACATATTTTTGAATTCCAATCGTAATCTCGGACTCGTTTGTTAACCATTTAGATGCCTCTTCGTCCATTCTGAGAATTTTTGCGATCATGATGTGTTGGACTTACCGGATCTAAACACACGACTTGTGTTGAAGATACTTTGAGTATAATGCTAAGTAGCACGCGGAATTTACTACAAAGCACTTAGAAGATTTTGTGTTTTGTGATGTGTATAATAGTATGAATGTAACAGTAAAAATAAGAACACAATGTTTAACCAAACGATTAGCTTCAATATATTAATACGGATGATCTACAATATCACCAGGGTTCAACAACCTTGAAGCTCTTACAATAATAATTCGTACTTAGGGATATTAGAGAGATATATGAAACCCTAATTAGAATCTCCTTTTATAGAACAAGGAGTCCTATACAAGTAAAACTATTAAACATATCAATCTAACTTAATAAGATATACATGCAATCTATTCTATATATATCATTACGCGTCTTTCACCTTCTGTCTTTATCTTATAACCAGTACTAACTTCTTCTACTAGCAGTACTAACTGACTTAGTACTGTTAGTGTAATCTTGAACGAATCTTCAGCAGTACTAAGTTATACCTGGTAGTACTAACTGTTGGTTTAATTCCCAACATGGACACATTTTGTGGTTTCTCTGCTTTTGCTAGACACCTTAAGGTTCCCCCTACAGTATCAGATTATGCCTTATCCATTTCTATTCCTATGAGAAATCTTGTGGTTCTTAATCATGAGTATAGGAGTTATTCATCACATTTTCATTTGTTCGTTCGATATCTCAGCTTGAATTAATCGATGAAGTTTTTATTATTTGGCATTTCCCCCGTGTTATCTCATCTTCATATTAGGTTTTACGTGTCTCTTTTGAGAGGTTACAACTATCATCCGTTACATATATGTTTCGTATCCGTTGGATCAGAATCGTGATGAATTGTTATTTGTTGATGAGTTTGAGGCTATATTAGACCGTCAGGATCTAGTCATGAGAAACCAACATTTCCGTTCGTTCAAAATTCTTTGGAAGAATCATCCCAAAAGAGTCAAACATTTTCTTTTCTTTTCGTAATCTGGTACGTATCCGTTTAATCTTCCTACTTCAATTTCGGGGACAAAATTTTCTTTTTAAGAGGGGAAGAATTATAACGCCCTAAAATTTGAATAACATTTTTAATTATCTACTTTAATTATACCATAAGTTAAATAAATAAATAGTAATATAAATATAACATTGGGCCAATTGTTTTAAATATATATAAGGTTTTGGGCTAATTTTGTTACTTACCAAATCCAAGCCCAACTAGAATTTGATCCAACCCACATTATAAAAAAATAAAAATCGGTCCAAACCCCTCCCCTAGAACCTGTAGACCGAATTCAGAGAAAAAAAAGAGGGATCGATCTAGGGTTTTGGGTTTTCGAGCTTCGGTTAGTTTCATCTTCTAAATTCTTTAATTTTTAAGTTTTAATCTTTTAAACTAATTATGTTACTTGCATGGATGGATAGTGATTGTAAATTATGACCAATAGTCTGTACTTTTGAAGTATATTGACGTTTAGAACAATTAGATTAGGCATTTGTACGATTAATTGCAAGATTAAGTTAGTTAGGGTTTTGTTTGTGAATTGTTGTGATGTTGTCCAGAAATTGGGTCGGATTGAGGGATGTCTAATTTGATGATGCCAATGTGTTTTTGTATGATTCTTGAGTCTAAAATTAAGTTTAAGTTTATATAAATTTCAAGGTTATTGGAGGTCGGGAAAGCAGTTTCTTGAATTTTGGAAGATTAAGTGTCAAAACTGAATTTCGGGTCTGGAAATTCAGCCAGTTTTTATGATTTTTCATTTACAAACTATAAGGTCTGGGAAGCCCCAATTTAGTCAGGGGAATATATAATATGTCTGTTAGTTACTGGAATTTTCGTGGATTTTTCCAAAGTGTTTTGATATGCCTTTTGAATGCATACTTTCTGGGTGTTTCAACAGTTATTTTTCTAGACAGTAGTGTAAAGAGTGATTTTTATTGTGTATTTGTACTAATGAATAAAATATGGAAAAATTCTAAAAATTACTTAAGATATATGTGTATCACTGGGTAAAATTATAGAATTAAATGAGCTTGTTTGAGGTTCTTTAAAAATTATAAGAATTGGACCTGAGTTAAATAAGAATCCTGAATCATTAAATAAAACACTTAAAAACCTAATATTGGTGTATTGGACTGTTTGGTGTCATATTTTCCAGCCCTCATGTTGACCTAATGATAATCTAAACATGCCCTAGAATCTCTCTTAAATGATCATTAAATGACGCATGTGCAATCAGAAAACCTAGGTTAATTTGTGTAATTATTTTTCAGATATGTGAATCGGATAAATGATTTGGGTTTGGTATAGGTTTTTGAAGGTGCGTTGCTAATATGATTATGAATATATGTTAATATGATGTTTAATTTAGGTCTTGTGAATTTTGTGAACTCGTGTGCGTTGGAATAATTAAAACATGTTATATGATGGCCTAAAACGGATTTTGGGATGGGCAGTTTCGAAAGCCGAATTTGTGTGCATTACAACTCGAATTTCATAAGTGTTTAATACTGGTTCTTTACTTGTAAACTTATTTTAATGTCTTAATTAAGTTTTCCAATTGGTTGGGGGTGATTTAGAGTTGATTGGGTTGTCTTTTTGAATTTTATGGAATCATATGTCAAATCTGAGTTTTGGGAACGTAAAATCAGTCAAGTTCTATGATTTTTCATTTCAAATATATAAAGAGTTGAGATCTCTCCTTTTACAAGTAGTATATTCCACATGTTTAGCAACCTCCGGAATTTTTGTATATTTTTCTGAAGTATGTAAATGGGTTTGATATACGTAAACTGTAGGAGTGTTTCTGCAGTTCACTTTCTTGACATGTTTGGGTAAATGATTTTTGAAATGGTGTTTGCACTTGGTTATAAATTTTGGGAAACTTCATGTAATCTCATAAGACATATAGGTACATGTTTAAATTTTTATAGCTTCTGAGTAAGAGTCTTATTGTGGTTTGAAAATTCATAAATTGGAGGCAAAAGTATACTAAAATCAGAAAATTTGTTAAAGAACTTAGGTCTTTGTGAAATAATACCAATTGATGTGTCTTGAACCCTAAAGTGTATTTAATTGATAATTATGATGTAATTGATCATATATTAACCTAAATTAGGTAATGAAACCCTAATCACATTAATGAACCCCTATAAGTATTTATAAATCAGTTATGACAATTAATGGACCCATAAGTATTATATGAACCCTAATTTGTGTAGATTCGTTGAAGGAGGCGTGACATTGTTTCCTTGTGTTCACTTTTCCGTTTGCCTCCATTTCATTCGCTATGGTACGGATATTATACCCTTTCTCAGTAAGGGTTTTGCATTAACTCTTCGATCCTTGACTTTATTTCATTCGTTATGATATTTGTTGGTGATTTCCGTTCGATATGATTTCTTATGATATGAAATTTAGTTCTATGTCATTTAATATGGCATTCATTTCAGTTAATATTCTTTTGTTTAAATATACTATCATTAACTCGTTATGATGAGATATCTTGTTTATTCTGTTACCCGAGCTAACTAGTCATGGAGGTACCATGGCCATGTCATTGAGGCACCAATGGCATGACACTATCTGTGGTGGTGTGATTGGCCCACGGCATTCCCTTGTGATATGTATATTATTATTGAGCTCGTGCACTTAATTGCCATTTTGGTACGCCAATATATTTGTCAGAGTACAGGTGTATGGTGGTGTACATAACTTTGTTTTGCAGGGAGCATATGGATGCATCCTAGGTATGATTTGTGATATGATTATGTTATGGCTTTGTAGTAAATGGTGGTATGTGCCATACACCCCATGTCACTTTTGGGAGGTCATGTCTCCATTTGTTATGTTATGATATAATATTGTATGAGTAAGCAGGTGGCTTGCTTTGTGAGCTCGTGGATAATTTCTTATGAATCGTTGCCTTCATTACCTTTCACTTAATTTATTATTCATTTGAGTCTCATGACCTATGATATCCTGTTCAGCAGATTCTTTTTGATTTCATTTCATATACTATTTATATTCAGTTCATTATTCATTTATATCCGTTCACTGGGCTTTTTAAGCTCAGTCGCATTTTCTTTTTCCTTGCGGCAGGTATTCAAGCGGGATGTTGGGATTTGAGTGATGAGAGTAGGAGCTTTTAGAGGACCAACCCAACCTTAGTTTCCCTATCTTTTGGAATTAGTTTATGACTTATGTCTTGGTTATTTTATTTCATTTTAGAGTTGGATTTGATTTGTATTTCTTTGGAAGTCATTTTGTTTCATGATTTGTATTTATTTATTTAAGTTTTCCGCTTGCGTTTATATTGTTCTGATTGGCACCATAATGTGACATTTTGACCCTTGTCGGGTTGGGGTGTTACACAATTTGTCAGAAAGAAATGATTCAACATCCTGGAATGAGGTCTTTTGAAAGATTGGATCGATTTTGAAATTGCTTACACCAATCAAATCAACTAATAAAAATATAACTAAGGTTGATGACGTTAGGTCTCTGATTAATCAATGTCGTGAACTAGAGATCATAACATGACGGGAACAAAGACGTACTTAGTTTAACGAGCCATAATTTAGCAAAGAGAAAGCATATATATAAAGGCATATATAAGGTACGGTAACACAAACGCGAATATACGAACATGCTATGCATGCCCACCCGACCAATGCAATTTCAGGTGACCAGACTCTTAAGACTCGACTAAACATGATCCAAGACTACTACTCTTATCATTGCATGATTCTTCCTGAATTAGACATAGGTGATCAGGCTACGTATAATTTAGGATTAACGATGCAACGCTAGGACTAGTCGACTCGTATGATGTTCGATGTTTAATAAAACTTTATTTTGGTTATAGTTGCAATTTTTATTTTTGAAAAATCGGCATTCTCTATAACCTTAGGCTCTGATACCAATCTGTCACACCCCGCCGAAGGCGGAAACGCGAGGTGCGATGAAATCAATATACATCGCAAAAGAGATATAGTACAATACCATGATTAAAATTTAAGGAAAAAGTACAACATTACAATAGTGTTTTAGCCTACATCGGCAATAAAAACATAAGACTTAGTTTTCCAAAAGATAAAAACTTGTAATATGACGACTACAATGATGAAATGTGAAGACTTCTAATGGCCTTTATGAAAACACTTATTGACGATCACCTGAAATGCATGAGAGAAAACGGGTCAACTATGAAAATAGTTGGTGAGTACACACGTTTTATATAATATGAAAACTTTTAAGAGAGAGTCTAAGTTTTTGGTCTTTGAGAATAGTCCACAAGGCAAAGGCGTTGTCAATCCATTCAGTTGCAAGTCTCGCCCATACAAGACTTGTAACTTATTTGTTAACAACCCACTGCATAAAAGTCGTCTGTCTAGTATTCAAGTACATGTGGTCAATATAGTTCACAATAAGGGCACATAGTATAAATCAAAGTCGCTCCGAACAAGGGAGACTTTATAGTGCTACTCCGAACATAGGAGAGTTTACGTCACTCCACCACCTAGGCGAGATTTATTAGTCACTCCACCGACATGGCGAGATTTATTAAGAATGCTCCGAACATGGGAGACTTTATGTCACTCCACCACCTAGGCGAGATTTATTAGTCACTCCACCGACATGGCGAGATTTATTAAGAATGCTCCGAACATGGGAGACTTTATGTCACTCCACCACCTAGGCGAGATTTATTAGTCACTCCACCGACATGGCGAGATTTATTAAGAATGCTCCGAACATGGGAGACTTTGCACGCTCCACCAATAAGGCGAGACTTTTGGTCAAGAATGCTCCACCGAAATGGCGAGACTTTTAGGTCATAGTACGTACGGTACATTAAGTTCAAACCAAATCATAAGTTCTTAATTAAATTCAAGAGTTTGATTCAAGTTCAAAAGTTCAAGTCAAGTTCAAGAGTTCAGAACAAGTTATAAGGTCAAGACGAGTCAAAAGAGTTCAAAATAGTTAAAGGGTTCAAAATCAAGTCAAATAGTTAAATTAGTCAAATGGTTCAAAATCAAGTCAAAAGGTTCAAAAGAAGTCAAAGGGTTCAAAATCAAGTCAAACAAATTGAAACTACATATCGTACGCTTCAAAACAAAGTTCAAAGAGTTCAAGTAATAATGTTCATAAAATAGAAATCAATTTAGTTCAAGTATAATTCATGCATCCACCCCAAAGCGATTAAAATAGTTAGAAAAAGGGGTTCGTGAATACTCACCTCAAGCAATAAGTATTGCGTTACAAGTGTGCACGAAAAATGATGCGCGATGCTCTAATCGCAACCTAAAGTGACAATGCATTTTAGGTAGTGCTATAATGTCGTGTATGCAATTTATAAAATGTTATATCACCCGTACATTTTTGTTTGTAAGCTTAGTTATAAAAATAACGTTACTTTGGAAATCCTTAGAAATAGTCAAGATATAACATTTTTGGATTTTTAGCAAGTGTGTATCGTAACTACGATATGAATGTTTCGGTAATATATATTTGGAAAAGTTTTCGACTCGACTAAAGTAAGTAACCAAAACACTAAAACTTTCGTTCAAGTCATTTTATCTAAAATCGCACCTAAAGTGTCCAAAATCCATATTTAAAAATAAAAACTGGTTAATATTCACTAATAGAAAAGCTGTCAAAATAATATTTTTCGTCGGTAACTTTGTTAAGTCATAACTTCTTCGTTATAGCCCTGTTTTCAAAGTTCTACCTATCCCCGCGAAGGTATTTAAGTATACTAACACACTTTATGGTCTCAGGGACTCGGTTTTACTACATTGAAAATCCAAACAGCAACTATGTATATTTTCTGAAAAATAGTTATCGATAATTAACTTTTAGAAAACTCGCATCTCATTCGTTATAAATTCATTTTTATCCATTCAAACGACCAAGTTTTCATTATAAAATCTATTTTCTATTTCTTTAACTAAATCTTGTAAAAATAACTTGATTTTCTAAAAGTTAGAAATTTGGGCAGCGCTTCTTCGCCTATTTTTAAATAATACATTTTCTAAGCTAAATTTCCTCAAATCAACTCCAAATCTATCCTAATCTCTTCCAAATAATTTTGTAATATATGTTTTTACTTGTTTACAACATGAAAATTCACAAACGTGAGCATAGGTGATATATGTAATTAAATGTGTTTAAATGAGGATTTAAACTTAATAAATGCATAAACATGTATAATAAATGTATAAAATACATAAGGGTGGGTATAAAAATTATTTTTATACTTACTTGGAAAGAAAAGATTTTTAGGATGATCAAGAACAAATGAATCCCAACGATCACTCCAAATCGATACGTGGCTAATATAAAACCCGTAATAGATCGTAATATGCTCGAAACTTGTAAAAATCGGATTCTCTTCTCTTGTTTTCTCTTTTTCCGAAGTTTTAGAGCTAGAGAGAGATTGAGAACTTTTTCTAAGTGTAAATGGTAGGGTATGAGTTAGCTAGTATATATAGGAAAATATTTAGCTTTTATATAATTATATAATAGATTTAAGTACACAAGATCCTGCAAAATCCAATCAAAGAAGAAATAGGGGAGGGGTTGTGTGTCGACAGGTTTTCAAGGAAAAAGGGGGAGTGGGGTTGGTTTGCATTTATTGGTTTGATATTCTTGTCCAAAATCTAGATTTTATAATAAATAAAAGTTACATATTTATTATTTAGGTATTGAGTTAGCTAGAAATAAATTTTAGCGGAACAAAATAAAGTGTAGTGAAGTTAGAAAAATTATAAAAATGTATTTTGTATAGGTATTGGGTGTTTAAATAATTATCGTTTCGTAATAACTTAAATTATCGTAAATATATATATTTAAGAATATATATAATAAATGAATTCAAAATACCGGGTAAAATAATAATTGAATTTTTGTAACATTGTAATGAGTATAAAAATATATTAGAACCATTGTTGGGAGTATCGGGAATATTGTTCATGCACGAAAATCGTGTGAAAGCGTTTATTTATATAATAAATATAAACGAATGAAAATGCAAACACATGTACGACTTAACATGAAAATGATAATACCGGTAATATTTAGACTAACTCTAGTCCATATGTGGTGCACAAAATGATGTCTCTCGGTTACGAGATTTAATTCTCGTAAAACTTAATTTATGCCAGAATTGTGAATAGTAAAAACTACGATAGTAAATAGTAACTTTTCCGGGGATGAATAGTTAAGTTTTAAAGTTAAAATTATGACCTAAAAATATGAGTTGTCACACTGTTTCATAAATTCTTCGATTAAGGGTTTAAATTCACCAATAATTCACATAATCGTTTTCATTCGCACATAATACTCTCTAAACACAAACCCTAACTGACTTTTATCATCTAGTCGCAAACACCCATCAATCATCACAATGTCGAAACTTCAATTTGATGATACTCATAACATGATCGTGGTTTTTCAAAAACCCACTGAAAGCGAAGGATTTGCAGAAATTGTTGATTTCTTGAAGCACACCCTATTAGGTATGCATTAACTGTGAATCCTACCATATATATTTCCCACATTGAACAGTTTTGGTCTACTACTAAGGTCAAAACAATCAATGAGGAAGTAAAGATACATGCCCTAGTAGATGGCATGAAGATAATTATCACTGAAACATCTGTTAGAAGATCTCTTCGACAAGTAGATGAAGAAGGTGTTGAATGTCTTTCAAACTCTACTATTTTTGAAGACCTTGCATTGATGGTGTATGAGAAGCAATCTGATAAACTGACTTTTTACAAAGCATTCTTCTCCCATCAATGGAAATTTCTTATCCATACGGTTTTACAATGTTTAAGTTCTAAAACAACTAGATGGAATGAGTTTAAGAGCAATATGGCATCTGCCATAATCTGCTTGGCTACAGACCAAAAGTTTAACTTTTCAAAATTAATTTTTGATAGTATGGTTAAGAACTTGGATTATCTACTAGGAAAATTTTATATCTATCCAAGGTTTTTGCAAGTGTGTATGGATAAACAATTTTATGAGAAGGTAACTCATAAGAGAATTTATCATGTTAGCATTAAAGAAAAAGTGATGGTCATTCTAATGTCTATAACTTTGTGTCGTGTAATAGTATATGAATTATTAGTTAATGGGCCATGGAATTTGGTAAGTTAAATAGATTACATGTTTAGTTATAAAGGCTTGTAAACCAAAGTCCATAAATGAAAGCCCATAGATAGCCCATTTCGTATGGCATAAGGAAATATAAATAGCACATCTCAACTCATTTGTAGAGTCTGCTTGTGTGTGTATTGTGTGTGTTTTATGAATGAAATTCTCTCTTTCTTTCTCTCCGCTCTCTCTCTAAAAACGCCATACATATCAAGTCACCACCATCTTATACGAGATTAATACTAGTGATAAAGTTATAGATCTAAGGTCCTACAAGTGGTATCAATCGCCTAACAATGATTTAGGAGTATTTGTGTTTCATTTTTTTTGATTAAAGCTTTACAAAAGTTGCGTTGTTCTATATAAAAACGTTAGCTTTTCTTCAAAAAGCTTTGATTTTTACGTTTTCTAGGTTAAAGTTGTTGTCTTTCTTATAGTTCTACTACTTATTAGTGAGTTTTGAAAAAAATCGAATAAAAAACGTCAAAAAATTGTTTCTTATCGAGTTAAAAAGTTGTGGCTCCTTATCGAGTTTCTTCAAATTTGGTTATAAGCGTTAAAGGTCTCAAATTTATTGTTATTTAAGTTGTTTTGAAGGTTTTTGGTCGAAAGAAACTGTATAGAAGTTTGTCTTTTGTCGTAATATTGAGCTTTAAAAATCTGTCCATTCATCGCAAACGAAGTTTAAGGGTTCATCGCAATTGCAGCTTAAGGGTTTATCGCAATTGGTTATCGAAATTCATCAAGGACAAGTTTACTTCACGATCCAACGATTACTCAGTATTCCCTTGCTTGTATAAGTTTGTGGAATACTTTGACTAAGGAAAAATCTTCTAATTTATACAAATTAGATAGATATTATCGCAATTGCCTAAGGGTTTATCAAAATTGCTATCGAAATTGTGATTATCGAAATTGCCGAGGGTTTATCACAATTCCAAGGGTTTATCGAAATTGCCAAGTGTCTATCAAAATTGCAATTATCGCAATTGGAATTATTGCAATTGGACTTATTGCAATTGGAATCATCGCAATTGGACTTATCGCAATTGAACTTAACGCAATTGGACTTATCGCAATTGGACCAGTTAAAATTATCGAAATTACAATCCAGTCAAAGTTATCGAAATTGGACCGCAGTGAACAGTGTCATTGTAATTGAACCTTAAAAGTTGACTCTTGGTTGACCTTTTTACGACACAACTTCAAAAGGCTATAACTTTTGAACCGTAACTCCGTTTTCAGCCCATAACCTATCAAAACGACCGTGAGAACGAGAAGATCGACACGTTGAAGAATGAAAGTTCATTCAATCCAACCTTCAAGGCCTAAAATTGCTCCAAAAGGAAGTTATCGACGTTTTTTAAGTTTTAAGACCAAATTTTGACTACAACAACTTGCATTAACTTATAACAAACTGAACTCCTATATCGTTGAACCGATCCAAGATCAACTTTATCATACATACATTCATCGATGGCAACTCAGCAAGACATCTATGCAGCCGGTGCAGAGAACCGTCCTCCTATGCTTAAAAAAGGTGGGTTACTTCCATGGACAAGTCGCATGCTTCGTTACATCAAAACCAAACCTAATGGTAAACTCATGCTCCAATCCATTAAGGAGGTTCCCTTCAAACCAAGACAAATCCAAGATCCTGGAGATCCAAATGGAACACCTCCTGTTCTACCATTCTTTCGCAAACAAACAGAAGCAGAATACACAGATGATGACATGAAGCAGATCGAAGCTGATGATATGGCAATGCACTTAATCCAACTAGGATTACCTCGAGAGATCTTCGCTGCAGTCGACAGCTGTGAAACTACATATGCAATGTGGGAACGAGTTAGAAGGCTATGTCATGGAACAGAAATTGGGCAACAAGACGTTGAAAACAAGCTACTAACTGAATGGGAGAAGTTTACATCCACTCCTGGAGAATCTATTGAATCCTACTATACCAGGTTTTGCACTTTAATGAATGAGCTAATCAGAAACAAGTTGACACCAAGAAGAATCGCGAGCAACATCAAGTTCATCAACAATCTTTAAGAAGAATGGGGATGATATGTCACTTTTGCCAACCAAACAAAGGATTTGCATCAGGTGAATTATGAAGCTCTACGATTTTCTGAAGTAAAACCAAGCTGAGGCTAATGAAGTAAGGAAAGACAGACTGGCAAAGAATCATGATCCTCTCGCACTAATTGTTAACACACCGACACCTTTACCAGTATACACACCACATCAACCATCTTCATCTTCAACTCACAACTACATGCAACAACAAACTGTTGTCATCCCACAACAACAATTCTACCCAGAACAACAACAAGTTATTCCACAACAACAATATCCACAATTCCAAGAACCAGAGTTCACCGACAAGGATGAATCTACTGCTACTTTGACAGAAGCATTTGCTTATTTGACAAAGGCATTCCAAGGACGCTATTCTACACCAACCAACAACAACCAAAGGATTTCATTGAACACTCACAACAGGCAGATTGCTCAGCCGACTTTCAATATAGGTCAATGAGGACAAATGGTTGGGAATCAGCAAGGATATGCTACTGGATTTCAAATGGGTAATCAGCACATGCATAATGCAGGACAGTATGCAGGGAATCAGATGGGTCAGTTTGTTGGAAATCATAGGGGTCAGAATGTTGCAAATCAAACAGTGGGTAATCAGATTGGGAATGTTGCAGCTCCAGTTGTCGGGAATTATGGAAATGTGAATCAAACAAGTTCAAGATATAACAATTTTGGATTTTTAGCAAGTATGTTTCGTAACTACGATATGAATGTTTCGGTAATATATATTTGGAAAAGTTTCCGACTCGACTAAAGTATGTAACCAAAACACTAAAACTTTCGTTTAAGTCATTTTATCTAAAATCATACCTAAAGTGTCCAAAATCTATTTCTAAAAATAAAAACTGGTTACTATTCACTAATAGAAAAGCTGTCAAAATAGTATTTTTCGTCGGTAACTTCGTTAAGTCATAACTTCTTCGTTATAGCCCGGTTTTCAAAGTTCTACCTATCCCCGCGAAGGTATTAAAGTATACTAACACATTTTATGGTATTAAAGTATACATCGAAAATCCAAACAGCGACTATGTATATTTTCTAAAAAATAGTTATCGATAATTAACTTTTAGAAAACTCGCATCTCATTCGTTACAAATTCGTTTTTATCCATTCTATTAGGTCACCATAATAGTAGAACACAAGTATAGTAAATGATAAAAATAAGATGAAGGGATAAAGAGATGGTCGATTATTGATGAAGCAAAAAGTGTACCGCTTTTAAGGGGTCATTTAAGCCCTAAATCGTATTTATTTGATCAAATATTGCCCTAAATCGTTCCTTTTGTCATTTTAGGTAGTTTTGAGGAGAAATCTGGAAAAGGAAGCATTTTGGACGTTTTTGGAGCATAAAAGTGAAGAAAACGATAAAGTCTCAAAATCGGCTGAAAATTACCTTTGACGGCGTCAGGATTATCCCCAGACGGCGTCACGGCTTGGCAAGAAAAAGGTGGATATGAAAATTACTCTTGATAAGCCAGTGAAATTTGCATGGGAATTCTGACGGCGTCACCCTTTGGAATGATCAAGGTCGTCACGGCTTAAGCTAAAGAGGGACGGCGTCACGCCTAATTCTGACGGCGTCAAGCCTTGATAAGCCAGAACGGATTTTGGAAAGCTAAAGAGGGACGGCGTCAAGAAGGCCATCCGGGAACCCTAAAAGCGGCGAGGTGACGGCGTCACACTCCATAACGTGACGCCGTCAGATCTGAAAGTCTATATATAGTTTTGCAATTTTTTGTCATTAGTGTGGAACTTATTGGGGAACTTTGTGTGTGAAAACCCTAAGACGATTTTAGCAGCTTTTTCAAGGCTTTTTGCCTTGAGATCTTCCATGTTACATTGAAGATAAGTTATCAATTAATCATTCAATATGTCTATGTGTTGTTTGATTCTATCTTGTTCTTGTCTTTTGTTTAACATGCTAGGCTAGATTTATCTTGTGTTTGCTTAGATCTAATGAAACCTAGCTATTGATTATTGGTTATTAGTGTGTTATTAGTTGTATTGGATGATTGTTCATCTATGTTAGGCTTAAGAAAAGTGGCTAACTTCCTATTCGGTAACTTGCTTGAACGTCTTAAGAAACATGAACCAATGCGTACTAAAGGTTTTTATGGCTGTATTTAATGCATGAGCGAATTCTAGTGATCCCATGTTAGGAGCTTCCTAGCCGGCTCGACATAGGAGTGAAGTAGGAGTTCATAGAGTTGGGGAAGTACGTACGCCACCCCACGAATGGTATTAAGGAATACACCCATCATCTACGCAATTAATACACACTAATCAATCGGTAAAAGATAGTTAGGGAGTAAGGAAATCTAAGTAAACACATTTCTCTCTACATAAGTTTTACCACCTTTTCATTTTCTGTTATTTTATTTTATTTGCATTCGTAGTAATTTGGGTTAGTTGACTAGCAACTAATTCCGCCCACTCTTTCAAACCCGAGATTTTACTTGCTTTCATAAAAAATATAAAAACATAAAAAGAATCTTCTCTCACCCTTAGACCTATTAGAGTAGTTTTTCATACCTAACGAACACTATTCCCTGTGGAGAACGATCAATCCCCCGTACTTACCACTACACTATACTACATCGGTCAGGTACACTGCCTGGTGGGGTTGTAAGCCTCTTGAGATCCCTCGAGAAGTAAAACCTGTTGTAAGGTTGCAAAACCACGCATCAAGTTTTTGGCGCCGCTGCCGGGGAGTAGTTATTGCTTAGGTTGAAATTTATTTTTATTAGGTCTACTCATTAGATTCCTATCTAGTGAGATTTTTATTTTCTTTTTATTAGCTTTCTAGTAGTCTATCTTTTCTTTGTGTCTTTGTTCGTAAAAAACCTTTCCATTGACTCTTCCGTTCACCAATATGGAGTACGCGAACCCACCATACTACCGACCACGAAATCCATTTGCCCCTAATGACATCTTGATGTTCAACCAATATCGAGATGAACCCATATATGATGCATGGACTCGTTTTAAAAACTTACTCCGAATAGTCCCTCATCATAGGTTCGATTTAGCATCCCTAACCCAAATGTTTTACGATCGCGTCGACCGATATGACCAAATGTGCATTAACGATTTTGCCAGTAGGGACCTTAGGGAATTAAATGCTGAAGAAGCATGGGATACCATAGAAGATTGTGCCCAATATTACTATAGAGTAGACAACCCAACAAACGTTAGTACAAGTCAATTGACCACAAATTTCAAGGATCATGAAACATGTTTGTTTGGGGATGAGGGTAGAGTTGAGCCACCTAGCTGCATGTCATGGTTAGGCACTACCATAATACAGGATGAACACATAGGTGACCTTGATGTGATGGAGGATTTAGCCGAACATGATCACATTGATCAAAAAGACCTAGGTTTTATGACCAATGACTTTGAATCCCGAAGAACACATGATGAATCCTTTAGGCAAATTGAACATGGTCGGATTATTGAGGAAGATCCTTATGATTCGGACATAGAAGTTGAGATGCCTAGAGAAGCACTTGAGATACTTAGGAAAATGTTAGGGTTAGATTGTACTAAAACACATGATGAGGATATAGGTGATCTTGACACAAATAATGATGAGGTAAGTAAAATAAGCGCACCAAGTACCCCACAAGTCCTACCATCATTTGAGGCACACACACCACCCATGACTTACCCGAAAGAAGTAGAAGAGACTATAGGAACCCCAATAGAGGTAGAGCCCTTGGACCAAACAAAACTAGAAGAAATAGGTTTAAATACTTGTAGTCATAACCTTTCTTTTAGTTCTATGGACATTCCTAGTTCTGATGAACCAGAGCCTAAACCAAAACCGTTACCTAATCTTCCATCCTTAGATGTGAACTTAGGAATTGAATTAGGTCCCGACCCACCCATTAAACCATATAGTCCGGGTAGTTTTACGCTGAAGGTATTAGACTCTAAGCCTTGTAGAGAGGAAGCTAACATAGGAGTGAACCCTGACCTTACATACTTACATCACCCATTTATGATTGATCACTAGAAACATTATGGGTTTAAATCGGGTTTATTAGGTCAAAGTGGATTCTTAACTTGGAGTCTCTCTGTAACACCCCAACCCGACAAGGGTAAAGATATCACATTCATGGCTTCATATCAGATCAAACAAAACATACATTCAATAGTAATACAAAGATTCTCAAAGGTTACAAATGAAATACTGAATACACAAGGATACAAGGGAAACAAAAGCTAATTACTAAGTCTACAAAAGCAACTCCTTCTAATGGTCTCTACTTCAGAATAACTATCACAGTCTTCTAAGTCCACAAGTCTCTTCACTCATACCCAAAACCCGTCGTCCTGCTTATTACCTGCCGCACACGAAAAGAAAACGTGCGGCTGAGCTTAAAAAGCTCAGTGAACAGATACATATACAAAGCAAAGAATAACGAAACTGAAATATAATGTGGGAAATGGGAATGTCAGAAGGTATAAAAGAAACAAATGGGTAATAAGAGAAGAGTAGGATAGTCATCTACCACGAGCCCATACTCAAAGTCATATCTCAACATCATAATACTCAAAGTCAAGATCTCACAATCAGAGGGGATACCTCTCAGGCAACCAGATAATATGAGGGGTGGCCTCATGTATCAAAAGGGGTGGAGTGATCAGCTCCCATAAATGTGAAAGGTGTGTATAGCACACAGGCACCAGTCACCTCAAAGTCATACTCAAAGTCATAGTTAAATCCACTAAACATACATGCCTAGGATTGCAATCCATACGCCCCCACTCAAAGTCAATCTCAAAGTCATACTCAAAATCATAGTAGCCATGGCAGATAATATAAAAGGGACGGTGTGAGAAATCACTCCCCCACACAGGAGTCATGCCAGTGGTGCATCACAGACATGGCCAGGTTACCTTCCTGGCTAGGAAACAGAAAGGTGGCTCGGGTATCAAACTAAGAGTCAGGTCTCAATGTCATGCAAACGGGTTCATCTCAAAGTCATATCAAAGCATATCTCAAGGTCATGTCAAAAGTGAATCTCAAAGTCATATCACAAGGTCCATAGAAAAAGGTTCATATCGAATAGTTCATAATAGAGTGGTTCACCAAGGTCTTCCAAAGTTCATATCATAGTTTTAAAAACAAAGGGAATCATAATTAAAGTTCAAAGTCTGTATCAAAGGATCCATCTCCAAAGTCTTTATTCAACAGATTTATTTTAGAAAGCTTAATTAAGTTATTTAATTAAAATGGTCTTTAAATTGGTTTCATAAAGATAATCATTAAAATAGTCTTTGTAAAAGATAGTTCAAAACAAGTAGTTCAAAACCTTAGTTTAGTAAACCATTTCAAAATATTAGTTTCTCACAAGGATAGTTCAGAACTTCAGCGCAACTTGGCAAAGGCATAGGTCAGATATACGAAGCTCATATCATAATCAAGAGGAATATCAAAGGTTCACTCGAAGGGAACATAGCAATGGCTTGGGAAATCTTAACTGAATCATAACTCAAAATCAATGCATAGGATATAAGAACCCTTACTGAAACAAGGGCAGAGTATCTGTACCTTATGACGAAAGCACAAACAGAACAAAGCACAGAAATAGGGAATGGCTCAAGATCTCTCCTTCTTCACACCTAGAGGAGTAGAAAGGAATTATAACTCATTCTTAATTAAGTGTCTTTCCATTTTAAGGTAACTTTCCATTTTTAGTAGATTTCCATAAATAGTAAGTTTCCACTTTTAGAAAGTTTCCATAATTAGTAAGTTGAATCATTATTAATGGAAACAAGTATCTTTTAACATATTTTCACATTTGGTCCTTAGGGTCTCATAACTTTGCATTTTATACCCTTTACTTTCCAAAATTACACTTTAAACCTTTTTAGTTTCATAATTACACATTAAACCCTTATCTTATCCATTTTACACAATGATCCCTTATTTTAATATTTTATACGAATGGGTATTCAAGATTTCATAATTTACACTTTAAGTCCCTCAAGTTATCAAAGTTACATTTTTAACCCTTTTATTTACAATTTCAACCTTTAATTATCAATAATTACATATTAAGCCATTACATTATCAAAATGAAACATAACCCCCTGAATATATTAAAATACTCAAAACAGCACTAACCTTCCAGAAATTACAAGTTTAGTCCCTCCATTTAATTATTTTCTAAATCGAACCAATATTAAACCCTAATAACATTTTAATCCTTTAAATTACAAAAATGACACTAGACCCCCTCTTCTTATATTTTATACAGTAAGTACATGTCCCAAAATAAGTTCTAAAAATAACCCTTGAGTTTTAAAAGTTACAAAACTCACCCAAAACAATTTAAACAAATCGTATAACACTTTAATTAGCCAAAACCCTAACCCTAAAATACAAATCATTACCCCATCATTATACCATCATTTAATACTCATTAAATAGCCAAGAACAAGCCCTAATCCTCAAACCCTAATCGAATTACATTTTTATTTCTTTTCTTTTTAATTTCCTTAAATCGGTAAAAACAATTAAATCGAAAATAAATATTTTAGGCCTTGATAATTCGAAATAGCATTTTTCCCAGATTAATATGATCATATAGAGTCCAAATAAAATAAATATGAAGCCTCAAAAATTCGGATTGAATTATTTAGGGTTTATACACGTTTTTAAGATTTAATTCACAAATAATTGTTAGATCATGCATGGATCGACTTTAACATTTTATTTGGTGTTCTTAACATATATAGGGTCTGAGAAAAATACCCAATCAAGATTTGAATGTGTGGAATGAGGTGTATGAATTCTTTTGTACGCGATTAGCCAAAACGGGTCAAAAATCACCACGACTTCAAAAACGATCTAAAAATCATGAAACCAATTTTTACAGGTCACATATGATGTGAAGAACATGGGAAAAATAACAAAAGAATTTTAAAATGATCGAATGATACAAAATGAATTATACCTCAAAAATGACATTCGACAAGGAAGAATTTTACACCGATCGAATCAGGCCAAGAGAAACTCCAAACTTATTTTTCTAGGCTTCTATGGATGCTAAATATCACAGGAAAAATAGCCTTGAAGCTCCAAAAATTCGGATGGATAGGTGGTGAATTTAGTTAGGGTTTTTGGTGTTTTCGGTTTTGTTTTGAGGAAAGAAAATATATGAATTATTATATAACTTGTTTTAGCCGAGAAATAGGAGGGGGAAGGGAGCAAAATTCGGCCATAACCTCTAACAAATCAATCACCATTTATTTTATATACTTTCCTTATTTTATTTAATATTATCCATGCTTTTAAATAATTTAAAAAAAAATAAACATAAATGCATACTTATGGATTTTCGGTTCAAGGAACTATACAATGTGCTATAATCATTTTTGGTGGCTTGCACAATTATTATTTGGTACTTCATAATTATTTCATGTCACATATGGTTTAATTCCATAGGTTTTGTAATTTAATTGCTAGTTATATAAGCTTTAATTAAATTTCAAAGTTGTAGGGGCATTTTGGTCTTTTACCATGCTTTCAAATTTTTGGGTTTTACAACTCTTCCCCTCTAACAGAAAAATTTCGTCCTCGAAATTTGAAGTCACAAAGTTAAACGAAATCGTAGAAAGTTGCAAAGGATCATCATAAACCTTCTCACACCCGATTTGGTTCTTCCAAAAAGATATTCAGACCAAATAGTTTCTCATGACCCGAATCAAAATGAGGTAGGTTCAAATTTCTCAGAAGGAAACAGAATAAGTTGATTTCTGATCAAAAGGTCCATGCAACATAAAATGAACGATAGGCGAATCTTCTAAAAAGCTCATATGGAATACGAACAAGATTTCAAATCAAATTAACTGTTTCAACAGTAGAGAGCTCTACGAAGAGTTTAAGATTTATAACTGAGGTCAACAGAATGCAAAACGAGAGTTCAACTCAATCAGATATCTAATGAACGAAAGCAGAGTATACGCATAGGTAGAATGAACCTAAAGTCTCACTAATCACGGATAATCCAACGAAATCAAATTCTAAACTTCTTAGGTACTCCCCAAGATATCCTATGCCCACAACAAGTGCACGTTATATGATGTAAGTATTATCACGTTGGCCAGACGTCATAATACTGGCATCATATAAATATGCCCTCATGATGGTCATACTTTATCTCAAATCGTAATCAAAACCACCTATCTTAATCCACCTAGTACTTCTACAGTCTCATAGATCAACAAAATCAATTGCCATAGTCAAGAGAGAAACCAAAACTATTTGCAAGAGTCTTAAAATCCCAGATTATCTAGCAGAAGTGAGGTATGCCGTCACAAGCATCATATCTTCCACGAGTTGCCAAAATCTCTCAAAACAAGGTCATCACCGAATCATACGAAAGGTAAACACGAATGGAAGTGCTTCTAGGGAACTTAAATCATAAGAGGAACTTGATACTAGATAACGAAACTTAAGAGGGTCAACGGAAATGAAAGTTAGTCGTCAAACTTCTGCCTTCATAGAATCAATTATTCCAAGTATAGAGGGTCTGTTTCAAAATCTGTTCATTTAACACATCTAATCTCTTCAAGTCCGGTTGATCTGTCTTCGGCTGTCCATCCGTTGGGAAGTGAAACCAAGGTCGGAAACTTGTGTCTGGGTCGTCGAGCCTCCTGCAGTTCTTTTTGGAAGTTGATGGAGCAACGTGGATTTCTGGCACGATAATTAAATCTCTCCATCATCCAGTCTGCTTCCGCTCTCAATTCATCTCAGTACAACTAAGATGAATAGGGAAATGGGACTGCATGTCTTCATCAGCTCCATGTTCGCCATCTTGACTAGGATTTCTTCTTCTGCATCGCCAACACTTCTGTCTTGTAAGGAATGTCTCCACTCTTCGGGGTAGTCTCCGTTGTCGTCAACTCCAGGTCAGGCAAGGAACACCGTTGTCTCACCCAACATCAATCTTTCAGAATACACAAATGATCATCAGATTTCTAATCAGGTGCAAAATAACCTCCATGCTCTTCCCTTTTTGTTTCAAATCAATAGATATGATCCGACAGACGTCTTTGCTAGGTGCCCAGACAATCATGTCAAATCCTACTTCCTACTCCGGTGCAAAACTTGGTGGTCCATCAGTAATCAAATTCAAAAGTCCAGGATGCTAAACAATGTTCCATACGATGCTCATGTTCAGAGAGTTCAAGCGCCCAAAAGCTTCTAAGATAATGTTTAGTCGTTGAAATACGAAATGGTTTCTAGGAAAACTTCAGTACTCGAAACATATCTTTAAGGGATTCCAAACAAATGTGGAAAGTTAAAGTTCTGGCTTATATAGCTGAGATGAGTCCTATCAGATTTACAAAGGTGAAGAACGCATCGCACACAATTTATTTCAAACATTTCTCAAATCTTATTCGGAAAATTCTCATAATTCAACGGAGGTACATGAAACGTTAATGCCAAGGAAATTCGAGATAGACTTCTAAACAATACAACTACCAGACTCCTAACTCCATGCTTAGATTGGTTTACTTGCAGTAGATTCCAAGTCTGAATCCTCCTCCTCTTCCTCGCTGATCCATCCGTTCCGGTTCCCTTCTGGCTGGGAAGTGGCTGGCTTGCAAAACCCTCAAAAGTATCTCTTCTTTCATCTTCTATGCGGTCCACAAATCCGTACAAATTGCGAGGTTCGACTCGCACCACTCCTCCTTCTTCTGAAACCCTGGGGCATCTTCCCTGGTATCTAGTTACAATGCCCCCTCCATCTGTTATTTCCATCACGTGCAGCTGTTCTTCCGTCCCACTTATATTCATGACGGTCCTCCTTTCTTCGATCCGGCCCGGCCACATCCTAGTGGGGATCAATATCCTCTTGGCAATCCTCCTCAATTTTCCGGTCCTCTTTCGGCCGATGGCGAACCTAGTTGTCCAACGATATCTGGGGCGTGCTGGAGGTGCCATGCTGAAAATGACATAAACGATACTAGGTATTAGGATTCGGTAGGTGTCAAAATTTACTCGAAACTCAAGAAATTCACGTAAAATATCATCGAATGAGCGATCGGTCAACATTAATCATTCAATCAAGCAGATCGGCAACGTAAATCTTATTATTCGGAAATGAGATGAGAATATCCTTATACTCGTAGTTATGAACTACAAGACTTCTCGCAAGGACATGGATGGTTGGAACAAACTCAAATAGGATCGGGAGATTCATAGTTACTTATCAAAACAAAAGACAATCAACAAAACATATCCAGTACGTCATCGCCATAGAGGTTCTCGGAATGCCTGAAGAGGCGTCAAAGTGATTAACAAAAGGATCAGAGTGAAATGCGGGTCATTATAAGAGTGATTAACAAAAGGGATTTGAAGATAAGGATCAATTAGTGTCAGGCCATTATGTAATTCTCAATCTCTTCAAGATTTAATCAGGTTCAAAACTTAGGTGGTGCAAAACATAAGCTTTCACTTTCCAGAAGTGGTATCAACAGGATCTAACCAAAAGCAAGGCACGAATCAGAGTGATGCGGAAGCAATGATACTTAAACAAATGCCTTAATCTACCCATTCCTCACTGGTCAAAACTTACGTTTCTATAAGGAAGTCCTAAAGCAATTCTTACAGGTTATCTTATGAGCGCCTACAGGGAAAACTTAGTGGTCCTAACTTACACAGGCCAAGGGTAAATGTATTACGTATCGCAGCCTGTCGCTCTGATACCATAATTGTAACACCCCAACCCGACAAGGGTAAAGATATCACATTCATGGCTTCATATCAGATCAAACAAAACATACATTCAATAGTAATACAAAGATTCTCAAAGGTTACAAATGAAATACTGAATACACAAGGATACAAGGGAAACAAAAGCTAATTACTAAGTCTACAAAAGCAACTCCTTCTAATGGTCTCTACTTCAGAATAACTATCACAGTCTTCTAAGTCCACAAGTCTCTTCACTCATACCCAAAACCCGTCGTCCTGCTTATTACCTGCCGCACACGAAAAGAAAACGTGCGGCTGAGCTTAAAAAGCTCAGTGAACAGATACATATACAAAGCAAAGAATAACGAAACTGAAATATAATGTGGGAAATGGGAATGTCAGAAGGTATAAAAGAAACAAATGGGTAATAAGAGAAGAGTAGGATAGTCATCTACCACGAGCCCATACTCAAAGTCATATCTCAACATCATAATACTCAAAGTCAAGATCTCACAATCAGAGGGGATACCTCTCAGGCAACCAGATAATATGAGGGGTGGCCTCATGTATCAAAAGGGGTGGAGTGATCAGCTCCCATAAATGTGAAAGGCGTGTATAGCACACAGGCACCAGTCACCTCAAAGTCATACTCAAAGTCATAGTTAAATCCACTAAACATACATGCCTAGGATTGCAATCCATACGCCCCCACTCAAAGTCAATCTCAAAGTCATACTCAAAATCATAGTAGCCATGGCAGATAATATAAAAGGGACGGTGTGAGAAATCACTCCCCCACACAGGAGTCATGCCAGTGGTGCATCACAGACATGGCCAGGTTACCTTCCTGGCTAGGAAACAGAAAGGTGGCTCGGGTATCAAACTAAGAGTCAGGTCTCAATGTCATGCAAACGGGTTCATCTCAAAGTCATATCAAAGCATATCTCAAGGTCATGTCAAAAGTGAATCTCAAAGTCATATCACAAGGTCCATAGAAAAAGGTTCATATCGAATAGTTCATAATAGAGTGGTTCACCAAGGTCTTCCAAAGTTCATATCATAGTTTTAAAAACAAAGGGAATCATAATTAAAGTTCAAAGTCTGTATCAAAGGATCCATCTCCAAAGTCTTTATTCAACAGATTTATTTTAGAAAGCTTAATTAAGTTATTTAATTAAAATGGTCTTTAAATTGGTTTCATAAAGATAATCATTAAAATAGTCTTCGTAAAAGATAGTTCAAAACAAGTAGTTCAAAACCTTAGTTTAGTAAACCATTTCAAAATATTAGTTTCTCACAAGGATAGTTCAGAACTTCAGCGCAACTTGGCAAAGGCATAGGTCAGATATACGAAGCTCAGATCATAATCAAGAGGAATATCAAAGGTTCACTCGAAGGGAACATAGCAATGGCTTGGGAAATCTTAACTGAATCATAACTCAAAATCAATGCATAGGATATAAGAACCCTTACTGAAACAAGGGCAGAGTATCTGTACCTTATGACGAAAGCACAAACAGAACAAAGCACAAAAATAGGGAATGGCTCAAGATCTCTCCTTCTTCACACCTAGAGGAGTAGAAAGGAATTATAACTCATTCTTAATTAAGTGTCTTTCCATTTTAAGGTAACTTTCCATTTTTAGTAGATTTCCATAAATAGTAAGTTTCCACTTTTAGAAAGTTTCCATAATTAGTAAGTTGAATCATTATTAATGGAAACAAGTATCTTTTAACATATTTTCACATTTGGTCCTTAGGGTCTCATAACTTTGCATTTTATACCCTTTACTTTCCAAAATTACACTTTAAACCTTTTTAGTTTCATAATTACACATTAAACCCTTATCTTATCCATTTTACACAATGATCCCTTATTTTAATATTTTATACGAATGGGTATTCAAGATTTCATAATTTACACTTTAAGTCCCTCAAGTTATCAAAGTTACATTTTTAACCCTTTTATTTACAATTTCAACCTTTAATTATCAATAATTACATATTAAGCCATTACATTATCAAAATGAAACATAACCCCCTGAATATATTAAAATACTCAAAACAGCACTAACCTTCCAGAAATTACAAGTTTAGTCCCTCCATTTAATTATTTTCTAAATCGAACCAATATTAAACCCTAATAACATTTTAATCCTTTAAATTACAAAAATGAAACTAGACCCCCTCTTCTTATATTTTATACAGTAAGTACATGTCCCAAAATAAGTTCTAAAAATAACCCTTGAGTTTTAAAAGTTACAAAACTCACCCAAAACAATTTAAACAAATCGTATAACACTTTAATTAGCCAAAACCCTAACCCTAAAATACAAATCATTACCCTATCATTATACCATCATTTAATACTCATTAAATAGCCAAGAACAAGCCCTAATCCTCAAACCCTAATTGAATTACATTTTTATTTCTTTTCTTTTTAATTTCCTTAAATCGGTAAAAACAATTAAATCGAAAATAAATATTTTAGGCCTTGATAATTCAAAATAGCATTTTTCCCAAATTAATATGATCATATAGAGTCCAAATAAAATAAATATGAAGCCTCAAAAATTCGGATTGAATTATTTAGGGTTTATACACGTTTTTAAGATTTAATTCACAAATAATTGTTAGATCATGCATGGATCGACTTTAACATTTTATTTGGTGTTCTTAACATATATAGGGTCTGAGAAAAATACCCAATCAAGATTTGAACGTGTGGAATGAGGTGTATGAATTCTTTTGTACGCGATTAGCCAAAACGGGTCAAAAATCACCACGACTTCAAAAACGATCTAAAAATCATGAAACCAATTTTCACAGGTCACATATGATGTGAAGAACATGGGAAAAATAACAAAAGAATTTTAAAATGATCGAATGATACAAAATGAATTATACCTCAAAAATGACATTCGACAAGGAAGAATTTTACACCGATCGAATCAGGCCAAGAGAAACTCCAAACTTATTTTTCTAGGCTTCTATGGATGCTAAATATCACAAGAAAAATAGCCTTGAAGCTCCAAAAATTCGGATGGATAGGTGGTGAATTTAGTTAGGGTTTTTGGTGTTTTCGGTTTTGTTTTGAGGAAAGAAAATATATGAATTATTATATAACTTGTTTTAGCCGAGAAATAGGAGGGGGAAGGGAGCAAAATTTGGCCATAACCTCTAACAAATCAATCACCATTTATTTTATATACTTTCCTTATTTTATTTAATATTATCCATGCTTTTAAATAATTTAAAAAAAAATAAACATAAATGCATACTTATGGATTTTCGGTTCAAGGAACTATACAATGTGCTATAATCATTTTTGGTGGCTTGCACAATTATTATTTGGTACTTCATAATTATTTCATGTCACATATGGTTTAATTCCATAGGTTTTGTAATTTAATTGCTAGTTATATAAGCTTTAATTAAATTTCAAAGTTGTAGGGGCATTTTGGTCTTTTACCATGCTTTCAAATTTTTGGGTTTTACACTCTCGAAGTTGATAGAAGATGATCCCTTTCTAGGAGAAAATCTTAATTCGCCCACTAACCCAATTGAATTAGGTAAGGTTATGATGATAGGATCCCGCACCTTTGAGCATATAATTCACCCGTCACTCTTTCCTCACGTGGCATATTTCCACCCTAAGGGTGTGTATCGCTACTTTCACCCACACTTAATCCTAAGTGTAGGAAAAACCTCTCCTTTATCTGTTAAATAAGGGTAGAGTCAGGCTCGTGACTCGAACAAAAACAAGCGCTTCTTGGGAGGCAACCCAAGCTTTATGTGTTTATTTATTTGTTTGTTTGATTATATTTGCTTCCGTATGTATGTTTAATTTTTATTATTATTGATTCATGTTCAAAACTAAATTGTGAAAATGCTTTATCTTGTTTTTAACTTCGTCTTAACTACATATAAAGGTATTTTGCAAAAGTTAAGTGTAAGGGGAATCCAAATCAGTTTATAAGAACAAATGAACATGAATCATAATAATAATAAATTAACATACATATTAGTATTTGTTTGAGTCAAATGCTTGTATCGAGTCATAATGATGTTTTGCAGGATTTCCAGGAAGTAAGGTATAGGTTTTTCCAAAATTTTTCTGGAAAACTTAACATGAGAATTCTGTCAGATCATTTCTGACGGCGTCAGGATTTACAACCTGACGACGTCAGGTTTAATTTTCTGAAAATTTTTGAAAGTTTTGTTTTCATAAAAAGTTTTTATTAAATCTCTAACTTATAATCTCCAGGAATCTGCAAAATTATCATTCCACAAGCATTATATCCTTATATATAGAGTTTATCCCGCCGATGTTATGCAGGTTTTCGTGTTTGTTTTCTCAGGTTTAACAGGTTATTTTGGACAAGGAGATGTATGTGGAATCAAGCTATTGGTGATGCATTAGTCTTGGAGCTTTTACTTTCTCTTGGAAGAAGATTTAACCATGTTACTTCATTATCCACCGAACGAATCAGGGGAGTATTTGATTTCATTCTTTTACTTTATGCTTTTACATCTTGTTATTTGAACATTGGGGACAATGTTCATCTTAAGTGTAAGGGGGGGGGGGTAAAAGTACGATTAAGAGAATGCTATTACGCTTGATTTTTGTTTGTTTAATAGTAAATGTGTAATAAAACTGAGATAAATACCTGTTAGGGCAATTTTAGTGCCAAATTTAAATTTTTTTACAACATATAGGAGTGAAACTTTGATCTTAATGAGCGTCTCACGGATAGGAGTTATATGACTAGCACAAAAACCGTACCACTAAAAAATTTTCCACCCCAAATATGTGAGGTTCGCCCCTAGAATTGGTAGGAAAAGCATTTATGCTATGATGTGTGTACCGGTAACACTTAGATTCTAGAACTTGCGTTAGGACCATTCTGAGGCCACAAGTGAGACTACATTCGTGTAGTTAGATTTACTACATGATAAGAGGCATTAGGATAAACCCATTGTTTTACACCTGTGTTTTTGTTATAATTACATTGGCTACATTGGTCAAGTAATTCTCCCACACCCTTTGCGTTGTACTCATTTTTAGTACACGATACCCCTAGTACACCCCTCAGAGCCTATCTTTTCGTTTCTAACTTTAAGCATTTTACTTAAAGGAAGAATTTGTTTACACCCCACTAAAATGTACACCCAAATCGCCTTAGCCTACCTTGTATGCACTCATCTTTAGTGCATTATTGCGACAACATTTGTTTAAACCCAAGTTAATTATCTAATTGATTACATGGTTGCTAAGTCGAGTCATATCCTTGTACATATTGTTTTGGGACGATTGGGACTCATGGGTAAAGTACTAGTGTAATGGAGTAATGGGGAAGAACATCATTTATTACCCCCATATGTGCTAAATATTTTAAAAGTACTCCAAGTGTTTTAATTATCTTAATTCGAGTTATTAGAATAGTTATTTGTAAAGTTATGTAAAAGTTCAAGTGTAAGGGGAATGCAACGCCCCTATGATGTATTATTTTGGATGGTAGGGCAAGAGTGTATGTCAAAAAAAAAAAAAAAAAAAAAAAAAAAAAAATACAAAAAAAAAAAGAGAAAAAGAAAAGTAGAAAAATCATACGGACTACCATCCCGTTTCATTTTATGTTTATTTTATGTTTTTGTTATTTTCTTTCATTAGCTTAAATCGAGTCGAGTCTTGGCTTAGCAACATTGTATAGTACATGTAATTAATCAAGATCTTTAACTCGCCACCAGCAAAATATCCCTCATCCAACAAAACCGTGTTTATCATATCCCTACACTTAACGTTATAACCCATTTAAAAGCCCTCTTTGATAGTTTATCTTAGGTGCTTACGCCTAGTGGAGGAGGTTTTTGATCCTTTCCCAAGCCTATGGTAATCTATTTGCTATGACAGGTAGTGAGAGATATTATCCGTTTTCATTTATGAGATTTATTTTGATGACACTTGAGAGATGTGAGTATCTAAACACTACTTGTGAGGTGCTAGTTTGTAATCTCCGTGCTTATTATGATTAAAGTGGAACGACTATTTGTTGTAATTACTTTTATATTAGTGTTAAATGACCCCTAACTTGTATTTTGATTAGAATAAAAGCGCATTTGCTTGAGGACAAGCAAATCTCAAGTGTAAGGGTATTTGATGAAGCGAAAAGTGTACCGCTTTTAAGGGGTCATTTAAGCCCTAAATCGTATTTATTTGATCAAATATCGCCCTAAATCGTTCCTTTTGTCATTTTAGGTACTTTTGAGGAGAAATCTGGAAAAGGAAGCATTTTGGACGTTTTTGGAGCATAAAAGTGAAGAAAACGATAAAGTCTCAAAATCGGCTGAAAATTACCTTTGACGGCGTCAGGATTATCCCCAGACGGCGTCACGGCTTGGCAAGAAAAAGGTGGATATGAAAATTACTCATGATAAGCCAGTGAAATTTGCATGGGAATTCTGACGGCGTCACCCTTTGGAATGATCAAGGTCGTCACGGCTTAAGCTAAAGAGGGATGGCGTCACGCCTAATTCTGACGGCGTCAAGCCTTGATAAGCCAAAACGGATTTTGGAAAGCTAAAGAGGGACGGCGTCAAGAAGGCCATCCGGGAACCCTAAAAGCGGCAAGGTGACGGCGTCACACTCCATAACGTGACGCCGTCAGATCTGAAAGTCTATATATAGTTTTGCAATTTTTTGTCATTAGTGTGGAACTTATTGGGGAACTTTGTGTGTGAAAACCCTAAGACGATTTTAGCAGCTTTTTCAAGGCTTTTTGCCTTGAGATCTTCCATGTTACATTGAAGATAAGTTATCAATTAATCATTCAATATGTCTATGTGTTGTTTGATTCTATCTTGTTCTTGTCTTTTGTTTAACATGCTAGGCTAGATTTATCTTGTGTTTGCTTAGATCTAATGAAACCTAGCTATTGATTATTGGTTATTAGTGTATTATTAGTTGTATTGGATGATTGTTCATCTATGTTAGGCTTAAGAAAACTGGCTAACTTCCTATTCGGTAACTTGCTTGAACGTCTTAAGAAACATGAACCAATGCGTACTAAAGGTTTTTGTGGCTGTATTTAATGCATGAGCGAATTCTAGTGATCCCATGTTAGGAGCTTCCTAGCCGGCTCGACATAGGAGTGAAGTAGGAGTTCATAGAGTTGGGGAAGTACGTACGCCACCCCACGAATGGTATTAAGGAATACACCCGTCATCCACGCAATTAATACACACTAATCAACCGGTAAAAGATAGTTAGGGAGTAAGGAAATCTAAGTAAACACATTTCTCTCTACATAAGTTTTACCACCTTTTCATTTTCCGTTATTTTATTTTATTTGCATTCGTAGTAATTTGGGTTAGTTGACTAGCAACTAATTCCGCCCACTCTTTCAAACCCGAGATTTTACTTGCTTTCATAAAAAATATAAAAACATAAAAAGAATCTTCTCTCACCCTTAGACCTATTAGAGTAGTTTTTCATACCTAACGAACACTATTCCCTGTGGAGAACGATCAATCCCCCGTACTTACCACTACACTATACTACATCGGTCAGGTACACTGCCTGGTGGGGTTGTAAGCCTCTTGAGATCCCTCGAGAGGTAAAACCTGTTGTAAGGTTGCAAAACCACGCATCAATTATAGCATACAACAAAATAACAAAGGTTTAGTAGCTTAGTGAAATAACTAACAAGAAAAAGTGTATGTTTACATGGGTATATATGGGCACATAGCTTGGGCAACATCCCATGTGCAATAATAAAACAAGGCTCATGGCCCATGGGCCTTCTAATAGGGCCGAACCTTAAGTAACAAACATAAAGGCCTATTCTAAGCAACCTATTACATAAATGAATGACCAAGACTTGATATTAATTAAACGTGTTCCTAACAATCTCCCCCTAAGGGTTGGTCATCAAAGCTTGCTTGATGTCTTCTTTGCTTCTTTGGCTTTGACGTCTCTAGTATCTTTGTTCTTTGTTCATGTTCTTTGTTGTTAGGAATATAAATATTCATCTGAAGACTCGGTCACCCCGAGTACTCATTAGCACTTAATAGATCGTAGGAATATTAGTATTATTAGTAATAGTTTAGTTAATATAGAACTTGTGGAGTGGGTCGGGTCTTTACCCTCTGTAAGCTCACTCCACAGCCCACTCGGGGCACCAATATTATGTACTATATAAAACCCTTCCCACACAAGGGAAGGGTTGGACCTTTCACTTCTCTAATCATACAACTTCTACTTCTCTCTCTACAAAGGCTCCCAACTCACTTTCTCTCTCTACAAATCTCTATTCTATTCGGCCTAACCTAAATCCAAACGTGTTATATAGTTAGTGAACATCTTACTTGGTATCAGGAGCCATGGTTAGGTTCATATGAGTTCATGTTCACGGATTTCATAGGTTGTTTTTTGGTTTCTTGGTTCGAATAGTTTTTCTTGGGAAAATCACTTGTACGATTTTGTTTGTGGTTAAATCTGTGAAAATCTTGTACTTTCTTGTTCAAGATTGTTACATAAGCATTGTTTAGTTGCTGGGTTGGTTGTTTCTGTCGATTTGTGGAGTATTTGGTCAAATCGTTTGGTGTTTGCAAAAGTGTTCTTGGCTGCGATTTGAGTTGCGTCCAGAAGTTCTTCGCTGTGATTTGATCAGTTGGGAAATTGGTAGTTGCGATTTGGTATATCTTGGAGTCTGCGATTTGACTTATTACTCAAAAGGGAAAAAGAAGTCAAATCGCTAGAAAGCGACTGTTTTGGCATATTGTGGGTTGCGATTTGACGAGATAGTGACAGTTTTTCCGGTAGTGAGTTGCGACTTGACTCGACGAGATTGTGACAGTTTGTCTGGTTGTGAGTTGCGAGTTGACTCTAGCGATTTGAGTTGTTCCGGGTGTGATTTGACAGTTGCGACTTGGGTTTTCTGGTTGCTATTTGCTTATTGCGATTTGAGCTCACTCTGTTGCGATTAAAGGCTGTGACTTGTGACTTGAGTCATTGCGGTTTGATCTTTGCGATTTGACTTACGATTGACAAATTGTGATTTAATTATTTTTGATTTGACAAGTTGCGATTTGATTTATTGTGATTTGACTGATTGTGATTTGACCAGTTGCGATTTGACGTTGCGAGTTGACACTTACGATTTGACTTATTGTGATTTTGTTGATTTCGATTTGACTTGTTGCGATTTGACAATTTGTAACTTGACTTGTTGCGATTTGATCAAATTAAGATTTGACTTTTGTAACTCAAATTTTGAAAATAAAATTTTCAATTCACTCTTGGATTACGGTTTCTCTTGTTGATTTTAGAAAATCCTGCGAAAGAATCGATTTCTCGGTTTAAATCACAAGAGTTGTAAAATCCCGTCTTAATCATGACAAGCACTGCATCTGATGACATACAAGCTGCTGGGTCCGATACTCTTCCTCCTATGCTAGATAGGACCGACTACGAGTCATGGGCCCAAAGAATTCGTCTCTACTGCTTGGGTAAAGAAAATGGGTTCAATATTCTCAAATCAATTGATGAAGGGCCATTCCAGATGGGCACTACTCGTGACGTTGTTACCACTGGTGATGACAGAACTGTAACTTTGGGAATCGACAGGCCTCGAACATTCAATGATCTGACTGAGGAGGAAAAGAAGAGGCATGATGCTGATATTAGAGCCTCGAACATTGTTATTCAAGGTCTGCCAAAAGATGTTTACAAGCTCATCAACTTTAATACTGAAGCAAAAGCAGTGTGGGACAATGTAAAGATGCTATTGGCTGGGTCAGAACTCACAAAGGAAGATCGTGAGTCACAATTGTATGATGAGTTTGAACATTTCAAAATGAACCCGGGTGAGAATGTCACAGACTACTATGTAAGATTCCACAAGTTGCTGAATGACATGTGAATGATCAAAATGACAATGCCAAACATCCAACTTAACTCCAAGTTCGTGAAGAATATGACCCCTGAATGGGACAGATTTGTAACTGCAGTTAAACTCAACAAGGGATTGAGGGATACTGTTGGGAATAAAATGTTCAAGTCAAAGAGCCTGCTAGTTGATTTTGAAGAGTATGAAGATGTACTAACAGTACCTTCTGGGTAGAAGGTACTGCTAGTTGATAAAGGTCCTGCCAAGCTTTATGTCAAGTTGATAGATATTTTGTAATAGATATTTAGTTGAATTATTAGTCTTTGTACATTGTAATACGTTATGTAGAAGTAGTTTAGTCCTCTGTGGATCACAAAAGAATATTACAGAGTTGTTACATTGGTAGTTGTATTTAATTGTAGGCTAGAATAGTCAAAGTATCTTATTATATTAAACCACTTGACAACTTGTAATAAGGGTACCTTATACTATAAAAGGTTCTCTTAGTCACTCCTTCATGCATGCATATCTTCAACTAATAACCAAAACCGAACAATCTCTCAAGTAACTTAGTTAATCATTTCACAAATCCTTTTACAATCTAAGATTCAAGATTACTTTGTAATCCCGGTGATAGTTAGATCATCCGTATTATTTCATCAATAATATTGAATCGTTTTGTGTTAACTAAAGTTGTGTTCCTTGTTCATTACATACTCACGTTTACATAAACTCACCACCTTTGTGTTCTTTTAAGTGTGTTGTAGTAGATTCCGCATGCTAAACACATTCATACATAAATATCTCAAACACGTTACTAAGATTCACATCCCAAGTGTTTGCGCAATCACCTTTCCACAAGTGGTATCAAAGCTAGGCTGATATTTACTAATTTAAAAGAACAATGGATGTTGAACATATTCAAACCAATGTTGCAGCTAAACTTCCATTACTCAAGCAAAATGAGTTTGATATGTGGCGACTAAGGGTAGAACAATACTTTCAAGTGCAAGACTATGCACTTTGGGAGATCATTGAAGAAGGCAACTCATTTAAACCCTCAATCACCACTACAACAGTAAACAATGCACTTGTAACACAAATACAAACACACCCATCAAGTGCAGAAGAAAGAATACAGAAGCGAAATGATCTAAAAGCTAGGAGTATGTTACTGATGACTATTCCAAATGATCAGCTTTTGATCTTTAACAAATACAAAGATGCTAAAACCCTTTTTGAAGCTATTGTGGCTAGGTTTGGTGGTAATGATGCCACCAAGAAAACACAGAAAACACTTCTCAAACAACAATTTGAGAACTTTACAGCCACAACAAATGAATCTTTGGACAGTCTGTTCAATAGACTTCAAAAGCTTTCAAGCCAGTTAGCCATCCATGAAGTGATGATAACTCAAGAAGACCTAAACTCCAAATTTCTTAGGAGTTTACCCACAGAATGGTCCATGCATGTCATTGTCTGGAAAAAAAAACCAGATATTGATCAGATGAGTCTTAATGATCTCTACAACAATTTCAAAATAGTAGAGCATGAAGTGAAGAAGACTACTGGGTCAAGCTCAGGAAATATGGCTTTTGTTTCATCTCCAAGCACCTCAAAGGTTGTTAATGAAGAAAAAGATGGTAGAGAAGAAGGTACTGCCAACACAAACTTTGGTACTGCTAGTACTTGCAGCAGTACCAAAACCATTCTAGATGAAACAATTGGGTGTGCCTTCCTTACATCACAACATAATGGGTCCATACTAACTTTTGAAGATCTTCAAGAGATTCATCCTGATGATCTTGAAGAGATGGACATAAAGTGGCAACTTTCACTTCTGAGCATAAGGGCTAAGAAGTTGTTGATGAGGACTGGTAAGAAGATTATCATAGATGGTAATGAGCCTGCTGGGTATGATAAGTCAAAAGTGGAGTGTTACAACTGCCACATGAAGGGTCACTACTCTAGAGAGTGTAGAAGACCTAAGAAGTAGGATGACAAGGGTAGAGGGTTTGACAACAGGAATAAAGGAAGCTTTGAGAAGAAAGGAAGCTTTGAGAGCAAGAGTAAGGCAGTTGAAATCATTGAGCCCAAAGCAATGGTTGCTATTGATGGCATGGATTTTGATTGGAGTTTTATGGGTGAAGAAGAGTCCACTTCAGATGAAATGGCTTTGATGGCATTCTCCACTCCTGAGGTACAAACTACCAAATGTTCTAATAATTGTGAAGTTTTTAAAGAATTGCAAACTTTAAGAAAATGTTATGATGAACTGACATTAGAACATAGAAAAACACATCAAAACTTAGTCGATTATACGTGTGGCATGGCCAAACTTGAAAAACAAATCATTTACTTTAGAGAAAATGAACTTACCTTTTCTGATGCAAAAGCTATTCTTAATAGACAAATATTTTTGAAAGATTCAGAAATAGAAATGCTAAGAACTGAGTGTACTAAAGTGACATTGGCTAGAGATAATATTGAACTGACTGTTACTAAATTGGAAATTGCTTCTGATTGCACTAGAAACATAGTTGAAAATCAGATGAATAAAAGAATAAAATCTGGGATAGGATACAATAAATGTCCACCTCCTTATAGAGGAATTCCTTGTCCCCCAGGATCAGATCTTGCTGAATCAGGTTTACATGAATTCATTAACAAACCATTGGCTAAACCTGTAGAGAAAAGTGAACCTTCTGAGAGTGCTAAGATTGCCTCACTCTCTAAGGTGCCCACTGATAAGAAACCAGAAATTCTAATTATTGAAGATTGGGTATCTGATGATGATGAAGATGAGACTGTTTCCATCAAAAGAAACAAAGTAGGACCAATCAGTCCTAAAAGAGTAGAGATTAAGGCTAAGGCTAAAGCTATTTTGAAAACAGTTGAAAGTTGTGAAAAATGTAATAACAAACCCAGAGGAAGCCAAAGAAATTGGAACAACCTTAAGTCACAACAACTAGGTGATGACTTTGTTATGTACAATAAGGCTTGTTATTACTGTGGTAGCTTTAATCATCTTCATGCTTATTGTAATAATTGGGTTTCTGAGAGTAAATCAAAGTCTAAAACAAATGTTACTCACCCCAGAAAAAGTTTTGTTAAGTCTAACACCACAAAAGTTAAACAAACTGTTAGACAAAATAAGCCTGTTATTACAAAACCAACTGATAAGGGTACAAGAAACACTTTCAAATATGTACCAAAAGTTGTGAATAGTCCTATTCAAAAGAAATCTGTGGTCAAAACACAAATTTGGAAACCAAAAACCAAAGGTCCTGCTAGACAAAATGGTACTGCCAAAATTGGTACTGATAGACCAAAGACCACACAATGGATTAAAAGGGAAAATGCTGTTAAGTCCTCAGCATGTTGGATTTGGAAACCACTCCAATCAAAGGGTGCATCAACAATCCTGAAAAGGTTTGATTTCATTGATGCAAGAGGCAAACCTAAGTCTGTTATGGCTTGGGTACCCCAAGGAAACTAATATGTTTATTCATGTGCAGGAACATTCATCTGATATTGGAGATCAAGGATATGTAGATAGTGGATGTTCAAGGCACATGACAGGCAACATGTCATTCCTCACAGACTTCAAAACATTTGATGGGGGATATGTTACCTTTGGGGGAGGAATAAAAGGAAAGATCACTGGTAAAGGTACTATCAAAACCAGTAAACTAGATTTTGAAAATGTGTATTTTGTGAAAGAACTTCAGTTTAATCTCCTTAGTGTCTCACAAATGTGTGACAAAAAGAACAATGTTCTATTTACTGACAATGAATGTATGGTTCTTTCTTCTGATTTTAAAATGCCTGATGAAAGTCAGATCCTTCTTAAAATCCCAAAAAGGAACAATATGTACAGTGTTGATTTAAAGAACATTGATCCTAAGGGGAGTCTAACTTGTTTGGTAGCAAAAGCCTCATTGGATGAATCTATGCATTGGCATAGAAGGCTTGGTCATGTAAACTTTAAAACCATCAACACTATTGCAAAATATGATTTGGTAAGAGGTTTACCCAAAAAGATTTTCCAAAATGACCAAACCTGTGTTGATTGTCTAAAAGGCAAACAACATAGAGCTTCTTGTAAGCCCAAGACCTATAACTCTATTTCTCAGGCTTTATACATGCTTCATATGGATCTTTTTGGTCCTACTAATGTGTGTAGCTTGAATGGTAAAAGATATTGTCTTGTTGTTACTGATGATTATAGCAGATTTTCTTGGGTTTTCTTTTTAAGATCTAAACATGAAACTAGTGAGATTCTTAAATCTTATATCACTGAGGTAGAAAACCAATCTGATAAGAAAGTCAAAGTCATCAGATGTGACAATGGGACAGAGTTCAAGAATAGGGTTATGGATGACTTTTGCAAGGAAAAAGGCATAAAAAGAGAATTTAGTGTAGCTAGAACCCCACAGCAAAATGGAGTAGCAGAAAGGAAGAATAGAACACTTATAGAGGCTGCTAGAACTATGTTAGTAGACTCTAAGTTGCCTATTTCATTTTGGGCTGAAGCAGTAGGTACTGCTTGTTATGTACAAAACAGGGTTCTTGTGACAAAACCTCATAGAAAGACACCTTATGAACTTTTCTTTGGTAGAACACCATCTTTAAGTTTTATGAGACCTTTTGGTTGTCATGTCACTATTCTCAATACCAAAGATCATTTAGGCAAGTTTGATGGAAAAGCAGATGAAGGCTATTTGATAGGATATTCTTTGCAGAGTAAGGCCTATAGAGTGTTTAACACTTGCACTAGGCTAGTGGAAGAGAATCTTCACATAGAGTTTCAAGAGAAACTAACAAATGTGAAAGGAATTGGACCAGATTGGATGTTTGATATTGATAGGCTTTCAGAATCTATGAATTATGTGCCTGTTTCAGGTACAAATACTAATGATAATGCAGGTTTTGAAGATAATGTTGAAACTCCTAAAGATCAAGATTACATCTGGATGCCAATTTGGAAAGGTTTGGATCTATCTTCAAGTCAAGAAGAACCTTCAAAATCAACAAATGAAGGTACTGAAGATGATCATGGAACTCAGAATCAAGAGAATCAAGAAAATAGTGCAAATGACAATGGTACTGCTAGTTCACCAGATGGTACTGCCAGTTCACAAATTGATACTGCTGAGCCATTGAATGTTCAAATAGATGATTCTTTACCAGAAGAAGTGGGGATTGGCAATCTTCCATTTACCTATGAAGTCCCTACAATACATAACACTAGAATTCTCAAAGATCACTTAACTGATGATGTGATTGGTAGCATTGATTCTGGTGTTAGAACAAGATCACAAGTTGGTTTATCTCAAGTCTTGACTTCAGAAGAAGAAGGGTTTATCTCCTCTATTTATGAAGAAAAGAATAATGAAGGTGCCAACATATGCCTGTTTTCATGTTTTCTATCTCAGGCTGAACCCAAAAACATAAATAAAGCTTTAGATGATGCAAGTTGGGTAGAAGCAATGCAAGAAGAGCTTCTCCAATTCAAGGTTCAGAAGGTTTGGATATTGGTTGATTTGCCCAAAGGTCATAGGGCAATTGGAACCAAATGGGTGTTCAGAAACAAGAAAGATGAAAGAGGTATAGTGATCAGAAACAAAGCAAGATTGGTAGCCCAAGGATATACTCAAGAAGAAGGGGTAGATTATGAAGAAGTTTTTGCTCCAGTTGCAAGACTTGAAGCAATTAGGCTATTCTTGGCCTATGCTTCATTCATAGGCTTCACTGTCTATCAAATGGATGTTAAGAGTGCATTTTTATTTGGTGAAATTGAAGAACCAGTTTATGTCTCTCAACCTCCAGGCTTCATTGATGCAGAATATCCAGAAAAGGTTTATAAGGTTACCAAGGCTCTTTATGGTCTACACCAAGCTCCTAGGGCATGGTATGAAACATTGGCTTGCTTTCTACTAGAAAGTGGATTCCAAAGAGGCAAGATTGATCCAACTTTGTTCATCAAAAGAACAAAGAAAGATATCTTGCTAGTGCAGATTTATGTTGATGACATTATCTTTGGATCTACAAACCAAGTCTTGTGTGTAGAATTTGAAAAACTTATGCATAGTAAGTTTGAAATGAGTTCCATGGGGGAACTTACTTTCTTTTTGGGTCTCCAAGTGAAACAATCCAAAGAAGGCATATTTATTAGCCAAGATAAGTATGTAGCAGAGATCCTAAGGAAATTTCAGTTTGCTGATTCTAAGGTTGCAAGTACACCAATGGATGCAGAAAAAGGGCTACTCAAGGATGCTGAAGGAGAAGATGTGGATTTGCACAATTATAGATCTATGATTGGGTCTTTGATGTACCTTACATCATCAAGACCAGATATCATGTTCTCAGTATGTGTATGTGCAAGGTTTCAAATACATCCCAATGTCTCTCATCTCACAGCAGTCAAAAGAATCTTTAGATATCTTAAGGGTCAACCTAGGTTGGGTCTTTGGTATCCAAGGGAATCATCTTTTGAATTGGTGGCTTATTCTGATAGTGACTATGCTGGTGCAACTCTAGACAGAAAATCCACAACTGGTGGATGTCAATTTCTTGGTTGCAGACTCATCTCTTGGCAATGCAAGAAACAAACAATGGTGGCCAACTCTACAACTGAAGCAGAATATGTTGCTGGTGCAAGTTGTTGTGGGCAAGTTCTATGGATCCAAAATCAAATGCTTGACTATGGGTACAATTTTCTTAACACCATTATTTATATTGACAATAGCAGTACTATATGTATCATTAAAAATCCAGTTCAACACTCAAAAACAAAACACATTGAAATCAGACACCATTTCATAAGGGATTGAAATGAGAAAAGGTTAATACAAGTTGTTAAAATTGATTCTGAAAAGAATTATGCAGACCTTCTCACCAAAGCTTTTGATTTAGGTAGATTCAAATATCTTGTAGGAGGTATTGGAATGATAAATCTTTGAAAAACATGTGTTTTTGTACATAAAATTAACTGGTATTGGCTTTTAAACATGGTACTGCTAGTTGGTCAATAGGTACTGTCAATTCATAATTGGTCCTGCTAGTATAAAATTTGCTATGTTTTGTTCATATTGATGCTTAAATGTTTAAAATGCTATAGATCAAGTGCTTTGCACTTTGTTCTTTTGGTTTGCAACTAACACATTTCAGGTTGATAACAAAACAAGAGATCTTCCAAACAAAAAAGGGAAATGAAAGTTATTTACATCTCAGGGGAGATAACAATCTCAGGGGAGGAAATGATAGCCCAAAATGGAAGAAAAACCAATTTATGAAAGAAAAAGACAAGAGCATACAAGATGATGCAAAGGTTGAAAAAGATAGGATAAGATCACATATCTAGAAGGGATGAAGCATTCCTAAAGGAGAAAGTTCTATCTAGATCAAACTAAGGAAAGTTTCAACTCAAAGGCATGCTAATAGATGATTTCACTTGTTGAACCAATCATCCAAGATACACAGCATCATTGCCTTTTTAATTTCCTCCATCCAAGGAAATTGCACCATCTTTAGGCCAATATGGCTTTTGGTATTCAGTTCACCAAGTTTTTACAAACTTAAGAGCTGGCTAGTCCATAAGCAAACGGCTTTTGGTAAAGACAAATCAAATCCGTTGATGGTTGATAGTTTACCAAAAACTATATGGTTTTTAACTAACCATACTTAACTGTAAATAGTTAGCTAGTCCATAAGCAAACGGCTTTTGGTAAAGACAACTCAAATCCGTTGATAGCTGGTAGTTTGCTAAAAACTATAAGGGATTTTTGCAAAACTTTCAAAGGTACTGGTAGTTCAAAAATTGGTACTGCTAGAGTAAAATGGTACTGCTAGATAGCCGTTGAGCCTGTCAGAAAAAGTTTTAGCCGTTGGGCCTGGTAGTTAAAATTAGCTGTTGGGGTAGTTATGTAAATTTCTGATGATTATATTATATTATATTTCACATATAAAAGATCTTTTTAACCGCCTTTACATTTTCTTATTATAATCTTTCTTATTGTCGGTTAAAAGTAATTCTCAAATATCATCTTTCATTAGTCCTTATCACAATTAACTTACACCTTTCATCTTCTACCAGTACCACCAACAAATCCCACCATCATATTCAAAATTTTCATTATGGATACCATAGTTGTTCTAAACTTTGTCCAATGTCACAATCAATTAGCCTTTTTGGAAAAGTCAGAGGATAATGCCTCTTTTCATCAAGTAGTGGTCTTTTTAAATAACTCCTACATCAGGTTTGCTTTACTAGTCAATCCCACTATTTATGAATCTCAAATTTTACAATTTTGGAAAACAGCTAAAATTGAAACTTCTGAAAATGGGGAACAGAGGATTAAGGCCAAAGTGGATGGCAAACATTTGACTCTTACTGAGTCATCCATAAGAAGACATCTTCATTTGGATGATTCTGATGGTATTAGTCAGTTGCCAGATACTGAGATTTTTGAAAATTTGGAAAGAATGGGGTATCATGCTACTTCTACAAAACTTACTTTTCTAAAGAAGCATCTTACTCCACAATGGAGATTTTTAATCCATACAATCCTTCATTGTTTGAGCCAGAAGAAAACCTCTTGGGAGCAATTCAGTGGAAACATGGCTTCTGCTCTCATCTGCTTGGCTACAAACAGAAAATACAATTTTTCCAAACATATTTTTGAAGGGTTGATTAAAAATGTGGATATTGAAACAAAGTTTTTGATGTATCCAAGATTTATTTCATCCATCATTGCAAAATCAAAACACTTGTTGCTTCCCCCACACACTCTTTATGCAACACCAAAACTTTCTCACAAAGTATTTTCAAACATGAGAATTGGTTTTAGAGGGGAAGAAATACTACTATTTGATGAAATGTTACCACAACATCCAGAAGAACCAACACCATCATCTGAATCACCATCATCAAGTTCTTCAACTGGTTACATCTCACCAACACATCAAACATCACCAATACCATCTCCAGTACCATCAGCAACACCACCAACATCATCACATCATGTATCACCACCCCAATCACCTCAGACATTGCAAGAACTAAAACAGAAGGTGAAACTCTTAGAAGATGCTCTTAAAAGTCAAAGCAAGAAATTTTCTGAGATCAACATCAAGTTAGTCAAGAGGGTAAAGAAATTGGATAATGAAGTGAAGGAGCTAAAAGGTAAAAGATCTGCAAAGGTTGTTTTATCTAGTTCTTCAAGATCAGATGCTGATAGGTTAGGTCACTCTTCCAAAAAGGGGAGGATGGATAGTTCTAAAGATGAGGAGGAGGCTCAATTTGAATTCCATGAAGGAACTCAAGTTTATGATGAAGAGCCTGCTGGAGCAGGGCAAGATCCTGCTAGGCCAGAGCAAGAGCCTGCTAGGATTGAGAGGCTATTGGCAATGGAGTACAAAGGGTCTGCTGAGAAAGTGTACAAAAGAAAGAGGGATTTAGAGCCTCTAGGAGATTTGTTTGTTCAAGGGAGGTTATTTATTGCTGATGAGCAATCTACTGCTCCATCTCAAGAACCAACTCCAAAGGATAAGGGCAAGAGCATTATGGTTGAAGATGAGCCAAAGCCCAAAAAGTTAAATAAATCAGAGCAAGCACAGATAGCTAGAGATGAAGAAGAGGCCAAAAGAATTCATGAAGAAGAATAGCAGAAAGCATTTGAAGCCTCAAGACTGCTAACAGAGATGAAAGAGCAAAAAGTTGCTGCTCAGACTCTTCTTGAAACTCAAATTGCTCAAGAAACTTTTGATGCACAGATGCAATGGATTATTGCTAATGATCCAATTGTGAAAGGCCAAGCATCAATAATAGTGAATGACAAGAATCTCAATTCTGATGAGAAAACAGCAGAGCTTGAATCTTTTATCAACAAGAAGTATAAAGAAGCAGCTCTGGCTGACATTTTTGAAAAGATGAAAGAAAGTGAGAAAAGAGGTTTTAAGGTGGGCAAATCATGGAAAGATCAAGTGACTTTTATGAAGAGATTTCTAAAAGGTCAAGGAAATTAGACTGATTATCAACTGAAGAAGAAATCTGCTGATGAAATTTACTACTTGTATCTTCAAGCCTACAAAAGTCCTTACTACAAAGTTCCATCTGATGCAAAGCCCTCTATGAAAAAGAAAGATGCTCAGAAGAAAGAAGAAGCAAAATTGGACTCAGAGCAAGTAAGTAAGATGTTAATTACTTTGCCAACTATCATACATGCTGATCCAATTAGCTGTAGACGCCCTATTATTGATTGGGAGATCAACCATGATAGATTAGGAAAGTCATGGAAAATAACAAGGGTTGGGGGTCAGTCTGCTATCTTCAAGAATTTTGAAAATCTAGTTAGAGCATGTGACAGAGCAGACTTGGAAGAATTGTGGAATCTAGTTCAGATAAGGCTAGACACAACTTCTAGTACTGTTGTTAAGGAACAGGAACTATGGGTAGAATTCAATAGGATGTATGATCCTGATCCCAAAGATGTTCATTGGAAATTTCCCTATCATGATCCTTCAACAACATGGGAATTTCTAAGCCTTAGCAGTATTCATCATCTTTACACACAGAGTGGGATTGAACTCTTTATGTTGGCTGAGAAAGAGTATCCACTTAGTTATGAAGTTCTTACAACTATGATCTCCAAGAGATTAAGATGTGACAAAGATGAAGAGAATTCAGAAATTGTTCAAAGTTTGCTGAGGAGCATATTTGAGCAATGTGAAAGAAAAAGGAAGAACAGAGAGTAAAGGTTTTTGGAAGAGTTCCCTCAAATCCTCAAGGTATGTATTTTATTCATCAGAAACTTGTGTATTTTAAATGGAAATAACAAGTTTAGGGGAGGATTGTTGGGAATAAAATGTTCAAGTCAAAGAGCCTGCTAGTTGATTTTGAAGAGTATGAAGATGTACTAACAGTACCTTCTGGGTAGAAGGTACTGCTAGTTGATAAAGGTCCTGCCAAGCTTTATGTCAAGTTGATAGATATTTTGTAATAGATATTTAGTTGAATTATTAGTCTTTGTACATTGTAATACGTTATGTAGAAGTAGTTTAGTCTTCTGTGGTTCACAGAAGAATATTACAGAGTTGTTACATTGGTAGTTGTATTTAATTGTAGGCTAGAATAGTCAAAGTATCTTATTATATTAAACCACTTGACAACTTGTAATAAGGGTACCTTATACTATAAAAGGTTCTCTTAGTCACTCCTTCATGCATGCATCTCTTCAACTAATAACCAAAACCGAACAATCTCTCAAGTAACTTAGTTACTCATTTCACAAATCCTTTTACAATCTAAGATTCAAGATTACTTTGTAATCCCGGTGATAGTTAGATCATCCGTATTATTTCATCAATAATATTGAATCGTTTTGTGTTAACTAAAGTTGTGTTCCTTGTTCATTACATACTCACGTTTACATAAACTCACCACCTTTGTGTTCTTTTAAGTGTGTTGTAGTAGATTCCGCATGCTAAACACATTCATACATAAATATCTCAAACACGTTACTAAGATTCACATCCCAAGTGTTTGCGCAATCACCTTTCCACATATACAAACTATGAACAGCTGTATGCTTATCTGCAACAACATGAGAAACATGCTGCATATGATCGTCAGTTGAGAGAAAAGCTCAATCCAGCTGCACCAAATGACCCACTGGCCTTTGTTGCAAATGTTCAGCAATACAATCAACCACAACTTGATCAATCTTATCTGAATCCCATCCTACCAAAGAATCAGTCATTGTTTGCTCAATCATCCATGCACCCACAAACTACTATGAGCTCTCAACTAGACTCTGGATATTCTCGCACTGATCAGATGATTGATGAGCTATCCAATCAAGTGTCCTTGCTCGTTCAACAATTCAGAGCTACACTTCCTCAAACTAACAATCAACTCAGAACCTCATCTAACCCACGCACTCAGGCAACAGTGGAGGATGGTAGAATCGTGGTTCAGAACGTTCAAGGGAGACAAAACTTGAATCAAAGGAACTTGGGTGGAGGTAATGTGCAGATGAGAGCAGGGAATGCAAATCAAGGGCAGGGGAAGCAGCCAAAATGTTACAACTGTGGGGGACTCGGCCACATTGCCAGAAACTGCAATCAACCAAAACGTCCTCAGAACTCAGACTATTTCAAGGACAAGATGTTATTGATGCAGGCTCAAGAAAAAGGGGCTGTATTGGATGATGAAGAATTGTTATTTCTTGATGGTGATGGGGGAAATACTTTTGATGCCGATGTGGATGAGCAGCCTGTTCAGGACCTTGCGCTTAATGATCCCAACATCTTCAAGGCTGATGATTGTGATGAGTTTGACTCTGATGTGGATGATGAACCGAATGCTCAGACAATCTTCATGGCCAATCTATCTTCCATGATCTCATCACCTCATCAAGCCAGTCCCTCCAATGCATCTGTGATTTCTGAGGTACTAAAACTTTATGACATATATAATGTGGTTGATGAACAGAAGATTCCCAACGAAGTACAACAGACAGATGTGGTTGATTCAGATAATGTTGACATGGGAAATAGTAATATTATTCCATATGAACAATATGTGAATCACAACAACGTGTCTGATGTACAAGGTGGTGCATCTTCTGTTGAAATGATTGCATGTGATGAAAATAATGCATGTGCCATAGATAATGATTGTTCTATAAATGATGCTGGTGAATGGCATGAAAACACTGTGTTTGTCCCTGATGACACCTTGACCACTAGATTAAATAAATATAAGGATCAGGTGGCCCTTTATGAACAGCGTGCTAAATTCGAACTTACAGAACGTGAGCAGAAAATGGAATGTCAAATGCGTTCACTTATAACCGAGCGTAATGTAAGGGAAGAAACATTAAAACAAGAGTTGAATTCTTTGAAAAATCAGCTAGATCAGTCTGTTAAACAAAAACAGGAGGAACAAAAATACTTAAATACTCTAAAGCATGAATTCAAAGAAAAAGAAACACAAATCTTAAATGATTTCTCCAGACTTAAAACCTTAAAGAATAAGCTTGAGGATAAGTTGTACACACAAGACCAAACCAGACAGACTGCCCAAATGATTCAGAAGCACAAAAAGCTGTGTGATAAGCATAGTGAAAGTAATGTTGGTGAACCTAAATTAGCTCTCCTTAGGAATGCTAAAATAGTACAACCTGCCTTATAGGATGCTCACGTGATGATTATGCCTGGTCATGCCCCACCTGATGTTTCATCTTTAGAAGAGAATGATGAAATAGATGTGTGGAAAAGAGAAAGAGTGAATGAGAAAATGAAGGATCCCATCCGCATAGCCAATCGAATAATAGTCAAACCCCATGATTATAATAAGGAGAATCGATTGACTGTGTTTGTACCTCAAAAGAAGTTAACGCATGAACAAATATTTTGGAAGTATGATATTGAAAAGAGAAAAGATGATGAGCTTGAAGCCAAAACCCCATCCCTTAGGAAAATTGCTGCTGCGACGGTGTATCCTCCCAATACACCTAGACATTTGGTTCCTTTGACTCTTCCCACTGAATGTAAAACCTTAATTAGCATATATGTACTTTGTCAACTATTTGCTGATTTTGATAAAACATGTAAGAAGAGAATTGCACCAACAGGAATAACTGAGGGAGAAAGGTGTTTTGAACAAACAAAAAGGTGTTACTTGACTGAGGTCATGTCATTCTTTAAACTACTCAAAGAACATTTTGAAGGGATGCAAAATACCCTTAAAACAGAAGTAAATGAAATGAAAGTAGTGTTTAAAGATATGGAAAATGAGGTAACTCAAAATGTGATAGAACTTAAGAGTCGTAAGATTGAAAGAAAGAACATTCTCATCTCCAATGAGAATTTGATTGCTAGATGTATTGTACAAGATGTATTTTATACTGCTACTAATTCTACATTATCTGCTTGTCAATTTCATGAGTATTCTATGGCTTAGAATGGTACCCAGAATCGTGTTGTTGAGCTTGAGGGGGAGAATTTGAGATTACAAGAAAAAATTCAAAATGATGACCATGATAACATGGTCAAACATTTTTCAAAACTAGAGGTTGACTATCTTAATTTACAATTAAAATATCAACACTTAGAAGAAAGATGCAAACTATCGAATTTCAAGACATCTTCGGATGCTCCTGAATTTGATACGTATTTTGAATTAAACAAACGGAATGAGAAAATTCAAGCTCACATGAACACGATTCGACAATTGAGATCTCAAATTGCCCAATTAAAATCAAACAAGTGTGATGTGTGTGGCACCAATAAACCTTCGTCTTCAGATTCTCAGAATTTTCACTATCAAGACACCATCACTCTTAAGATTTAAGAGTATACTGAAATGTACAAGATCAGGACCATTCTGCTCCAGATACGCCGCATCCTACTTATTATATACGGTGCATCACTATCAAGATTTCACAAGTTATAATCCAAGACGGCAAAGGACATGCGCCGCATACAAGAATGGAGTTACGCCGCATCTTCTGGCGGTGTACGAATATTCCTGAATATATTAATCTTGGACCCCACGCGAAGTTAAGTCAATGCGCCGCACCTACTTATTCAATGCGCCGCATCTAACCCTCAGACAGAAACTATAAATACCCCAAAGTCAGACGAATTTATAGGTTCGTGCAATATACCAAGTACGAGACCGAAGAAACAATAAAGCCGAATTCAGACGATGTAGCAGCACAAGACACACCCTAAACGAAGATACAAGAGCTGTAAGAAGGTCCTGCATGTATTCAATTCATTAAGTAGTTTTGTTTTATTGTATTAGTACACTTTAATTCATCAGGATTGATGGGCCGATTCCATGTGACTACGAAAAACCCTGGGCACCCCTTAAAATTGCTTTCCCATTAATTAAAGTTTATATGTTGATATCTTTGGTGACTTTTATTACTGCATTGATAACCTCTGTGTCTAGCTGAGCATTGATCGGGTCGCCATGCCTCTGTCCTCGCCTATTTATTTTATCGCCTATGCATTCTATCGTCTGTAGAAAAGTAGGAAGAAAGGGTAAGTAGGATAGACATAAGTAATCATTAAGGGTTTACTCGCCGATAAGATTAGAGCCAACGAGAAAGGGTTAATTACATACACTTCATATAAAACTAGCAATAAAACAAGTGACAAGCTACTTAACTATCAGGACAGGTCTTCTTATTGTCTCAAGTATCTATCTGTGTACGTGTGTGCTAATCGCTGATTCGTGCCGATTAGTTTAGTTTATATTTAATCATAACCAAACTGTGCCAGTCTCTCAGGCTAAAACCCCCTTGCGTTAGATTAGTTGTATAGCTAACTTAAGATATTAAAATACTGATTAGAATAACTAGATAATACGTTCCACTCTTAGTGATCGACACTCTACTTACCATTATATTCATACTGACCGGGTACACTGCTCGTTAAAGTGTGTGTTATTGATAAGTCGGCTAAATATAAATTTAAAACTTGAATACTGCTAAAACCACAACGACATACCGTGGGTATAAAAATTAGAGCATAACAAGCACACGCATCATAAGACTGAACAAAACTGTTAGAATCATCCGGACTGACAATGGAACTGAGTTTTTTAATCAACAATTCAGTCAATTTTATGAAGGTATTGGCATAACCCATCAGAAAAGTGTCCCACGCACTCCACAGCAGAACGTCGTTATTGAAAGACGAAATCGTACCTTTGTGGAAGCTGCAAGGACTATGCTAATTTATTCCAAAGCTCTGATGTTTCTTTGGGCAGAAGCAATTGCCACTGCATGTTACACCCAAAATCGTTCCTTGATACACACCCTTCACAATAAGACACCTTATGAGCTGATTCATAACAAGAAGCCATATCTCTCCTTTCTTCGTGTGTTCGGTGCACTGTGTTATCCTACAAATGACAGTCAAGATCTGGGAAAGTTGAAGGCTAAAGCAGACATAGGTTTTTTCGTTGGGTATGCACCAGATCTCAAGGGATATAGAATCTACAAAAAAAGAACCCGAAAAATCATGGAAACAATTCACGTCACATTCGATGAGCTATCTGAGCATACGGCCTCTGGACAAACCAGTTCTGGACCCACTACTAATCTATTGACACCTGGACCAATTAGTTCAGGTCTTGTACAGAATTCCACGTCTGCAGCTCCTTATGTACCTCCCACCAGTGATGAATTGAAGAAGTTATTTGATTAAATGTTTGACGAATACTTTGAGCCATCTACGGTTAATCCTACAACGGGAACTCTACATGAACTCCCTGTTGCTGATGCTCAAGTTCCACCAAACTTAGAAGGTCCATCTATATCTGTCCCTATCAGTCAAGATGCTCCATCTGCCAGTCAATCACATTCATCATCAAATATACAATCTTCTTCGGTACAACAAGGATCTACAGATGACAATTCTTTTGAAGTTAATCCTTTTGATCCTGTTAATGATGTCCCGTTTTAGAATGTATTTGCTCCTGAATCTTCAACTGATACATCTTCTTCAGGAGATCACAACACGGAAACATCAGTTCAAAACCCTCAACCCCACGATCATCTCAGAAAATGGACCAATGATCATCTGATTGACAACATCATTGGTAATATCTCTCGTCCAGTATCTAATCGAAAACAACTAGCCACCGATGCCCTGTGGTGTTTCTTCAACTCTGTACTATCAAAAGTCAAACCAAAAGATGCAAAAGAAGCAATGACCAAAGACTGCTGGTTCAACGCTATGCAAGATGAAATTCATGAATTTGATCGGCTTGAAGTATGGGAATTAGTACCTCCTCCAGAGTGTGCAATGATCATTGCTCTAAAGTGAATCTTCAAAGTGAAACTTGATGAGCATGGTGATGTTCTTAAGAACAAGGCATGGCTAGTTGCAAAAGGATATCGATAAGAAGAGGGCATAGACTTTGAGGAATTATTTGCTCCTGTTGCATGAATTGAAGCCATCAGAATCTTCCTCGCAAATGCTGCTAGTCAGAATATGATATTCTACCAAATGGATGTTAAAACAGCTTTCTTGAATGGTGACTTAAAGGAGGAAGTCTATGTGAGTCAACCAAAAGGATTTGTGGAAAATCAGCTAGATCAGCCTGCTAAACAAAAACAGGAGGCACAAAAATACTTAAATACTCTAAAGCAAGAATTCCAAGAAAAAGAAACACAACTCTTAAATGATTTCTCCAGACTTAAAACCTTAAAGAATAAGCTTGCGGATAAGTTGTACACACAAGACCAAACCAGACAGACTGCCCAAATGATTCAGAAGCACAAAAAGCTGTGTGATAAGCATAGTGAAAGTAATGTTGGTGAACCTAAATTAGCTCTCCTTAGGAATGATAAAATAGCACAACCTGCCTTATATGATGCTCACGTGATGATTATGCCTGGTCATGCCCCACCTGATGTTTCATCTTTAGAAGAGAATGATGAAATAGATGTGTGGAAAAGAGAAAGAGTGAATGATAAAATGAAGGATCCCATCCGCATAGCCAATCGAATAATAGTCAAACCCCATGAATATAATAAGGAGAATCGATTGACTGTGTTTGTACCTCAAAAGAAGTTAACGCCTGAACAAATATTTTGGAAGTATGATATTGAAAAGAGAAAAGCTGATGAGCTTGAAGCCAAAACCCCATCCCTTAGGAAAATTGCTGCTGCGACGGTGTATCCTCCCAATACACCTAGACATTTGGTTCCTTTGACTCTTCCCACTAAATGTAAAACCTTAATTAGCATATATGTACTTTGTCAACTATTTGCTGATTTTGATAAAACATGTAAGAAGAGAATTACACCAACAGGAATAACTGAGGAAGAAAGGTGTTTTGAACAAACAAAAAGGTGTTACTTGACTGAGGTCATGCCATTCTTTAAACTACTCAAAGAACATTTTGAAGGGATGCAAAATACCCTTAAAACAGAAGTAAATGAAATGAAAGTAGTGTTTAAAGATATGGAAAATGAGGTAACTCAAAATGTGATAGAACTTAAGAGTCGTAAGATTGAAAGAAAGAACATTCTCATCTCCAATGAGAATTTGATTGCTAGATGTATTGCACAAGATGTATTTTATACTGCTACTGATTCTGCATTATCTGCTTGTCAATTTCATGAGTATTCTATGGCTTTGAATGTTACCCAGAATCGTGTTGTTGAGCTTGAGGGGGAGAATTTGAGATTACAAGAAAAAATTCAAAATGATGACCATGATAACATGGTCAAACATTTTTCAAAACTAGAGGTTAACTATCTTAATTTACAATTAAAATATCAACACTTAGAAGAAAGATGCAAACTATCAAATTTCAAGACATCTTCGGATGCTCCTGAATTTGATACGTATTTTGAATTAAACAAACGGGATGAGAAAATTCAAGCTCACACGAACACGATTCGACAATTGAGGGCTCAAATTGCCCAATTAAAATCAAACAAGTGTGATGTGTGTGGCACCAATAAACCTTCATCTTCAGATTCTCAGAATTTTCACTATCAAGACACCATCAATAAGTTACACTATGAAAATGAGTGTTTTTGAGCTGAGAATTCTATGATTAAACAACATTACAAAGAATTATATGAATCGATTAAAGTTACACGAAACATTCATAACGAAAAGATAACTTCTTTGTTAAATGAAATTGAGAATCTTAAGACGAAGGTGAAAAGAAAAATGCCAAGTATCACTTATGATTGTGGTGCACCAAAGGTTTCTGCTATTAAAAAGTATGATGTTGATGTCGGGCCTATTCCATTTCCCCTTAGAAACAATAGACCTGCCCATCAAATATATCTCTATCACCTTAGGGACGGCTTTGACACACTTCGTGAGGTTGTAGAAGAGGACAAAATAGAAAAGCCACTTGATAAGGCAGTTGTGTATGCCTGCGTCCTCACAAAAAAGGATTCAGGAATTGTTAGAATATGCCATTGGCACGGGCCCTAAGTCTAACCATCAAAGAGATAGATTAGTTGCATCATCATCCACAATTAAGAACAAGCATGTAACCTTTGAACTATCATCAAGAACATCAGAACCCAGCACATCAAAATCAGGAAAGCTTGTGACAGTGAAACAAACTAATGTTCCCATCATTACTTCTACAGGAGTGAAAAGTGTCACCCAAGCTAGCGGGTCAGAGCCTAGAGGCAATGCAAGGAAAGATAGGACTGCGCCGGCTAAGAGTGATCACAAGAAGAGTGTAGAAGCCCAACCTAGGAACAATAAGTTTGCAATGAATAGATTGAATCGTGTTGATTCTAGTATCAAAAGTACTGTAATTAATTCGAATTCTAATGCCGTCTGTAAAACATGTGACAAATGTTTAATTTATGCTAATCATGATGATTGTGTTGTGTCATTTCTGATGTCTCCCGTACCACCCCATGTTAAGTATGTTAGGAAAACTGAAACAAATAAGAAAGTCTGGATTGCTACATGAAAAACTTTTGCTAATGTTGGGTACCAATGGAGACCCACTGGAAGGAAATTCACTCTAGGAAATCAGTGTCCCTTACCTAGAATGAATGATCATAAAATTGTGAAGTCTAAGGAATGGAGACCAACTGGTCGAATTTTGCCTCTAGTAACCCAATGCCTTCCAACTAGGTCATCTGCTGCCTCTAGGGTAGTCTCCACTATAATGAAAACAACATCTGTAAACCCTGTAGCTCCTGAATTTGTGTGTGCTAACCAAACGGACCCCAACTGCACGTGGGGATCCACATATTTCAGTTATCCATCGTTATCTATTTTCAAATGCAGGTCGTACAAATCGTCCTTTGGTATTTGGATTCAGGCTGCTCAAAACATATGACTGGGGATCGCTCACGGCTCAAGAATTTCGTGAAAAAGTTTATCGGGACTGTTAGATTCGGGAACGACCATTTTGGAGCAATTATGGGTTATGGAGATTATGTGTTTGGCGACAGTGTAATCTCTCGGGTATACTATGTGGAAGGGCTAGGGCATAATTTGTTTTTGGTTGGTCAATTCTGTGATTCACATCTTGAAGTGGCATTCAGAAAACACACTTGTTTCGTCAGAGAGTTGGATGGTATAGATCTTCTCAAAGGAAGTTGTGGCACCAATTTATATACCATATCCATTGAAGAAATGATGAAGTCCTCTCCTATTTTCTTGCTTTCAAAGGCCTCAAAGACTAAGTCTTGGCTATGGCACCGTCGTTTAAACCACTTGAATTTCGGCACCATAAATGACTTGTCTTGCAAAGACCTAGTTCGAGGCATGCCCAGATTAAAATTTGAGAAAGATCACCTTTGCTCTGCATGTCAATTGGGCAAAACCAAGAAACACACCCACAAACCCAAAACCTTCAATTCCATCATGGAAGTTCTTCACACACTGCACATGGATCTGTGTGGACCAATGAGGGTGCAGAGTATCAATGGAAAGAAATATGTTCTTGTAGTGGTCGACGACTACTCTAGATTTACATGGGTAAAGTTTTTGAGAACCAAGGATGAAACTCTATAGGTTATCATCAAACTAATCAAGCAGTTACAAGTAAGGTGATGAACTCAAATAAGTACATTTTATTACCATCATTTATCCTATTTATTTGACTTGTTTTATTATATTATCTATGAGAATTGATACGTTAATGTTTACTTTTGTAATTCTCAGGTAAAAACAAGTACTATGTGAAACTTGGCGATTTTGGACTAATTGTGGAGCAAAACAAGCAAGAAGTTAAGAGTCTACTGAAATGTACAAGATCAAGACCATTCTGCTCCAGATACGCCGCATCCTTCTTATTATATACGGCGCATCACTATCAAGATTTCACAAGTTATAATCCAAGACGGCAAAGGACATGCGCCGCATACAAGAATGGAGTTACGCCGCATCTTCTGGCGGTGTACAAATATTCCTGAATATATTAATCTTGGACCCCACGCGAAGTTAAGTCAATGCGCCGCATCTACTTATTTAATGCGCCGCATCTAACCCTCAAACAGAAACTATAAATACCCCAAAGTCAGACGAATTTATGGGTTCGTGCAATATACCAAGTACGAGACCGAAGAAACAATAAAGCCGAATTCAGACGATGTAGCAGCACAAGACACACCCTAAACGAAGATACAAGAGCTGTAAGAAGGTCCTGCATGTATTCAATTCATTAAGTAGTTTTGTTTTATTGTATTAGTACACTTTAATTCATCAGGATTGATGGGCCGATTCCATGTGACTACGGAAAACCATGGGCACCCCTTAAAATTGCTTTCCCATTAATTAAAGTTTATATGTTGATGTCTTTGGTAACTTTTATTAGTGCATTGATAACCTCTGTATCTAGCTGAGCATTGATCGGGTCGCCATGCCTCTGTCCTCGCCTATTTATTTTATCGCCTATGCATTCTATCGTCTGTAGAAAAGTAGGAAGAAAGGGTAAGTAGGATAGACATAAGTAATCATTAAGGGTTTACTCGCCGATAAGATTAGAGCCAACGAGAAAGGGTTAATTACATACACTTCATATAAAACTAGCAATAAAACAAGTGACAAGCTACTTAACTATCAGGACAGGTCTTCTTATTGTCTCAAGTATCTATCTGTGTACGTGTGTGCTAATCGCTGATTCGTGCCTATTAGTTTAGTTTATATTTAATCATAACCAAACCGTGCCAGTCTCTCAGGCTGAAACCCCCTTGCGTTAGATTAGTTGTATAGCTAACTTAAGATATTAAAATACTGATTAGAATAACTAGATAATACGTTCCACTCGTAGTGATCGACACTCTACTTACCATTATATTCATACTGACCGGGTACACTGCTCGTTAAAGTGTGTGTTATTGATAAGTCGGCTAAATATAAATTTAAAACTTGAATACTGCTAAAACCACAACGACATACCGTGGGTATAAAAATTAGAGCATAACAAGCACACGCATCAAGTTTTTGGCGCCGTTTCCGAGGATACTTTTGGGTGGTATGATGAGTGGTATGATTGCGTAGTAATTAACAAACGTACAACGACATATCGTGGGTATAAATACCCCAAAGCACACGCACAACGACATACCGTGGGTACACTGCTCGTTAAAGTGTGTGTTATCACCCGCACTTGATCCCAAGTGGGGGGAACAACACCCTATTACACTGTAAATATGGGTGGAGTCAGGCTCGTGACTCGAACAAAAACAAGCTATTCGTGGGAGGCAACCCACGCTTATCTTTTATTTTATTTTCTGATTTTGTATTGAGTCTGTCAGATCTGGAGTAGATGCGGCGTATCTCCATCATAGGATACGGCGTATCAATTGTATAGATCATATCTTATTTAATTTTCTGCATTTTTATTTTTGACTTTAAAACTTTCTGTCAGTTTATTTTAATGCGGCGCATCCCTGGTTAAGGATGCGACGCATCTTCTATTCTAATTCGTACTTATTCCAGGCTCGATACGGCGCATCTTCTTCCATAAGATACGGCGTATCGACTGACCTGATGATTTTAATTTTAATTTTTTTATGTTTTATTTTTACTAACTACTAATGTATTATGCAAGTTTGAACTTTCTTAACTCAGGTGTGTTTAAGTCTTGATGGTATTATAGATTTCTGCATTTCCTGTGGATACATCAAATATGAAGCTTAAACGTTCTCATCCACAAGAAAGTTGATTTTTGCTCTTTTACAAATGGAGGATCATACTGAGCAAATCTCAGGGGAGTTTTTCTATTCTAATTCTTTTATTTTCCAGTTTTTAACCTTTGATACAAACAACGAGGACGTTGTTTAACTTAAGTGGGGGGATTGGAGAATTAGAACACTTACTTGTCCTAAACTTTTTCAAAATATGCTTAAAATGCGCTTAATATATCAAAATTAAAAATTTTTAGCATGTTTTTGTTTAAAATCTAAATTACATAGCTGCACACATGACGTTATTTTCAAAAATTGTGAACTTTTCAAAAATTAACAAATCTATGAGTGTGCCGGTGACTTGTAAACTTTAGAACTTGGCTTGTATACTATTCGAGACCTCCATAATAAGTATTATCTATATAATTGGAATGAATTGTCTAAATTGGTAAATTTCTAGGATTACACCCAAATAGCCTTTATATGTTATGTGATATTAACTAACTACACTGGTTAGTTAACCCCCGTATAAACCTTTTGTTACTCTCACTTTTAGAGTAAGATACCCCTAGAAAAACACTCAGAGCCATTCCTTTCGTTTCTTACACCTTTGTTATAATGTTTCGTTACACCCTTAAACCTTAGCCTACCCTGTAGATTAAAATCCGTGGTTGGTTAATTGCTTTAGGCAAAGTGTGTTTCCTTACATTACCTGTGTTTGCGTGCGTAATTCATTATCTATGGTTAGGTCGGGAAATTGCACAATGCAATTGGAGTGAAAGTAAATATTGTATATCTTTGAGTCTTGTTTTTCGTGTGTTTACTACTGTGGAAACTTGTTTTAGACCTGCTTGCATCTACTAAAACAAGTTACGTGTTCGTTTATAGGCTCTAGGCTGTTAAACCTTTATCTAGGATTTCTACGTTTAAAGAACAATGATAATATTGGTGGAATATTCAATGAACGAATACAATACTATCACAACAAGGTTTTGTCAAACTTTCACCGTTTGTTATTAAACTCAGCCCCAATACTACTTGATCATTAGTAATACGGTTAAACTCTAACAGTGATCAATGATCCTTGAGGCTTAACAAACTAAGCAACATCAGACCCCATGTCTAATGTTCATCAGACCCCATGTCTAATGTTCCCACACACACTTTGATGTTCACATTATTTCACTGTGAAGCATACATTTCTCTAAGGGGTATGATCTTCCTTTTTTAACATAAAGAAGATCATTTACAATTTGATAAGTCTTAGTCATCCACTTGCTATATCGTGTAGGTGGCAGTCATCAAGTTCTAATTTGCTTCTTGCTTTTCAACTTTGTTGACTAACCAAATATCTAGATATTCATGTTTGTATAAACATGACTCATACAAAATAATATCTTTCTTATTCTTATCCTTATAGCAGCAGAGTGACTCACTGATTCAGCAGCAGCTCGTTTGTACTAGCAGTACCATTTTGAACTAACAGTACCTTGCTATGAACTAGCAGTACCTTTCTTGCTGAGATATACTGGCAGTACCTTTCTTGTACTAGCAGTACCTTTTCTGAACCAGCAGTACCATTTTGGTCTAGCAGTACCATATTTTGAACTGGCAGTACCTTGCTTTTTAACCATCAGTACCATCAAATACACTAACAACAGTTTATCAATACTTGTAGCAGCTTGTTACTTGGTGTATTTTGCTTATCATTTCATGTTTCATTCTTCTTGTTTTGTGTCATCAAATCTATGGAATATTTAATTCCTTACAATCTTCCCCTATTTGATGATTACAAAACAAACACTTTCTTGTACGAATTTCCCTAGACGAAGTAGAGAAATTGAGATAACTAAATCTCACCATGAATGAAACTATATTGACTTCCCCTTAATCTATGCTATCCATCACGTCTCTTCCCCTTTTTGTTATCAACAAATAAGAAATTCACAAATATGATCTTTACAATTACAAACTAATATTACAAATCTAATCTATCCTTCTAATATCTAAAATTACCCTCCATTAAGCTTTCCGCACTAAAAATGAACTTGAGACATCAAAATTTTAAACCATCAGTAGCAATACTAATCAACAATAATGAGAATCAATAACTTTCCCTGTGGTGATGCACATATAATTGAATGGTTATACATCTGAACATTTAAGCTTCCCTTGAAACCCATATGTTAACCATTTGAATCTTCCCCTATTTGTGTGTAGCAGAAGAAACTTCCATATGAACGCCATCAAACCTTAATGAGCAACCAACCAGATCGTCTTTTTTTTTTTTTTTTTTTTTTTCTTTTTTTTTTTTAAATTTTTTTTAAGTGTTTGGACGACGCTTTTTTGGCTTTAGTGAAACTTTTTAGAGTCACTAACCTGTTTTATGCTCCATGATCAACAAATTATTAATATTGATCAATATAAGGGTTATCAAATAAACCATACTTGACTTTCATATAGAAACACGAAAAATTTGAACTTTAGAAACACCTCTGCAGCAGTTTTCAAAAATTTATACCTGACAATCTAGAGCTCAGATTGAAGATCCCTTCAGTGAGAATATACCTTGGTATATGTAGAATCTCCATATAAAATTTTAGCCCAATCCAACGGTTAACGAAGGAGTTATCGCCCTTTGAAAACAGCCCTGCAGTGAGTTACGAAAATACGAACCAGTTTTGAATTTTTCTTGTTTTTCTGCATTCTTTGACAAATCAAACCTTATTACATCCTAGACTCAGAGCCCCCCCGCTCTGATACCAATTGTGGAAAGTTGTTTTAGACCTGCTTGCATCTACTAAAACAAGTTACGTGTTCGTTTATAGGCTCTAGGCTGTTAAGCCTTTATCTAGGATTTCTACGTTTAAAGAACAATGATAATATTGGCGGAATATTCAATGAACAAATACAATACTATCACAACAAGGTTTTGTCAAACTTTCACCGTTTGTTATTAAACTCAGCCCCAATACTACTTGATCATTAGTAATACGGTTAAACTCTAACAGGGATCAATGATCCTTGAGGCTTAACAAACTAAGCAACATCAGACCCCATGTCTAATGTTCATCAGACCCCATGTCTAATGTTCCCACACACACTTTGATGTTCACATTAATTCACTGTGAAGCATACATTTCTCTAAGGGGTATGATCTTCCTTTTATAACATAAAGAAGATCATTTACAATTTGATAAGTCTTAGTCATCCACTTGCTATATCGTGTAGGTGGCAGTCATCAAGTTCCAATTTGCTTCTTGCTTTTCAACTTTATTGACTAACCAAATATCTAGATATTCTATTTTGTATAAACATGACTCATACAAAATAATATCTTTCTTATTCTTATCCTTATAGCAGCAGAGTGACTCACTGATTCAGCAGCAGCTCGTTTGTACTAGCAGTACCATTTTGAACTAACAGTACCTTGCTATGAACTAGCAGTACCTTTCTTGCTGAGATATACTGGCAGTACCTTTCTTGTACTAGCAGTACCTTTTCTGAACCAGCAGTACCATTTTGGTCAAGCAGTACCGTCTTTTGAACTGGCAGTAACTTGCTTTTTAACCATCAGTACCATCAAATACACTAACAGCAGTTTATCAATATTTGTAGCAGCTTGTTACTTGGTGTATTTTGCTTATCATTTCATGTTTCATTCTTCTTGTTTTCTGTCATCAAATCTATGGAATATTTAATTCCTTACAACTACTTTCACTATTACCGTTATTTCTGAAGTCATGAAAAGTATGGAAAAATTATCCAGAGTTATCGTTATAGTGATGTGGTGAAATTTTACACATCTACGTTTATGTTTCAAGTTAAAAAAAAAAAAAAAAAAAAAAAAAAAAAAAAAAAAAAATCGAAAAAATAGAAAAGAAAAAGAAAGAAAAAGTTGGATGTTTGTTTAAACAACTTATGTAAAGTTTTGTATTAAGTGGTCGATATCACCACTAGTTGTTGTATATTATATTTATGGATTGAATGGGAGTTAGCTGTTATGGGAACGCCAACTAAGGTTATTCTTTGATTGAGATCTTGTTGAGTATAATTTGTGTCTACCTAAAGCGTGTGTTTCAAGTGTTAAAGCATAAGTTATTCAATGATATCAGTCTTATTCATGGGATGGTTGGGATAGCAATTTACCACACTTAGGATTTTAATTTATCTGTTTTGTTTATTTTTCATTTTACACCAATTTGTATCCCAAATATTATCCATACCCTATATTATTCTTTATCCAAACCTTTGATTTATTGAGATTAGGGATTTGAGCAATCTTAAGTATCGTAGTCGTGGATTCGGCTATGTATTTATGATTTTGTCGCGCTTTTTGATATAATATTATTGGTAAAGATTACTTGGTCCTATCTTTAGCCTATTCGAGTTAAGGATTTGAGCAATTGCAAGTATCGTTCGTGGATTCGATCAAGTATTTGTGATTTTGTCGCCTTTTCTGGAATTTGAGATCGATAGAGATTAAGAAGAATTATTAACCCTTAACCTACAAACCCTTTTTACCGCTTTAGACTTGTTATTCCTTGGCTTTAGTGGGGGAGATGCGTATACTTGCCAAGCTTATGATAGAATATTCGTCACGACTGGACAGTTAAACGATTAGATTTGCTTTTATCAAAATATTTTATTTTATTTCTAATTCGTTAAGTTTTTGGTTGTGTGATTATGACAAAACGAATACATGCTTAAATATAAAAATAAATCCTAATATCTTTTAGGATACATTTTCATAAGAATTATTCTAAGGTTTACTTGGGGACAAGTAAAGTTCAAGTGGGGGGATATTTGATGAACTCAAATAAGTACATTTTATTACCATCATTTATCCTATTTATTTGACTTGTTTTATTATATTATCTGTGAGAATTGATACGTTAATGTTTACTTTTGTAATTCTCAGGTAAAAACAAGTACTATGTGAAACTTGGCGATTTTGGACTAATTATGGAGCAAAACAAGCAAGAAGTTAAGAGTCTACTGAAATGTACAAGATCAAGACCATTCTGCTCCAGATACGCCGCATCCTACTTATTATATACGGCGCATCACTATCAAGATTTCACAAGTTATAATCCAAGACGGCAAAGGACATGCGCCGCATACAAGAATGGAGTTACGCCGCATCTTCTGGCGGTGTACGAATATTCCTGAATATATTAATCTTGGACCCCACGCGAAGTTAAGTCAATGCGCCGCATCTACTTATTCAATGCGCCGCATCTAACCCTCAGACAGAAACTATGAGGAGGCTGTGCCACAAGATGATAGCATTCACCATAGCTGGGAGGGGTCAGTCACTTGAGAAGGTGACTACTCTTGACCTCTTCCTTCTGAGGAGCATGGACGAGGGGTTGATGGTGAACATCCCTCACTTTTTGTCGCATTTCCTCCACAAAGGAGCGTTGGGTAGAGATCGTAGGAGCCAGATGACGGGAGGCCATTTTGTATCTAGACTAGCCCGTCATTTCGGCGTGATTGGTGATGAGATCCCTGCCGGCCTGGAGATTTAGGTGACCAGGTTGCCAGTTGTTGACCAGGATTATTTGGTTAGGCTAGGGATCTGCGAGATGATTATGGGGGGATACTTTTGGGTGGCGTTGGGACCCGAGAGACCAGCTGAGGTAGAGGTGGAGCAGGGAGATCCTCAGGGAGCTCCGGCTGCTGCTCCAGCCCAGGAGGAGGCACCAGCACCCCAGCCACTGGTTGCACGCACGGTTGGGCAGAGAGTCGAGGTAGTTGAGGGGGAGGTTAGAGCTCTCAGGGGAGCTGTTGATGGTATGAGGGCCGACCTCACTGTGGTGATGAGGGATGTAGGTTGGCTTGTGGGGAGTATGAGTCGGATTATGGATCATCAGGGGATGAGCCATACTCTCCCAGACGGGACAGAGGTTAGAGCCGTGGCCACATACTCACGCAGGGTCAGACTGAGGACCGATGGTGCCAGCACTTTCGAGGCTCAGCCGACTACCAGAGATGACCCCCCAGCTACTTGATTTGATATATTGACATTGTTCCACATATATGATTATTATTTTTGGGATTGTACTCATCATTATTATCAAGTATATATTTGATGTTTCAGTTTATGTTTCTTGTTATATTTGATGAAGACTGGCATTAAGTTCAGCACGAGAGTACTAGAGGACGTGAGAGATAAACCGTGGAACGAGTCATTTTACAACAAACTGTTAACAGTCTGTTTGGTAACTACATGCGCCGCATCTAATAAAACAGATGCGACGCATACTATCCTTTATTTTATTTTGATTCGTACTTATTCCAGGCTCGATACGGCGTATCTTCTTCCATAAGATACGGCGTATCGACTGACCTGATGATTTTCAGTTTAATTTTTAAGTTTTATTTTTTTCTAACTACTAATGTATTATGAAAGTTTGAACCTTCTTAACTCAGGTGTGTTCAAGTCTGAATGGTATTATAGATTCCTGCGTTTTTGTGGATACATCACTTATGAAGCTTAAACGTTCTAATCCACGAGAAAGATGATTTTTGCTCTTATACAAGTAATGGAGGATCATACCGAGCAAATCTCAGGGGAGTTTTTCTGTTCTAATTCTTTTATTTTCCAGTTTTTAACTGTTGATACAAACAACGAGGACGTTATTTAACTTAAGTGGGGGGATTGGAGAATTAGAACACTTACTTGTCCTAAACTTTTTCAAAATATGCTTAAAATGCGCTTAATATATCAAAATTAAAAATTTTAAGCATGTTTTTGTTTAAAGTCTAAATTACATAGCTGCACACATGACGTTATTTTCAAAAATTGTTAAGTTTTCAAAAATTCACAAATTTATGATTGTGCCGGTGACTTGTAAACTTTAGAACTTGGCTTGTATACTATTCGAGACCACCATAATAAGTATTATCTATATAATTGGAATGACTTGTCTAAATTGGTAAATTTCTAGGATTACACCCAAATAGCCTTTATATGTTATATGATATTAACTAACTACACTGGTTAGTTAACCCCCATATAAACCTTTTGTTACTCTCACTTTTAGAGTAAGATACCCCTAGAAAAACACTCAGAGCCATTCCTTTCGTTTCTTACACCTTTGTTATAATGTTTCGTTACACCCTTACACCTTAGCCTACCCTGTAGATTAAAATCCGTGGTTGGTTAATTGCTTTAAGCAAAGTGTGTTTCCTTACATTACCTGTGTTCGCATGCGTAATTCATTATCTATGGTTAGGTCGGGAAATTGCACAATGCAATTAGAGTGAAAGTAAATATTGTATATCTTTGAGTCTTGTTTTTCGTGTGTTTACTACTTTCACTATTACCGTTATTTCTGAAGTCATGAAAAGTATGGAAAAATTATCCAGAGTTATCGTTATAGTGATGTGGTGAAATTTTACACATCTATGTTTATGTTTCAAGTTAAAAAAAAAATAATAAAAAATAAAAAAATAAAAAAAAATCGAAAAAATAGAAAAGAAAAAGAAAGAAAAAGTTGGATGTTTGTTTAAACAACTTATGTAAAGTTTTGTATTAAGTGGTCGATATCACCACTATTTGTTGTATATTATATTTATGGATTGAATGGGAGTTGGCCGTTATGGGAACGCCAACTAAGGTTATTCTTTGATTGAGATCTTGTTGAGTATAATTCGTGTCTATCTAAAGCGTGTGTTTCAAGTGTTAAAGCATGAGTTATTCAATGATATGAGTCTTATTCATGGGATGGTTGGGAAAGTAATTTACCACACTTAGGATTTTAATTTATCTGTTTTGTTTATTTTTCATTTTACATCAATTTGTATCCCAAATATTATCCATACCCTATATTATTCTTTATCCAAACCTTTGATTTATTGAGATTAGGGATTTGAGCAATCTTAAGTATCGTAGTCGTGGATTCGGCTATGTATTTATGATTTTGTCGCCCTTTTTGATATAATATTATTGGTAAAGATTACTTGGTCCTATCTTTAGCCTATTCAAGTTAAGGATTTGAGCAATTACAAGTATCGTGTTCGTGTATTCGATCATGTATTTGTGATTTTGTCGCCTTTTCTGGAATTTGAGATCGATAGAGATTAAGAAGAATTATTAACCCTTAACCTACAAACCCTTTTTACCGCTTTAGACTTGTTATTCCTTGGCTTTAGTGGGGGAGATGCGTATACTTGCCAAGCTTATGATAGAGTATTCGTCACGACTGGACAGTTAAACGATTAGATTTGCTTTTATCAAAATATTTTATTTTATTTCTAATTCGTTAAGTGTTTGGTTGTGTGATTATGACAAAACGAATACATGCTTAAATATAAAAATAAATCCTAATATCTTTTAGGATACATTTTCATAAGAATTATTCTAAGGTTTACTTAGGGACAAGTAAAGTTCAAGTGGGGGGATATTTGATGAACTCAAATAAGTACATTTTATTACCATCATTTATCCTATTTATTTGACTTGTTTTATTATATTATCTATGAGAATTGATACGTTAATGTTTACTTTTGTAATTCTCAGGTAAAAACAAGTACTATGTGAAACTTGGCGATTTTGGACTAATTATGGAGCAAAACAAGCAAGAAGTTAAGAGTCTACTGAAATGTACAAGATCAAGACCATTCTGCTCCAGATACGCCGCATCCTACTTATTATATACGGCGCATCACTATCAAGATTTCACAAGTTATAATCCAAGACGGCAAAGGACATGCGCCGCATACAAGAATGGAGTTACGCCGCATCTTCTGGCGGTGTACGAATATTCCTGAATATATTAATCTTGGACCCCACGCAAAGTTAAGTCAATGCGCCGCATCTACTTATTCGATGCGCCGCATCTAACCCTCAGACAGAAACTATAAATACCCCAAAGTCAGAAGAATTTATGGGTTCGTGCAATATACCAAGTACGAGACCGAAGAAACCCTAAAGCCGAATTCAGACGATGTAGCAGCACAAGACACACCCTAAACGAATATACAAGAGCTGTAAGAAGGTCCTGCATGTATTCAATTCATTAGGTAGTTTTGTTTTATTGTATTAGTACACTATTCATCAGGATTGATGGGCCGATTCCATGTGACTACGAAAAACCATGGGCACCCCTTAAAATTGCTTTCCCATTAAATAAAGTTTATATGTTGATGTCTTTGGTGACTTTTATTAGTGCATTGATAACCTCTGTGTCTAGCTGAGCATTGATCGGGTCGCCATGCCTCTGTCCTCGCCTATTTATTTTATCGCCTATGCATTCTATCGTCTGTAGAAAAGTAGGAAGAAAGGGTAAGTAGGATAGACATAAGTAATCATTAAGGGTTTACTCGCCGATAAGATTAGAGCCAACGAGAAAGGGTTAATTACATACACTTCATATAAAACTAGCAATAAAACAAGTGACAAGCTACTTAACTATCAGGACAGGTCTTCTTATTGTCTCAAGTATCTATCTGTGTACGTGTGTGCTAATCGCTGATTCGTGCCTATTAGTTTAGTTTATATTTAATCATAACCAAAACGTGCCAGTCTCTCTGGCTAAAACCCCCTTGCGTTAGATTAGTTGTATAGCTAACTTAAGATATTAAAATACTGATTAGAATAACTAGATAATACGTTCCACTCTTAGTGATCGACACTCTACTTACCATTATATTCATACTGACCGGGTACACTGCTCGTTAAAGTGTGTGTTATTGATAAGTCGGCTAAATATAAATTTAAAACTTGAATACTGCTAAAACCACAACGACATACCGTGGGTATAAAAATTAGAGCATAACAAGCACACGCATCATAAGGCTGAACAAAACTGTCAGAATCATCCGGACTGACAATGGAACTAAGTTTGTTAATCAACAACTCAGTCAATTTTATGAAGGTATTGGCATAACCCATCAGAAAAGTGTCCCACGCACTCCACAGCAGAACGTCGTTATTGAAAGACGAAATCGTACCCTTGTGGAAGCTGCAAGGACTATGCTAATTTATTCCAAGGCTCTGATGTTTCTTTGGGCTGAAGCAATTGCCACTGCATGTTACACCCAAAATCGTTCCTTGATACACACCCTTCACAATAAGACACCTTATGAGCTGATTCATAACAAGAAGCCATATCTCTCCTTTCTTCGTATGTTCGGTGCACTGTGTTATCCTACAAATGACAGTCAAGATCTGGGAAAGTTGAAGGCTTAAGCAGACATAGGTTTCTTTGTTGGGTATGCACCAGATCTCAAGGGATATAGAATCTACAAAAAAAAGAACCCGAAAAATCATGGAAACAATTCACGTCACATTCGATGAGCTATCTGAGCATACGGCTCCTGGACAAACCAGTTCTGTACCCACTACTAATCTATTGACACCTGGACCAATTAGTTCAGGTCTTGTATAGAATTCCACGTCTGCAGCTCCTTATGTACCTCCCACCAGTGATGAATTGAAGAAGTTATTTGATTCAATGTTTGACGAATACCTTGAGCCATCTACGGTTAATCCTACAACGGAAACTCTACATGAACTCCCTGTTGCTGATGCTCAAGTTCCACCAAACTTAGAAGGTCCATCTATATCTGTCCCTATCAGTCAAGATGCTCCATCTGCCAGTCAATCACATTCATCATCAAATATACAATCTTTTTCAGTACAGCAAGGATCTGCAGATGACAATTCTTTTGAAGTTAATCCTTTTGCTCCTGTTGATGATGTCCCGTTTGAGAATGTATTTGCTCCTGAATCTTCAACTGATACATCTTCTTCAGGAGATCACAACACGGAAACATCAGTTCAAAACCCTCAACCCCACGATCATCTCAGAAAATGGACCAATGATCATCTGATTGACAACATCATTGGTAATATCTCTCTTCCGGTATCTAATCAAAAACAACTAGCCACCGATGCCCTGTGGTGTTTCTTCAACTCTGTACTATCAAAAGTCAAACCAAAAGATGCAAAAGAAGCAATGACCAAAGACTGCTGGTTCAACGCTATGCAAGATGAAATTCATGAATTTGACCGGCTTGAAGTATGGGAATTAGTACCTCCTCCAGAGTGTGCAATGATCATTGCTCTAAAGTGAATCTTCAAAGTGAAACTTGATGAGCATGGTGATGTTCTTAAGAACAAGGCATGGCTAGTTGCAAAAGGATATCGATAAGAAGGGGGCATAGACTTTGAGGAATTATTTGCTCCTATTGCACGAATTGAAGCCATCAGAATCTTCCTCGCAAATGCTGCTAGTCGGAATATGATATTCTACCAGATGGACGTTAAAACAGCTTTCTTGAATGGTGACTTAAAGGAGGAAGTCTATGTGAGTCAACTAAAAGGATTTGTGGAAAATAAGCTAGATCAGTCTGTTAAACAAAAACAGGAGGCACAAAAATACTTAAATACTCTAAAGCAAGAATTCAAAGAAAAAGAAACACAACTCTTAAATGATTTCTCCAGACTTAAAACCTTAAAGAATAAGCTTGAGGATAAGTTGTACACACAAGACCAAACCAGACAGACTGCCCAAATGATTCAGAAGCACAAAAAGCTGTGTGATAAGCATAGTGAAAGTAATGTTGGTGAACCTAAATTAGCTCTCCTTAGGAATGAAAAAATAGCACAACCTGCCTTATATGATGCTCACGTGATGATTATGCCTGGTCATGCCCCACCTGATGTTTCATCTTTAGAAGAGAATGATGAAATAGATGTGTGGAAAAGAGAAAGAGTGAATGATAAAATGAAGGATCCCATCCGCATAGCCAATCGAATAATAGTCAAACCCCATGAATATAATAAGGAGAATCGATTGACTGTGTTTGTACCTCAAAAGAAGTTAACGCCTGAACAAATATTTTGGAAGTATGATATTGAAAAGAGAAAAGCTGATGAGCTTGAAGCCAAAACCCTATCCCTTAGGAAAATTGCTGCTGCGACGGTGTATCCTCCCAATACACCAAGACATTTGGTTCCTTTGACTCTTCCCACTGAATGTAAAACCTTAATTAGCATATATGTACTTTGTCAACTATTTGCTGATTTTGATAAAACATGTAAGAAGAGAATTACACCAACAGGAATAACTGAGGAAGAAAGGTGTTTTGAACAAACAAAAAGGTTTTACTTGACTGAGGTCATGCCATTCTTTAAACTACTCAAAGAACATTTTGAAGGGATGAAAAATACCCTTAAAACAGAAGTAAATGAAATGAAAGTAGTGTTTAAAGATATGGAAAATGAGGTAACTCAAAATATGATAGAACTTAAGAGTCGTAAGATTAAAAGAAAGAACATTCTCATCTCCAATGAGAATTTGATTGCTAGATGTATTGCACAAGATGTATTTTATACTGCTACTGATTCTGCATTATCTGCTTGTCAATTTCATGAGTATTCTATGGCTTTGAATGTTACCCAGAATCGTGTTGTTGAGCTTGAGGGGGAGAATTTGAGATTACAAGAAAAAATTCAAAATGATGACCATGATAACATGGTCAAACATTTTTCAAAACTAGAGGTTGACTATCTTAATTTACAATTAAAATATCAACACTTAGAAGAAAGATGCAAACTATCGAATTTCAAGACATCTTTGGATGCTCCTGAATTTGATACGTATTTTGAATTAAACAAACGGGATGAGAAAATTCAAGCTCACACGAACATGATTCGACAATTGAGGGCTCAAATTGGCCAATTAAAATCAAACAAGTGTGATGTGTGTGGCACCAATAAACCTTCGTCTTCAGATTCTCAGAATTTTCACTATAAAGACACCATCAATAAGTTACACTATGAAAATGAGTGTTTTTGAGCTGAGAATTCTATGATTAAACAACATTACAAAGAATTATATGACTCGATTAAAGTTACACGAAACAGTCATAACGAAAAGATAACTTCTTTGTTAAATGAAATTGAGAATCTTAAGACGAAGGTGAAAAGAAAAATGCCGAGTATCACTTGTGATTGTGGTGCACCAAAGGTTTCTACTATTAAAAAGTATGATGTTGATGTTGGGCCGATTCCATTTCCCCTTAGAAAAAATAGACCTGCCCATCAAATATATCTCTATCACCTTAGGGACGGCCTTGACACACTTCGTGAGGTTGTAGAAGAGGACAAAATAGAAAAGCCACTTAATAAGGCAGTTGTGTATGCCTGCGTCCTCACAAAAAAGGATTCAGGAATTGTTAGAATATGCCATTGGCACGGGCCCTAAGTCTAACCACCAAAGAGATAGATTAGTTGCATCATCATCCACAATTAAGAACAAGCATGTAACCTTTGAACTATCATCAAGAACATCAGAACCCAGCACATCAAAATCAGGAAAGCTTGTGACAGTGAAACAAACTAATGTTCCCATCATTACTTCTAGAGGAGTGAAAAGTGTCACCCAAGCTAGCGGGTCAGAGCCTAAGGCAATGCAAGGAAAGATAGGACTGCGCCGGCTAAGAGTGATCACAAGAAGAGTGTAGAAGCCCAACCTAGGAACAATAAGTTTGCAATGAATAGATTGAATCGTGTTGATTCTAGTATCAAAAGTACTGTAATTAATTCGAATTCTAATGCCGTCTGTAAAACATGTGACAAATTTTTAATTTCTGCTAATCATGATGATTGTGTTATGTCATTTATGATGTCTCCCGTACCACCCCATGTTAAGTATGTTAGGAAAACTGAAACAAATAAGAAAGTCTGGATTGCTACATGAAAAACTTTTGCTAATGTTGGGTACCAATAGCAACCCACTGGAAGGAAATTCACTCTAGGAAATCAGTGTCCCTTACCTAGAATGAATAATCATAAAATTGTGAAGTCTAAGGAATGGAGACCAACTGGTCGAATTTTGCCGCTAGTAACACAATGCCTTCCAACTAGGTCATCTGCTGCCTCTAGGGTAGTCTCCACTATAATGACAACAGCATCTGTAAACCCTGTAGCTCCTGAATTTGTGTGTGCTAACCAAACGGACCCCAACTGCACGTGGGGATCCACATATTTCAGTTATCCATCGTTATCTATTTTCAAATGCAGGTCGTACAAATCGTCCTTTGGTATTTGGATTCAGGCTGCTCAAAACATATGACTGGGGATCGCTCACGGCTCAAGAATTTCGTGAAAAAGTTTATCGGGACTGTTAGATTCGGGAACGACCATTTTGGAGCTATTATGGGTTACGGAGATTATGTGTTTGGCCACAGTGTAATCTCTCGGGTATACTATGTGGAAGGGCTAAGGTATAATTTGTTTTTGGTTGGTCAATTCTGTGATTCAAATCTTGAAGTGGCATTCAGAAAACACACTTGTTTCGTCAGAGAGTTGGATGGTATAGATCTTCTCAAAGGAAGTTGTGGCACCAATTTATATACCATATCCATTGAATAAATAATGAAGTCCTCTCCTATTTTCTTGCTTTCAAAGGCCTCAAAGACTAAGTCTTGGCTATGGCACCGTCGTTTAAACCACTTGAACTTCGGCACCATAAATGACTTGTCTCGCAAAGACCTAGTTCGAGGCATGCCCAGATTAAAATTTGAGAAAGATCACCTTTGCACTGCATGTCAATTGGGAAAAACCAAGAAACACACCTACAAACCCAAACCTTCAATTCCATCATGGAAGTTCTTCACACACTGCACATGGATCTGTGTGGACCAATGAGGGTGCAGAGTATCAATGGAAAGAAATATGTTCTTGTAGTGGTCGACGACTACTCTAGATTTACATGGGTAAAGTTTTTGAGAACCAAGGATGAAACTGTAAAACCCAAAAATCCTAAATTGTGTAAAAAGACCAAAATGCCCCTACAATCTAAAACTTCGATTAATAAGCTTATAATGTGCCATTTTGATCCCAAATCTTTGTAAACAAATAATATATGAAGCAAAATAATATTAAGGCACCTAAATAATGTTGTGACACATTAAAAGACTATTTTGGCACCTAAATTATTAATAAAACCGAATTATTTTATTTAAAATACATTTTAAATCTTTTAGTTATTTAAAAATTATGTTATACATGGTAAATGGAAATCAAATCAAGGGTGATTGATTTAGTCTTCAATGAGCCGAGATTTTTGCCCCATTCCTTCCCCTTTGACCGGCCTTTTCATTATTTAACAAACCTTATCATTTTTCTCTTCACCAAAAACCCTAAACTCACAAATAAATCGTCCCTCCTCAATCCGATTTTTCCAAGGTCTTAGATCATTTTTCCTATGTTCTTTGACACCTATAGAAGCTGAGAAAAATATGTTTTGCTTGGTTTGTGGCCTGGTTCGTTCTTGGTGAATTATTTCCTTGTCGAGTGCCAATTTAAGGTATAATTCATTTTGTACCATTCGACCTTCATAAAATTCTTTTGTTATTTTTCTCATGTCCCTCACATCATATATGATCTGCGAAAAATAGATTTGGGGTCGTGCCTTTCTTAATTCGAGCGTGGAGAATTTATTGTCTATTCGTGAGGTATATTTCCAAGTAATTCATTCGAGCCCTATGAGATTCGTTTAGCATTTTTCTCATACTCCTTATAATGTATTTATTCTGTGAAAAATGAATACAAGGTCGTGGGATCATTCGTTTGCTCGTGGAGGAATTCTTTGTGTCGATTGCTTATCGTAGGACAATAATTCATTACGCTCGTTCTACACGTCCCATATTTGGTTTGGTATTTTTCCCTTGATTCTTACAGCATATAAGCTTCATGAAAAATATTAGATTCGAATCATGCATGATATATAATTAATTTGTGATTTAACCCTTAAAAACGAATTAAAACCTTAAATAATTACATACGAATTTTCATGGCATGAAATCTATTTTATATGGACTCTATATAATATATATGATCTGGGAAAAATGTTAATTCTAATTATGGGAGCTTATATGAGTCATGGCTAATTTAATTTAGAATCGGAATTATTAAATAAAAAGCAAAGAAATGAAATTAAAAGGATAAAAATTAGGGTCAGGGTTTCTTGTTGAAGATCTGGTCATACCAGCAAGGGTAGAAGTGTCACATAAATGGTGACATATCAAAGCAAGCATAAACATACGACTTAAATAATACAATATAATTTCAAAGGTTACAATTGAAATACTGAAACTACAAGGTTACAATGAGTACAAAATAAAATACTAAGTCGAAAATGCATGTCTCTTCTAGTCATCACTAAGTCCAGGATAGCTATCTAAGCCCAAAGCATTACACTCTTAACCCAGCTTCCAACTAAAACCTGCCGCGGGAAAAGAAACGAGGCTGAGCTTAAAAAGCCCAGTGAACAGATATATAATAAACGGAAACGAAAACAAATGGAATAGAACAGATATAGCATAATGAATAAAATATAAGTAAAGGTTTAAAGAGTAAAGGTTTAGGACAGTAATCCACCACGAGCCCAAACAAATCAAATATCCAAATCCTGTAGTAGTCCAGAGGGGATACCTCTATAGTAACCAGATAATATGAGGGGTGTCCTCATGTATCAAATTGGAGTGATTAGCTCCCAAATCTTGTGAAAGACGTGGATTGCACCCATCATCAGTCACCAAATACAAATTTATCAAATCATATACAAATCAAATCTAGGATGCATCCATACGCCCCCCAAACAAATCATATTGGCCATAACAAATCATAAAGCGCGCATATCATATCAAATGGGGACGGTGTGTAACATCACTCAAACACACTAGAATCATGCCATTGGTGCATCAATGACATGGCCATGTTACCTTCATGGCTAGGAAACAAATTTGGCTCGTAGCATCAAACTAGGGTCAAAGGTCAAAGGTCCAAATCAAAGCAAAGGTTCATATGTCATAATCATAGTCCAAATCTCAAGGTTCATATGTCAAAGTTCAAATGTCAAAGGTTCATATAAGAGGTTCAGAAATCAAAGGTTCATATCAAAGTGTAGGGAACATAGCAATGGTATAGGGAAACCCTAATACGAATCAAAATAGAGACCGAAGGCTCCTTATACAAAGAGCAGAATATCTGTACCTTGACGAAAGCAAACAAACACCAATGATGATCACAAAAGGGATGACAATTACTCCCGCTTCACCGGATCTACACGAATATGATAATCAAGTATTATTTTATGTTCATATGAATCAGGTTACTTATTTAGTCGGCTTTCCATTTTTTTAGTAACTTTCCATTTATAACAGCTTTCCAAAATTAGTAAGTTTCCACTTTAAGTAGCTTAACCATATTAAGTAGCTTTCCAGTTTTTGTAAGTTTAGGGTTAATATTGTAATTTAATTTCATAAATGATCAATTAGGGCTTAGCCGATTTAATGAACACTTTTAACCATTTCCGACTAGTTAAGCTTGGCACAAAACACACACACGTACACTTACACACTCTCGTACACACATACACCTTTATTTCAAACCAACAAACCATAACAATGCCGAGACACACCTTTTTACACAAAACTTAGCGAGCTACCCCTTTCTTCACCCTTACAAATAAAAGAGACACAACACCTTTATTTCTCAAACACACAGCCGCATATTTGGGAATTTACCTTGTCACCACACAGGGAACAAGGGAGGCCGACTATATCATTTTTCAGACACATGGAGCCAAACTTTATGAGTTGGAGATTATTTATCTTCTATGGACCGTGCATAATAATAAACAAAGGAAGAAAAAAAATATAAATGATAGAGCTACACAAGTATTCTCAACTAAACTAATATACAAGTTTAGGACCAACTTGACCATGCACAAGCATATCATCAAAATTGTTCACTGATGGGCGTACAGACCTAATCCAAAAACTTTAAATTCTGATTGCCCGTACCCGACCCACGTAATACTTGCTACGTTCTCCATATAACGTATCACATTAAATCATATAGTACATTAGGTCGATCGATTCAATAGATTATTAAGGTGCGTTAAGTTGCCATTAGGGTCGACGTTAGGGCAAAAAACGACAGCCACAAGACCATGAATTGCAATGGTTTAAAACAGATTTCATGTTCACATGAGACAGCCCACACCAAAAGGTTTTCAACGAGCCAAAAATAAGGCTGAACCAAGTATGTATTCAACAGGTTAGTTGATTACTTAGGGTGTGTTTTGGTTAATACTTAGGGCCGTTAAGGGTATAGGACACGACAACACAACGGCCATAAGTCTCGACACAAGTGAGCCACATATCGCGACACAAAATAGCCTCCAAGACACGCTACAACAGCTTATATAGGGCGAATAGAGTTATGATTTCATGTGACGTTTCATGTGTAATTCGATAACAGATTTAAGGAGACCAACAAAGGGTACATAGAATGATTAATATCATTAGTATATCATGTTTTATTTAGATTATATGTTGTATGCTTGTTGAAGGAATGGAAAAACAAATGGAGGTGATCATGATACCTTAAGAGTAGAAACTAACGAGACCCAGAAGAGATCAACACAACAGCCCACGAATCAACCACAATAACCAGAGGCTAACCCGATCGTTCCAAGCTTCACCTCCTTCTCTTTCTTTGTTTCTTGGGAGCAAAACGGATGATGGATCACTTGAGTTTTTAATTTTCTTACTGTGTGAAATTTCGCTAGTGTGTTTGCATCAAAGTGGAAACAGGATATTACACGTATTAAAAGGAAAAGTTTGAGGGATTATAATTATGGAAGTAGTTGTGTATCAATGGGAAAATTGAGGTATGATATACGAAATCCTTGCTGACTTATACGTGATATGCGGAAGATTAGAATATGTGATTATATATATTTGCCATAATTATTTCAAAGCAGTGTATAAACTTAGTAACTCACAAAGTCGTATCTTGAGAGGTAATGTTGTAGTCCCTTGTTTTATATCATTGACTGATAGATCTCTTGCGAATAATTTGGATACTGAGTGACAGTGAATCGCTCACTTTGTCTTTTGTATTATCCACATGATTATATATTTCTTGAATTTACATATTACTTGATTAGAGTTGCAATACTAGATTAAGAATGTATTTACAGTGAGAAAAACGTGAGTGTTCACAAAATTAATATGAGTTGGTCCCTTTAAATCTTCATACGTGTGATATGCACATATAGGTTATTTATTAAGTTAGGTTAATTAGATTTTTAATTTAATTTTTAATCATATCGTATAGTTTTCGATATTAGGTTAAATTCGTATTCAAGGGTTCAAATAATAAATTGTATTTACATTCATATTATGCAGCTTAGGTGTCAGAACTTAGGTAAACGTTCAAATTAGACATAAAATTAGGAATTCAAATTTTAGGGTTTTACAACTCTTCCCCTCTAAAAGAAAATTTTCGTCCTCGAAAATTGAAGCGAAACGAAACGGAAACACAACAGACCGTGAACAAAAATGTGAATGACTTGTTTCTCATGACTCTATCTTGTTGATCAAAATAGCTTCGTTTTCTTCAGAAAGGACATACCATACTGAATCCAGATCAAAAGAATAATATATCCAATGTAATAGATGATAATCGTATTCTCTCGGAAGAGATACAAGAAATACGTAGGATTTGACGGATATGCCGTCCATAGAATTTGATTAGACAAATCAGATGAGAACGTACAGAAAACAGATTGTCTATAACATCAAACGGCAGAAGGCTCTACAACAGAACCTAAGATTCTTATCGGAAAATATAGAGGTCAGCAAACGCGTGTCGAGAATCCAAACGTATCAAATCGTATAACGGTGAAAGCAGGTTAAGCGTATAGGTGGAACGAACCTAAAGTCTCAATAACGCAAAAATCCTCAAACAGCTTATCAAAATTTTAAGGCTCCTAAGGCACTTCTCGAAACATCCTATGATCACAATAAGTGCACGTTATATGATGTAAGTATTATCACGTTGATCAGGCGTCATAATACTAGCATCATATAAATATGCCCTCATGATGGTCATACTTTATCTCAAGTCATGAACAAAACAACCTATTTTAACCACCTATCAGTCCTTCTACCTCCTAGGGTTGGTCCGAATCGATCATCATTACGAATTTAAAATCGGGGTACAGAACGTACAACTAGCGTAACGGAATTAGTAAGCATCAAATGAAGTTCGTCGTCAAAAGCGTCAGGTCTTCCACAATTCATCATAGTTCTCATAACAAAACCATCGTCTAACAAACGCATAACGAACACAGAACGGAATTTCTAATAGGGAACATATCTCATTCAAAGGATCTTATCATCAGGTAACGGAAATTTAAATAGGTTAAGAGGAAGTGAATTACGTCATCGATAGCTTCATACTTCACAAGATTAACTCTTCTAAACCCAAACGTTTGCTTCAAAACTCATCCCTTCAATATACATGATTTCAAATCTCTTCCAATTCCAAGTAGTCTGTCTACGTCTGTCCATATGATCATAGGGTGGAAAGGAATTATAAACTTGAGTCTGGTCCCTCAAGCCTTCGGCACCTCTTCTGGACACTGTGGTGTGGTAACGTGAATTTCTTCTTATATGCTTCTGTTAGGATCTCTGGGAAATAAGAGTTTCATTGTTGCTGCCGATAGTGTAAAGCTGGTTCCTGCCGATAGCTTTGGTTCCTGCTGAAAGCTCATTGCTGCCGATAGTGTTATCTTGTTCCTACCGATAGTGTTGTTGGTGCGGATAGTATTATTTGTTATCCGTATATTTAGAATGTTTGTTAAGATTTATTTTTAGAAGAGATTGTTGTTTATCTCTTCACACGTTTACTTGTAGAACGGGTTAGGGTTAGGTCATCTTGTTAGTATAAAAGATAAAACCGTCTATGAGTTTAGGGACGCCTTTAACACCTTTAACGTTTTTAATATTCAAGAACACAATTCTTAGTTCATAGTTTGATCCATAGAGGATCATTGTTCGTTTAGAGTTTTCTTCTTTATAATACTTGCTGTTTAGTTTCCGCATAAACGCTTGTATTGTATACAGAGGTTCTTGTTTATACCAAGCTCAATCAAGCTCGAAGTACTCGATCCTACAAGTGGTATCAGAGCCTGGTAAGGATCTCTGATAAAGAAGAAAAAGGTCGATCTCATATCTCTTAACCCTCTCTAAATGGCAGACGATAACCCAGAAACCAATGTCATTAACCAGGAAGATCAACAACCTAAAACTGAAACATCCCAAGTCCAAACGCAAATCGTCACCGCGGTGTCCACCAACAATGCTAAATTCCCATATCTGAAGAAAGATGAATATGAAGTCTGGGCTATGAGAATGGAATATTGGATCACAAACAGTGATTACAATCTGTGGAATGTCATTCTCAAGGGAAATAGCAAGAAGAATACAGGAAGGGACGAGGATGGCAATATTTTTATAGAGCCACCTGTTACTGCAGAAGAGCACATGGCTGTGCAAAGGGAAACCAAAGCAAGAACCCTTCTGCTTCAAGCTATTCCAGAGGATCATATGAGTGATTTCCATCACTTGGATGATGCTAGAAAGATCTGGCATGCTGTAAAAGCCAGATTTGGAGGGAATGATGAATCCAGAAAAATGAGAAAGTCTATGCTTAAGCAAGAGTTTCAGGAATTCAAGATCTCTGAGGCTGAGGGGATTCATAAAGGGTATGACAGATTCCACAAGATCCTGAGTCAACTCAACCAGTTGAAAGCTAGGCCGGATGATGAAGATTGCAACACCAAATTTCTGAGGGCTTTACCACCATCTTGGTCGCAGGTTTCCATAACCCTCAAGGCCAAAGGAGGACTGGATTTTATGAGCTTTGATGATCTGTACAACAAGTTGAAAACCCTTGAACTTGATATCAAAGGGTATTCCACCTATACACCTCATACTCCAACCCATACTGCTTTTGTTAGTAACTCTGGTGCTAACAAAACATCATATGGAAACAGTCCAACTCCATCAACATCATCAATCTCTTACTCACCTGTCACACCAAAAGTTCAAACCAGTTCTGAGAATCTTGTTGTGGATCTGCTTCATTCATTTGTTGCTGATAGTACACCACAACAGAAGATTGTGTATGATGATTTCAATCAGGTTGATGAATTGGATATGGAAGAGATGGACTTAAGATGGCAGATGGCTATGATATCGTTGAAGTTGGATAGGTTTGAAAAGAAGGCAGGAAGAAGGGTCAATTTTAATGGACAGGAGCCTGCCAGGTTTGATAGAAGGAAGGTGAGGTGTTATAAATGTTCTCAAACAGGACATTTTGCTAGGGAATGTACAGACAAGAAGGTGGATGATAAAGCACGGTATTCTGCTTTCAGAATTCAAGAGTTGGAGTCAGATGACCCCAAGGCTTTGGTATCTGTGGATTCAATGGTGGACTGGGAGCAACATGAGAAGTCTCTTGCAAGTGGAGCAGATAAGGTCTATGGGATGGTAGCTGGATATGGTGAAAAGAAACAAGTGGCTGGTCAGTTTGGAATGATGGGTCATCCATCTCAGGATTTTCCTTTTAGAAGCAAAGATGTTGGAATTGTTGATAGTGGATGTTCCAGGAGTATGACAGGGAATTTGGATAGATTGCATGACTTTGTACCTTTGAATGGAGGTACTGTGACATTTGGAGGAGGAGAAGGAATAATTTCTGGAAAGGGAACTATCAAGACTGCTAAGCTGGACTTTGAAGATGTACTTTATGTGAAGGAACTTCAAGACTTCAATTTGTTCTCTGTCTCCCAAATCTGTGACAAGAAGAACAGTGTTCTCTTCACTGAGAATGATTGCTTTGTGTTGTCCAAAGACTTCAAGTTGCCTGATGAAAGTCAGGTTGAACTTAAAGTTCCTAGGACTTACAATCTTTATAGCTTCAATCTTAGTGATGTTCAGCCTGAGGGATCTCTTGCTTGTTTGGTTGCAAAAGCTTCTGTGGATGGGTCTAAGAACAAGGCAGAGGAGTCAATCTTTCCACTCTTCTTCTGTGGATATTCTTGAAGTGGATGATCATGATTTGATTGAGGTTGATTCTGAAAGTGATTCAGAGGGTGACTCCATTCAGTCTTGGGGTCATATTGCTCATTGGGAGATTAGATCTACTTCAGATGGTGATGTTAATGTTTGGTTTTCTCTTGATGGGATAGTCAAATTCTTTACATTTCTGAGAGAGATCTTGAATAGGGTTGAAAGAAAAGATTTGGAGCATCTTTATAGGATAGTGGATAATCATTATCAATCTACTACTCCAACTGGAATTGGTTTGCTGCTTTGGGGAGAGTTACAAGTCTTGATGAATAAATTGGATGGAGATAAGGCTAAACTAGTGTGGGGTAATCAATCATCATGGAGAATATTTTCTTGGAGATTATATCCCTATTCCAATGTTCATGTTGTGGAACTCACCTCTGGCAAGTTCCTAACTATGTTTGTGGATATTGCTTATCCTTTAACTGAAGGAGTGTTAAAGAGAATGCTAACTCAGAAGGTCAGAGTTCCTAAGCATACTATAGGAAATGATCTAACCACAGCTGAACAATTGGTTAAATTCATCAAGGATCAAATTGCAGCTAAGGGATCATCAGCTTAAGGGGAGGATAAAGCTCAAGGGGAGGATTGTTCTTGTTGTTGTTGTATATTTTCTATCTTTCTTTCTTTCTTTTGTTTCTTTTCTTATTTTCTTTTATTTTGGTGTGATTCTTAGTTAAAAAAAAAAAAAAAAAAAAAAAAAAAAAAAAAAAAAAAAAAAAAATTTGTGTATATTTTGTGTGCTAATAAGTGGTTTTGAGCAACACCTTGCAGGTACAGTGTTGGTGTTTACACCTACACAATAAATGGTGCTCAACTCACCATGTCTTGCAGACAATAAAGAGTTGACTCACCATGAGGGTACGGCTCTGGTGTGATTATCAAATCCGTTGATAGCTGTAATAGCTTGCTCAAAGCTATAAGGTACTTCAACTCACCCATGATTTGTTTCTGAGAGTTGAAAATGGTTCTCAATTCACCATGGATGTAACCCTTATGGGATCCAAAGGATTGGCTAGTCCACAAAAGTATGGTTTGTGGTAAAGACACTTGGTATCCATATTTGGTATTCAATTCACCAAGGTTGGCTGTAATCAAAGAATTGGCTAGTCCTGAGCAAACGGCTACAGGTAAAGACAAGTCAAATCCGTTTATAGTTGCTGATTTGCTAATAAATCAGATGGTTATCAATGTACCATGGTCTAACACACCTAAACATTGGCTACTCCAGTAGTGATGGCTATTGGTAAAGAGACATCAAATCCATTAATTTTCAATGATTCACCTCTCACAGGAGTTAACACACCTGGATGTGATGAGAATAGTATGAAACTTCAAGTGATTTGATGTACATATTGTCATAGTAGCAGCCAAGTTCAAGTGAAAGTAATGGTGACCAGTATACATGTTTTGAAGAAGATTTCTTGTTCCTGCTGAACTATTGAAGTTGCTGCTGGATGCTGTAGAAGCTGGAATCTTACAAGTTATGGATGTTGCTGCTGGTTACTTAAAATTGTTGCTGCTAAGTCGCAGTCCTCAAGCCTGAGAGTTACAAGCTCTATCACATTGGAATCTTACAGGTTAACCTAGTCAACCTCAAGATTAGGGGAGGATTGTTAGGATCTCTGGGAAATAAGAGTTTCATTGTTGCTGCCGATAGTGTAAAGCTGGTTCCTGCCGATAGCTTTGGTTCCTGCTGAAAGCTCATTGCTGCCGATAGTGTTATCTTGTTCCTACCGATAGTGTTGTTGCTGCGGATAGTATTATTTGTTATCCGTATATTTAGAATGTTTGTTAAGATTTATTTTTAGAAGAGATTGTTGTTTATCTCTTCACACGTTTACTTGTAGAACGGGTTAGGGTTAGGTCATCTTGTTAGTATAAAAGATAAACCCGTCTATGAGTTTAGGGACGCCTTTAACACCTTTAACGTTTTTAATATTCAAGAACACAATTCTTAGTTCATAGTTTGATCCATAGAGGATCATTGTTCGTTTAGAGTTTTCTTCTTTATAATATTTGCTGTTTAGTTTCCGCATAAACGCTTGTATTGTATACAGAGGTTCTTGTTTATACCAAGCTCAATCAAGCTCGAAGTACTCGATCCTACAGCTTCTTTCATGGTAACGCCTGTTACGAACATCTTCTACTACCCTTCTACAAGGTTTCTAACTCTGACAACGGTCTTCAATCTTGGTCCTTTCTGTGGGAAACTCTGTCATCGCAAGATACCTGGTAGTGATGTCTGCAACAATCTCCGAACGCCAATCAAACCTATTTTTCCATAACACAGGGGTCATTTTACTCAATACGAAAATGATCTACATATTCCTCTTTCGTCTCTGAGCACAACACACTGTCATATTATGACAATTGTCCAAAGACTCGCGAAAAACATGATTCTATTAGCCAATACAATTGGCATCCTTTAGAGCTCATAATGATCCTTTAGAGCTCATAATGATCGTCTTCATATCTACTTCACATCACCAATCTTCCTCTTCACGAATAAATGCTTCGCGGGGTTACTCTCAGTTAGTTTACAAAATTTCCATTTAAACCCCTTAATTCATAATAAGGTGCCTTCGACCTCTTGATTTCTGATTTGAACCTATGATATGAACCTTTGGCATTTGAACCTTTGGCATTTGAACCTTTGACATATGAACCTTTGACATATGAACCTTTGATATGAACTTTGAGATTCGGACTATGACTATATGAACCTTTGCTTTGATATGAACCTTTGACCTTTGACCCCAGTTTGATACCCGAGCCAAATATGTTTCCTAGCCATGAAGGTAACATGGCCATGTCATTGACGCACCAGTGGCATGACTCTAGTGTACTCGAGTGATGTTGTACACCGTCCCCATTTTGATTTGATATGAGCTCACTATGATATGATTTGATATGGCCAGTATGATTTGTTTGGGGGGCGTATGGATGCATCCTAGATTTGCTTTGTATATGATATGATATGATTTGATTTGGTGACTGATGATGGGTGCAATCCACGTCTTTCACAAAATTTGGGAGCTAGCTACTCCATTTGAAGAATGAGGACACCCCTCATATTATCTGATTATCTGAGAGGTCTCCCCTCTATATGATTTGAAGATTATGGTTACGATATGATATGATTTGATTTGTTTTGGGCTCGTGGTGTATTACTGTCCTAAACCTTACTCTTTAAACCTTTTCTTATATTTTATTCATTATGCTATATCTGTTCAATTTCATTTGTTTTCGTTTCCGTTTATTATATATCTGTTCACTGGGCTTTTTAAGCTCAGCCGCACGTTTTCTTTCCGTGTGCGGCAGGTTTTAGTTGGAAGCTGGGTATAAGTGAAGAGACCTTTGGACTTAGAAGACCTTGATAGTTTTCTTTTCGGAAGTAGAAGTTTTTAGAAGGATTTGCATTGACAGACATAGTATTTAGTTTTGTTTCTCATTTGTAACCTTGTAATTTCAGTATATCATTTGCAACCTTTAAATTTCTATTGTATTATTTAAGTCGTATGTTATGCTTGCCTTTGATATGTCACCATTTGCGTGACACTTCTACCCTTGCTGGGTTGGGGTGTTACAATTATGGTATCAGAGCCAGGTTACGACTTGTAGTACATCTACCCTTGGCCTGTGTAAGTTAGGACCCCTAAGTTTCCATTGTAGGCGCTCGTAGGATAACCTTTTCGAAGTTGCGTAGGATTTTCCCATAGGAACATAAGTCATAACCGGTGAGGAATGGGTAGTCTAGGACATCCATGTGAGTAGTATTTGCTTCCGCATCACTCTGAATCTTGCCTTTTCCTTTAGTCATGTCTTATAAGAACATTTGTCGCAGAAGACGAGGAAGTCTTACCTTCCGTCATTTGAATGATGAACGTTGTATGTTAACTGATGCGCGTGATGTGTCGTTGCGGTTTAGCAGTTTTAATGCCTACTCAAGTTTTAAATTTATATTTAGCCGACTTATCAATAACACACACACTTAACGAGCAGTGTACCCGGTCAGTATGAAGATAATGGTAAGTAGAGTGTCGATCACTAAGAGTGGAACGTATAATCTCGTTAATCTAATCAGTATTTTAATATCCTAACGCAAGGGGGTTTCAGCCTGAGAGACTGGCACAGTTTTGTTTGCAATTAAATAATAAAATAAACAAATAGGCACGAATCAGCAAGTAGCACACACGTACACAGATAGATACTTGAGACAATAAGAGGGCTGTCCTTATGATTAAGTAGATTGTCACTTGTTTTATTGATAGCTTTATATGAAGTGTATGTAATTAACCCTTTCTCGTTGGTCCTATTCTCATCGGCGAGTAAACCCTTAATGACGACTTATGTCTAAAAGTTATTCCTAAGTGATCAATTTAGAAACAACCGTGGGAGCCACACCTTGTCCCGCAGTCGGGTGCCCGCAAGCCACTAATAAACACAGAGGTGGTCAATGCACTAATAAGTAGTAACCAAAGACATCAACATATAAACTTTAATTGATGGGAAAGCAAGTATTAAAGGGAGTGCAATCTTTCCGTTGTCACATTACACAAGCCACCAATCCTGATGAATTAAAGTTTGCTAAAACAATAAAACAAAACTACTTAATGAATTAAATACATGCAGCACCTTCTTACAGCTCTTGTATCTTCGATTTGGGTGTGTCTTGTGCTGCCTTCTTGACTGAATTCGTCCTTCTCTTCTGTTCGGTCTTTAGGTTTTCGAACTTCCGAATCTCTTTAAATGCGTCTGGTCTACGGGGTATTTATAGTTTGTGTCTGAGGGAAGATGCGGCGCATCTACTTAAGTAGATGCGGCGCATGTACTTAACTTCGCGTGGGGTCCAAGATTATAATATTCAGGAATATTCGTACACCGCCAGAAGATGCGGCGTAACTCTTTATTAGATGCGGCGCATGTCCTCTTGTATCTTGGATCGTATCTGGTGATATCTTGATAGAGATGCGGCGCATGTTGATAGTGAGATGCGGCGCATCTGGAGCAGAATTGACTTGATCTTGTCCATGTCAGTAGACTTCCACTTTATGTACGTTTTGCTCCATTATTAGTCCAAAATCGCCAAGTTTCACCAAATGCTTGTTTTTACCTGAGAATTACAAAAGTAAACGATTAAGTATCAATCCTCATACATAATATAGTAAAACAAGTCAAATTAATAGGATAAATGATAGTAATAAAATGTACTTATTTGAGTTCATCAAATATCCCCCCACTTGAACTTTACTTGTCCCCAAGTAAACCTTAGATTAAATCTCATGAAAATGTATCCTAAAAGAAGTTAGGATTTATTTTTATATTTAAGCATGTATTCGTTTATTTCGTAATCACACAACTAAACACTTAACGAATTAGAAGTAAAATAAAATAAGTCGATAAAAGCAAACCTAATCGTTTAACTGTCCAGTCGCGACGAATATTCTATCATATGCTTGGCAAGTATACACATCTCCACCACTAAAGCTAAGGAATAACAAGTCTAAAGCGGTAAAAAGGGTTTTTAGGCTTAAGGGTTAATTATTCTTATTTACACTATCGATCTCAAATTCCAGAAAAGGCGACAAAATCACAAATACATGATCGAATCCACGAACACGATACTTGCAATTGCTCAAATCCTTAACTCGAATAGGCTAAAGATAGGTCCAAACTTCACCAATAATAATATATCAAAAAGGGCGACAAAATCATAAATACATAGCCGAATCCACGACTACGATACTTAAGATTGCTCAAATCCCTAATCTCAATAAATCAAAGGTTTGGTTGGATAAAGAACAATACAGGGTATGGATAACATTTAGGATATAAATTGGTGTAAAAATAAAAATAAACAAAACAAATAAATTAAAATCCTAAGTGTGGTTAATCACTATCCCAACCATCCCATGAATAAGACTCATATCATTGAATAACTCACGCTTTAACACTTGAAACACACGCTTTAGGTAGACACGAATTATACTCAACAAAACCTTAATCAAAGAATAATCCTTAATTGGCATTCCCATAACTGCCAATTCCCATTCAATCCATAGATATAATACAACAAATAGTGGCCATATGAACCACTTACATAACTCTACATTGTTGGCTTAAAATAAACATCCAACTCTTTTTTCTTTCTTTTTCTTTTCTCATTTTTTTCGATTTTTTTTTTTTTTTTTTTTTTTTTTTTTTTTTTTTTTTTTTTTTTTTTTTTTTAACTTGAAACATAAACATAGATGTGTAAAATTTCACCACATCACTATAACTTTCTTTCCGGATAATTTTTCCATACTTTTCATAACTTCAGAAATAATGGTAAATAGTGAAAGTAGTAAACACACGAAAAATAAACTCTAAAATATACAATATTTACTTTCACTCCAATTGCATTGTGCAATTTCCCGACCTAACCAAAGATAATGAATTACGCACGCGAACACAGGTAATGTAAGGAAACACACTCTGCCTATAGCAATTAACCAACCACGGATTCTAATCTACAGGGTAGGCTAAGGTTTAAGGTGTAACGAAACATTTTAAACATAGGTGTAAGAAACGAAAGGAATGGCTCTGAGTGTTTTTCTAGGGGTATCTTACTCTAAAAGTGAGAGTAACAAAAGGTTTTATACGGGGGTTAACTAACCAGTGTAGTTAGCTAATAACACATAACATATAAAGGCTTTTTGGGTGTAATCCTAGAATTTTACCAAGTTAGACAAGTCATTCCAATTAAATAAATAATACTCATTATGGTGGTCTCGAATAGTATACAAGCCAAGTTCTAAAGTTTACAAGTCACCGGCACACTCATAGATTTGTGAATTTTGGAAAATCACAATTTTTGAAAATAATGTCATGTGTGCAGTTATGCAACTTAGATCTTAAACAAAAACATGCTAAAAATTTTTAAGTTTGATATATTAAGCACATTTTAAGCATAATTTTTGAAAAAGTTTAGGACAAGTAAGTGTTAAGTGTTCTAATTCTCCTATCCCCCCACTTAAGTTAAACAACGTCCTCGTTGTTTGTATAAAAGGTTAAAAACTGGAAATAAAAGAATTAGAACGGAAAAACTCCCCTGAGATTTGCTCGGTATGATCCTCCATTAGTATATGAGCAAAAATCATCTTTCTTGTGGATTAGAACGTTAAAGCTTCATGCTTGATGTATCCACAGGAAATTCAGGAAACTATAATACCACCAACACTTTAAAACACACCTAAGATAAGAAAGGTTCAACTTGCATAATACATTAGTAGTTAGGTAAAAATAAAACTTAAAAATTAAAACTGAAAATCATCAGGTCAGTCGATGCGCCGTATCCTATTGAAGAAGATACGCCGTATCGAGCCTGGAATAAATACGGATCAGAATAAAGATGCGCCGCATCCTTAACCAGGGATGCGCCGCATTAAAATAACTGATAAAAAGTTTTAAAGTCGAAAATAAAAATGCAGAAAAATAAAATAAGATATGACCATTGCAGAGGATGCGTCGCATCTCAGGACTGAGATGCGCCGTATCTTCGTGCGGCCTGGACTGACTCGACACAGAAAACAGAATAATAAAAGATAAATCCGGGTTGTCTCCCGGTCAGCACTTGTCTTTATTCCAGAGTCTTCAAGTTAGACTCACGTTCAGCTCCTTAGTTGGTCCTTGTCACGGTCCATCCTTCTTCCTTCATCCGAAAGATTTTCCCGTATATCTCTGCGACGTTTTCTTCAGTTCGACTTAGCCTAGTATAATTCTTTGTTTTCACCGCAGTATATTCTTCATCAGGACCCAAAGAATATTTGATGATTTTAAATTTTTCAGAAGTAATCATGGGTGGCTCATTGTATGGAATCCCAAGTAGTTGACACTTTCTTTTGGTGAACTCTTCTTCGTCCTTGTCAACAAACTCAAAATAAGGATCCTTAATCAAATAGTCATCTAGTTCCTCAATCAACGACTCATTATTATTATCATCTTGAATCGCCTCCCATTCTCTTTCCAAATCATATTGTAACCGTCGACTAAGCTTTGTGAAATCATCAAACTGTTTATGCACCCATTCCCAGAAAGTAGTATCCGATGTCCCTTTAAGTCCTTTCAAGCGTTCAATCCTGCCCTTTTCTTGTAAAGCCTCCGATTTTCGTGGGCAGTCTTCAACATTATCGTACCACTCATAATTTTCAAAGGTTACATCCTTTCCAACTCTTTTCATCCCAATTATACTTCCCCCATTACAGGTTCCGTCACTTTTATAATCACAGGTTGGCCAAACACTACTCCCGTCTTTGAAAACGAAGGGTGTACAGGTATGATTAATGTGCTCAAATTCCCATGGTTTATCCCAAACCCATGGTACTTGGTCATTCCATTCATAGTACCAGGTGTTTTTGAAATCGTCATAAGTCTTAAATCCTGGTAGATCCCCAGTAAGCACATCATCATCGACTCGAAGAAGGTAGTTAAATTCCTTGAACTGCTTGCACAAGGGTGTCTCATACTCTAACAAATCAATGTCAATTCTGAAAAGTTCTTCAATGCCTTCATTGATTGTTGAATTATGATGTGACGACCTATAATCGCTTTCTACTTCTTCGTCTTCTCCTCTCATCCAATATACCCATAATGCATCCTTAGTAGCTCGATCCATGCTCTTATGGTTATTAAACTTACTAGCTAACCATTCAGAAAAATCAACATCGTTAGGGTCATGGTTAACGTCAAAGCAAACCTTTCCAATCATATTCTTTTTTATCTCCATGAACTCGTTAAATTGTTTCTTAAAACTCCGAGTCAACCATGAAGTCATAATCTCCTTGACTTCGTTTGCAGGGGCAAATTCCGGACTACCATATTTGAGTTCTAACCAATCATTGAGGGAGAGGTCTATCAATCTTACTATCCTGCCATGAAATAGTAGTTCCGCCAAAGCATAATTCATGTCATTATCCTGATAGTTCTCATCTAATCCCTTGTACCACTCGAAATAAGGCATGTAAGAGTTTTGGGTATTGTCTCCACCACAGTTGTTGTTGCTTGAGTCCATGTATGCAAGAGAGAATTTCCCATCATCTTCTTCGATAGTAGTCCAGTTCAATCCTTCTGCTTCAATCTTAGGCCATAAGAGCGACAATTCTTCTCCGGTGTACCTCACAAATACATCATAAGAGAATACCTCTTTGTCAATGTTGCATAAACGCATAAATTCCTTAAAAACTGCTTCAAGAGGAGTCTCCCAAGAGAATAAGTCTGCATCGATCATGAGTTCATTGAATGAATCTGAAAACAAGCATTCCTTAGCAAGATATCCGTTAACTGGCATGTCTTCCATAGCAAAATCTGTCATCCAAGGTAAAATCATCAGTAGGATTTGTTCGCTAGAAGAGAAATTAATGAATATAGAAACGGATATAAGAATAAAAATAGCTGATATCTGCAGACGATGCGCCGTATCCAAAAAGTTGGATACGCCGTATCTTATGATCGTTAAAATTAAATCAGACTTTATCCAGAAAATAGATACGCCGCTTAGAATTTATGAATGCGCCGTATCGAATTAGTTAATCAAAAATCAGTTTATCTAATTAAAATTAAATGCGTCGTATTAACGAAAGTTAATGCGCCGTATTTTCGTTACGTTTAAAAATAAAAGATTTTTGATTCAGTAAGATGCGCCGTATCGACGGAAATCGATACGCCGTATTTGTTTAATAATTCGCAAACTGTTTTTAATTAAAATAATAGATACGCCGTATCTTCAAAAGAAGATGCGTCGTATGGCGTTAACGTTTTAGAAAAGTTTTTATCAAAAACAGATACGCCGTATCTACAAAAGCAGATGCGTCGTATTACTTTATCGCTTAGAAAAATTTTCTTATTAAAAACAGATACGCCGTATCTTGGGGAAAAGATGCGTCGTATCGAATTAATTAAACGCGTTGTATTAAAAAAAATTAAACGCAATACGCCGTATCTGAGAGATCAGATGCGCCGTATCGTTTGATTTAGCACAGTACAACGATAGCAGAACAGAAAAATACGAAAAATAAAAATAAAAATTAAACACACCAAACAAAAAAAATAAAACACACAAAAATAAAAACAAAAGCAAACAAATAACACACAATACAACAAATATGCAAAATAGTACAATGATGCAATTAATCTAATAAAAAGAAAAACCTAATTAAAATACTAATCAAATTAACAGAAAATAACAATTCACTCCCCGGCAGCGGCGCCAAAAACTTGATGCGCGTGATGTGTCGTTGCGGTTTAGCAGTTTTAATGCCTACTCAAGTTTTAAATTTATATTTAGCCGACTTATCAATAACACACACACTTAACGAGCAGTGTACCCGGTCAGTATGAAGATAATGGTAAGTAGAGTGTCGATCACTAAGAGTGGAACGTATAATCTCGTTAATCTAATCAGTATTTTAATATCCTAACGCAAGGGGGTTTCAGCCCGAGAGACTGGCACAGTTTTGTTTGCAATTAAATAATAAAATAAACAAATAGGCACGAATCAGCAAGTAGCACACACGTACACAGATAGATACTTGAGACAATAAGAGGGCTGTCCTTATGATTAAGTAGATTGTCACTTGTTTTATTGATAGCTTTATATGAAGTGTATGTAATTAACCCTTTCTCGTTGGTCCTATTCTCATCGGCGAGTAAACCCTTAATGACGACTTATGTCTAAAAGTTATTCCTAAGTGATCAATTTAGAAACAACCGTGGGAGCCACACCTTGTCCCGCAGTCGGGTGCCCGCAAGCCACTAATAAACACAGAGGTGGTCAATGCACTAATAAGTAGTAACCAAAGACATCAACATATAAACTTTAATTGATGGGAAAGCAAGTATTAAAGGGAGTGCAATCTTTCCGTTGTCACATTACACAAGCCACCAATCCTGATGAATTAAAGTTTGCTAAAACAATAAAACAAAACTACTTAATGAATTAAATACATGCAGCACCTTCTTACAGCTCTTGTATCTTCGATTTGGGTGTGTCTTGTGCTGCCTTCTTGACTGAATTCGTCCTTCTCTTCTGTTCGGTCTTTAGGTTTTCGAACTTCCGAATCTCTTTAATGCGTCTGGTCTACGGGGTATTTATAGTTTGTGTCTGAGGGAAGATGCGGCGCATCTACTTAAGTAGATGCGGCGCATGTACTTAACTTCGCGTGGGGTCCAAGATTATAATATTCAGGAATATTCGTACACCGCCAGAAGATGCGGCGTAACTCTTTATTAGATGCGGCGCATGTCCTCTTGTATCTTGGATCGTATCTGGTGATATCTTGATAGAGATGCGGCGCATGTTGATAGTGAGATGCGGCGCATCTGGAGCAGAATTGACTTGATCTTGTCCATGTCAGTAGACTTCCACTTTATGTACGTTTTGCTCCATTATTAGTCCAAAATCGCCAAGTTTCACCAAATGCTTGTTTTTACCTGAGAATTACAAAAGTAAACGATTAAGTATCAATCCTCATACATAATATAGTAAAACAAGTCAAATTAATAGGATAAATGATAGTAATAAAATGTACTTATTTGAGTTCATCATTAACCAATTTCCTTTAGAAGGATATGATGTTGATATTTATCCAGTACGGAATTGTTATCTAAGCATGCTGATGCTAATAACTGACATTCCATAAATCTCGCCTCTGACAGTTAAACGATGTTCGTATTACTATCGGTGCACACCCTATCATTCCTATGCTATAAGCTAAACAAAATTCCGATCCTTTGAACTGATCACTCTCCCAACCCACACTTTGATGAACCATGTACCTAAATTTTATATGTGAACTATCCGTATGATTTGACAACCACATTCGCTCTGAAAATCCGTTTCCCTTTGGATGTATTTGACTTTGAAGTCTCTTGATTATGGATTGGTGGTTTTGTAAAGTTATCATAGACTACAATATTTGAAATGCGACCTTTAACAATCTGCTTCACCATATTTTGATATGATATTCTCAATCATTTGAATCTGTTAAGATTATTGTTGCTATGAAGCACATACTCCGATCTCTTTGATTTCCAATTTTCTCCTAATGCCTGTTAGTATCCACTCTTGGAAAGCTCCGGCACTTGAAAGTTTGTTGTACGAATTTCTGGTGTTTCTGATGAACCTTTTGAGATCCGTTTGGGAAGTAAAGCTGCATTGAACTAATCTGAATTTGGCGAAACCACGATACTGAAGAAATTAAGAGATTGTAGGAACTGATGAATATGAGTTTGTTCACTTCGGTGATCTCTTGAATGCTCCTGTTGGTTTATGAAGAAGAAAGAGAGAAGTGTGCGGCGGCACACCGACTATCGTGAATGTAACCGTAATCATTATTCCATTTCTGCGTATCAATATTTGATTTGTTCTATTTTTGAAACTCCGTAACAGACGACCTCATTTGAGTTTGAAAGACGGAAGAAGCAACCACAAGAACATCTGAGAAGGAAGTTGATTAGTTGAAATTAAGTGCCGCGAAGCATTACAATTTGATTTGTGAAGATTTGTGATATGAAGTTTTCCCTAAGAAGATTTCCTGAAGCTACTTTAGTACTCGTTGTGACTACTATGAGTTTTGAATGATGTCAATAGTATTGGCTCGAAGATTCATGTTGTCGCAAGTATTCGGACAATTGTCATAGTATGACAGCAGGTTGTGCTCAGAGACGAACGAGGAACATGTTGACCGTTTTTAGTATGAAGTGAACCGACCCTTTATTCTAGAAGAATAGATTTACTTGACGATCAGAGATGGTAGCAGACAACACCCCCAGGTATCCGATGACTAAAGAGCTTCCACGAAAAGGACCAAGACAGAAGACCATTGTCAGAGTTAGAAACCTTGTAGAAGATGTGCAGAAGAGGTTCGTGGCAGGCGTTACCAAGAGAGAAGCATGTGAGGAGAAGATAGACTGAGATGAGACTCGATTATACCTCAAGCAGCACGTGGAGATTTCAGTTGGGCATCAAGATGACCAGACCGTAGAAGATGAGCATTCAGCACATAAACCAGGAAGTCCACAGCAGTGTGAGTTGGTGAATTTTGAATCATGCTAGAAGACCTGTAGGAGACACGCAACCTTGTTTCTCTAAGTCATTTTAGTTGTACTAAGATGAATTGAGAGCTGAAGCAGACTCGCAAACGGAGGAATGCAAGGTGATCACGTCAGAGATTCACACTATCACACCGAAGTGTCCAGAAGAAGTGTCGAAGACTTGAGGAACCAGACTCAAGTTTATGATTTTTTTTCTCACCCTATGATCGTATGAAGTGACAAGAGAGCGACTACTTGGAATTTGAAAAGATTCGAGATCATAAAATTGAATGGATGAAATTTTGTAGTAAACGTTTGGATTTGGAAGATTTGATTTTGTAAAGGATGAAGATATTGAAGACGTAATTCATTTCCTCTTAAGACCACTTAAGTTTCCATTACCTTTCGATAGGATCTTTTGAATGAGCCTTACCCTATTAGAAATTTTGTTCTGTGTTCGTTATGCATTTGTTTGGATGATGGTTTTGTTATGAGAAGGATGATGAATTGTGGAAGACCTAACGTTTCGACGACGAGTTTCATTTTGAGGTGTACGCATTCCGTTACGCTATTGATACGTTCAAATTCCTCCGATTTAGAATCCGTAGTGATGTTTGTTTTGGACCAACCTTAGGAGGTAGAAAGACTGATAGGTGGTTAAGATAAGTAGTTCTGTGCACGACTTGAGATAAAGTATGACCATCATGATGGTATACTCATATGATGCTGGTATTCTGACGGTTCGCGAACGTGATAATACTTACGTCATATGACGTACCCTTATTGTGTTCATAGGATATTTCGAGGAGTACTTTAGAAACCTTAGAATTTTGATTAGAGATGTGAGAATTTTTGCATTTGTAAAATTTAGGTTCGTTCCACCTATACGCTTAATCTGTTTCGCCGTATACGATTTGATACGTCTGGATACTCGACACGCGATTGTTGACCTCTGTACTTCCGATAAGAATCTTAGGTCCTGTTGTAGAACTTTCTACCGTCTGTTTTCTGTCAGTATGGATCCGATCTGTTACTATTAAAAAGTACACCTACATTTTGCTATTTGTACGTTTCGCAACCGTTGATTATGTTTCTTTATGACCTGCTATGAGTTGATTGAGGCTTTGGATTTTGAGGAGCAAAATCTGTTTGTTTATGAGAACACCTTTGGAAGGCTATAATGAAGCCGAGACTATTTGAAAAGCTGAAGAGTTACACATCTGCATCACCTCATGGTTGCTACAATTCGATGTATTCTCATCTAATTCACCTATTCAATTTGATGTAAACCCTACGTATTGTCTGTACCTTTTCCTAGAGAATTCGATCATCATCCGTATATTAGTACGTTATCATTTTGGTTTCAAACTCAGTATAGTATGTCTTTTCTAAAGAACCCGAAGCTAACATAGATCGACAATGAGGAGTCATGAGAAACAAGTCTTTTACATCTCCGTTCGCTGTCCGTTGTGTCTTCTGTTTTGTTTCATTTCCGTTCGTAAAGATTCTTTGGAAGAACCACCCAGAGCGGGAAGCTACCTGGGAAACCGAGGAATCAATACGAGCTAGTTATCCGCATTTAGTATTCTGATCTGGTACGTCCCTATTTTGTTTTCGATCCTGTCATTCCTGATTCTTTGCAAATTTCGAGGACGAAAATTTTCTTTTAGAGGGGAAGAGTTGTAAAACCCAAAAATCCTAAATTGTGTAAAAAGACCAAAATGCCCCTACAATCTAAAACTTCGATTAATAAGCTTATAATGTGCCATTTTGATCCCAAATCTTTGTAAACAAATAATATATGAAGAAAAATAATATTAAGGCACCTAAATAATGTTGTGACACATTAAAAGACTATTTTGGCACCTAAATTATTAATAAAACCGAATTATTTTATTTAAAATACATTTTAAATCTTTTAGTTATTTAAAAATTATGTTATACATGGTAAATGGAAATCAAATCAAGGGTGATTGATTTAGTCTTCAATGAGCCGAGATTTTTGCCCCATTCCTTCCCCTTTGACCGGCCTTTTCATTATTTAACAAACCTTATCATTTTTCTCTTCACCAAAAACCCTAAACTCACAAATAAATCGTCCCTCCTCAATCCGATTTTTCCAAGGTCTTAGATCATTTTTCCTATGTTCTTTGACACCTATAGAAGCTGAGAAAAATATGTTTTGCTTGGTTTGTGGCCTGGTTCGTTCTTGGTGAATTATTTCCTTGTCGAGTGCCAATTTAAGGTATAATTCATTTTGTACCATTCGACCTTCATAAAATTCTTTTGTTATTTTTCTCATGTCCCTCACATCATATATGATCTGCGAAAAATAGATTTGGGGTCGTGCCTTTCTTAATTCGAGCGTGGAGAATTTATTGTCTATTCGTGAGGTATATTTCCAAGTAATTCATTCGAGCCCTATGAGATTCGTTTAGCATTTTTCTCATACTCCTTATAATGTATTTATTCTGTGAAAAATGGATACAAGGTCGTGGGATCATTCGTTTGCTCGTGGAGGAATTCTTTGTGTCGATTATTTATCGTGGGACAATAATTCATTACGCTCGTTCTACACGTCCCATATTTGGTTTGGTATTTTTCCCTTGATTCTTACAGCATATAAGCTTCATGAAAAATATTAGATTCGAATCATGCATGATACATAATTAATTTGTGATTTAACCCTTAAAAATGAATTAAAACCTTAAATAATTACATACGAATTTTCATGGCATGAAATCTATTTTATATGGACTATATATAATATATATGATCTGGGAAAAATGTTAATTCTAATTATGGGAGCTTATATGAGTCATGGCTAATTTAATTTAGAATCGGAATTATTAAATAAAAAGAAAAGAAATGAAATTAAAAGGATAAAAATTAGGGTCAGGGTTTCTTGTTGAAGATCTGATCATAAATGACTTTTTAAGGTTGATATAATGATTTTGTAATGATGGGGACATCTAGGGTTTGCTATACATATTTAATATATTAGCCGTTTTGATTTTTAAATCACAAGGGGGTGTTTTGTAACTTTTGAAACTCGTGGGTTATTTTTAAAATTTTATTTAGGTCTGTTACAATGTGGGAAAAATATAACTTGAGGGTCCTAAGTGTAAATATTTCAAGATAATGAATTAATGGTAATTAAAGGGGTATGATTTGTAATTAATTAAACTAGAGGGACTAAAAGTGTAAATTCTGGAAAGTTGAGGTTTTCCTGAGTAAATAATGATATTAAAAGTGTTTTGGGTAAATTTGAGTATTTATGGGCTTAATATGTAATTAATATGGAATTATGATTTAAATTATAAGTTTTGTAAACTTAAGGGACTAAATGTGTAATTTCTGAAACTTGAGGGTCTGGATTCATACAATAAGTAATTCTGAAGTTATATTCTGTATTTTGATAAAATATGAGGCTTGTTTGGTAATTATGGATAAGATAAGGATTTAAAGTGTAAAATTATGAATTAAGGGGTTTAAATGGAAATTTTGTAAACTAAGGGGTATAAAATGTAATTTGGCAAACTTGAAGTATTGAAGACGTACATTCTGAATAAATGAAGGATTAAAAAGAATGAATGTGATAATTACATATTTGACCTTTAACTTTGGAAGAATTACATTTGAAACCCTAAAGTATGGAAACTTGCCAAATAAGGAAACCTGCTTAAAATAGAAAGTCAAGTAAAATGAATAATTAAGAATCAGTAGTAATTCTCTTCTACTCCTTTAGGTGTGAAGGAGGAGGTTTTGATCCGCATCTGTGTCTTCTATTTCGTATTCGTGTTTGCATTCGTGATCAGGTATAGATATTCTGCCCTTCTTAATAAGGTGCCTTCGACCTCTTGATTTCTGATTTGAACCTATGATATGAACCTTTGGCATTTGAACCTTTGGCATTTGAACCTTTGACATATGAACCTTTGACATATGAACCTTTGATATGAACTTTGAGATTCGGACTATGACTATATGAACCTTTGCTTTGATATGAACCTTTGACCTTTGACCCCAGTTTGATACCCGAGCCAAATATGTTTCCTAGCCATGAAGGTAACATGGCCATGTCATTGATGCACCAGTGGCATGACTCTAGTGTACTCGAGTGATGTTGTACACCGTCCCCATTTTGATTTGATATGAGCTCACTATGATATGATTTGATATGGCCAGTATGATTTGTTTGGGGGGCGTATGGATGCATCCTAGATTTGCTTTGTATATGATATGATATGATTTGATTTGGTGACTGATGATGGGTGCAATCCACGTCTTTCACAAAATTTGGGAGCTAGCTACTCCATTTGAAGAATGAGGACACCCCTCATATTATCTGATTATCTGAGAGGTCTCCCCTCTATATGATTTGAAGATTATGGTTACGATATGATATGATTTGATTTGTTTTGGGCTCGTGGTGGATTGCTGTCCTAAACCTTACTCTTTAAACCTTTTCTTATATCTTATTCATTATGCTATATCTGTTCAATTTCATTTGTTTTCGTTTCCGTTTATTATATATCTGTTCACTGGGCTTTTTAAGCTCAGCCGCACGTTTTCTTTCCGTGTGCGGCAGGTTTTAGTTGGAAGCTGGGTATGAGTGAAGAGACCTTTGGACTTAGAAGACCTTGATAGTTTTCTTTTCGGAAGTAGAAGTTTTTAGAAGGATTTGCATTGACAGACATAGTATTTAGTTTTGTTTCTCATTTGTAACCTTGTAATTTCAGTATATCATTTGCAACCTTTAAATTTCTATTTTATTATTTAAGTCGTATGTTATGCTTGCCTTTGATATGTCACCATTTGCGTGACACTTCTACCCTTGCCGGGTTGGGGTGTTACAGAAACTCCATAGGTTATCATCAAACTAATCAAGCAGTTACAAGTAAGGCTGAACAAAACTGTCAGAATCATCCGGACTGGCAATGGAACTGAGTTTGTTAATCAACAACTCAGTCAATTTTATGAAGGTATTGGCATAACCCATCAGAAAAGTGTCCCACGCACTCCACAGCAGAACGTCGTTGTTGAAAGACGAAATCGTACCCTTGTGGAAGCTGCAAGGACTATGCTAATTTATTCCAAAGCTCTGATGTTTCTTTGGGCAGACTTATGAGCTGATTCATAACAAGAAGCCATATCTCTCCTTTCATCGTGTGTTCGGTGCACTGTGTTATCCTACAAATGACAGTCAAGATCTGGGAAAGTTGAAGGCTAAAGCAGACATAGGTTTCTTCGTTGGGTATGCACCAGATCGCAAGGGATATAGAATCTACAACAAAAGAACCCGACAAATCATGGAAACAATTCACGTCACATTTGATGAGCTATCTAAGCATACGGCTCCTGGACAAACCAGTTCTGGACCCACTACTAATCTATTGACACCTGGACCAATTAGTTCAGGTCTTGTACAGAATTCCACGTCTGCAGCTCCTTATGTACCTCCTACCAGTGATGAATTAAAGAAGTTATTTGATTCAATGTTTGACGAATACTTTGAGCCATCCACGGTTAATCCTACAACGGAAACTCTACATGAACTCCCTGTTGCTGATGCTCAAGTTCCACCAAACTTAGAAGGTCCATCTATATCTGTCCCTATCAGTCAAGATGCTCCATCTGCCAGTCAATCACATTCATCATCAAATATACAATCTTCTTCAGTACAACAAGGATCTGCAGATGACAATTCTTTTGAAGTTAATCCTTTTGCTCCTGTTGATGATGTCCCGTTTGAGAATGTATTTGCTCCTGAATCTTCAACTGATACATCTTCTTCAGGAGATCACAACCCGGAAACATCAGTTCAAAACCCTCAACCCCACGATCATCTCAGAAAATGGAGCAATGATCATCCGATTGACAAAATCATTGGTAATATCTCTCGTCCGATATCTAATCGAAAACAACTAGCCACCGATGCCCTGTGGTGTTTCTTCAACTCTGTACTATCAAAAGTCAAACCAGAATATGCAAAAGAAGCAATGACCAAAGACTGCTGGTTCAACGCTATGCAAGATGAAATTCATGAATTTGATCGGCTTGAAGTATGGGAATTAGTACCTCCTCCACCATGTGCAATGATCATTGCTCTAAAGTGAATCTTCAAAGTGAAACTTGATGAGCATGGTGATGTTCTTAAGAACAAGGCACGGCTAGTTGCAAAAGGATATCGATAAGAAGAGGGCATAGACTTTGAGGAATCATTTACTCCTGTTGCACGAATTAAAGCCATCAGAATCTTCCTCGCAAATGCTGCTAGTCGGAATATGATATTCTGCCAGATGCACGTTAAAACAACTTTCTTGAATGGTGACTTAAAGGAGGAAGTCTATGTGAGTCAACCAAAAGGATTTGTGGACGCTGATCATCCTACTCATGTCTATCGCTTGAAGAAGGCCCTCTATGGCTTGAAGCAGGCACCTAGGGCGTGGTATGACACATTGTCCAAGTTCCTTCTTGCAAATGGATTCTCCAAGGGTGTTGTTGATCCTACATTGTTCACTAGGAAGGCGGGCAAACATCTACTCCTTGTTCAGATATATGTAGATGACATTATCTTTGCTTTGTCTGATCCTAGTGAATGTGATCTTTTTTCAAAAGAGATGAGTTCTAAGTTCCAGATGTCGATGATGGGAAAAATGTCGTTCTTCTTAGGAGGCATCTTCATTAATCAATCCAAATATGCAAACGAAATTCTACAGAAATTTGGATTTGATTCAAGTGACTCTGTTGACACTCCCATGATTGAAAGATCAAAGCTGGATGAAGATCTCTCTGGGGTGCCGGTTGATCAAACAAAGTATAGAAGTAAGATTGGATCCTTGATGTATATCACCGCCAGTAGACCAGATCTTCTGTTCGCAGTATGTATGTGTGCTAGGTACCAATCCAAGCCCACTAAAAAGCATATGTAAGCGGTGAAAAGTGTCTTCAGATATCTTCATGACACGATTCACATGGGACTCTGGTATCCAAAGGACACTGCAATGGAACTCACAGCTTATGCATATGCGGATCATGCAGGGTGTCAAGATACTCGTCGAAGTACTTCAGGGGGAGCTCAGTTTTTGGGGGAAAAGTTGGTTAGTTGGTCTTCTAAGAAGCAAATGAGCACGTCTATATCTTCTACAGAGGCCGAGTACATTGCTATGTCTGCTTGCTGTGCTCAAATCCTATGGATAAGATCACAACTTTCGGACTTTTTGCTTTCATACAACAAAATTCCCATGTATTGTGACAACAAAAGCGCTAACGCTCTCTGTTGTAACAAAGTCCAACACTCCCGGTCGAAGCACATCGACATCAGGCATCAATTCATAAGGGAACAGGTTGAGAAAGGGATTGTTGAACTCTACTTCGTGAGGACGGAGTTTCAGTTGGCTGATATCTTCACTAAGGCACTTCCGAGAGAACGATTTCAGTTTATTCTCTCGCGACTTGGCATGAAGAGCATGACACCTGAAGCACTCAAGGGTCTTCAAGAAGAAGAGGATGAGTAAAGGATTGGCTTCACATATCCTTGTATATATGTTGTATATATCTTAAACAAAAAGAAAATAGAAAAATATAAAACCTATAAAAACCCTAAAAATCAAAAAATCAAAAAAAAAAAAAAAAAAATAGTTTCTCTAGGCATGTCTTCTGTTTATCGATAACATTTACGGACCTATAAATGTTATTCAATAATGACACGGGTCTTTAAATGAAGCTCGAGCAGAAGTTATACTAACTGGTTAAAACATGTCTAATCGGCTTGCAGTTACTTTAGACTGCAACCCATGCATTACTATAGGGAAAGCATGTCGCCAAAAGGGCATCTGTTCCTCCAACTGGGTGATGTTCACCTGGGCATGGATTACTTTATATCCATGTTTCTTCGATCTGATATACGATTCAGTGCATCATTTCGTGTATAAGAAGAGAAGTCTTCTTTGCACCATAAACTCTTTCCGTTCTATGATTCTTTAGGAGAGTTTTGGTGTTTCACAAGGTGGTAACTGGACTTAAATTTTCACAAATACGTGACGCTCAATTTAATGACTACAACTCTTTAAATAGAAAACGGGTCATTAATTGAGGGGGAGAGTATTTGTTCAAATTTCTGACACCTTTTAAGCATTGTGCAACATTAGCAGTGACACTCTCTCATGGTTTAAGGGGGAGCATTGTATGCTCTGTAATCAGAATATATCTAACCTGACCACATTTTCTCCCAAAATTTCTAACTTATTTAAATCAATTGGGATCACAAATCTCAAGTGGTTTGAAATTTTTGATCGGGGGAGAGAATGTGATTTAAATATGAAATTCTGATAAAAATGTGATCTTTTGGAACTCAAGTGTAGGCTCTCCCATATGTGCTAAACCTTTTCGCATATCGATGCACATATTGAGGGGGAGCGGATGATTTATGATGGCAATTATGGAAGAACACCAAAGACCGACCATTTTATTTAACGTACTGGAGTTATAAGGATGGTAAGGTTAGATATATGTTCCCATGATCCAGCCAGAACCGGAGGGATCTTCCCAGGGACAATCCTCTAGTTAGAATAGAAGTTCTTAGGAATGATTAAAAAAGGAGAAAAGTGTAAGGGAAGAGTGCCGACTGAGATGGAGCTAGTACTGGACCAAACCCAACAAGGTGCTAGTAATGAAGTCTCGGTAAGCACTGAAGGGGTTGAAGAATGAAAAAGAAATGTAAAGATAAAGGGTGAAAAGAAAGAAGCCCTCCTTACACTTTAGGCAGAAACCGGGTCAATACATATGCTGTCAGAATCACTTAGTTAATTGCTGACATAGAAGACAAAGTATCATGGACCCAGTGATACGCTGCACAACCCTCCCTAGCCACTCAAGGTCCCTCAAAGGACTCTTGTATCACTTGTCACGGAGATCAATACATTTCTATCGTCTCTCTCACTTCGAGTTAGATGATATTGAAAAGGTGGCAGTCCTCTCCAGCCTCCGATCACTAAATCAAAACGCACTATAGAGTCTAGAGCCAAGAGATCATCCATTAATCTCATTAGGACACATTTCCAATATACTTGTTGTTTCATACACCGTGAAAAGCAAGAAAATATATATGAAGAGTCCTACGCATTATCCTCGTGGTATTGCCAGAACATCCAAGTGATACGTAAAGTATTCACAATGAAGATGGAAATCCTTCTAGAGCCAACATCAAACAAGCTCTTGGTGGGTGACATGTGAGATCCTTCATGCATCAAACTTGTGACAACTGGAAAGAAACGATGGGGCGATTCTCATTTGAATCTAACTTGTTCCAGGAAATGGATTGACAGACGCTTTTGGAAAACATTTCAATGTGCTCACCAACTGAATTTCGAGCACATTGATTGTGAAAATTTTCAAACAAAAGTGTTTTTGACAGAAATGTGATTCAATTTATAAAACCCTTGTCGTCTTGCACAAAATGTTTATCCAGTGACACGCAAGTGATTTTTTTAATCAATTTCTCGTCAATCAGTGGGTATTTAATTCACTGATTCACTCTACCGTGCTGTCTGCTTTGAGACGTTCCGGTATGAGAACATGCTTAGTATGATGATTCTGACATTAATTTGTTGGAAGACTCATTACTACAAGCTGGAAATTCCTGTCAAGGAGAATCTTCTTTAAAGGGGATTCTACCTGATCACAGGTCGGTCTTCACAAAACCGAAGGTTAATCTAACCACACCGAACGAATGACAAAGCCATATTCGTTCTCCAACTTTATTGCTAACTGTTTTATTTCAGATTCATATAAAGATGGTGATGGTGGTTCCTGATTCCAGTAGAGACGTGTCAATCCACACTCCATGCTCACACTTACAAATCATTATCAAAGAAATTATGATAGCTGAAAGACCTACAACACAGCTTCCGCAATTCTGATGATAGTTATCATGATTCAGAAAAGTGTGAGCATGCGAGCCCAACGGTCACAACAAATCACATGGAGGCATTACTACAATGGATGAGCTCAGAGATTTACGGTGGCTGATGATCTCAAAGAAGGCTCAAAGATCAAAACCTCACATAAAGACGATGCTGCAAAATGACGTGAAGACATATGATGGATGATAACTTCAAAGACACTCAAAGATCATCCAAGATAAAAGATCAGTCATCAAAATTTTACTGCTGAAAGGCACAAATATCTATGAAGTTGAAGAATCAAAGACTACGAGCTATAAAGACACATTCAGAGGATAGAGTGCTATAATTCTAAAATTTATTTTCGGGGTTACCTCCCTTAGGAGGAGATTGTTAGAAATATAAATATTCATCTAAAGAGTCGGTCACCCCGAGTACTCATTAGCACTTAATAGCTCGTAGGAATATTAGTATTATTAGTAATAGTTTAGTTAATATAGAACTTGTGGACTGGGTCGGGTCTTTACCCTCTGTCAGCTCACTCCACAGCCCACTCGGGGCACCAATATTATGTACTATATAAAGCCCTTCCCACACAAGGGAAGGGTTGGACCTTTCACTTCTCTAATCATACAACTTCTACTTCTCTCTCTACAAAGGCTCCCAACTCACTTTCTCTCTCTACAAATCTCTATTCTATTCGGCCTAACCTAAATCCATACGTGTTATATAGTTAGTGAACATCTTACATTTGTGATGTGATAATGTTGTTATCTGCCTTTCATCAACGTCTTAGTCTCTGGTGTCTTTACGTCTTTTCCACCATCCTCATACTTCTTTTGACTTTGAACTTTATACTTCAAGTGATTCTCATTCTTTAGCTTTGATCTTTGACTTTTGAATGTTTGCTTCGATCTTTGATGAGAATTATCTTTGAAATTTAAATGAATTTCTGATGTAGGTATGAGCATGTGGAGATGTAATGTAGTTGATGATAATGGTGGTAGTGATGGTCTCAGCTGGAACTTCGGTTCTCCATGTGTACCTAAATGAAAATAGTTAGCAATAAAGTTTTCAGCACTTACATGTTCGTACTTTGAGATAATTAACAACTTAGTATGAAAACTCTCTCTAATCTTCACAAAGGCTGTTCCTGAACAGGATACCCCCAAGAGGGCTTAAACAGATATACCGAAGTATATCAACGATTCGGGATGAGCCGCTGAAGTATACCGAAGTATCACTCCACGATTATAGACCGTTTGAAACCACCGTGAACACTAAGCGTAACCCACAAGGGGTTACCAAAGTGACCTGCTGTCAGGGCTGTTTGATGTTGACCCTGGCAGGAATTTCCATTCAGTCACTGAGAATTACATATGTAAATCCTCTCATAAATGTTCATGACAGATTGCTAGGATCTGCGTAGGACTCTAAAATTTACAACTTGTATTCTTAATGTTGAATAGCAAGTGTAGAAATGTTTAAGTGTTCCTAAGAGATCTTTTGGTGTATCTCGCAGCTCTAGACTCGATTAAGTGCGATTTGATTTAAGTCGTCAGAGGCATGGAGCAGATTACCTCCTTTTCAATATCAACACATTTCGGAGTGAAAGGTCGATAGATTAAGCAGGGTTCTCCGTAAGAAATAAAACAAGTATCTTTTGAGAGATACTTGAGTGGCTAAAAGGTTTAGTGCAATGCATCACTGGGTCTATGATGGCTTGTCTTCAATACCGGTGTCACCGTAGTAACATCCAATAGCATATGAATTGAACCATGTTTCTGCCCGAAGGTTGAACATTTGGAGGGCTATTTCTTTTCACCCTTTCATTTACATTTCTTTTTAATTCTTCAACCCCTTCTTTCTCTTTTCATTTCTTTACTCCTTTTTTTAATCATACCTAAAGACTTCTAGTACTAAACTATTGGTATTGTCCATGGGTAGATCCCTCCGGTTCTGGCGGATCATAGGACGTATTTCCTAACCTTAGTCACCTTGTAACTCCATGACTATCCTATGTTGCCATAAACCATTCATTAGAAAAATCTCTCAAAGTGTTTATGATTATAAAAACATATTTCGTTAACACCTTGAGAGTTTTGCTTTTTCTGAAATACTCCCCCTTCACATGTGCTCATAAGTTTTTAAGATAAATTCGCACATGTTGGGTGGAGTTCGCAGTTTTTGAATTGACTGATTTTCAGTAAATATGACTGATTCGAGACACTTTACGTCACTAGTTAGACCAGCATGAAATTATTACCCGTCCTGGTCATATTCAAGAAAAATTTCTCAAACGGTACACTCTACTCAGACAAGTCCTATTCGAGACACGTTTACATCACTAGTTAGACTAGCTTGAAATTATTACCCGTCCAGGAAAAGTCCTTTCGATTAATGACAGATAAGTTTTGTCAATTCATTTGTAATATTTGAGTCGAGCTCGTACGAGATTCCACACATTTGTTACCATATTTTAATCACATTATTATTCTCCCCCTCAAAAATAGCATATTGATGTTGTTTTTGGAAAACATTTTGATTAAAATATGCTTTTTTAGGTTTGTGGGAAGAATCCAACAAGAACTTTACATTTTGAACAAAAATGATTTCAAGTACTCCCCCTCAACAAGTGAAATCACTGTTTGAGGTTTTAAATACGAGAGGGGATACTTGTTCTTTTGAGCAAAATTTTGAAAAACTTATCAAAATTTTGATTAATTCTACTCAAAAGTAAGAAACCTTCACTCCTTATATTAGGATTGAGGCACTGAGGTGTACCTTAGGGTCCTTTCATTACAAAGTACGGGATGTACACTGTTATGTGTGCACAAGTCATTATGTTTCACAAGTAAATATGATCAAAAGAATACCCAAATCTTACATCAATCAACGTTTCTGAAGATCGTGAATACTGGATCAGGTCTTTGGAAGTTTCTGATAGGAAATGATGGTCTGCCTCCAACATAACTTTCCAGCCTCCGCTTCTGATCTCTAAGAACCAGCCTCTTCTCAATCTTTTGGATGAATTGACGAACTTCTAGCATTTGAGAAGTAGTCCACTTGTTTGTTTTGGACAATTCCCAATATCTTACCCGAATAACCAATCCATCACGAACTTTCTTCAACATGTGGTCGCAGAACTTATGAATCTCCTTGTATCCAATGAAACAATTGATGGATAGATCAGTTTTGTAAACAAACCCAAAGGTTGGGTCTTTCTTCATGGTGTACTGAGGTTCTCGATTGATCTCCGGAGGATGTAGTAATGGTGCGGTTAAGTTTAGCCTATGTTGATAGCCCTCGACTCCAAGTTGCAGGTCTTCAACGCGTTCTTGAATGATTGTTCTTCTAATGTAGTAAGGCAATGATGTGCTGAATGCGTATATAAGATCAGTCGAGAACTGATGCATCTTCCCTTGAACTTTGATGAGATACATATCTTCAAGATCATTAAGGTTCAAATCAGGGAGGTCTGCTTCTGAGAATGAGTAAATTTTCTGATCATGTCTTCTAACCCTGATTTTATGCAAGAAAGTATAATCATACTTCTTTTCTGCTTCAATGCTAACCACACCAATAATTATGAGATTGCTCATCATCGGGGTTGGAGACTTTTTTGTAAGTTCACTTTTGTACCAGGTTCTCCTTTTCTCATACAAGTGGTAGATTCCCAGGTGCACATCTTGATCGTACAACACTTTGTTTGTAATGAAGAGTCTAGTTGTTGTTTCTTCGATTGCCGGTTGTGGATATATTGTAGCAGGAATCAAGGTTATCGACGTTGCATACTTTGGTTGACACTTGCTGCCATGATGAGATGTTTAAGATTGTTGTTGAAGAAAAAACTATATAGAATAGCGGGATGACGAGTAGTTCCTACAATGGGCAACGGCTTAGTCCAATTAGTAGTGTAAGGTCCTCCATGCTGCACGTTATAGTCAATCAAATGGACGTCCGAATTCGTCCAGCTCATATCAGTAGACATTGCTCGTGCAATGTTCTCCAAGTGATATTCGAGCTCAGCTGCACTTGAGGACCGATCCTTCAGCAAGTTGAACGCATCATTCTTTATGCGATGAAGTTCTCCTTTAGTAAGTTTCTTGATGTGTTGATCACGTTTGAGCTTCTGTGTAAACTCAAGTGTTCATCCACCAATAATGGAGTCGTCGTCGACATAGGGTTGAGCACTAACGAGTTTATCAAACCACTCGTTCCATTCAGTCGTGTCATCGTCAAGCCATGAGACAACCTTTGACTTTTTGTTCTTTGACATTTTGGCTTTTGAATTTGGTGGAGAGCCTGGTTGATATTGTGGTTGTTGAAAGTAGTCCTCATCATTGTACTCAAAATGATGTTCGGTTGTCGTTGGACCAGTGTCAGATTGCTTTGGTGGTTGGTTGGCTGTTGTTGTGGTTGCTGATGGGTTGATAGGTTCTTGATGTTGAGAAGAAGAGCCGCCGACATTCTTTGGTTTCTTAGCTTGTGAGTTCGGGTCAGGGTCTTCATCTTCTCTTGGTCGTTTTCCTTTGTCAGCATCGGCTTTGCATGACTCCTTTAAGATATTAGCTTGAATGGCCTCAGTAATTGCAATTTGTTTGGGAGTTGGTGTTGTAAGACTTGACAATTTATCAAATAACTGGATCTGAAGTTCTTCAAGAGTTGGTTCCTTTGGCTTCGTTGGTTGGGTTTGTAGGACGAGTGGAACTATAGCGACAAGGTTTTTGAGAAGACCTTCGATGTTTGGTTCGAGAAATTCTTTGACTTTCTTATTTGTGATTCTAGGCAAGTACTTTTTCAAGTATTCTTCAGTGTTACCCTTGATAGCAGTAAACATCTTATCCTGAATGTCATCGGAAAGAAATTCATCAACTCGAACTTTTGTGCTTTGGAGCTCGTTCACTTGTCCAGCAAGACCGGTAACCATATTTGTTAATGTTTCGATCTGGTCAAGAAGCTTGTTATGTTTCTTAATTCTTGCAAGCTTCACAACCTGTTTCACCTTTAACGATGCCTGAGAGACCAAAGGATTGATGGGTTTCTTGATGGATTTGCTTGTTGATGTTGTTTGTGTTGGTGGTGGTGAAGAATGTGTTGGTGATACAGGATTGACTGACGATTCCTTGTTAACATTTGTGTCCATGTCTTTTGGAGGAGATGCTTGCCAAGAGATTGGAGGTATATCGTGGTTAATTGGAGGAGAGTATGGAGGTGTAGTTGGAGGTGTTTGAATGTAGTTGTCAGCTTCCTTCTCATCAGTAATTTTCCTAACCAACCTTTCTTCCTCCTCCTTTTGTTTTAGCCTTATTTCTTCTTCTTCCTTTGCCTTCTTTTTCAACTCCAGTTCTTTAGCGGCTTTTCTTATTACTTCATCATCAATTATCACATTCTTCGCGTCAACATCATCATTCATATCAAAGTCTTCAATTTCTTCTTCCTGATGGACCTCCTTCATGATGAGATTTCCTTTTTCATCCTGTTCCTTGTCAGTACCGGGTTGATTAACCGGATCTGATCGAGGTTGAGTGATTCCTCCTGCACTTCCAGACCCACCGGGTTGATTAACCGGAATGATGAGGGTCTGATCATCAGGTGGAATGGTTTCATGTATCTTTTCCTTTAAATTCTCCATATCAACCACCTCGGTTTCCGTCTCATCTTCTTGGGTCTGAACTTCACCAAAATCTTTATCAATATCTTCATCCATTTTCATCTTTTCATCAAATATTTCCTTCTTTCTCCTCTCTTCATCAGCTGCAAGTGATACAAGACTTTCATCCTGAGCAATCTTGGTAGCAATATCTTCTTTGTAGATTATTGGTTCTTCATCGGTTTCAGTTTCTGAACCAGATTCCTCTACTTCCACAATCTGTTCATCTTCAGGCTTAGGCTTAGCAATTTTGACATGTACTCTCCTCTTGGTGTATTTAGGAGTACCTGGTTTTATTTTCTTCATGGTGCTAGATGTGCTTCCTGTCTTGCTACCTCCTTTTGCTCGAGTCTTTGCTGGAGTTGATTCATTATCATACTTTCTAAATCCGACATACCCTTCCTTGAAAGCTTTATCATACTTAAGGTATGCTTGTGTTTTCTTGATCTTTTCTGTAAGAAGAGAGTCAGGAAGTCTCATCCCTTGTTTGCGAGTGCTTCCTTTCGGGATGTAGACTTGATTGACTATTTTATCCATTGCAAATAGAAGCTTCTCTGGATCTTCTAGACGTCAAGGAATGTCTTCATTGTCATCAAGGAGATGGTAGATGAGTAACTTGGTGTATCTGACAAAAGGGATTTGGGTGAATGGTTTTAAGTAATGACTCTGAATCTGAAAGACTATGTGATGAACTCAAATAAGTACATTTTATTACTATCATTTATCCTAATTATTTGACTTGTTTTATTATATTATGTATGAGGATTGATACTTAATCGTTTACTTTTGTAATTCTGAGGTAAAAACAAGCATTTGGTGAAACTTGCCGATTTTGGACTAATTATGGAGCAAAACATGCAAGAAGTTAAGAGTCTACTGAAATGTACAAGATCAAGACAAATCTGTTCCAGATGCGCCGCATCTCACTTATTACATACGGCGCATCACTATCCAGATTTCACCAGATACGATCCAAGATACAAGAGGACATGCGCCGCATCTACTTATGGAGTTACGCCGCATCTTCTGGTGGTGTACGAATATTCCTGAATATATTAATCTTGGACCCCACGCGAAGTTAAGTCAATGCGCCGCATCTACTTACTAGATGCGCCGCATCTTACCCTCAGACAGAAACTATAAATACCCCAAAGACCAGACGAGTTAAAAAGTTCAGAAGTTCGACAGAAGACCGAAGTACAGAAACCTAGGACGAATTCAGACGAATAGGCAGCACAAGACACACCCAAACAAAGATACAAGAGCTGTAAGAAGGTGCTGCATGTGTTTAATTCATTAAGTAGTTTTGTTTTATTGTGTTAGTAAACTTTAATTCATCAAGATTGGTGGCTTGTGTAATGTGACAACGGAAAGATTGCACTCCCTTAAAACTACTTTCTCATTAATTAAAGTTTATATGTTGATGTCTTTGGTGACTTTTATTAGTGCATTGATAACCTCTGTGTCTAGCTGAGCGTTGATCGGGTCGCCATGCCTCTGCCCTCGCCTATTTATTAGATCGCCTATGCATTCTATCGTCTGTAGAAAAGTAGGAAGAAAGATAAATAGGATAGTCATAAGTAATCATTAAGGGTTTACTCGCCGATAAGATTAGAATCAACGAGAAAGGACTTAATCTCGGTGCGTTGCATCGAACTATACACTTCATATAAAACTAGCAATAAAACAAGTGACAAACTACTTATCTATCAGGACAGATCTTCTTATTGTCTCGAGTATTTATCTATGTACGTGTGTGCTATTCGCTGATTCGTGCCTATTGGTTTAGTTTATTATTTAATTGCAACCAAATCGTGCCAGTCTCTCAGGCTGAACCCCCTTGCGTTAGAATAGGTTGTATAGCTAACTTAATATATTAAAATACTGATTAGAATAACTAGATAATACGTTCCACTCTTAGTGATCGACACTCTACTTACCATTATATTCATACTGACCGGGTACACTGCTCGTTAAGTGTGTGTGTTATTGATAAGTCGGCTAAATATAAATTTAAAACTTGAGTAGGCATTAATACTGCTAAACCGCAACGACACATCGCACCGCGCCAAGTTTTTGGCGCCGCTGCCGGGGAGTGAATTGTTATTATCTGTTAATTTGATTAGTATTTTAATTAGGTTTTTAATTTTTTTTTATCTAACTGCTAATTCTGTTGTGTATTAGATTAATTTGCATTCATTGTATTATTTTGCATATTTTCTGTTTTTGTGTGTTATTTGTTTTATTTGTGTTTATTTTCGTTTGTGTTTTTATTTGTTTTTATTTTTCGTATTTTTTGCATACTGCTATCGTTGTACTGAGCTAAATCGAACGATACGGCGCATCTGATCTCTCAGATACGGCGTATTGCATTTAATTTTTATAAAATACAACGCGTTTAATTAATTCGATACGACGCATCTTTTCCCCAAGATACGGCGTATCTGTTTTTGATAAATTTTTTTTCTAAACGTTAACGCCATACGACGCATCTGCTTTAGCAGATACGGCGTATCTATTATTTTAATTAAAAACAGTTTTCGAATTATTAAACAGATATGACGCATCGATATCTGTCGATACGGCGTATCTTCTGAATCAAAAATCTTATATTTTGAAACGTAACGAAAATACGGCACATTAACTTTTGTTAATACGACGCATTTAATTTTAAATAAATATCGATTTTTGATTATTAAAATTGATACGGCGCATTCAAATTTCTAAGCGGCGTATCTATTTTCTGAATAAAAGTCTGATTTAATTTTAACGATTATAAGATACGGCGTATCCAACTTTTTGGATACGGCGCATCGTCTGCAGATATCAGTAACTTTAATTTTTTTGTATTCCGTTTTCGTTGTTAATTTTCTGATATATTACTTTCTCGAGCATACCCTACTGATATTTTTGTGTTGATTTCAGGAAGTGCATGACCAGGAGTTCTACGAAGAAGTTGATTCAACCATTCGAAGATCCTGAACGAGTCTTTCATTCGCTTAAAAGGCTTTTCAACACAAAAAGCTTTGATACTTCAAGTTCATTCGAGCTTGATTATTTTTCTGAAGAGAACGAGGAAGAAGAAACAGAAACAATGGGCGAAAACACAACTATGGAGGAATACATGAACAAAACCCGTGCTGATTACACTTCAGGAGTTGCTAGACCAAAGTTTGATGATAAGTCAAAGTTTGAATTGAAGGGTCAGTTTCTCAAGGAGCTAAGGGAAAATGCTTTCAGTGGATCGGAACATGAGGATGCTAATGAGTATGTTGAAAAGGTCCTCGAGATTGCGGATTTGTTTACTTCAGAAGGAGTGACTGACGATCAAATCATGCTAAGAATCTTTCCACTCTCACTAAAAGGAGCTGCTAACAAGTGGCTAAGGAATGAACCTGCTAGTTCAATAACTACATGGGAAGATTTGAAGAGCAAATTCCTGAAGAGATATTGTCCACCTGCTAGGACTGCTAAAAAGATGGAGGCTATCAAGAGTTTCAAGCAAGAGCCTGATGAAACTCTTTATCAAGCTTGGGAAAGATTTAAAGATTTACTGGTAAAATGTCCTCAACACTATCTAACCCCTATGCAGGAGATAATATTGTTTTATCAAGGATTGGACGTGCCTACTAGACAAATCTTGGACGCTAAGGGAGCTGTGCCTCAAATGAGTGCAACCAATGCTAGGAAAGCAATCCAAGAAGCTGCTGATCATTCTCAAAAATGGCACGATGGGACCTCTACTAGATCTAAGAGCAGCACTAATTTTGACGAGATTGCTGCTATTCAAGCTCAATTGGATAAAATTAGTAGAGAGATGAAGAAGCGTGATGAAAGAGTGTATGCTGCCCAAGTTGGATGTGAAAAGTGCGAAGGACCTCACTACACTAAGGATTTCCCGAATAAGAATGAAAGTGAGACGTTTGAAGAAGCATATTACACCCAATTTGGACAACCATTCCGACCTTCAGGAAGATTTAGGGAAGCTACCCTGGGATTCTATCAAAAGAACAACTTCAATCCCGCTTATCAAGAAAGGAGGCAGACTTTAGATGACACTCTAAAGCAAATTATGGCCGATGCTGCTAAAAGACATGAAGAGAATACTGCTATTATCAAAGAAATCCGAGCTTCAACGGACACTACTACAAGAAATCAAGGAGCTTCGATCAAAGCATTGGAACAACAAATTGGTCAAATGAGCGAAGTTCTTCAAGAAAGGGGATATGGAAGTTTACCTAGCTCAACCGAAACCAACCCAAGAGATCATGTCAAGGCCATAAGCACCACTGAATAAGTCACTCCTTACTTACCTAGAAGATCGATGAATGGTAATGATGGTGCAAGACCCGAATTTTTCTTTAATTCTTCAATCAGTTTAAGGAGACTACTCAAAGAAAAGACAAAGATTGAAGAAGAGATCAAGGCTACAATGAAAGAAGAGAGCTCTGCAACCGACTTAAATGCCTTGCCTCATAAAGAAAAAGACCCAGGAAGTTTTACTTTGCCTTGTTCAATTAATGATATATCTTTCAATAATGTGTTAGTTGACTTAGGAGCTAGTGTTACTGTTATGCCTCTTAAGACATTCACTACCCTAGGACTAGGAAAATTAGCACCAACTAAGTTACTTATTGAATTGGCTGATAAAACGGTAAAATGACCTGAAGGGATTGCTAATAATGTGCTAGTTAAGATTGAGAAGTTTATTTTCCCTGTAGACTTTGTTATATTAGATATGCCCGAGGATGTTAAGGTTCCTTTAATTCTTGGAAGACCTTTCTTGTCTACTGCCCATGCTAAGATTGATGTGTTTAAAAGAAAAATCTCGTTAAGGGTAGGGAATAATAAACTAGTCTATAAGTGCCAAGATCCTGTTAAAAGCATAATTAGAGGTATCTATGTGCTAGGATTAAGAGAGCGTATGGACCTCGATCTTGAAGCTAGGCTTATGGGGGAAACATTGATTCAAAACAACTCAACTAATCCTAATCATGAGAACTTTGAGGAATTTATTGACCTTAATGTACCTACCAAACTTAGACGTGATGTTGTTAATGATTCTGATGATAAGTGGTATGATTGCGTAGTAATTAACAAACGTAGGAGAATAGTTGAGAAAACGAATTTGAATAATGATGTGTTTATTGAACTACCACCCCACCTTGCTTATTTATGCCTATATGATAATAAAAATTTCCCGTCTATCATTTTGTCATCTCTGCCCGAAAGGGACAAAACTTTGTTTATACAGATATTGAAGAAGAACGGCGTGGAAATTAAGGACGAGCAAGGAATGTTCAATATTACTGAATTGGCAATGAGGGAGCGCGATGTTTCCAACTCCTTCAATGATCGATATTAATGAGCTGAACGTGAGTCTAACTTGAAGAATCTGGAATAAAGACAAGTGCTGACCGGGAGACAACCCGGATTTATCTTTTAATTTTCTGTTCTGTGTCGAGTCAGTCAGGCCGCAGAGGATACGGCGCATCTCAATCCTGAGATGCGACGCATCTCCTGCACAGGTCATATCTTTAATTTTTTGCATTTTTTATTTTCGACTTTAAAACTTTTTATCAGTTTATTTTAATGCGGCGCATCCCTGGTTAAGGATGCGACGCATCTTCTATTCTGATCCGTACTTATTCCAGGCTCGATACGGCGTATCTTCTTCCATAAGATACGGCGCATCGACTGACCTGATGATTTCCATTTTTATTTTTTATGTTTTATTTTAACTAACTACTAATGTATTATGCAAGTTTGAACCTTTCTTAACTTAGGTGTGTTTTAAAGCCTTGGTGGTATTATAGATTCCTGCATTTCCTGTGGATACATCTATTATGAAGCTTAAACGTTCTAATCCACAAGAAAGATGATTTTTGCTCTTATACAAATGGAGGATCATACCGAGCAAATCTCAGGGGAGTTTTTCTGTTCTAATTCTTTTATTTTCCAGTTTTTAACCTTTGATACAAACAACGAGGACGTTGTTTAACTTAAGTGGGGGGATTGGAGAATTAGAACACTTAACACTTACTTGTCCTAAACTTTTCAAAATATGCTTAAAATGTGCTTAATATATCAAAATTTAAAATTTTTTTAGCATGTTTTTGTTTAAAGTCTAAGTTGCATAGCTGCACACATGAAGTTATTTTCAAAAATTGTGATTTTTCAAAATTCACAAATCTATGAGTGTGCCGGTGACTTGTAAACTTTAGAACTTGGCTTGTATACTATTCGAGACCACCATAATAAGTATTATTTATATAATTGGAATGACTTGTCTAAATTGGTAAAATTTCTAGGATTACACCCAAATAGCCTTATATGTTATGTGTTATTAGCTAACTACACTGGTTAGTTAACCCCCGTATAAACCCTTTTGTTACTCTCATTTTTAGAGTAAGATACCCCTAGAAAAACACTCAGAGCCATTCCTTTCGTTTCTTACACCTTTGTTAAAATGTTTCGTTACACCCTTACACCTTAGCCTACCCTGTAGATTAAAATCCGTGGTTAGTTAATTGCTTTAGGCAAAGTGTGTTTCCTTACATTACCTGTGTTCGCGTGCGTAATTCATTATCTATGGTTAGGTCGGGAAATTGCACAATGCAATTGGAGTGAAAGTAAATATTGTATATCTTTGAGTTTATTTTTCGTGTGTTTACTACTTTCACTATTACCGTTATTTCTGAAGTCATGAAAAGTATGGAAAAATTATCCAGAATTATCGTATTGGTGATGTGGTGAAATTTTACACATCTTTGTTTATTAAAAAAAAAAAAAAAAAAAAAAAAAAAAAAAAAAAAAAAAAAAAAAAAGGAAGAAAGTTGGATGTTTGTTTTAACCAACGATGTAAAGTTATGTAAGTGGTCGATATCTCCACTAATTGTTGTATATTATATCTATGGATTGAATGGGAGCTGGCAGTTATGGGAACGCCAACTAAGGTTTATTCTTTGATTAAGATCTTGTTGAGTATAATTCGTGTCTACCTAAAGCGTGTGTTTCAAGTGTTAAAGCGTGAGTTATTCTATGATATGAGTCTTATTCATGGGATGGTTGGGATAGTGATTAACCACACTTAGGATTTTAATTTATCTGTTTTGTTTATTTTTCATTTTACACCAATTTGTATCCCAAATATTATCCATACCCTATATTATTCTATATCCAAACCTTTGATTTATTGAGATTAGGGATTTGAGCAATCTTAAGTATCGTAGTCGTGGATTCGACTATGTATTTATGATTTTGTCGCCCTTTTTGATATAATATTATTGGTAAAGATTACTTGGTCCTATCTTTAGCCTATTCGAGTTAAGGATTTGAGCAATTGCAAGTATCGTGTTCGTGGATTCGATCATGTATTTGTGATTTTGTCGCCTTTTCTGGAATTTGAGATCGATAGAGATTAAGGAGAATAATTAACCCTTTAAGCCTAAAAACCCTTTTTACCGCTTTAGACTTGTTATTCCTTGGCTTTAGTGGGGGAGATGTGTATACTTGCCAAGCTTATGATAGAATATTCGTCACGACTGGACAGTTAAACGATTAGATTTGCTTTTATCAAATTATTTTATTTTTACTTCTAATTCGTTAAGTGTTTGGTTGTGTGATTATGACAAAAATGAATAAATGCTTAAATATAAAAATAAATCCTAATATCTTTTAGGATACATTTTCATAAGATTAATTCTAAGGTTTACTTGGGGACAAGTAAGGTTCAAGTGGGGGGATATTTGATGAACTCAAATAAGTACATTTTATTACTATCATTTATCCTAATTATTTGACTTGTTTTATTATATTATTTATGAGGATTGATAATTAATCGTTTACTTTTGTAATTCTCAGGTAAAAACAAGCATTTGGTGAAACTTGGCGATTTTGGACTAATTATGGAGCAAAACATGCAAGAAGTTAAGAGTCTACTGAAATGTACAAGATTAAGACAAATCAGCTCCAGATGCGCCGCATCTCACTTATTACATACGGCGCATCACTATCCAGATTTCACCAGATACGATCCAAGATACAAGAGGACATGCGCCGCATCTACTTATGGAGTTACGCCGCATCTTCTGGCGGTGTACGAATATTCCTGAATATATTAATCTTGGACCCCACGCGAAGTTAAGTCAATGCGCCGCATCTACTTACTAGATGCGCCGCATCTTACCCTCAGACAGAGACTATAAATACCCCAAAGACCAGACGAGTTAAAAAGTTCAGAAGTTCGACAGAAGACCGAAGTACAGAAACCTAGGATGAATTCAGACGAATAGGCAGTACAAGACACACCCAAACAAAGATACAAGAGCTGTAAGAAGGTGCTGCATGTGTTTAATTCATTAAGTATTTTTGTTTTATTGTGTTAGTAAACTTTAATTCATCAAGATTGGTGGCTTGTGTAATGTGACAACGGAAAGATTGCACTCCCTTAAAACTACTTTCTCATTAATTAAAGTTTATATGTTGATGTCTTTGGTGACTTTTATTAGTGCATTGATAACCTCTGTGTCTAGCTGAGCGTTGATCGGGTCGCCATGCCTCTGCCCTCGCCTATTTATTAGATCGCCTATGCATTCTATCGTCTGTAGAAAAGTAGGAAGAAAGATAAATAGGATAGTCATAAGTAATCATTAAGGGTTTACTCGCCGATAAGATTAGAACCAACGAGAAAGGACTTAATCTCGGTGCGTTGCATCGAACTATACACTTCATATAAAACTAGCAATAAAACAAGTGACAAACTACTTATCTATCAGGACAGATCTTCTTATTGTCTCGAGTATTTATCTGTGTACCTGTGTGCTATTCGCTGATTCGTGCCTATTGGTTTAGTTTATTATTTAATTGCAACCAAATCATGCCAGTCTCTCAGGCTGAACCCCCTTGCATTGGAATAGGTTGTATAGCTAACTTAATATATTAAAATACTGATTAGAATAACTAGATAATACGTTCCACTCTTAGTGATCGACACTCTACATACCATTATATTCATACTGACCGGGTACACTGCTCGTTAAGTGTGTGTGTTATTGATAAGTCGGCTAAATATAAATTTAAAACTTGAGTAGGCATTAATACTGCTAAACCGCAACGACACATCGCACCGCATTACTATGTCATCCCAGATAAGTTGTGCGTAATCGATTTGTTTCTGATTCACGATTCCCTAGAAGATTTGCAAGTGAGGAAGACGAGGATTTTCATGACCGCTGTCTCTTCCGTAGATTGATCTAGCCAAGATGTAGTAAATGGTTCTCCACGGTTGGGGAATGAGTTTGGCTTCGACTTTGGAGAATGATTTCAGTGGCTTGTTTGGTTGTACATCATAACCAATTTCTAAAAGGAAGTTGAGAACGACTTCTTCTGAGGGAGTAGGATGAAACTTCTTGGTTGGTGCAAGAGCTTCCGGCAAAAGTAAGGTTTTACGAAGATAATTTAAGAACTTCAATTGCAATTTGGCACGAAGGTTCTGCACACTTGATTTTGTGAAATTCTACATGTGCGTTGTTCTTGCCAATTTCCACGTCATAATAATGAGGAAATGTATTTTATTTTGTGAGCATGGGAAGCAGTTGTTGAGCAGCCATTTTTGTGTTCTGAAACATCAATCAAAGACACAGATATGCAGAAAAAACATGAAAGTTAGCAATTTGTTAAAGTTGTGACATTTCATGTGACCACTTTATTGTATCATTGATTTTTATGTCCAGAAATTATTAATTTTGCAAAACTCAACATTGTGACTTAGTGTTATGATAATGTGACTTAATCAATTTTCAATTGCCATAAACACTCTTAATTGTGACAAGTTATGGTTTAAGTTGAATTTTGATAACTTGATGATCAATTGCGACAACTTGTGAATTTATTAAAATTTGATATGATTAAGTCCAATTGAAACAATGTTTCTGAATTGCGACACATTGTGTCCAATTGCGACAACCTATGTTCAATTGCGATGAAAAATTAAATTGCGACAAACTATGTTCAATTGCGATAAAAAAATTGAATTGCGATAAATCATGCCCAATTGCGATGAAAAATTTGAATTGCGATAGACCATGTCCAATTGCGATGAAAAATTTGAATTGCGATAAACTATGCTCAATTGCGATGAATTTTAGAATTTCGATATATTTTGTGCAATTGCGACGAAGTTATGCAATTCCGATGGTTTTTGCAATTTCGAAAATTTCTTATACAAGAAATTCCGATGAACACTATAGTCGTACTTTATGTTGTGAATCTTTATCGAAATTGGTTTCCTGTCCAAATTAGATCAAACCACAAGTTACAATATGATCTTTAAGCTCATTTAAACACATCCAAAAACAGTTTATCTAATTTGAGAACAACCATTTACAATTTCGATGAACCCTCATTTCAATCTTTTCAAAATTCAAATTAATGGATTAGATGTTTATGTGAATGATTCCCTTAGGTTCCTATGATGATTCTAAGCTCAATGGTCTGAATTTTAACATTTTTTAGCCATGAAACAAGAGGTTTAAGACTGGACGTGTTCTTCATAAACCCTAAATATCAAAATTGATTCAAACACGTTTTTGGGTATGATTTGATGATCAAATAGTGTTACAAAACATGTAAGGACAGTATCCCATGCATTTAATTAGACCAAAACACAATTGATTGAATTTCTCCAAATTATACGCAAGAACCCTAAAATCACGAATCGACCAATTGAGGTTACTAGGAACAATTAGTCATGCATTACATGTTAAGGACACAATTCCGACGATATCCCATCACAAACATTAAACACACATACACCCAATCAAATTTTACGAATTCGATATAGACCCTAAACCCTAATTGATTATTATGACAAATCTAGCCGTTAGATTGATAAAAGCCCAAAAAACCCTTTCTTGTAATTGCTTAAACAACATAAAAACACTTACAAATTAACGAATTTATGAATGGATTTGTCTAATGAATTTAGGCTATAGATCTTGGTGGTTGTGGAGTGGTAAATGATTTTTCAGATGGAGTAAATGCATGGTCAGAGTTGGTTTTGACAAAAATTTTAACTTTGAAAAACTTGACACAAATGGACCCTTCACGACATGATTTTGCAACCTAAGCCCTTAACTTGAGATTTTGCACAGTTAGTCCTATTCTCACAAACAATTAACAAGACTTGAAATAAGTTTTGGCAAGAACAATTTAAGTACACCCCCTTGAATATGAGAAAAAAAAATTTAAGCACAAGGAGGGTATCACAAAAATTAATTTTACCAACACTTTTAAAACAACATCTTTTAGACATATGCAAGTACAATTTTTTTTTAAAAAATGAATAAAGTTTGAATTTCATTCTCCCCCTCAACACTTGTTTGGAAAAATTGGTAATTTGTTTAAATGAACAAAGTGTTGACGGAAATTTTGTACTTGCAATTTTTTTTAACTTTTTTTTGACATAAAGAAAGATGAAAATGAAAATCTTTTTGTTGTTTTTGATAAGATATTTACAAAAAAGGTTTTGGTGTTTGACTTTCTTAGTTGTGTTTAAGAAAGTTTTTCAAATCATCTGGTGTCAAACACCGCATACCAATTTGGTGAACTAATTCCACAAATCTCGCATGGGGCAAGGCTTTGGTGAATAAGTCCGCTAATTGGTATTCAGTACCCACAAAGTATAATTCGATTGTACCCTTTTCAACATGCTCTTTGATGAAATGATATCGAAGTGCGATATGTTTTGACTTCGAATGTTGAACCGTGTTGCATGAGATGGCAATGACACTCTTGGAGTCGCAGTACATGGGAATCTTATTGAAAATGCAACCGTAGTCCATCAGCTTTGATCGCATCCAAATGACTTGAGCATAGCATGCTGACATGGCTACATATTTCGATTCTGTAGATGACAAGGAAGTGTAATCCTACTTCTTTGACTGCCAAGATACAAGTTTGTCTCCTAGAAACTGCACTCCCCCAGATGTACTTTTGCGTGTGTCTAAACATCCTGCATGATCAAAAAAAGATATTAGTTCAAACCCAGAATCCTTCGGATACCAGATCCCCAAATGGATGGTTCCCTTTATGTATTGAAGGATTCTTTTAACCTCGGAGAGGTGTCTTTCAGTTGGTCGTGACTGATAACAGGAGCATAGGTATACAACAAAAACTATATCTGGTTTGCTGGCTGTTAGATACATAAGGGACCCAATCATACTATGGTATTTTGTAGGGTCAACAAGTGTACCATGTAAATCAGCATCCAGCTTTGGGGATGATGCAGACATAGGTGTGTTATAAGTATCACAACTTGTCATGCCATGTTTCTTTAAAATCTCAAGAGCATACTTGGACTAACTTAGAAAAATTCCACGGGGTGATTGATGAACTTGAAGTCCTAAGAAGAACGTAAGTTCACCCATCAGGGACATTTCAAAATTTGGTTTCATTAATCTTACAAAAGCATTTGAATATTTTTTGTTTGTTGAAGCAAAAATACTGTCATCGACATAGATTTGAACAATTAAAATGTCCTCCCCGTGTTTTTGAATAAACAAAGTTGGATCCACTGAAACTTTAGTAAAATGATTGGCAAGCAAGAAAGCAGTTAGTTTATCGTACCATGCCCTTGGGGCTTGTTTAAGTCCGTAAAGGGCCTTCTTGAGTTTGTACACATGATTGGGATGATCTGGATTGACGAATCCCTCTGGTTGACTAACATAAACTTCCTCACGTAATTGACCTTTTAGAAATGCCATTTTCACATCCATTTGATAAACAACCATATTCTTGTGTGCAGCGTATGACAGAAAGATACGGACAACCTCAAGCCTAGCAACTGGAGTAAAGGACTCTTCAAAATCAGTTCCTTCTTGTTGAGTGAATCCTTTAGCTACCAGACGCGATTTGTTACGAATCACTGTGCCTTCTGCATCTAACTTGTTTTTCCAAATCCATTTCAGTCCATTGAAATAGACCCCATTTGGTCTTTCAACTAACTCCCACATTTCTAATCGTTTGAATTGGTCGAGTTCTACTTGCATTGACTCAATCCAGTTGTCGTATGTTAGTGCGTCTTTGATGTTTTTTGGTTCATCTTGACAAACTGTGAGTGCGTAGATGCAGTTTTCAGCATCGGTGTGAAGTTTTCGTCTTGTCATAACTGGAGCTAAGGGATTGCCAATGATGTTTACTAAAGGGTGTTCGTTAGTCCAATGATGTGTTGAAGGGTGATGTTGATAGAACGTATGCAGATTAGATGGGTCCAAATTGCGTGTGGATGACTCTGCAATGTCAGGAACGGTTGGAGTCGGTGCAAATGGATTAAAGAACGCATTTGGGTCATAATTTGAAGGTTCGGGTACTGGTTGTTGTGGAAAATCTTCAGCTGCATTGTGAGTGTTGGAAGGTGTCACACCCCCAAATTTCGTGACTTGCAGCGGAATGAAGCATTCAGGGGCGCGACTGGTCATAGCACCAAATTTGTCGTTATATTGAATGACCTAAAGTGTCGTTTAGAAAATACATCGTTTGATTATTTAAAAAACATTCAGAGTTACAAAGCTAGGTCCCAAAAGGTGAAACAAGTTTTCATAAAACAAGTTCATACAATTCAAACGATGGATAAGTGCATAAAATATAAAGTGAGACGCGTCGACTCCGCGACTCCATGATGTGTCCATATGCAAGCCAACATGTGATACCTTAATTACCTGAAAATACATTGCTAAAAATGGTCAACAAAAATGTTGGTGAGATCATAGGTTTATGTAAATGAAATGTTGTACGGATACCACAAGTATAAAGTGTATGACAAAACCATGCCACATAAAAATGATACATTAGCTCTAAGCTCATGACCCCAAAGCTAGACTGAATGAAATGCCCCAACCGAGTGTTTGCCAATCACTCTAATATGACAGAAATGAAATGCGTTCGTTTGACCAGTTGGTGCTACCAACCCGAACGGAGGAGTCACTCTCAATAGATCTATTCACTCACTCTCGCTTGCTAACAATTAACGGTTCATGATAATAAAAGGGGACTGTAATCTGGGCAATGATGTAACTTAAGCAATGTAATGAGTTTGTATACTTTGGTCCGCATATGAAAATGGTGCAATGTATTCTCCCCCGAGAGTTTAGAAATCAATAAACAATTTAAAACGGGGCTATGAAAACTCACCTGATATGATATAGCAACAATGACAATGATGGATATGATGAAATAAAGCTCGGTCTCTAACCGCGATCTATTATGAATGATGTGATCCAATGTAAGCAATTATACAATGCAACACATGCAAATACGTATGTTAACGATACCACTTGTTAGTTTTGAAAATAACGTTTATCGACGAAAAATACACTTTTGACGTCTCATTAAGTTATAAACTGCCTTTCGTGTAAATACATTGAAACGGTACTCCACGATCCTCGTTTGGTGTTCTATCGGCAAAATGTAGCGTTTTCATCGCAATTTAATATTTTCCTTAACTTGTGAAAATATGTCCAAAATGGCTTTGTGAAACTAGTCATGAAATATTGCACGTTAAGTGTTAGTTGATCAAACTCGACGTTTTTGAAAACCTTGTAACAATGTATTAATGTCGTTTCATTTAAATTTTGATTGTACACGCCTCGATCAATTAGAAAATCGGCTAACAATGTTATGTCTCGCAAAAACACTAGTTTTTATACTTAAAACACTTTCTATTAGTGGGCTGTCAAAATGAACATGGTACGTCGGGCTTCAAACGTGAATAACTCGGCCGTTATAAGCTCGTTTTCTACGTTCTTTGCATCCACGCTTCATATAAACATGAACTAACATAATCTCAGTAGGTCGGGTCGTCTAGATCACGTCTAACGCCTCGTTTTGTCCTTTGAATCTCGGCGATCGGAAACTAAATTTTCAGAAAATTAGTTTTCGTCGTCTAACTTTGAAAAATCATATCTCCTTCGTTATAAGTCGGTTTTTAGTGATTCTTGCGGCCACGGTTTCGTTTTTGAAAGAACTTTCTGAATATGAAGGCCAAAATATACCAAAAGTTTCTGAGTTTTCCAGTTTAAACGATTTTGGACAGAACCTTATTTATACTTGTTAAAACTCATTTTCTTGGTTCTAAACTTGATCATACTACTTCAAATCAACTCCACAAGTTCGCAAACCCTACCATACACCTTTTTAGGGTGTCATGGGGTCCTAAACATCACCAACCTTGGTGGATTTCATAAGATTATTAGTAAAACTTATAGATCTAGTGTTAAAGATAGTTTATGTGCAAAAGTGGTATCTAAAACATAAGTAACTTGCATGAATAACTAATATAACTTGAAAATACATAAACATATGAATCAAATAAAAGTATAAGATGATCAAAATGTGTTCTTGAAACTTACTTGAATATTTGATGAGTTTTGGTAAGAAATGAGTAAGAAACTTGAGATTTAATCACAAAACCATAACTAGGAAGGTAAATGGAGCTTGATTATGACTTGAACTTCAAAAATTTATGGATGATCTTGGGTGTTCTTGGTTGAGCCGAACCTTGGAGATGAAGTGGGAGGGTTTTGACCTTTTTTTAGCTAGTTGATTTATTAGTGTATGTGTTGTTGTAGTGGAATGGAAATTAAATCAAGATAAATTCATTAATGAGTTTTGGAGTATTTAGCCTAAATTGGGGGGGGGGGGAGGGTTAGGGGGGGGGGCGGCACATGTGGCTAAAATGAGATTGATTTGATGTTTAAACAAGGCTTTGTCCCCCATTTAAATGAGTATTGATAGTTTAGTGTATACATTGAGTGTTATCGGGTACCGAGTTAACTAGAAATGAATCATGACGAGGTGAAATGAAATACGAAGAAGTTGTAAAAATTGTAAAATCATATTCCTTGCAAGAATCGGGTGTTAGAATGATTATCGGATTGAAATTTCGTAAACCGACGGAGTTATAAGCGTCAAACGAAAAATATAGCGATTGGTTTAAAAACACCGGGTAAAGTAATAATATAATCTTTATATCATTATAATTAATTTGAAAATTTGTTAGGATCATTGTCGGGAGTATTGGGTATAATGTTAGTAGAAATGAATGAGTGGTAACGTTAATTAAACAATTAAACATACGTTAATGAAAATCACACAAACCCATGCATGAACTGATATGATAATGATGTTACTGATGATATGCAGACTACCCTAGTCTGTATGATGTGTCTTTACTGATGATGCATGAATACGCAGCTAAACCTAACTGGTTACGCGCATTTGAATACCCATAAACCAAGTTTACGACAAGATGAATGATGCCCATGAATAGTGATTTTCTTCCGGGAATGAATAGTGTCACGTGAATAGTAAAATTTTTGATGACTTCTCAAAGTCTCAAACTGACTTCAAAAACGATGAATAGTGAAATGATGAATAGTGATCGATGAAAAGTAACTCATGAATAGTAAATTGTCGAGGTTTGGAAAATGACCTAAAATTACGAGTTGTGACAGAAGCGGTTTGTCCTGCTGTTGATGGGGATTCAATTGGAGGTGCATCTGTCGGAGCGGTTGTTGTTGTTGATGCAGGTGTATCAGCTATTAGAATATTATCAGGTTGTGCAACGGAAATAGGTGATACATCTGGTGCACGACATTCAAATGAATCATCAAACAGTGGAGCAAACAACGTTTCGAATTCTTTATGGTTAAAGGAAAGAGGTACAGCTATTGGATCTGGAAAGTTTAGACGGTTGGTTGCGGGTCCTAAGCTGTTGTGCTCAGAAGCCATTTTTGTAAGCTCATCGAAATTTGCATGAATAGTCTCCTGAATTTCTCTAGTACGACGATTCCAAATTTGAAAACCTTTGGAGTTCTCACAATATCCAATGAAGATACCAATGTCAGCCTTTGCTTTGAGTTTTTCAAAATCATCACGATCATTATTTGGATAGCAAAGAACACCAAATACATGAAAGTGTTGAATATTCGGTTTGCGGTTGTGAACAATCTCATAAGGAGTTTTGTGATGTTGTTTGGTGATCATACAACGGTTTTGGGTATAACATGCAGTTGATATAGCTTCTGCCCATAAGTAATCTGGAAATTGAGCATTGATTAGCATCGTTCTTGCAGCTTCCTCTAACGTCCTGTTGCGTCTTTTGACAACCCCATTCTATTCTGGACTTTTTGCAATGGATGTTTGATGTTTAATTCCCACTTTCTCAAAATAAGATCGAAGAGTATGATTTTTGAATTCAGTTCCATTGTCTGTTCTAACTTTTCTAACCGTATTGTTGGGAATTACAATTGAGTTGATAAGACAAAGCATGTGAAAGATGAAGGACTTAAGAAGACAAAGGGTGAAACTCTACAAACACAGAAGATCTTTTATTTTATTAGTAGATATGCTTTGTAACCCTAATCCTCTAGTATATAAAGAGGATATAGGGCGTATGTTTCAAGAGCGTGTCAAGATGTAACACCAGGATATGTGTGTGTGTGTAACTAGGCGTCAAGTCCTCTAATGGACGCCTAGGTTAGAGTTTTGGTTTAAGCCTCAAGGATTTTTGATCCCTGTTAGATTAGGTAACCGTGCTTCACTTGATCACGTAGTATTGGGGCTGTTTGTAAGTAGTTGTTAGAGATGATGACGAATAACCTTGTTCAATAATAATGATGTTTTTGTTTATTCCGCTGCGTACCATGTTTATCATTGTTATTATTGTTATCCCTAGATGAGATCTAAACAATCTCGAGCTTTAAACGATTATCAAAATTGGTATTAGAGCCAAGGGGCTCATGATCGTGGGATTATATAAGGTTATGTTTGTCGAAGAACGAAGGAAAGAAGAAAAATTCGAATCTGGTTATATTTTCGCAACTTACTGCAGAGCTGTTTTCAAAGGGCGATAACTCCTTCATTAACCGTTGGATGGGCAGAAATTTTTACTAGAGATTCTTTATATATCAAGGTATACTTTCACCGGAGGGATCTTCAATCTGAGATTTTAATTGTCAGGTATAAATTTTTGAAAATTGTTGTAACAACCGATGCATTTTAGGTCACTAATTTTACTAATTTTAATTACTTAATTTTTCTATTTTAAGTAACTTGGCTTTTACTGGGAAAGTTGCCCGCGTACGTCGTGACACGTACACTTAAATCCGTAATTTGACTCAGACTATGCCCAGTCTACCCATTAATATGATTTATTTTCTCCCACATGCTTGTTTTCTCATGGAATAATGTAATTTTCCATTTCTACGCGAACTGTGCACATTTTACGTTTTACGCGTTTTCGGCTCGCGGTTTGAGCTTTAAAGACATTATAACACTCCGGAAGGCTCAGGAAATTTATGAAACATCAAATTAAGTCATTTTAAGTTGAATTTAACATTTTTATGAAAATAGTATCTTCATGACATTTATTTCCATAAACTAGGCATAAAATGTTACCGGTTTAGCTCCGTTGGCCTTTAAATCACTCTGTGACTTATAATACTTATACTTAATTCATCATTACACTAAAAAAAAAAGAGAAGATAATCAAGCCCCCAAAATACCCCTAGGCCGGCCCTCCCCCTTTATCTACTTACACACTCTTTTATTTTCTCATTTCCAAAGATACTCATCATTTCTTACATGCAAATCTAAATATCACCCAGACCATCCAACTTCAAAAATCCTTCCCCTCCATTGCCTTGCTGCCGTGACTTCCCCCCCCCCCCACAAGACCACCATTATCAAGTTTTCAAGCATCCAAAACCTTGCATTATTTGTCCCTTTTAAGCCCTAGTAAGTTTCTCTAATTTGTTTCATCTCATTTCCTTTTGTTTTCTTATATTTATTAGAGATTTTTCTAGGCTAAGCAAACTACTCTTGCATGTGTCATTTTAGATGATTTGATTCAAGATTTCATAGGAAATAGGGTGTTTGATAATTGGTTAGGGTTGATTGGTAAATGTTATGCAAGAGTGTAATGGATTTACATGAGTTTTGAACTAGTTATTGATGATTATCTTGGATGTTTTGTTTCTAAACTGAAGTTAATCTTCAAAATAATCATTCATCTTCTGGACTTAAAGAGTTATTGGTTGAATAAAAGGGTAGGGATGATTGATCTTAGACATGCATGGGTATTAGACACAATAATTATGCATAAAGTAGCAATTTTGATTGGTCCATACTTTGTCTCAGATTTTATGCACCAAGATCTGTTCATCATTTTGTCCTCATTAGGTTTTAAGAAAAAATAAAAATATTAGGAGTTGGCCCCAGGGATTAGGATAATTTCCCCGAAAACCATACATCTAAATTCATCATGGTGATATTTGGAGAAAATCCACACTAAAACTGGTCCAGGATTGTATGTCAGATTTGATAGGCTATTTACTCTAAAATGTTGCAAAGAACCCTAGGTTGGTAAAAACATGAAATTTGGTGATAAGACCTGTGGAAAACTTTTCCCATAGGCCATGTGTCTATTAGACCTGTACGTAAAACTATATGCTCATTTTTCTAAACATAATTTGATGCTGGAAGTAACTTCATAGAGACACAGGGGTGAATTGGTAATTTCACCCATGTTCTAAAGTTCTCAATTAAGTGAGGCCTTGATTTTCATATAGTACAGAGTCATACCGTTCTAAGCATACAAAGTTCATAATTTTAGTCTTCACGGTTTAGAAATGGCGACCCGATTAGTGCGGTAATTTCATAAATTTTCCATCAGCTTTTTGAACTAAGCCATATGAGTTATTTCAAACATCTTTTCGACCCATGAATTACTATATAACTTTCAACTAAATTACCTTATGGTATTATAAGTGCAGTTACCAAGTTAAATCATAAATATAAGTATTATACCTTAATCCCCGAGCCTAAGTCGTGTTGTATTTTTATTTAGGTCTCTTGTGATCTTTACGGGTTTTTCTCGACGTGCACACTTCTCCGATTTCCGTTGCTACTTCATCGTTGGTGAGTTCATAGCCCCATTTTTACTATAATTATTTTACAAACTCCGTGGGGGAGATACATGCTATAAATATTTATGATCACAATGCTTTGAAAATTGTATGTTATCATGTTATTGTTATTGCCTAAGTTTCCCATAGCCGAAAGTCCCTTTTATCGTGAACCGTTAGTCACTTGCGAGTGAGCGCGAATACCGTGAATAGATCTATTGGGATTAATAATCCCCTTGCCGGAATGTGCCTATATGGCTATTGCGTGTATTGTATTCGTACCAATGTTAGGTGTGGCTATTACCTATGTTTGTAGGGAAAATTTATGCTATTGACAGCAATGACGTCAGTGTCGGGGTCACGAGCTTAGGGCAATAATAACTTTACTAGACTTTGCATTTGTTGCTTAGTTGCTTTTATAAATTATTTATTGTGATCGACTGCTTATGATTAAACTCTATGGATTCACTCAACCTTTGTGTTAACCTTTTTACCATGTTTTTATCTCAGGTCCTTAAGGCGATACCAGGTGGGAAGCATTTTCGAGTCTTTTGCATAAATGAAGACTTATTTTACTATAATTCCATTCGATAAACTTTTGAACAATTTATGTTATGTACTAATGTATTGGGACCCTGTTATGCTGTAAAACTCTGAATTTTCTTTAATATTATCGAATGGTGTTGTTTTTCGAAAACGTCTCATTTTAGAGTTCGTTTTCTATGACTTGGACTGTGTAACTAATAAGTAACTTCCCAAATTTCTATTCTGCAGTATGGTAAATTTGGGGGTGTTACAGATTGGTACCAGAGCCTAAGTTATAGAGAATTAGGTTGCATTTATTACCTAAACTATAACTAAAATTATTTTTTTTAGTGTTATTGACACTTCCCCTATCGCCTTAGAGGTTTTACATGCGTTTATGACTTATTTACTGGGCATAGTTATTTATATAAATAATTATTTATATACTATATATAATTACTGACCGCATATGCCTACTTCTACAGGCATTATGTCGTTACCTGCCTCACCTGATCATGCACCACCATTACCTGACCATGCAGCAGATGCACCAGTTATACCAGAGGTTGCACCATTATCACCAGAGCATGCACCAGTTATATCGGAGGTTGTACCACCTCCACCTAATCATGGATTGGCACAACCAGAGCAGGCAGAGGCATCACCGGGCAGAGTTTCTGATTTTCCTGATGATGGTTTTGTATTTGAGGATGTTGAGGAGGATTTAAAGGAGGATCCCGAGGAGGAACCTCAGGAAGGACTTAGAGGAGGATCCTGAAGAGGAACCTCAGGAGGACTTAGAGGAGGATTTAGATGAGGATCCTGAGGAGGAACCTCATGAGGATTTAGAGGAGGATGTGGATGATGACTTGGATGAGATGCCGGGTTTAGATTGGGGTTTACACTTTGATGACGAGGAGGATCTTCTGGAGGATCCTGATGACGAGGATGTTGAGGAGTTTTTGATGGCTCCCGTTACACCACCACGGACTATTGCACCAGCTAGATCGCCTACACCACCACCACCAGCCTCACCCGCCCGATCACCTACTCCTGATACTTTCGACTTACTTACTAGATCACCCACTCCAGTATCTCCCACACCAGTCACCCGAGCATCTACACTACCTTTACCCTTATATACATCCCCCGCTCATTATCATCTGACACCACTTGTACTTCCCCAACCAAGTGGCACTATTCCTCGTCTTACAGCCCGAATCAGTGCTAGGAGGCCTAGAGCCCTATCCCCAGACTTACGGGCTTCTATAGTCAGAGATAGATTGATGCCACCTCATAAGAGGCCACGTTTTGTTTATGCATCTTTGACTACAGATTCTGATATGGATGATTCTGATTCAGATTCCATGACTAGGGCTTCAACCCCTACTACTACTTCGATGAGTGATCACCTGGTATTGTCATTAGCACCTGCGATGAGGGACTTAGTTCAGAGCATGTATGAAGTTGTAGGTCCATCTTCAGTTATCCTTGATATACCGCCTTTTGTAGTACGCCCTTTCACAAGAGTAACCAATCGTTTACAGATTTATAATCAGGAGATTGGGCATTTATGGAGATGAGCTGATAGTCATGATGCTTTTAAGGATGAGGAGTTGAGAGCTAGAGAGACGATTACGAGAGACATGGGATCCTTGAGACAGCCGTACGATGAGCTTAGTCTTTTGGTGCAGGATATGGGTAAGGATATGAGTATGATAGTTCAGCGTTGGAGTACAGACAGGGAAGATAAGGCACGATTACTAGAGGAGAGGGCTGCCAATAATGGCAGGTTTGATGACATCAGAAGAGAGTTAGAGGAGTTTAGAGGGCAGTTAGCTAATATGCGGGGTAGGTTGGATAGTTACCCGCGTGACCAGGTTGAGGCGCGCTGAGGGCCGAGGTTATTGAGGTGCGTACAGGTGAGGAGATGATCTAGCAGGAGTTACACCGCACCCTTAGGATGTTGAGGAGTATTGGGCAGATAGTCATTGGGTTGTACGATGGATTAATTAGGGATAGGAACAGAGGATCCAGTTTATTGACCTTGTTCCACCAGATGGAGGATCGCTTCACTGCTTTGGAGCAGAGAGTGACAGAGCAGTCAGCTGCAGAGCCATCAGCACCAGGACCATCATCGGTGGAACGACCAGGACCCTCAGTCGGTCCACAGTAGATTATCATTTATTTCTTTTAGCTTTATGATATTGTATTACTAAACTGAGAGTCTCAGTTAGTAGAAATACTATCGAATTTTGTACTGTAATTCATATTTTGTGAAACCAATGCAGAAAGTATTTAATCTACTCATATTATGATGACTTTTGCTATTCTAGAAAAATGTTATTCTATGTTGTATGGTTGTTTTTATCGTTGTATTATTTTTACGCATATCGTAACTTTTATCTATCTTTGGATACTTATTATGTGTACCTTATGTTGTTGATAGAATCATGCCGCCAAAGAAAATGAGCAATGCTGCTATTGAAAGAATGATCAAAGAAAGAGTGGCTGCTGCTCTTGCTGCAGCCGCTGAAGCAGGAGGTACTGGACCTGCTGCTGCAGCTGGAGGCGCTGGGCGTGCCGGTGCAGCAGGAGGAGCAGGACCTGCCGGAGCAACCGGTGATGCTGTAGTGCGCAAATGTACTTTCAAGGAGTTTCTAAGTTGCCAACCTACTAATTTCAAGGGGACCGAAGGAGCTGTCTCTTTGGTCAGATGGTTTGAAAGATCGAAATCAGTTTTCAAGATTAGCAAGTGTGCTAAAGAAGACAAGGTCCCATATGCTGTTCATACCTTGCTGGATGGGGCAGCTTCTTGGTGGAACTCGTATGCTCAATCTGTGGGCATCGAGGCTGCGTGTGCTATATCTTGGACGGAATTGAAAGATATGATGACTAGAAACCATTGCCCTCGTAATGAGGTGAAAAAGATGGAAGTTGAGTTTTGGAATCATGTGGTAAAGGGGAATGATATAAATGCTTATATCATTCGATTTCAAGAATTAGAAACATTGTGCCCGTCCATGGTGTCAACAACTCAGGATTTAATTGATAGGTTTATTTGGGGACTTCCGCAAAGCATACAAGGGAATGTGACATCATCAAAAACTAGTGTCCTGGATGACGCTATACAGATATCTCGCAACTTAATGGATCAAGTTGTGCGATTTGGAGCTGTTCAGAGTACCAACACCCGCAACAACAACTATCCAAACAAAAGAAGCTAGGACGACAATAGAAGGGGAAACAAAAACAACAACAACAACAACAACAACAACAACAACAACAACAACAACAACAACAACAACAACAACAAACCCCAAGGCCGTAACAATGACCATCACAATTGAGCAAACCGAAGACAAGAAGCCGCTAGGGCTTATGTGGCTGCTCCAGTAGAAGGACGAGAATATAGGGGACCACAACCTTTTTGCCGTCGCTGCCAGTTGCACCATGAAGGTGACTGCGCTATCAAGTGTCATGGGTGTAGAAAGACAGGTCATCATGTTAAATTCTGCAGAAATAAGGGTCCTGCTACTGACAAGAACACTCGACCATCTGTCACATGCTGTGAGTGCGGAGAGAAAGGTCATGTCCAAAGTCAATGCACTAAGAAAGACAAGGACCAAAACAGGGGAGCTCGTGGGAGAGCGTATGTGATGGAAGACAAGGATGCTCAGGCAAACCCGAAGGTGGTTACGGGTACATTTTTACTCAACGGCCATTATGCTTCTGTTTTATTTGACTCGGGTTCCGATAGAAGCTTTGTGTCTACTACCTTTAGTTCTAAGATTGACATTATTCCTTCGACCTTAGATACTAGGTATGATGTTGAAATAGCCGATGGGAGAATTTTTAGTACTAACACTATCTTACGTGGTTGTGCGCTTAACCTACTAGGCCACCCATTTAATATAGATCTCTTACCTACGGAACTTGGTAGTTTTGATGTTGTTATTGGCATGGATTGGCTATCTGAGAACCATGCCCAAATTATTTGTGTCGAAAGAGTAGTACGTCTTCCTTACAATGGTGAAATCTTAGTTGTCAATGGAAATCGAAGTAAGCCTCGTTTAAATATTATTTTGTTCATGAAAATTATGAAGTATATGGAGAAGGGATGTCAAGTGTTTCTGGTTCGAGTAACGGAAGGTAAACCAGAAGAGAAACAATTGGCAGACGTGCCTATTGTTCAGGATTTTCCAGAAGTATTCCCAGAGGACTTACCGGGAATCCCACCAGTCAGACAGGTAGAATTTGGAATCGATCTAATGCCAGGCGCAGCACCAGTGGCACGTGCACCTTACCGCTTAGCTCCATCGGAAATGAAGGAATTGTATGATCAGCTACAACAATTATCGGATAAAGTGGTAGGAATTAAACCAATAGTTCGTACTGCCAGGTATAAAGTTACTTGCTGTTATGATTTATTCAAAGCTCAGATGTGAAGAAAATACTGAAGTGATTCAATATATATGATTAGTTTGAAAGAAGGAAAAAAGCTGTGAGGAAGAAAAGATAAACGTTTGAAAGAATCCCCCCATCATCAGAGATGGAGTTTAATTCAAGAAACTTAGTGATTTGCATAGAAATCATAAGTTTAGGGGAGGATTATTAGGAATTAAACCAACAGTTAGTACTGCCAAGTGTAAAGTTACAACTGCTGAATATTACACCATCAGTACTGACTAGGTTAGTACTGCTAGTACAAAAGGTTTATACTGCTTATGTGATGAAGACAGACGTGTGAAGAGATAAGTATAGAAAAGATTTATTGTATATTCTATATAGTTAGACTTATACGAATATTGTGCTCGATATAGTTATCTTGTAAAAGGACTCCTTGTGATATAAAAGGAGGTCCTAGGTTAGGGTTTCATATATCAGTCATAAGTATCTTTGTGAAAGCTTCAAGGTTGTTAAAACCCTAGTGATAATCTAAGATCACTCGTATTATAATCAATAATATTGAAGCTATTTGGTTGTTTAATCATTGTGTTCATACTTTCACTATTTCATACATACAATCATATACAATACACATAATCTTCTAAGTGATTTGTAGTAAATTCCGCGTGCTAATTAGCATATACTCAAAGTATCTCTAACACAAGGCGTGTGTTTAGATCCTCTTAAGTGGTATTAGAGACAGGTTCTGATACTTTGAAATAGAAGATCCAGAAGAACTTTTTCTCTTTCAACAAGGAAGATGGACATGGAAACTTCACAAAACTCAATCACTGCCAAACTACAATTGCTCAAACAAAACGAATATGATCTCTGGAGGCTCAGAATTGAGCAGTACTTCATGGTGCAAGATTATGCACTATGGGATATCATTCTGCATGGTGATTCTTTTAAACCAACAACTTCTGAAGAAACACTTGCTGATGGTTCCAAAACTACTAAACTCAACACTGAACCAGTCACCAATGATGAAAGGATCAAGAAGAAGAATGATCTCAAATCCAAGAGTTTGTTACTCATGGCAATTTCCAATGATCAGGTGTTGAACTTCAGTCATTATGAGACTGCAAAGACACTTTTTGCAGCAATTGTAGAGAGGTTTGGTGGTAATGAAGCCACTAAGAAGGCATAAAGAACACTGTTGAAGCAAAGCTATGAGAATTTTAGTGCCACAAGCACTGAAACTATTGATCATGTCTTTAACAGGCTACAGAAGATTGTAAGCCAACTTGTAACACCCCAACCCGACAAGGGTAGAGATATCACATTATGGCGACATTTCAAAGCATTCATACATATACACAGCGGAAGCCATAAAACATCATAAATAAATAAGCCAAGTCAACAAGACTTGAGTCCAATACAAAAGTCTCACAAGATAACGAAATAATTCAAAGGAAATACATAATGAAATGAATCCATGATCAAAATGTCTAAACAAATAGCAAGACTAGGGTAGGACATCATCTAAGGTAAAAGCATCCAACTAACTCTCATCCCAAGCATAAAATCCATCTCCTAGCTAGATACCTGCCGCACACGAAAAAGAAAACGTGCGGCTGAGCTTACAAAGCCCAGTGAACAGATACATAATACAAACAAAGATAACGAAACCGAAATATACTGAGGCACTGGGAGATATCATAAGGTATAATCAAAGCAAAAGAGTAATAAGGAAATATAGGATAGTTATCTACCACGAGCCCATAACTCAAAGTCAACATCATAGTCTCAAGGTCATAAGCTCACAATCAGAGGGGATACCTCTCAGGCAACCAGATAATATGAGGGGTGTCCTCATGTATCAAAATAGTGGAGTAGCTAGCTCCAGCTAAATGTGAAAGGCATGTATTGCATACAAGCACCAGTCACCTCAAAGTCAATACTCAAAGTCACAGTTAAATCCACTAAACATACAAATCTAGGATTGCAACCCATACGCCCCCAAACTCAAAGTCATCCCAACATCATAGTAGCCATGGCAGAAAATCATAAAAGGGAAGGTGTGAGAAATCACTCCCCCACACGGGAGTCATGCCAGTGGTGCATCACAGACATGGCCAGGTTACCTTCCTGGCTAGGTAACATAAATGGCTCGGGTATCAAACTAAGAGTCATGTCTCAAAATCATAGCACAAGGTCATGTATCAAAAGGTGCATCTCAAGGTCATATCAAAAGTAATATCAAAGGTTCATTTAAAAGGGAACATAGCAATGGCTTGGGAAACCTTAACTGAATCATAACTCAAAATCAATGTATAAGAATATAAGAACCCTTACTGAAACAAGGGCAGAGTATCTGTACCTTATGAAGAAAGCACAAATGGTAATAAGCATAGAAACAGGGGACAGCTCAAAGTCTCTCCTTCTTCACACCTAAAGGAGTAGAAGGGAATTACAATTCATTCTTAATTACTTGTCTTTCCATTTAAAGTAACTTTCCATTTTTAGCAGATTTCCAAAGTTAGTAAGTTTCCACTTTTAGAAAGTTTCTATTTTTAGAAGGTTGGAGACATAACTTAGTTAAATCCTTATTAATGGATTTAAGGTATCTTTCATCATATTTACATATTTGGTCCTTAGGGTTTCACAATTTACATTTTATACCCTTATATTTCAAAAGTTACACTTTAAACCCTTAGTTTATCCATTTTACACAATGATCACTTATTTTATCATATTATACGAATGTATCCCCAAGTATTCATAATTTACACATTAGGTCCCTCTAGTTATCAAAGTTACATATTTAGTCCCTTAATTTACAATTTCAACTTTTAATTATAAACCATTACATATTAAACCATGAAATTATCAAAATAGCACATAACCCCCTGAATATATTTTATTATCCAAAACAGCCCTAATTTTCCAGAAATTACACATTTAGTCCCTCTATTTTAATTATTTTACAAATCGATTATAATTAAATAGTAAAGACATTTTAATCCCTTAAAATATGAAAATGACACTAGACCCCCTCCACTTATATTTTATACGAAAAGTACACAGTCCAAAATAAGTTCTAAAAATATCCCTTGAGTTTTAAAAGTTACAAAACTCACCCAAAACATTTTAACACCAATCGAATAGCATTTTAAATCCATAAATCCAAACCCTAATAATTCTAACCCATTTTTAATCATTACCATATCATTTAACATCATTAATAATCACAAGAACAAGCCCTAGTTCCTCATTTTCAGATCGCATGGAATTTCTTTCCTTTTATACGTTTTATATACAAAACCGATTAACACAACTAAATTTGAAACAATTAGATCTGGTCCATGATAATTCTTAGAACATTTTCACAGGTCATATGACATTATAGTACACGTAATTAATTTATATATACAGTCCATATCAATCGCATAGTATTTTACAAAATTTTTATACGTTTTTCATGGTTGTATATTCGTTTAATTCATCTAACGTGCATGGATCCATTTAGACATTTTATTTGATGTTCATATATCATAAAAGATCTGAGGAAAATACCAAAACCAGATTCGAACGTGTAACAAGAGTGGATCGAATTTTTTATACGCGTGACTCCAAAACGAGCCAAAAATCACCACAACCTCACGAACGACCTTCAGACCTTGCAATCATTTTTCCCAGAGCATAATCGACATAAGGATCATGTGAAAAATAGCAAACGAATTTTATGGAGGTCGTGGGAATTAATAACGAATTACCTTGTTTCTAAACGCTCGAAAGGAAAATAATTCCTCAAAAGTAGAAATCGACCAAGAACAGCTTCACCACTATTTTTCCTAGGTTGTACACGTTATGAAGAATGTTAGAAAAATGAGAAACGGATTTCATGATGATCGAATGGATTTATACGAAATATACCTCTTGTTTAAACGCGCAACAAGGAAAACCTTCCCACGATCGAACCACACCACACACGACCTCAAACTTATTTTCTTGGTACTCCTTGGATGATGCTTGAACTCAGAAAAATACTCTAGGAATTTAGGGATGCCGAATGGAGGCTAAGGAAATTGTTTTGTGTGTGTTATTTCACTCGGCAAATTAGGGTTACAAAGAAATGATATTGATTGATTTTAAAATGGAAAACCGAGTCAATGGGGAGGGATAGGACCAGGAATTTCGGCCAAAATTGATTGACCCATTAAAATGATTGATTTCTATATTTAAATGTATTTACTTCACTTTATATAATTTAAAATGTTAATTAAAATGTCATTCGGTTCTATGAGGGTATTTCAGTAATTTTGTCACTTGTATAAATGTTAAATGAAGTTGTTAAAATTATTTGGGATCATAACTTGCGCATTGCCAGAAGTTTGGAATTTATTTGATACTTTACAAGCTTTTAAATAACTTTTAAACTTGTAGGGGCAATTTGGTCATTTTACATGCTTTCAGATTTTAGGTGTTACACAACTTGCTATTTTGAAGATAGTGATTCCACAAGAAGACCTAAACATGAAGTTTCTCAATAGCCTATCTGCTGAATGGAACACCCATGTTGTTGTTTGGAGCAACAAGCCTGAACTGGAGAAGATGACACTTAATGAGTTGTACAACAATCTTAAGATTGTTGAACAAAAGGTGAAAAAGACAGGAAGCACCAGTTCTGTGTCTTGAAACATGGCATTTTTATCATCCCCCAGCAATAGCAGTCCTGAGGATGATCAAGATGTTTGTACTGCTAGCCCTAAAGTTAATACTGCTAGTGCAAAAACTAGCACTGCTAGCTTGAGTGATGAAACTATCTATGCTTTTGTGTCAGAGCAATCCAATGGGTCTCAAATCTACAATGAAGACCTTCTTCAAATTTATGAAGATGACTTGGAAGCAATGGACTTGAAGTGGCAAATGGCTTTGATAAGCATTAGGGCAAAGAAGTACTTTCAAAGGACTGGAAAGAAGCTTACTTTCTATGGAGGAGATGTTGCTGGCTATGACAAATCTAAGGTGGAATGTTATAATTGTCACAAGATGGGACACTTTGCCAGAGAATGCAGAAGCCCCAGACAATAGGACAATAAGGGTAAAGGGTACAAAAGTAAGCAGGAAAATAGGAGAATAGTGAATGTGGAGGAGACTTTTTCTAAGGCAATGGTAGCTGTTGATGGAGCTGGCTTTGACTGGAGCTTCATGGAAGATGAGGAGGAACCAACCAACTTTGGATTGATGGCCTTCTCTGACTCAGAGGTACATGAGGTTAAAAAGTGTTCTAATTCTTGTACAGCTTTGAAAGAATATGAGTCACTTAAGAAACAATATGATAATCTCAGAATATAATTTAATGATGTGAACTTTAATCTTTCAAATCATAAAAGAGGAATAGCTATTTTAGAAGAGCAACTTACTTTTTATAGACAGAATGAAGCAAATTTTACAGATGATATAGTTGTCTTAAAAAGAGATTTGCAACTTAGAGATAATAAGATGAGTGGGCTTAAGTATGAACTAGAGAAGCTTAAGAAATAAAAGGAAAAGAGGGGAGCTCGTGGGAGAGCGTATGTGATGGAAGACAAGGATGCTCAGGCAAACCCGAAGGTGGTTACGGGTACGTTTTTACTCAACGGCCATTATGCTTCTGTTTTATTTGACTCGGGTTCCGATAGAAGCTTTGTGTCTACTACCTTTTGTTCTAAGATTGACATTATTCCTTCGACCTTAGATACTAGGTATGATGTTGAAATAGCCGATGGGAGAATTTTTAGTATTGACACTATCTTGCGTGGTTGTGCGCTTAACCTACTAGGCCACCCATTTAATATAGATCTCTTACCTACGGAACTTGGTAGTTTTGATGTTGTTATTGGCATGGATTGGCTATCTGAGAACCATGCTGAAATTATTTGTGACGAAAGAGTAGTACGTCTTCCTTACAATGGTGAAATCTTAGTTGTCAATGGAAATCGAAGTAAGCCTCGTTTAAATATTATTTTGTTCATGAAAATTATGAAGTATATGGAGAAGGGATGTCAAGTGTTTCTGGTTCGAGTAACGGAAGGTAAACCAGAAGAGAAACAATTGGCAGACGTGCCTATTGTTCAGGATTTTCCAGAAGTATTCCCAGAGGACTTGCCGGGAATCCCACCAGTCAGACAGGTAGAATTTGGAATCGATCTAATGCCAGGCGCAGCACCAGTGGCACGTGCACCTTATCGCTTAGCTCCATCGGAAATGAAGGAATTGTATGATCAGCTACAACAATTATCGGATAAAGTGGTAGGAATTAAACCAACAGTTCGTACTGCCAGGTATAAAGTTACTTGCTGTTATGATTTATTCAAAGCTCAGATGTGAAGAAAATACTGAAGTGATTCAATATATATGACTAGTTTGAAAGAAGGACAAAAGTTGTGAGGAAGAAAAGATAAATGTTTGAAAGAATCCCCCCATCATCAGAGATGGAGTTTAATTCAAGAAACTTAGTGATTTGCATAGAAATCATAAGTTTAGGGGAGGATTGTTAGGAATTAAACCAACAGTTAGTACTGCCAAGTATAAAGTTACAACTGCTAAATATTACACCAGCAGTACTAACTAGGTTAGTACTGCTAGTACAGAAGGTTTATACTGCTTATGTGATGAAGACAGACGTGTGAAGAGATAAGTATAGAAAAGATTATTGTATATTCTATATAGTTAGACTTATACGAATATTGTGCTTGATATAGTTATCTTGTTAAAGGACTCCTTGTGAAATAAAAGGAGGTCCTAGGTTATGGTTTCATATATCAGTCATAAGTATCTTTGTGAAAGCTTCAAGGTTGTTAAAACCCTAGTGATAGTCTAAGATCACTCGTATTATAATCAATAATATTGAAGCTATTTGGTTGTTTAATCATTGTGTTCATACTTTCACTGTTTCATGCATACAATCATATGCAATACACATAATCTTCAAAGTGATTTGTAGTAAATTCCGCGTGCTACTTAGCATATACTCAAAGTATCTCTAACATAAGGCGTGTGTTTAGATCCTCTTAAGTGGTATTAGAGACAGGTTCTGATACTTTGAAATAGAAGATCCAGAAGAACTTTTTCTCTTTCAACAAGGAAGATGGACATGGAAACTTCACAAACCTCAATCACTGCCAAATTACCAATGCTCAAACAAAACGAATATGATCTCTGGAGGCTCAGAATTGAGCAGTACTTCATGGTGCAAGATTATGCACTATGGGATATCATTCTGCATGGTGATTCTTTTAAACCAACAACTTCTGAAGAAACACTTGCTGATGGTTCCAAAACTACTAAACTCAACACTGAACCAGTCACCAATGATGAAAGGATCAAGAAGAAGAATGATCTCAAAGCCAAGAGTTTGTTACTCATGGCAATTCCCAATGATCAGGTGTTGAACTTCAGTCATTATGAGACTGCAAAGACACTTTTTGCAGCAATTGTAGAGAGGTTTGGTGGTAATGAAGCCACTAAGAAGGCATAAAGAGCACTGCTGAAGCAAAGCTATGAGAATTTTAGTGCCACAAGCACTGAAACTATTGATCATGTCTTTAACAGGCTACAGAAGATTGTTAGCCAACTTGCTATTTTGAAGATAGTGATTCCACAAGAAGACCTAAACATGAAGTTTCTCAAGAGCCTATCTGCTGAATGGAACACCCATGTTGTTGTTTGGAGCAACAAGCTTGAACTGGAGAAGATGACACTTAATGAGTTGTACAACAATCTTAAGATTGTTGAACAAAAGGTGAAAAAGACAGGAAGCACCAGTTCTGTTTCTTGAAACATGGCATTTTTATCATCCCCCAGCAATAGCAGTCCTGAGGATGATCAAGATGTTTGTACTGCTAGTGCAAAAACTAGCACTGCTAGCTTGAGTGATGAAACTATCTATGCTTTTGTGTCAGAGCAATCCAATGGGTCTCAAATCTACAATTGAGACCTTCTTCAAATTCATGAAGATGACTTGGAAGCAATGGACTTGAAGTGGCAAATGGCTTTGATAAGCATTAGGGCAAAGAAGTAATTTCAAAGGACTAGAAAGAAGCTTACTTTCTATGGAGGAGATATTGCTGGCTATGACAAATCTAAGGTGGAATGTTATAATTGTCACAAGATGGGACACTTTGCCAGAGAATGCAGAAGCCCCAGACAACAGGACAATAAGGGTAAAGGGTACAAAAGTAAGCAGGAAAATAGGAGAACAGTGAATGTGGAGGAGACTTCTTCTAAGGCAATGGTAGCTGTTGATGGAGCTGGCTTTGACTGAAGCTTCATGGAAGATGAGGAGGAACCAACCAACTTTGGATTGATGGCCTTCTCTGACTCAGAGGTACATGAGGTTAAAAAGTGTTCTAATTCTTGTACAGCTTTGAAAGAATATGAGTCAATTAAGAAACAATATGATAATCTCAGAATAGAATTTAATGATGTGAACTTTAATCTTTCAAATCATAAAAGAGGAATAGCTATTTTAGAAGAGCAACTTACTTTTTATAGACAGAATGAAGCAAATTTTACAGATGATATAGTTGTCTTAAAAAGAGATTTGCAACTTAGAGATGATAAGATGAGTGGGCTTAAGTATGAACTAGAGAAGCTTAAGAAAGAAAAGGAAAACATACAGCTAAGTGTTGACACGATTAAATATACATCAAAAGGAGTTCAGAAGTTAATAGAGAGTCAACTGGTTAATAAAGCTAAATCTGGTTTAGGATATAAGTCTGTTGCACCTCCCAACAGAGGAATGTTTGTTCTTCTAGGCATTGACTTAGCTCATACAGGCTTAGAGGAGTTTAAGGATATTGATTTTCCTGGATATGGTCCTAAAACCAATGAGAGTCCTACTAAATTTGTCAAGGCTGAGGATTCTTTTGAAAGTTCAAGTGATACATCTTTAGTTGAATAAGTTATGTCTGAGGTTAAGGTTAATGAGGTTGTGTCTGAGAATAAGTCTGATATTAAGTTAGAAGTAAAAAATGTTCCTAAAGTGGTCAAAAATAAAAATATAAAACCAGTTAGGAAAGCTGTTAGATATGCTGAGATGTATAGGTCTACAAATAGATCTTCAGTTCCTAGGGGCAATCAGAGGAACTGGAACAATTTAAAATCTCAACAGCTTGGTGATGAGTTTTTTATGCAGAATAAAGTATGTTTTGTGTGTGGTAATTTTGATCATCTGGCTGCATACTGTGACTCAAATCCATGGAAAAAGAAGGTTTTTGGGAGTTCAAGGGTGTATGGGAATGCCAATGCTAGGGTGAATCAAAACAGTCCTACTAGATTGACTCACCCTAATGTTAATCTTAAAATGACACCCAGAGCAGTTATGTTGAAGTCTGGCGTCAAATCAGTTTCTACTGCTAGACCAAACAAGTGTTTTAATTACAAACAAACTGTTTCAAGTGCAAAACCATATTCAAATCATTACAATCATGCACAAATAGTTAACAGGCCCTTTTACAAGAAAACAGATTTGTATAGTCAAAAATGGATGCCTAATGTTAAACCTACTAAGCTAGCAGTTTCTACTGCTGGGCCAGCAATTTCTACTGCTAGGCATATAAATGTTGTTAAGGGCCAATGGGGCAATGTTGTGAAGGCCTCAGCACGTTGGGTATGGAAACCTACCAAACCCAATGGTGCTTCAATGACATTCAATAAATATACTTATATTGATGCACGAGGCAGATCTAAGTCAGTGATGGCTTGGGTCCCCAAAAGGAAATAATTCCTTTATTTTGTGTGCAGGACCATCCTACAAAAGATGGAGAAGATAGAGGATACTCAGATAGTGGATGTTCAAGGCACATGACTGGTAACATGTCATACCTTTCAGATTTTACAGCTCTGGATGGAGGACCTGTTATCTTTGGAGGAGGTGTTGGTGGTAGGATTACTGGTAAAAGTATTATTAAAACTGGTAATCTTGACTTTGAAAATGTGTATTTTGTGCCAGAGCTTAAGTATAACCTTTTTAGTGTGTCACAAATTTGTGATAAAAAGAACAAGGTTCTTTTTACTGATACTGACTGTCTTATTCTTTCTCCTGATTATAAGCTACCTGATGAAACTCAAGTATTGCTTAAAGTCCCCAGAAAGGGTAACACATACAGTGTTGAGATGAATAAGCTTGTTCCTAAAGAGGGTCTTACTTGCCTTGTTGCAAAAGCCACATTGGATGAGTCAGTGTTATGGCACAGAAGACTTGGTCATGTGAATTTCAAAACCATTAATAAGATTGCTAAGTATGGTTTGGTAAGAGGTTTACCTAATAAGATTTTTCAAAATGATCAAACCTGTGTTTCTTGCCTTAAGGGTAAACAACACAGAGCTTCTTGTAAGCCCAAGGTTCATAACTCTAATTCTCAAGCTTTATACATGCTTCATATTGACTTGTTTGGTCCTACTTCTGTTAATAGCTTGAATCATAAAAGGTACTGTCTTGTGATTACTGATGATTATAGCAGGTTTACATGGGTTTTCTTTTTGAGAACTAAGGATGAAACTAGTGAGATCCTTAAGTCCTTTATAATTGAGGTAGAAAACCTAGCTGATAAGAGGGTAAAAATAATCAGATGTGATAATGGGAGAGAATTGAAAAACAGAGTTATGGATGAGTTTTGCAACGAAAAGGGTATTAAAAGAGAATTTAGTGTAGCTAGAACCCCACAGCTAAATGGAGTAGCTGAAAGAAAGAATAGGACACTAATAGAGGATGCTAGAACTATGTTATGATGCGTGGTTTTGCAACTTTACAACAGGTTTTACCTCTCGAGGGATCTCAAGAGGCTTACAACCCCACCAAGCAGTTTACCTGACCGATGTAGTAGAGTGTAGTGGTAAGTACGGGGGATTGATCGTTCTCCACAGGGAATAGTGTTCGTTAGGTATGAAAAACTACTCTAATAGGTCTAAGGGTGAGAGAAGATTCTTTTTATGTTTTTATAATTTTATGAAAGCAAGTAAAATCTCGGGTTTGAAAGAGTGGGCAGAATTAGTTGCTAATCAACTAACCCAAATAACTACGAATGCAAATAAAATAAAATAACAGAAAATGAAAAGGTGGTGAAAACTTATGTGGAGAGAAATGTGTTTACTTAGATTTCCTTACTCCCTAACTATCTTTTACCGGTTGATTAGTGTGTATTAATTGCGTGGATGACGGGTGTATTCCTTAATACCAATCATGGGGTGGCATACGTACTTCCCCAACTCTACAAGCTCCTACTTCACTCCTATGTCGAGCCGGTTAGGAAGCTCCTAACATGGGATCACTAGAATTCGCTTGTGCATTAAATACAACCATAAAAACCTTAGTACGCATTGGTTCATGTTTCTTAAGACGTTCAAGCAAGTTACCGAATAGGAAGTTAGCCAGTTTTCTTAAGCCTAACATAGATGAACAATCATCCAATACAACTAATAATACACTAATAACCAATAATCAATAGCTAGGTTTCATTAGATCTAAGCAAACACAAGATAAATCTAGCCTAGCATGTTAAACAAAAGACAAGAACAAGATAAAATCAAACAACACATAGACATATTGAATGATTAATTGATAACTTATCTTCAATGTAACATGGAAGATCCCAAGGCAAAAAGCCTTGAAAAAGCTACTAAAATCGTCTTAGGGTTTTCACACACAAAGTTCCCCAATAAGTTCCACACTAATGACAAAAAATTGCAAAACTATATATAGACTTTCAGATCTGACGGCGTCACGTTATGGAGTGTGACGCCGTCACCTCGCCGCTTTTAGGGTTCCCGGATGGCCTTCTTGACGCCGTCCCTATTTAGCTCTCCAAAATCCGTTCTGGCTTATCAAGGCTTGACGCCGTCAGACTTAGGGGTGACGCCGTCCCTCTTTAAATTAAGCCGTGACGACCTTGATCACATTAAAGCGTGACGCCGTCAGAATTCCATGCAAATTTCTCTGGCTTATCATGAGTAATTTTCACATCCACCACTTTTGCCAAGCCATGACGCCGTCCAGAACAAATCCTGACGCCGTCAAAGGTAATTTCCAGCACAATTTTGAGACTTTGTCGTTTTCTTCACTTTTATGCTCCAAAAACGTCCAAAATGCCTCCTTTTCCAGATTTCTCCTCAAAAGTACCTAAAATGACAAAAGGAACGATTTAGGGCAATATTTGATCAAATAAATACGATTTAGGGCTTAAATGACCCCTTAAAAGCGGTACACTTTTCGCTTCATCAAATACCCTTACACTTGAGATTTGCTTGTCCTCAAGCAAATGCGCTTTTATTCTAATCAAAATACAAGTTAGGGGTTTTAAAAGTAATTGCAACAAATAGTCGTTCCACTTTAATCATAATAAGCACGGAGATTACAAACTAGCACCTCACAAGTAGTGTTTAGATACTCACATCTCTCAAGTGTCATCAAAATAAATCTCATAAATGAAAACGGATAATATCTCTCACTACCTGTCATAGCAAATAGATTACCATAGGCTTGGGAAAGGATCGAAAACCTCCTCCACTAGGCGTAAGCACCTAAGATAAACTATCAAAGAGGGCTTTTAAATGGGTTATAACGTTAGGTGTAGGGAAAAGGAAAACACGGTTTTGTTGGATAAAGGATATTTTACTGGTGGCGAGTTAAAGATCTTGATTAATTACATGTACTATACAATGTTGCTAAGCCAAGACTCGACTCAATCTTAAGCTAAAAGCAAAATAACAAAAACATAAAATAAACATAAAATGAAACAGGATGGTAGTCCGTATGTTTTTTCTACTTTTCTTTTTCTCATTTTTTTGTATTTTTCTTGATTTTTTTTTTTTTTTTTTTTTTTTTTTGCATACACTTTTGCCCTACCATCCAAAATAATACATCACAGGGGCGTTGCATTCCCCTTACACTTGAACTTTTACATAACTTTACAAAAAATTATTCTAATGACTCGAATTAAGATAATTAAAACACTTGGAGTACTTTTAAAATATTTAGCACATATGGGGGTAATAAATGATGTTCTTCCCCATTACTCCATTACACTAGTACTTTACCCATGAGTCCCAATCATCCCAAAACAATATGTACAAGGATATGACTCGACTTAGCAACCATGTAATCAACTAGATAATTAACATGGGTTTAAACAAATGTTGTAACAATAATGCACTAAAGATGAGTGCATACAAGGTAGGCTAAGGCGATTTGGGTGTACATTTAAGTGGGGTGTAACAAATTCTTCCTTTAAGTAAAATGCTTAAAGGTCGAAACGAAAAGATAGGCTCTGAGGGGTGTACTAGGGGTATCGTGTATTAAAATGAGTACAACGCAAAGGGTGTGGGGGAATTACTTGACTAATGTAGCCAAAGTAATTATAACAAAAACACAGGTGTAAAACAGTGGGTTAATCCTAATGCCTCTTATCATGTAGTAAATCTAACTACACGAATGTAGTCTCACTTGTGGCCTCGGAATGGTCCTAATGCAAGTTCTAGAATCTAAGTGCTACCAGTACACACATTATAGCATAAATGCTTTTCCTACCAATTCTAGGGGCGAACCTAACATTTTTGGGGGTGGAAAATTTTTTAGTGGTACGGTTTTTGTGCTAGTCATGTAACTCCTATCCATGAGACGCTCATTAAGATCAAAGTTTCACTCCTAAATGTTGTAAAAAAATTTAAATTTGGCACTAAAATTACCCTAACAGGTATTTATCTCAGTTTTATTACACATCTACCATCAAACAAACAAAAATCAAGCGTAATAGCATTCTCTAATCGTACTTTTACCCCCCCTTACACTTAAGATGAACATTGTCCCCAATGTTCAAATAACAAGATGTAAAAGCATAAAGTAAAAGAATAAATCAAATACTCCCCTGATTCGCTCGGTGGATAACGACGTAACACGGTTAGATCTTCTTCCAAAGTAATGTTGAAGCTCCATGACTAATGCATCGCCGTAAGCTTGATCCAAAACATTTCCTTGTCCAAAATAACCTGTTAAACCTGAGAAAACAAACACGAAAACCTGCATAACATCGGCGGGATAAACTCTATATATAAGGATATAATGCTTGTGGAATGATAATTTTGCAGATTCCTGGAGATTATAAGTTATAGATTTAATAAAAACTTTTTATGAAAACAAAACTTTAAAAAATTTTCAGAAAATTAAACCTGACGCCATCAGGTTGTAACTCCTGACGCCGTCAGAAACAATCTGACAGAATTCTCATGTTACGTTTCCGGAAAATTTTTGGAAAAACCTACACCTTACTTCCTGGAAATCCTGCAAAACATCATTATGACCCGATACAAGCATTTGACTCAAACAAATACTAATATGTATGTTAATCTATTATTATTATGATTCATGTTTAATTGTGTTCTAATAAACCGATTTGGATTTCCCTTACACTTAACTTTTGCAAAATACCTTTATATGTAGTTAAGACGAAGTTAAAAACAAGATAAAGCATTTTCACAAATTAGTTTTTAACATGAATCAATAATAATAAAACTTAAACACACATACGGAAACAAATAAAATCAAACAAACAAATAAATAAACACACAAAGCAAATAAAACTTGGGTTGCCTCCCAAGAAGCGCTTTTCTTTATTAACGAGTCTTGTAGCTAGACTCAAAGTCACGCTACCCTATGTAAGTAAGCTCGTCATCGAGGACGTCTTTAGGGTTAAGCTTGGATTGAAGTTTTCTATTGGTCCGCTTAGTACGATATATCTTTTCAAACTTCTCTCCATCTGGGTCATACAATGTCATCTTAATATGCCATGACCCATCTCCATCTTTGGGTGGTTTGTCCCAATCCTACTTATGATCATCGTCCTCACAATTCCACTTATTCATCCCTAGGTTAATTGGCAAAACTCCTAGGAAATCAATCATCTTCCTAAAAACTAGAGGGTCTTCAAATGGATCCAATTCGGTGTCCCTAGCCAAGAGTTGCTCTACCGTATGTGTTCGGTTCACAAAGTCCTCTTCTAGGAAAAATGGGCGTTGGGGTCCTATGAAGTCTCTATTGATCCAAGGTCCATATCTAGATGGTCTCCTATTTGATTCTAACCAATGGGGTGTCGGTTCCTCACTAGTATCATAGGCATGTTTCTTAACATCATAGACTGACCAAGTATCTCCTTCTCCTACCGCTATCTTGGATTCCTTACAATAAATCATAGCACTAGCGGTTGCCAAAAATCCTCTACCAATCAACAAGGGGCATGTAGGGTCGCTAACCATATCAAGGACATGGAAATCGGCTAAAATGGTTAGTTTTCCAATGTGTACTAACACGTCCTTAACTACTCCAACCGGGTAAGCAACACTCCCATCCGCTAAGCCTATTATCACCTCGGTTTCTTCAAGTTTTCCTAGTTTTAGAGAGGTGTAGAGAGGTAACGGAAGTAGGTTAAGGCTTGATCCAATATCGGCTAATGTGTCATAGGCCTCCGAATTACCGATCTTGCAAGGTAGAACAAATAAGCCCGGATCATCTAACTTCTTAGGTAGCTTGTTTTGAACGAAGGAGGTCCCTTTTTCACCTAACTTGAGCTTCTTCTCATCCAACACATCAACAACCGGACTTTCAAGGTGGAGCTCCTTGAATTCTTCGTCAAGGTTTTGAGTGGGAGGTGTTTCAACTATGTTGTTGACCAATTTGGATGTCATAACTTCTTGGTCATTTGGAACGACTTAGGTTTGTTTGAAACACGTGCTCATGGAATTGACCGAATAATATTGTGGACAAGAACTAGGGGACGAAACCGATGAAATAGCGTTGACGTTTAGTTTCGGGTTCTTGACCGTGTTGCTAGGGAGTGCTCTCATTTCTCGGTCATTGAGGGCTTTCAACAAAGTGTCAATCTTATTGGTCATCTCGCTTTGTTTTTGTTTGAAATCGGCTTCAAACTTGGCTAAACGAGCTTCTTGAGATGCCATAAATTGGGACATCAATCCTTCAAAGTTATTGGTACTACCATAACTGTTGGAAGGATTGTTATTGAAAGTACGGTTCGAGTTGGAACCGCTTGATTGGAAACGATTAGGTGGGTTGGAGGAATTGGTTTGTTGTGTCTTTTTGTTTTGTTTCCACCTAAGGTTCGGGTGATTTTTCCATGAGGGGTTGTATGTATCACCGTAGGGGTTTGGCTCGGATATGAAAGTGTACCACTTGTCTCCCGCTCCGTCGGTACGCGAGGATGCGTAGTCCGGAAAAGCTTGTTCGGGGAGTTCCATGCAATCATGAGTGTCGTGGGGACCACTACATAATTCACATGAAGAAGTGATTTTGTTCACTTGGCTTGAAGGTTTAGGAGCCTCGTAGGATTTCATGAGAAACTTGACTTGGTCTTCAAGTTCTATGATCCTACGGTCGGAAGTGCTTGAATTATTCGAAGGCAAAGATATTGCCTTGACCGTTTTATTCAAATCACGGGGATCACTCCAACTTTCGTTGTCATAAAGAGCAAGATCCTCTAGGAGAGCCCATGATTGTTCCGCACTTAGATCACGTAGCTTGCCACCGGCCGATTGGTCAATGGTTTGCCTCGTGTAGAGATTGATATGGTCATAGAAGATTTGGATTTGGAGCCAAAGTTCTATACCATGGCGAGGGACTTTTTGGAGTAAGTCCTTGAATCGAGTCCATGCCTCGTAGAGGGTTTCGCCTTGACGTTGTTGGAACATCAAGATATCATTCCTTAGCTTGGTAGTTCTTCCCGGTGGGAAAAACTGAGCAAGGAAACGAGTAGTGAGATCATCCCAAGAGGTGATGGATCCTGCGGGTTGACGCTCTAGCCATTGACTAGCTTGGTCCCGCAAAGAGAATTGAAAGAGACGCAGTCGGGTCGTCTCTCGAGTGGCAACATCAAGGTCTATAGAATCAAAGATTTTGAGAAATTCCTTGAGATGTTGATCAGGATCTTCAGAACGAAGTCCATGGAATGCGCATCCGCTTTGCACCAACCGGATGGTGTCGGATCGCAAGGGAGTGACATTGGCACCTTGAGTGAGCTCAATGGTGTTTCGATAGCCATGGTGGCTAGGACGGGAGTACTCTCCTAAAGTACGGGCTCTAGGAGGTGGTGGTGGTTGTTGTGGTGGTGGGTTGTTGGGATTAAGGATATTACCATCTTCCATGATGTCGAATGGTAATGGTTACGAACAAAGAAACGAAGAAAATAGATAGACTAAAGAAAACCTAGAAAAATAAAATAAAAATCTCACTAGAAAGGAATCTAGTGAGTAGACCTATAAAATAAAAAATTCAACCTAAACAATAACTATTCCCCGGCAACGGCGCCAAAAACTTGATGCGTGGTTTTGCAACCTTACAACAGGTTTTACCTCTCGAGGGATCTCAAGAGGCTTACAACCCCACCAGGCAGTGTACCTGACCGATGTAGTATAGTGTAGTGGTAAGTACGGGGGATTGATCGTTCTCCACAGGGAATAGTGTTCGTTAGGTATGAAAAACTACTCTAATAGGTCTAAGGGTGAGAGAAGATTCTTTTTATGTTTTTATAATTTTATGAAAGCAAGTAAAATCTCGGGTTTGAAAGAGTGGGCGGAATTAGTTGCTAATCAACTAACCCAAATAATGGCTTTAGTGTAACTCTGCTGCTAGCTGATACGAGAAACATAACTCTGCTGGATAGTTATGTGACTCTGCTGATTAGTGTATTAACTCTGCTGTTTTGATAACTCTGCTGTTTTGGATAATAGGCATAGTGTAACTCTGCTGCTAGCTCACGAAGACTCTGCTGCTAGAAGATTTACTCTGCTGCTTATTAGATATGTATAGTATGTTAAGGATAAATATAGAAAAGATACGTATGAATATTTTTCTTGTATAGGAAGTCTTGCAAACCGACTAGGACTCCTTACTCTATAAAAGGAGGTTCTAGGGTTAGAGTTAGATATCGATTATCTTAGCATACGTATTGTTTTACACTTCAAGGTTTCTTGTAACCCTATTGCTATTCAGAGCAATCGTATTAATATATTGAAGTGTTGTTTGAGAATTTGTCTGTGTTTATTCTTCTTAAAGATCAAGTATTAGTTTCCGCATAATATTTGATATACCATTCAAGATCAGTTTCTATACCAATTACCTTAGATTTATCTAAAGTAATTAATAAGATCGTGAAGCTCAACTGGGATCAACAAGTGGTATCAGAGTTCTATTTTGCAATAACTCATAAGGGGTCTTATTGTGAGGTTTAACTATCTTAGTTCTATTTTGCACATAGCAAGCAGTGTTGACTGCTTCAGCCCAAAAGATAGTAGGTAACTTAGACTCTGACAACATATTCCTAGCAGCTTCACTTAATGTTCTATTTCTCCTCTCAGCCACACCATTTTGCTGAGGAGTTCTAGCCACACTAAATTGTCTAGCTATACCCTTTTCCTCACAGAACTGATTCATTACTTGATTCTTAAACTCAGTTTCATTGTCACATCTGATGATCTTAACCTTGTGATTAAATAGGTTTTCTATCCTTGTAATAAAAGCCTTAAGGATGCCTGATGTCTCATTCTTAGTAGCTAAGAAGAAGACCCATGTAAACCTACTAAAATCATCAATAACCACTAAGCCATACATCTTTTTGTTCAAACTATGCACATAAGTAGGTCCAAATAAGTCCATGTGTAACATAAACAAAGGTTCAGTTATAGAATTCACCAATTTGGACTTACAAGATGCTCTATGCTATTTTCCCATTTGACAAGAAACACATACTTCAGGATTCTCAAAAATCTTTGAAGGTAATCCTCTGACCAAGTTCCCTTTCACCAACTTGTTGATAGCCTTGTAGTTCAGATGTCCAAGCCTTCTGTGCCATAGTTTGGATTCATCAATAGTGGCTTTGGCAAACAGACAAGTTAAATCTCTTTTGGGAATAATGTTCTTTATGTCCACACTGTATATGTTGTCATTTCTAGGGACTTTAAGAAGTACTAATTTGTCATCAGGTATCTTAAAGTCGGGAGATAAGACAAGACATTCAGTGTCTGTAAAAAGAACAAAATTCTTTCTGTCACACATTTGTGAGACACTAAAAAGATTGAACTTTAAACCATTCACCAAATACACTTTCTCAAAATCCAATTTTCCAGTTCTGATTATGCCTTTTCCAACAATTTTTCCTCCTTTGGGGTCATTCCCAAAAGCAACATATCCACCATCCAAAGCTTCAAAATTCTCCAAATTGCTTTGGTCTCCTGTCATGTGTGAAGAGCATCCACTATCAAAAATGCATTTATCCTTTATGTAAAACCCGAAAATCTAAAACATATTAAAGACCAAAATACCCTCGTAACTTTGAAACTTAATTAAAATTTTATATAACTCACGAATTAATCACAAAACTTATGAAAACGAAACAAACATGGCATGAAATAATTTTGAGTCATCACCAGATAATTTTCAAGCTACCAATAATGTTTGAAACACATTACGAGTCCAAATAAACCGAAAATCTCATGTTATATATGTTATGTAAATTGTAAAATTAATAAAGAATATATACTACACAATAAGAAGGAAAAACGTCAAGTTAAGTTGTGTTTATTTTGGGTCTTGAGTTGGGCCGATCCACCCTCCTATTTCACTCCTAAATGTCGACCAAAAGCCAACCCAAAACAGCCCATGTATTGTTTTATTCCCTCACATAAAATACCGACCTTCATAGCTCCCAAAATAACCCTAGAAGCTGTCAATTCTGCCGCCATTTATTGCTGGAAATCGACCCCAAGAAAACCTCACAAACCCTCCATCTTGATCCCATTCTAAGGTAATTAATTAATCTTACATCAATACATAGTCGTACGAATCAAAAACTAACAAAAAGGGTGCGTTTTTGTTTCTTGTTTGGGGCTGTCGATCGCACAAAAGGAAGGAAGGAAGGAAGAAGATTTTTTTCTCGTGTGGTGTTTTGATTCCGTGTGGTTGTATTCTTTATCTTGTCATCAAGGGTATTGTATCACTCGAATCCTTGTTCAATAATTATGGCTATACATAAATCATGAATGAAAAACAAGTGTCACATAAAATAACAAAAGAGAAAACCCTAACATATGCTACTTATGGATCGATTGGTATAAATATGGTGTATGATTCGATTTGATTATGTTATAAGCAATTATAATCAGACCTAAATGTGTTTTAAACTCACCAATATTGTTTAGTATCAAGAATAAATGAATGGGATCATAAAACTCTAAGTAATCACATGTGATGATGAAAACAGATTCTGAGGTGAAACTTTAACCAACTTTAACCGACCATAAATTAATCATACGAACGTGTATTTTCATGTTTCTGGAGTCTAAAACTAAGTTCATTGAATTGGCTACCTGGGAAAATTTAGTTTGTAATTTTTGGAGGCCTGGAAGATTACTTTTTGATTTTTAGAAAATTATGTGTCTGATCGGATTTAAAAGTCTGGAAAATCAGTCCGGGTTTTTAATTTTAAATTTCCAAACCGTATTGAATTGGAAGGAGCCCTTTGAACTGGAAAATATTTGGGATGTATTATAGTAACTGTAATTTTTCTAGATTTTTATGAATTTTTCTAAAGGGGTAACCAAGTGATAACTTTTCGGGTGTTCCATCAGATACGATTCTGGAACAGTTTGTAAAAGTGAATTTTTCTTTCATACTTAAACTAATCAATAAAATCTGGAAAAATTAGCTAAAATACTAGAGACATTGGGGAAGATCTGTGAATTTTTGTGGATTTTATTACTGAGTCCTACTATGATTTTTAAATTAAATGAAACGGGTCCAGAAGTACCTTAAAAGCTGAGAAAAGTGTATTATGATATTTAAAAGGGTTAAGTGATTATTTCCAAACATTAAAGGGTCTATATTGATATTTTGGTAATACTAAAGGACTAAACTTGTAAGAACCTGTAACTTCATAGTAAATACATTTTACAACCTAATATTATGAGAATTTCATATTCGTCCCTAAACTTATGATAATTACCTAATGAACCCTAAAGTATGAAAACTACTATATGAATACTAAAACTTTGTAAAAGACATTATGAATCCTAAACTATGAATACGATCATCTGTAATACTTAAAATGGAATGGTTTGTAATTCTTTTCTACCCCTCTAGGTGTGAAGAAGGAGAGGACATGATCCTTTGCATCTAATTCTTTTGGTTTGTGCTTTGCTTTGGAATAAGGTACAGATATTCTGACCTTTCTTTTAAGGTTTCTCATGATCTCCCTCGTATTCTGAATCCATTAGTTTCTGATTCGATTGCTATGATTTCCCTCTGCTTGAACCTTCCCGGTTGAATTCCATCTGATATGATTTCTGATCTGAAGCTATGCTATGAAAACCTTTCCTAATTATATCTTGAAAATGTTTTGAGAAAAGCTATTTTGAAAGGATGTTTATAAATGAGGCAAAACCATTTTTATATAAATATTACTAACTTTTATGAAAGCTATTTTGGAAGACTAATTTTTATGAAAAACCGTTTTGAGAGAATATTTTTATGAGAATTACTTTAAAGGATCGTTTTATGAAGACCACGAATAAAGGATTTTCTAAAATAGACTTTTGGATGAAAGTTTTAAAATGAACTTTTGATATGAACCTTGATTACGATTATGAGTTATGATTCAGTTAAGATTTCCCAGGCCATTGCTATGTTCCCTTGTGTATGAACCTCTGGATATGACTTTGAGATGCACCTTCTGATATATGACCTTTTGATATGACATTGAGACCTGACTCTTAGTTTGATACCCGAGCCACCTTTCTGTTACCTAGCCAGGAAGGTAACCTGGCCATGTCTGTGATGCACCACTGGCATGACTCCTGTGTGGGGGAGTGATTTCTCACACCGTCCCTGTTCTGCTATCTGCCGGCTATTATGATTATGTGATTATGACTTCTGTTTGGGGGGCGTATGGATTGCAATCCTAGATCTGTTCTGTTTAGTGGATTTAACATGATTTGATATGATTTGTCTGGTGACTGGTGCTTGTGTGCAATACACGCCTTTCACATATATCTGGGAGCTAGCTACTCCATTTGAAGAATGAGGACACCCCTCATATTATCTGATTATCTGAGAGGTCTCCCCTCTATATGATTATGAAGATTTATGGTTACGCTGTTATGATATGATATGATCTGTTTCTGGGCTCGTGGTGGATGACTATCCTAAACCTTTACTCTTGTACCTTATTTATATCTCATTCATTATGATATGCCTGTTCATTTCCGTTGCTTTTGTTTCCATTTATTATATATCTGTTCACTGGGCTTTTCAAGCTCAGCCGCACGTTTTCTTTCCGTGTGCGGCAGGTTTTAGTTTGGAAGCTGGGTATGAGTGAAGAGACCTTTGGACTTAGAAGACTTTGATAGTTTTCGGAAGTAGAAGAGTTTAGAAGGATTCGCATTGTCAGACATAGTATTTAGTTTTGTTTCTCATTTGTAACCTTGTAGTTGCAGTATATCAATTGTAACCTTTGAGATTCTATTGTATTATTTAAGTCGTATGTTATGCTTGCCTTTGATATGTCACCATTTGCGTGACACATCTACCCTTGCCGGGTTGGGGTGTTACACTTTAGCTCCTTTTGTAGATTGCCCTGCACAAAGAGTAAGAGAATTAGTTTCTCTTAGGGACCCAAGCCATTACTGACTTGGATCTACCTTGTGCATCAAAGTAGTCAAATTTCTTCAACTGCATTGGTGCACTGCTGTGTCTGAGAACATGATCTAAAACTTTAACTTTTGGTTTCCAGACCCAGCAAGCTGAGGCTTTAACAGCATAAAAATGATTGCCCACAACAGTATCAGTGACAACTTTGGGCAAAACAGCAGAGTTTGCCTTAACAGCAGAGTTTGCCTTATCAACAGAGTTGACTATTTCCTTCTTTATGGGCACTGTTGGTGCAATAGGAGAGATAACTCTAGAAGTACCATCTCTCATCAGAACTTCCTTGGGAACCATGTTTCTTTTGGGGTGAGGTTTAGTCTTTCTAGCAAAGTTTCTATGGTTCACCCTAGTGTATTGGTTCCAAGCTGGTTTCTTATAGCACTCATCTTGCAGATGTTCAAAACTACCACAACAATAACATGCCTTTTTAAGTAATTGAAAATCAGTACCTAATTTGTGTGAAACTAGGTTATTCCAATTTCTCTGGTTTCCCCTAGGCAAGTTATTTGTTCTTTTAGGATATACTCTAGGTGTGTTTTCATACTCAGCCATCTTCCTAGAGATACCTTTACCAAACCTAGGCTTAACAAAATCAACCCTTTTATCCCTAGGTACGTTTGATTCAACAACAGTAGGAATTTCTTCCTTTTTGTTCTTAGAGGTTGAATCAGATTCTACTTCATCATCATCACTGTCAGACACCCAATCTTCAATCAGGGGTGCTTGTTCATACTTCTTTACGTCAACCTTAGGTGACTCTTTTTCTTTTTCATTAGTTTCAACTACAGGTTTACTAGTTTCACCTACAGGTGTGGCTCCAGACTCAGATATGAAAGTTAGTGTCCTAGTAGGAGGGGCATTGGCACTAAGCTTTGTAGGGTGAGCAACAACATTATATCCTATACCATTAAAGTGTCTTCCTAATGGTTTACTGAGAATGTCAGTGGCAAATTGTTGTTTTTCCACCCTAACAATGTGTTTTTCAGTCTCACTTTTAGCTAAATCTCTAGCCTGTTCAGCCTCTCCTACTTTTTCCATAAGAACCTTAATCTCATCATCTTTCTTGATAATTTCATTTTTCAGGATAGTGATCTGATCAAGATATTCAATTTCAACCTTTTTATAAAACTCTAGTTTCTCTTCTAAGTTCTTTAAACCATATTCATAACTAAGATTATCTAGCTTAAGTGTTTCATTTTCCATTTTAAGGCTTCCATTGCTAGACTTAAGTATCTCAATTGTATCAGAACATGATTTAAAAGAACAAGATGATTCATTTGATACCTCAGAGTCTGATCCAGAAGAAGAATAGGCCATGAGAGCAAAATGCTGTACTTCAGGATCTTCTTCAGCTATCAATGCACAATTTGGACCATCCTCAGCAAGATCACTCCAATCAAAATCACCTAACCCATCACATGATACCATAGCAGTAGTAGAATTTGGCTCTTCATCAGCAAACTTCTTGAAATTTTCATTGCTTCTTTTTGGTGCTTTGCATTCTCTTGCAAAGTGTCCCTTCTTTCTGCAATTAAAACATTCAGCCTTTGACTTGTCAAATCCCACACTCTTGTTCCTTCTGAACTTCATCTCTTTCCCAGTGCGCTTAAGAAACCTTCTTGCCCTCATAGTAAGCATTGCAAATTGCCATTGCATATCGATCTCCTCAACATCATCAGGATCAAGTTCATCCAGATCTTGAGGCATGACTGAAGTACTTGTAGTAAGTTCAGCCAAATAAGCACAAATTGCAGCATCACTGATGGTGTTGGTGTTAGCAGAGTCAGCAGCAGAGACATGTGAACCAACAGCAGGAGCAAAAGCACCACCAGCAGAGTGTTGTTCTTGATGTCTACCAGTATTCTTGCTGTTTGAGGAAACAAAAGCAAGATTATTTGTGGTAGAAGATAAACTTGACAATCCTTTCACTTCAGATTCATAAACCTTCAAGTTGTTGTACAGATCGTCCAATGTCATAGTATCAAAATCTTCCTTGTGCCTCCAAACCACTGTATGAGTGTTCCATTCAGAAGATAGACTTCTCAGAAACTTTAGATTAACATCTTCTTGAGATGGTTCAATCTTCAAAAGAGCCATCTGACTGGTTAACTTATGAAGTCGATCATAGGTTCCCTCAATGTTCTCAGAACTTAAAGCAGTGAAAGTTTCAAACTGATGCTTCAGTAGATTCTTTCTTGATTTCTTTGTAGCTTCATTCCCACCAAATCGAAGTTCAATTGCTTCCCATAACTCCTTAGCAGACTCAATATGATTAAAGCTCAATTGATAATCATTAGGTATTCCCATCATGGGAATACTGTGAGCCTTAACCTCCAATCTTCTCTGTGCTTTCTCCTCACTTGTCTTGAGAGTCAAGACTGATCCAGTAGCAGTCTTTGTTTGCACAGTGTCACCATTAAGAATAACTTCCCAAAGTGAGTAATCAACCATTCTTATGTATTGTTGAATCCTCATCTTCCAGATCTCATACTCTCCAGTCTTGAGCATGGGAACCCTTGATGCAGTAACCATGTGTGTAGAGTCGGAGTCCATTGCTTACAGTTTCTAGATCACAAGCTCTGATACCACTTGTTGATCCCAGTTGAGCTTCACGATCTTATTAATTACTTTAGATAAATCTAAGGTAATTGGTATAGAAACTGATCTTGAATGGTATATCAAATATTATGCGGAAACTAATACTTGATCTTTAAGAAGAATAAACACAGACAAATTCTCAAACAACACTTCAATATATTAATACGATTGCTCTGAATAGCAATAGGGTTACAAGAAACCTTGAAGTGTAAAACAATACGTATGCTAAGATAATCGATATCTAACTCTAACCCTAGAACCTCCTTTTATAGAGTAAGGAGTCCTAGTCGGTTTACAAGACTTCCTATACAAGAAAAATATTCATACGTATCTTTTCTATATTTATCCTTAACATACTATACATATCTAATAAGCAGCAGAGTAAATCTTCTAGCAGCAGAGTCTTCGTGAGCTAGCAGCAGAGTTACACTATGCCTATTATCCAAAACAGCAGAGTTATCAAAACAGCAGAGTTAATACACTAATCAGCAGAGTCACATAACTATCCAGCAGAGTTATGTTTCTCGTATCAGCAGCATTTTAGACCCAACAACTACGAATGCAAATAAAATAAAATAACAGAAAATGAAAAGGTGGTGAAAACTTATGTGGAGAGAAATGTGTTTACTTAGATTTCCTTACTCCCTAACTATCTTTTACCGGTTGATTAGTGTGTATTAATTGCGTGGATGACGGGTGTATTCCTTAATACCAATCGTGGGGTGGCGTACGTACTTCCCCAACTCTACAAGCTCCTACTTCACTCCTATGTCGAGCCGGCTAGGAAGCTCCTAACATGGGATCACTAGAATTCGCTTGTGCATTAAATACAACCATAAAAACCTTAGTATGCATTGGTTCATGTTTCTTAAGACGTTCAAGCAAGTTACCGAATAGGAAGTTAGCCAGTTTTCTTAAGCCTAACATAGATGAACAATCATCCAATACAACTAATAACACACTAATAACCAATAATCAATAGCTAGGTTTCATTAGATCTAAGCAAACACAAGATAAATCTAGCCTAGCATGTTAAACAAAAGACAAGAACAAGATAAAATCAAACAACACATAGACATATTGAATGATTAATTGATAACTTATCTTCAATGTAACATGGAAGATCCCAAGGCAAAAAGCCTTGAAAAAGCTGCTAAAATCGTCTTAGGGTTTTCACACACAAAGTTCCCCAATAAGTTCCATACTAATGACAAAAAATTGCAAAACTATATATAGACTTTCAGATCTGACGGCGTCACGTTATGGAGTGTGACGCCGTCACCTCGCCGCTTTTAGGGTTCCCGGATGGCCTTCTTGACGCCGTCCCTCTTTAGCTCTCCAAAATCCGTTCTGGCTTATCAAGGCTTGACGCCGTCAGACTTAGGGGTGACGCCGTCCCTCTTTAAATTAAGCCGTGACGACCTTGATCACATTAAAGCGTGACGCCGTCAGAATTCCATGCAAATTTCTCTGGCTTATCATGAGTAATTTTCACATCCACCACTTTTGCCAAGCCATGATGCCGTCCAGAACAAATCCTGACGCCGTCAAAGGTAATTTCCAGCACAATTTTGAGACTTTGTCGTTTTCTTCACTTTTATGCTCCAAAAACGTCCAAAATACCTCCTTTTCCAGATTTCTCCTCAAAAGTACCTAAAATGACAAAAGGAACGATTTAGGGCAATATTTGATCAAATAAATATGATTTAGGGCTTAAATGACCCCTTAAAAGCGGTACACTTTTCGCTTCATCATGTTAGCTGACTCTAAGTTACCTATCTCATTTTGGGCTGAAGCAGTTAGTACTGCTTGTTATGTTCAGAAGAGGGTTTTAGTGGTACAACCTCATAATAAGACTGCTTATGAACTTTTCAGAGGTAGAACCCCTGCATTAAGTTTTATGAGACCTTTTGGTTGTCATGTCACTATTCTCAATACCAAAGACCAATTAGGGAAGTTTGATGGGAAATCAGATGAGGGTTTCTTTGTTGGTTATTCTTTGCATAGTAAAGCTTTTAGGGTATATAATAAAAGCACCAGACATGTAGAGGAAAATTTTCACATTGAGTTTCAAGAGAATATACCAAATGTTGCAGCTAGTGGTCCAGATTGGATTTTTGATATTGATAGGCTTTCAGAATCTATGAATTATGTGCCTGTTACAGGTACAAATACTAATGATAATGCAGGTTCAGAAGATTCTGATGAAGATCATATCTTGATGCCAATTTTGGAAGACAGTCCATTGTATGTTTCTTCTTCAAAGAATGATGATGCTTCATCATCAAGTGATGCTGATAAAGAGAAGAATGCTGGTAAAAACAGTGGACAGGATGGTAAAGAAACAGAAGTTCCCAAAAGCGGTACAAATGGAGTTAGTACTGCTGAGCTAAATGGTCCTACTGCTGGATCAAGTCATACTACTGCTCCACAAATTGATTCTTTTGATATATTTGGAGCTGGTTTGCATAACATGCCAATCAACTATGAAGTTCCTTCTACTCCCCAAACTACAGTTCATAAGAATCATCCACTTGCTAATGTGATTGGAGATGTTCAGTCTGGTGTGAAGACTAGAAGACAGACACAAGATCCAGATCATCATGGTTTCCTCAGTGTTGTATATGAGGAAAAACACCATGAAGATGAGAATGAATGTCTATTTGTGTGTTTCCTATCACAGATAGAACCAAAGAATGTGCTCAAGGCATTAGAAGACTCAAGCTGGTTGAAGCAATGCAAGAAGAACTGCTTCAATTCAAGATTCAGAAGGTTTGGGTTCTAGTTGATTTGCCAAGGGGCATGAAGGTTATTGGTACCAAGTGGGTGTTCAGAAACAAGCAAGATGAAAGAGGAATAGTGATAAAGAACAAGGAAAGAATTGTGGCTCAAGGTTATACTCACGAAGAGGGAATTGATTATGAGGAAGTTTTTGCACCTGTTGCAAGGATTGAGGCAATAAGGCCTTTTCTAGCTTATGCTTTTTTCATGGGTTTCATGGTCTACCAAATGGATGTGAAGAGTGTCTTCCTATATGGTACTATTGATGAGGAGGTATATGTTTCTCAACCTCCAGGTTTTATTGACCCTGATCATCCTGACAAAGTATACAAGGTGGTGAAAGCTCTTTATGGCTTGCATCAAGCTCCAAGAGCTTGGTGTGGAACTCTGGCTAATTATCTATTGAAGAATGGGTTCCGTAGGGGCAAGATTGATCAGACTCTGTTTATCAAGAAGAACAAGGGTGATATCTTATTGGTTCAAGTATATGTGGATGATATCATGTTTGGTTCTACCAAGAAGGAAATGTGCAAAGAGTTTGAAAAGTTGATGAAGGATCAGTTCCAGATGAGCTCTATGGGTGAGCTTACTTTCTTTTTGGGACTACAAGTGCATCAGAAACCAGAAGGAATATTTATCAGCCAAGATAAATATGTAACTAAAATATTGAGAAAGTTTCAGTTCACAGATGCTAAAGTTACTAGTACACCTGCTGATAAGGAGACACATTTGCTATTGAAAGATCAAAGTAGTGAAGCTGTGGATGTACACACATACAGGTCTATGATTGGATCTTTGATGTATCTCACATCATCTAGACCTGATATTATGTTAGCAGTATGTGCTTGTGCAAGCTTTCAAGTCACTCCCAATTTGTCTCATTTGACAGTAGTAAAGAGAATATTTAGGTATCTTAAAGGTCAACCAAACTTAGGTCTGTGGTATCCTAAAGACTCTTCATTTGATTTGGTGGCATATTCAGACAGTGATTATGCTGGTGCTAGTATGGATAGGAAGTCAATAACTGGTGGTTGTCAGTTCCTAGGATGTAGACTTATCTCATGGCAGTGCAAAAAGCAAATTATGGTGGCCACTTCTACAACTGAAGCTGAATATGTGGCTGCTGCTAGTTGTTGTGCTCAAGATCTTTGGATTCAGAATCAGTTACTTGATTATGGGTATAATTTCTTGAACACAATCATTTTCATAGACAATAGCAGTACAATGTTTAATAATTAAAAATTCAGTTCAACATTCAAAAATTAAACACATTGAAATTAGACATCACTTTATAAGAGACTGTAATGAAAAGAAGTTAGTTCAAGTTGTCAAAATTCATACAGATGACAACTTTTATGACTTATTAACTAAAGGTTTTGATGTGGGGAGGTTTCAGTACTTGGTTATAGGTATTGGAATGCTTAACCCTTAAAAGTTCAATGTCTAGGTGTTTTTGTTATAAAAAGGATTTTGTACTGCTAGTTGTGTATAGTTTGTACTATTTGACCAAATTTGGTACTGCTTATATTAACTTGTTGGTCATTTTTGATAAGTATCAAATAGAAAATACTTTGTCTTGTGTTTTCTTTGGTTTTGGACTAACATTTATAGGTTGAGCAAGCACTTTGAGGTGAATTGTGTTTTAACTGTGTTATGCTTTGGATACTATGGTGATTTGTAGTTTCAAGTGTGTGATCTTTCAATACAACAAATGGTTATTGGTTCACCATGTCTAACCCACATCAAGAACCAACTAGTCCAGAGCAAACGGTTTCTGGTAAAGACTTCTCAAATCCATTTATGGTTGATAGTTTACCAAAAACTATATGGTTTTCAACTCACCATACTTCACAGCAAAGAGTTGGCTAGTCCAAAGAAAACGGCTCTTGGTAAAGACACATCAAATCCGTTGATAGCTGTTAGTTTGCTAAAAACTATAAATGGGCAGTAATGTTTTCAAATCCAAACTAAGTTTATACTGCTCTTTGAAATTTTTTGATAAACAGTTTGTACTGCTAGTTCAAACTTGGTTTGACACTGAGTCTATGCTCAATGATTCACCTCTCCCAGGAGGTAACACACCTGGAAGTGATGATCATGTTCATTGAAAATCAATCAATTCAAAAAGTGTCAACTCTACTCGACATATGTAAATTTACTTTAACTATATATGAGCACATGTTAAGTAGGAGTCGTTATGAAAATCACAAAACTCTCAAGGTGTTAACAAAATACGTTTTTCATAATCATAAACACTTTGAGAGATTTTCCAAAAGGTTTGGTTTATGGAATCAATAGGATAGTCATGGAGTCATAAGGTGACTAAGGTTAGGAATAACCGTCCTATGATCTGCCAGAGCCGGAGGGATCTACCCAAGGACAATACCAATAGTTTAGAACTAGAAAGTCCTAGGTATGATTGAAAAAGGAGATATGAAATGTAAGGAGAAAGAAGGGGTTGAAGAATTAAAAAGAAAAGCAAAGAAAAGGGTGAAAAGAAATAGCCCTCCATTCGTTCAACCTTAGGGCAGACACCGGGTTCAATACATAATCTACTGGTTGACTGAGCATCACCGGTATTAAAGACAAAAGACGTCATGGACCCAGTGACGCACTGCAATAAACCTTCTAAGGCACTCAGGTGTCTCTCAAAAGACACTTGTTTCATTTCACACGGAGAACCCTTCATCATCTATCGACCTCTCACTACGAGATGTGTTGATATTGAAAAGGAGGCACTCTGCTCCACGCCTCCGACGACCAAACAAATGTGCACTAATCGAGTCTAGAGCCATGAGATTCATCAAAGATCTCTTAGGAACACTTAGTATTACACTGTTGTCATACATCATGGGCAACAGTCGTAAAATTAAGAAGAGTCCTTCGCAGATCTTAGCAATTTGCCGATAACATTCTTGAGAGAATTCACAATTGAGATTCTCAGTGATAGAATGGAAATCCTGCCAGGATAACATCAAACAACCCTGACAGCAGGTCACTTCGGTAACTCCTTGTGGGTTAGGCTTAGTGTTTGTTCCAAAACGGTCGACAGTCGTGGGGTGATCTCCAGCGACTCACTGAATCGTGGGTGCACTTCGGTGTGTTCGTGTTAGCCCTTTCGGGGGTATCCGATTCAGAACGGCCTGGGTTTGGACTAGAGAAAGTCTTCACACTATGCTGTTGACGATCTCGAAGTCGGAACCTGTAAGGGCCGGTTGGTTCGTGTTGCTGCTGCTGAGGATCTTGAAGACCTGAAGTTCGACCAACAAGATTCCATCATGCTCACATACTGAAGATATGTTCTCAAAAGACTCAGAAACAGCAAAAGTTCAAAGACATTAAAGTAAAGTCTAAAGTTCAAGCTCCACAACCTTTCAGAAATCAAAGATTGAAAAGTGAGAACCAGTTGATGAACAAAAGTCAAAGACATATGAGCATGGTGGAAAAGACGAGAAGACGTTGGAGATTGGCATATCAAGACAACACCATAACATTTCAAGTCAAGAACAAAGAACAAAGATTATCAAGACGTCGGAAGCCAAAGAAGCAAAGATGACGTCGAGCAACGTTGATGACTAAGACTTAGGGGGAGATTGTTAGGAACACGTTTTGTAATTTATCAAATCTTAGTTATTTCCGATAGAATGTTGCTTAAAATAGGATTCTATGTTTGTAATTAAGGTCCGGTCCATTAGGAATCCATGGGCCGGCCATTTTAGTTAAATATCTTCTAGAAGCACACATGTAAGAGATGCCCTAGATCTTCTCCTATAAATAGAAGGCTAGGGGTCTCATATTTCTTGTTGGTTTTCATATTGTATGCGTAAGCTTTGTCCTTTCATCGTTTGAATGAAAATCATCCAACTTCTCTTCATCTTTTATTCTCTCTTTAACTTATTTACTTATCTCTACTCGTAGCTTATTTAATAAGTAGTTGTTGTGGTAGTTTAGAGTAGTTTACGTGTTTGTGTTCGAGTTAAATAGGACCTATAAGTGGCATCATTCGCCTAAGATAGCTAAGGTGTGTGTTTAAGAGTAGATTACATCGTTCATTATTAGCTTTTACGTTTGGTTTTAAAAATTTCGTCTAGTTTTGTGAGTTTTTGTGGTCGTTGTTCATCTTTCACTCGTATTTCACTTAATATACACCACAAACCCGTATTTTCTACATTTAAAGTTACTAAACTAGTCGTATTTTCATAGCTTTAATCATTAGAAATCAAAAACAATCGAAAATCCATCATTTTCATTAGCTTTAAGCATAATCCGAACATTTAGGAGTGAAAAAGTTGGTGAAAAGAAGGTTAGATTTCGGCAGAAGAGGGTTTATCGCAATCGGGCTTGAAATTCGACAAAAGAGAGTTTATCGCAAACGAGTTCAGCAATTTCGACAAAAGAGGGTTTATCGCAATTCTCGGTCTATCGCAATCCACAGAATTATCGCAATTGTCAGCCTTCAGTTTTATCGAATTTGGAACTCAGTATTTTCTAGCTTGTATAAGTTAGTGAAAATTCTTCGACTTGGCATTTATTCTCACCTCTTGTATAAGAGTTGAGAAAGTGATCGAAATTGTAATTTTGATAATTTATCGAAATTGCTAAAATCATTCGCAATTTAGTTAATTTATCGAAATTGCCTTTCTTATCGCAATTAAGATAACTTATCGCAAATTGCTAAAATTTTCGCAATTCCAATATTTATCGCAATTACCATTTTTATCGCAATTGTTGTAAACAGTGTTATCGCAATTGGTGAACAGTGTTATCGCAATTGAACAAAATTTCACTTAACCAAAACCAAACTTCAAAACTCTTAACTCACATCTTAATTATCTCAAGATCCAACAAACACAAGGATGTCTCAACCACCACACTTCAATTACTACTACCAGCTACAACCATATCCACAACAACAACAATTTCATCCTCAATATCAACAACAACAAGCATTCATGCAACAACATCAATTTCTCACTCCACAACAAGTACCCCTACAACAAATCATGCAACAAAATCAAATGCAGAATTATCAACCTCCCTCCAGAGAACCACATTGGTTTACTAAGATGTGTGAAGCAATCGGTAGTCAGCAATCCCGACATGAGGCTGGAAATCAGGATACTCCACCCATGCTGACACCAGGAAACTACGTGCAATGATCTAGTCGATTCCTACGCTTCATTGAACTCAGAAAACCCCATGGGAAATATCTCAAGCAGGTTATCATTGAAGGACCTTTTCCACTTCCCACAAATCATGTTCCGGGTGATTCAAATAGAGAAGCAACATCAACTCCCGTTCCTATCTCTCAATATACCGTTGAACAAACCTTGCAACAAGAGGCAAATGAGCTGGCAATGTCTTATATACTTCAAGGAATTCCAAACCCAATTTTCCGAAGTATTGATGCTCAGAAGACTGCCAAAGATATGTGGGAACATGTGCATCTTCTCATGGAAGGCACTGAGTTGAATCAAGAAGATCTTGAATCCAAGCTTTACATGGAATACACTCATTTTATCATGGAACCAGGGGAATCAATAGAATCGTACTACCACCGTTTCACAAATATCATCAATGACTTGGACCGTTACGACATCAAGTTACCAAAGATTGCTATCAATGCAAAATTCCTTGGATGCCTTGGACCAGAATGGCAGAAATATGCAACCTTTGTCAGGCAAGCTAAGAAGATTAATGAAGTCAAGTATGGACTATTGTATGACTTTCTAAGACAACATCAATCTGAGGTGGATAAGGAAGTTACAGCAAGAGGAGGTTTCTCATCAGCACCAACATCCAACTCGCTTGCTCTCATTGCTCAATCCAACTTTCCATCACCAAATCAGGAATTTGGTCAACAACCTTCTCAACCAAGCATTCAATCACAACCTCCCAACCAAATTGTTCCATATCAAGTACCATCCCAGGATTCTGACAACCAAATGGTCTCATGTAACAACACAGATTCCATGATGTACTCTAACACTGATTTTGATGAAGAAGATGATGCCTTCAAATCTCTCAATGAGGCATTTGGATTAATCTCCAAGGCATTCGGCAAATTCACCAACAAATCCAACAACCGTCTTCGTTCATCCTCAACTACAAGGAATCAAGCTGTTATCAATGATGGAAGAGTGGAAATTCAGAATAGGTCTTCAGGAAGATATGGTTCAGGGAACATGGGAAGCTATGGTTCACAAAGGTTTCAGTCAGGAGGTCAAAGGTTTAATACTGCAGGAGGAAATTGGAACAGTGTGGGGAATGCTCAAAGGAGAAATCAGACTACTGGAAATGAAAGGAGAGGCATTGCAAATACTTCAATTACTTGTTACAACTGTGGTGGAAGTGGTCATATGGAAAATGCTTGTCCAAAGCCTCGTACTATGGGTAGTGCATACCACAAGGAAGCTCTTATGATGGCATTAAAGGATGAAGCAAGGGGCACAGTAAATGAAAAAGAATAGAGCTTCATGGCTAATGCTGATTCTGATGATGAGATGGAAGACCTAGAAGCAAATGCTGCAGTGATGCTCATGGCAAACATGCAAGAAATGAACATGTCCGAGACAGGCCCGGTATATGACACCGATGGCTTATCTCAGGTACAAGATTCACACTGTCTTATACATGAAATTGCTTCACCGTCTGCATCTTCATCTACACAAGAAAATCTTGTTCAACATGATTCATCATTCTCATCACCAGAAGATAATCAAATAAACACCGTTGTGTCATTTGATGATGACAACACTGTAGTTTCATTTGATGACTCTATTGATGATGAAAATAATGATCATCTTGAACAAAATGATCTTTTGCCTGATTAAGATTCAGAACTTCAGGCCTTATTGCTGACCACCCAAACATAAATTGAAAAATGCAATGAAATCAATCAAAATCTAAAGGCCAAAATTGCATTGTTAACAAAGGATAATGAGTGCTATAAACTACAGCTTTCAAATTATGAAAAACATGCAAAACGTGAGAAAGGCTTTGAGGTTGCATTCCAACAAGAATATGTGAAAACAAAGGATTTAGAACATCAAGTTCGTGAGTTAACCATTTCTAAAAATGAGCTAATTTCTCAAAGAGAACAAGAGCAGTTTAAATTTCGAAAACAAATTGACATGTTAAACTCTGAACTTTCTAAAACCAAAACAGAGCTCTCAACATGTCAAAACACTTTGATTGAAGAAAAACAAACAATAAAGAAACGGGTTGACTCATACCTTGATGAAATTATCTCGTTGGAATCCAAACTGAAAGAGTTTCTGAACGTCGTGTACAAAACTGGTGATTCCGTAACTCAAATTCAAAGGCTAACGGTAAAACCAAATCCAAAAGGATATGGATTTGCTATTAGCTGTGACCAACCACGTTTTCTACATAAAGCACTCAGAGAAAATCCCAAGTTATACAATGCAGAACTTTTACTTGATGACACCTTTCAAAGAGTTGTTGTGTTTAGTAGTGATGAAGAACTTGAACATCTTGAATATGAAAATGAGAGTCGATCAAAGTCAAACAAGGTTTGTTCAAGAGTTCAATATGATTATTCAGCAAGACCTCATATCAGTAAATCTTTTGTTCCTCCAAAGTACAAACCAGAACAAACACTGTCAAAACCTACCATAAATGCTTCTTCTGAAGTTACTCCTGTTACCACACCTGTTGCACAAATCAAGGGTTCTTTGACAGAGGATGATGTTGATCCTAAAATGCCTCAAGAACATCGAATTCTTCAATATTTTAAGACATTTATGGATGACATTCAACTCTTGGAAAATGAAATTGAATTTAATTCTCAAATCAAAATCTCTACTTTTCTTTCTCTAGTAGAGAAAGAAAAGCGAGAAATTTTTCAAAAGAAATTTTTACCTCATGTCAAACAACAAAGACATTGTGCAACACAATGGGAACAAGAATTACAGACTGAAGTTGCATCTATGATGAGCATTTTCAAAGCTAAAGATGACAAAATACAAAAACAAAAATCTCAAAAGAAAGCTTTAGAACAAGAGGTTGATCGACTCTTAGAAAATGTTTTGTGTTATGACGTGGTTTCTGTGATTATGAACTCAATTTACATGTCGTGCAATGAGTTACTTGTGAATGATCATGCTGTGAATGTTGAGATGCTGCAAATTGAGATAGAAAATTTGTTAAAAGAAAATGAGAATCTGAGACAGGTCAACAATGATATGGAAAACAAGTGTGCCAATGAAATTTTCAAACTTAATAAGAGACTTGAATGGTGTCAAAGTCAAAGTGCTAAATTTAAGCTAGAATTACAAAATCAAAAAATGTCTATGTCATTTCAAAACAGTCATGTTTCAGAATGTCAAAATACAAATGAAATTGACGTCTTAAGACATCAACTGTTTGAATATGAAAAAGAAATTGATGAACTTGGTCAAAACCGAAATGATACTGTACATCTAAACAGAATTTTGGATTCAAAAAATCAAGAACTCCAACACATCATTGTGGATCTGAAAATGAAACTCAGAGGTTTAGAAAAAGGGAAAGAAAAAGCTATATGTGAGATTGCCCCAGGAATGTACCAAGTAGACAAGGCACCAAACCAAGCATCAAAACAAACCACTAATGCAAATACTTCAAATTCCACAGGATTAGACACCACATCTAAGGCTAGTAGCTCCAAGAACCAAAAGAAATAGAGGAAGAGTAGAGTCTGGCAACCTAGGAATGGATCATCTAAGTCTGCAGAAGTTAAAGCTAAAGCAAGTAGTCTGAATAAAACGCATGTCATGTCAAACGTAGAATCAAACTTATCTAAGTCTAATTCTAGGAATGATGTAACAAACGCTAAATCTTTGAATGTTATGAATGATATTGTGGTTGATGCTAGTTGTGTATTTTTTCGTGCTAGTATTTTATCTGGTAATCATCAAAAATGCATTGCTAAAACTCTGTTGTCTCGCAAAAAGAAACGAACTAGTAGCACTTCCTCTAGGCTCACTACTATTGCCAAGTCCATATTAGGAAAAACACCATTAGTAGTTTCAGAAAAGACCAATGACACACCCATAGCTGCATCTAGGACAACCAAATCACTGAGTGCATTCATTAAGAAAAAGGCTGAGACTAGTTGGACATGGCAACGTTGGTTACAAAACACATCAAGCTTTAAATGTGTACCAAAGATAATTAAAACTTGTGTTACTAACCCAACGGGTCCAACCGTTACCAATTCTCCACCTGTTTTCAATGATTGTGCTGCAGGTGATCCAAATTGTTCTCTAGGTTGTTGGTAGCGGGTGCTCCCGACATATGACTGGCAACCTCAAGCTTCTAGTAAACTTTGTTGCAAAGTTCATCAGAACGGTCAGATTCGGGAATGATCACTTCGCTGCAATAATGGGCTATGGAGATTATGTAAATGGGAACATCGAGATCAGTCGTGTATACTATGTTGAAGGCCTTGGTCACAATCTTTTCTCAGTGGGACAATTCTGTGATGGAGAGTTAGAAGTAGCCTTTCGGGAGAAGACATGTTTTGCCCGAGATCTTCAAGGGAATGATTTAATGAAAGGAAAACGCGGAACAAGTCTTTACACAATTTCCTTCTCGGATATGACAGCATCTACACCTATTTGTTTACTCTCAAAAGCTCATCCCACAAAGGCTTGGTTATGGCACAAAAGAATGTCTCATTTGAACTTCAAAACCATGACTGACCTTGCAAGGAAAAAGTTAGTTGACGGTTTACCCTAATTCAGATATGCCAAAGATCATTTGTGTCCTGCTTGTGAACAAGGGAAAAGTCACCGTGCTCAATTTTCTCCCAAAGCAGAACACAGCACAGATCATGTCCTACAACTGCTTCACATGGATTTGTGTGGTCCAATGCATGTTCAAACTATCAATGGGAAGAGGTACATTTTGGTAATAGTGGATGATTACTCAAATTGGACTTGGGTCTACTTTCTTCGGACTAAAGATCAAGCCCCTTCGATGATCATCAAGTTTCTCACCAAGATTCAAGTTCAAGTCCGTAACACCGTCAGGAAAATCAGAACGGACAACGGCACTGAGTTCAAGAATCAAACTCTTCGGGAGTATACTGAGAAACATGGGATTGTTCATCAGACTTCAATTGCTTGCACCCCCGAACAGAATGGTGTAGTCGAAAGACGTAACCGTACACTAGTGCAAGCAGCACGAACAATGTTGATAAATGCCCAATTACCAGATTACCTATGGGCTAAAGCTGTTTCAACTACCTGTTATACACAGAACTGATGCATGATCAACAAACGTCATAACAAAACACCATATGAACTTATTCACGGCAGAAAACCAAACATCAACTACTTTTATGTCTTTGGAGCACTTTGTTACCCGAAGAATGATCGTGATCTTGGTAAATTAAAGGCTAAAGCAGATATTGGGATATTCGTTGGCTATTGTGAAAACTCTAAAGGTTTTAGAATTTGGAACCGTCGGACTGGGGAAATTCAAGAGACTATACACGCCAATTTTGATGAACTGACATAAATGGCTTCTGAGCAAAACAACTTAGAACCTGCTCACAACCGTCTACACTTCCCTGAATCTTCAACTGCACCCTTACCCTTTAATAGTAAGGATTTAGAAGATTTGTTTGCTCCAATGTTTGATGACGTTCTTGTTAGTAGTGACTCAGATGCTTCCACCAGTTCCGCTGCTCCAAACGTTTCAAATCAAGCACCTGATATCCTTGCAACTTCTACGACAAGAATTGCTAATGATGCACCTCAACCAGAACCATCATCATACATAGAACAAACACCTCCACCTACAGTTGAAGATTCTTCCCCTAATTCTAATCAAGTTTCCACACCATCAGATTATGACGGGAATGCATTTTTTAATCCATTTTCTCCACCACCAACCATTCCAGAAACTAGAGAATATTCTTCAAGCAATATAGAACCATCAAATATGCACAACAACATTCAACATTACCCATCCACTCACAAATGGACAAGGGATCATCCCGTAGTAAATGTCATTGGAAATCCAGACAACCCAGTCATGACAAGACAAAAACTCCACACAGACGGTGAAACATGCATTTATGCACTCACTGTTTGTCAATCTGAACCTAAAAACATCAAAGAAGCCTTAACCTATGACAGTTGGATTGAGTCCATGCAAGAAGAATTGGATCAATTCAAACAATTGGAAGTTTGGGAACTAGTTGAAAGACCAGATGGGGTTTATGTCGTTGGATTGAAATGGATATGGAAGAACAAGCTAGATGCAGAAGGCACCGTCATTCGTAACAAGTCCCGACTGGTAGCTAAAGGATATAGCCAAGAAGAGGGAATTGACTTCGAGGAATCTTTTGCTCCGGTAGCTAGGCTTGAGGCTGTGAGAATGTTTCTAGCATACGCGGCTCACAAGAACATAACGGTTTACCAAATGGACGTGAAGACGGAATTTTTAAACAGACAACTTCGAGAAGAAGTGTATGTCTCACAACCAAAGGGCTTCGTTGATCCAGAACATCCAAACCACGTATACAGGCTTAAGAAAGCCCTCTACGGCCTTAAACAAGCCCCGAGGGCCTGGTACGATAAACTGTCTGCATTTCTACTTGCCAATCACTTTACAAAAGGAACTGTTGACCCGACTTTGTTTATAGAAAAAGACGGGGAGGACATTCTCATTGTACAAATTTATGTGGATGACATTATTTTTGGGTCTACCCATAAAAAGTACTCAAACGCTTTTGCAAAACTTATGAAACAAAACTTTGAGATGTCCATGATGGGTGAACTAAATTTTTTCTTAGGAATGCAGGTTCACCAATCACCCCGTGGTATATTCCTTAGTCAATCCAAATATGCTAAGGAAATCCTGAAAAAGCATGGCATGACCACTAGTGACACCTATAACACCCTATGTCTCCTCATCCCCTATAACACCCTATGTCTTCCTCATCCCCGAAGCTAGATGCTGACATACATGGGACACCCATTGATCCTAAAAAATATCATAGCATGATTGGGTCTCTTATGTATCTCACCGCTAGCAGACCGGATGTTGTATTTGCTATGTACCTTTGCTCCCAATATCAGTCAAGACCAACCGAGCGGCATTTGTCAGCCGTTAAAAGAATCCTTAGATACATAAAGGGAACCATTAATTTGGGGATCTGGTATCCAAAGGATTCTGGGTTTGAACTTGTTTCATTTTCAGACGCTGACCATGCAGGGTTCTTAGACACGAGAAAAAGTACATCAGGAGGAGTTCAATTCCTAGGTGACAAACTGGTGTCTTGGCAGTCAAAGAAGCAGGATTGTACGTCATTGTCCTCAACAGAATCAGAATATGTAGCCATGTCTGCCTACTGTGCTCAAGTCATATGGATGCGATCACAACTGACAGACTATGGATTCATCTTCAATAAGATTCCCATGTACTGTGACTCCAAGAGTGCCATTGCCATTTCATGCAACACTGTGCAACATTCCAAGTCAAAGCATACTGCTCTCAGATACCATTTCATCAAGGAGCATGTGGAAAAGGGTACCGTTGAATTATATTTTGTAGGAACTGAACACCAACTGGCAGATCTGTTCACCAAAGCCTTGCCTCATGCAAGATTTGTTGAACTGGTCCACCGGATTGGTATGAGATGTTTGACTCCAACTGATTTGGAAAATTTTCTCACAAACAATTAAAGGAGTCAAACATCAAAACTATCCATGTAAATATTTTATGAAAAACACAAAAATATTTTCTCTTTTCTTCTTATTAAAAAAAAAAAAAAAAAAAAAAAAAAAAAAAAAAAAAAAAGAAAAAAGAAAGAAAAAAGGGGCAAGTACAAACCCTTAATCAACACTTTGTTCAATTTTTTTTTAAATGTCATTAATTATTTTGGAACAAGTGTTGAGGGGGAGACAATCAATTTTAAATATTTCAAAATTTGTACTTGCGTGGTTTCTACAAAATTGTTGCTTCTAAAAAGATATGTTGGTGATTTTTTTTTTAGATTTAAGAGTTGACAAGGGCCCAAATTGCAAGATCAAGACTTAAAGTTAGTATGTTAAGTTGGTTAGAACTTTGAATGAGAAAACAAAAAGCTTAGGGACTAATGTTGTGATAATTAGAAAGTTAGAAAAGTTAAGTAAATCAAAATATTTATCACCACAGTTAATTCCACTGACACAACCATGTACCGCATTTAACTCACCCCAACCACCCAATCAACGGTCAATATTCAATATGTCAAATTGTTCAAGATCCATCGCAATTGTGAGTAATTTAATGTTTAAAATACAATCTTAAGCAACGGTTTTGAAGGATTTTTAAATCCAACGGTTCAAATTGGCAAAATTGGATATGCTAGTTCTAGGGTTTTGCGTAGATTTGGGGAAAATCGATTCTAAGTGTTTAGAATATATTTGTCTGTACGATTGTGATTAGAATATGATAACAAACAATGTATGCATGCTTAATTGAACCCAGTAACTTGTACTTTGACTGTTCTTCACTTTAGGGTTTAAGCATACGAATTGCGGAAAATCAATTATGACTGAGTTAGTGTAATTAAAGTGTTGTTGTGTTGTTGTTATGCATTAAATTGAATGACTGCATGTTTGAACTAAGCCCAGAAACACCATAGATGTGATTATTGAGATTTAGGGTATATGAAGAACACGAACACAGTCCCAGTTTGATTTTTGAGAATTAGTGGATAGAAAGTGTTATAAATTGGTCAGGTTGTTTGAATACATCATAGGATTCGATTACGATAAGTTGTTGTAACATAAAATCAAGGTTAGATTAATTGCGAAAAATCTGGGAAACAGTACGTCTACAGTGTTGTCGAAATTTCTTGTATAAGAAATTATCGAAATTGGATTTTCTATTGCAAATGACTTTTGATGAGTGTGTAAATACTCATCATTTATACCCATAAAAGACACAAAAATGACTGAAAACACCCAAATATACTGCAGATATCCTTGGTTTATGTTTTTATGTGTTTCAGGTACAAAAGGATTGAAAACAGGGCAAAAACAGACAAAATCGAGCACAAGATTGGAAAATCGTGAAAAGCCTAGGTCGGGGAAGGAATTTACGAGTTAGGACCGGGATATTGCTCAAATTATGAAAGTCAACCTTCAAGAATATCAAGTAGTCAAGATTGGTTCTTGGAGATAAAATTCAGATTTGGCAAGAATGGTCCTTGGATTTTCAGAATTTGCAAAATTGGTCCCTAGACTTTAAAACCAATTTCATTTCTAATCCTAAATAATCCTAACCTTTATCTAAAATAAAACCCAGCCAAAAACCCTACCCAACCCAACATAAACCCACAACCCAACCATTTTAAATAAACCCAAAGCCCAACCGTCCCTTTTTAATTAAAACCCAATACCGGTTTGACTTAAGTCAAACCCATCCCCTCCAAAACAACTACCCGCCTAAACCCCCTCTGCAATACCACCATCACTTCCACCCATCACCTCACCCTCCTTCGCTGCTACACTCCAACCCGCCTCCAATAAGAAACCATCACATGTTCCCACACCCCCACTTGCTGTACAGCCTGCTATCCCACTTCCCCATTTTCCCGCCAAAAGTGAAACCAACGACTGGGATTGAGTCAAAGCTATCCAAGTGGTGGGATTTGCTCAAGAAGGAGAGAGGAAGCTTTTGGGTTTGCTATTTAAAGATAAGAAGCAACACAGAAGAAATTGTCACATCTTTTAGACCATTCGTAGTGTAAATTTATTTAATGCTCGTTTCTAGTTTAAATTTAAGTTTGGATTCTCATTTCAAGTCTGTTTCAAGTCAATTGTCCTTATTTACTTCTGTATTGTACTGATTTTCCAAGTTTATGAAATTCCAAGTTTTCAAGTGTACTGTTAAGTTCGAATTAAGTTAAGTATTAATCAAACATGCCTCATTACCATTTATATAAGCTTATATAAGCTGCTCATAGCTTCTTATAAGCTTGTATTAGTTTACAACTGCTCTAATTTCAAAAAACAACAAAAGTCAACAAAAGTCAACAATTCAGTCAAATAAGCTAGCTGGTGGAATTAAGCTGGAGTGATTAAGCTGGAGTGGGGTTTATGCTTGGTAAGTGACAAACCAAGTTTAGTTCATTATCAGTTTCATTTGTTCCATAGCCTCAACAGTTGTAAGCATTTTCTATCTTTTTGCTTTATTTCTTAAATTACTGCATCATAGCTTAATTATAGCTTATTTTATAAGTTTTCTGCTTATTAGTAGTCTACAACCATATTTCATTAGTCTTATCAGTATTTAATAAACCTTTTCTTAATTTTTCTTAAAAACTCTATAAAAAGCCAAAAATAGCCATATATTATATAACTTATTTTATTGCTTATTTCTATTTTAAAAGTTGTTAATTATAGTTAAAATAAGCTAGTTAATCAATAAATAACAAAAATTATAAGTTAATTTTGTCTGTGCTAATTCAAAACCTGCACAGAACACCATAAAGGACTGTTTGGTTTAAGTGGGTCAAACGGGTAGAATTGGTCTTCCACTGTTCATGTGTCATTTTGGAACTTTCAGTCTGACTTAATTTGGTATGTATAAGCTGTTTTTAAATCATTTTAAGGTTATTAGATTGTGTTCATAGCTTTTAGTGAATTGGTGTTGGACTGAGGTCCATATCTCAGTCAACAAGCTCAAATTAGCCATAAGCTGATTTGAGCCTATCTTGCTTCATTTCTGAGCTTCATTGGACTCAACTTTCAGTAGTGATTCAGTCCCTTTTGGCCTTGATCAAGAAATCACTCAAAACTGCCCAAGTTAGCATAGCAGACCCATAATTTTCAGTTTTTCATGATTTTGCAGCCCATAGGTTGATTTTTAGTTTGCTCATGTTAAGCTTTCATAAGCTCAAACTTTGCATACTTAGAGTTCAGCTGCTTATCTAGCTTTTGACATTTTTTTTAGATTTTTAAGAATTTTCTTTAACTGCTTTTTATTGCCTTGAAAAAGGGCATTTTTGCCCTGCACCAACTGCTAGTAGCAGACCCTTGGTGGCTTTCGGTTTATGTTGTGCTTTTTAGTGCTTAACTGTTTATCTCTTTTGCTTATTCTGATTCCTTTAGTCCTTTTAGAGTAAGCTTAGTCTATTTTATCTTATTTAGCTTGCCCTATAGCTTTTTAGCTTATTTCACTAAGACTTGGCTCATTTGCCAAATCCACTTGCAGTACTGAGCAACCACCTTTCCACAGCTTATTTTTAAGCTCTTAAAAAGCTCATCAAGGTCTGAGATTGGGCCCACTTATTCCCTGGTTAGTGAACTTTAGGAATCCTCAGTTTTTGTGGCATTTAGTGCTTATCTAGTGGCTTATTTTTAAGCCTAAAAGTCACCCTCTGGACTTGCCCTGCACCACACCTTCATCAGCAGACCCTTTTCATATTTAGTGCTTATTAGCTTATTTCTAGAGCTTTTTCAGATTCCATTATTCTTATCATGTTAGTTTAAATAGAATTCAACTTTTTCCAATTTCCAAATAAGCCCTTAATAGCTTGATAGCTTATTTGATGCCTTAAGCTCATTATAAGCTCATTACTGCTCATTGCTTTTCTAGCTGATGGCCTGGGCTTATTTTAGTTTTTTGAGTTAAATTAGGTTTGTTTAGGTCTATTACACTATACCTGAGCTTTTGGTGCATTCTAGTGCTTATTTAAACTGCTTATTTGCCCAATTCAGCTTATTAGTGGGATTATCTAACTTTTTTTATTTTTCCTAGTATTCTGCTATCATATAGTATTTATAGAAAAAATTCCAGAATTTTGAGAATAGTTTTAGTATTTTTAATGTATTTTTCTTTTTAAAACTGTTTTTAATTCATAATAAAAAATATAAAAGTCAGAAAAATATAAATCTTTTTTCTAAAATTTTATTTTATTATTTAGGATTTATGAAAAATAATTTTTCACTTGTAAGATTAGATTTCCTAATATTTCAATTTTTAGCCCGTTTTTAGAATCCCCGTATCGCGTTTTTATTATAATTTGTTTAAATCTTAAATTTTCCAGTGAGAATTTGTTTCTCATTTGTTAAATTAGAATAATCAAGCAAAATTCCATATTCTAATCATCAGTCACTCTAATCCAAACTTTCAATGATTGCCCATTCACACCTCGTTGGAACACGACCCGGGTAATCACTTACCTGGTATCACACACACACAAACGTGAGTTTTTGCGAGTTAGCCTTTTTCATAAAGGGTTAATTTGTCTTTATTCACGCGTATCCGTCTGATATTATTTATATATACTTTAGCACGGATCAAATTTTGGCGCCGCTGCCGGGGAGGTTTTGTTACGACAATATCGTTGAGATTTTTAGCGATTAGTGACTTGAGATCATTCTTTCAGAAGTTTCCACTTTCTTAAACCATATAAAATACAAAAATGTTTTTCTTTTCTTTTATATATATAATATCATATAAAAAATAAAAACCCAAAAACATTTTCTGTTTTATTGTAAAATAAAAGATAAAAGCAAAATTAATATAATAATCCTCAACTTGGGTATTATCATAATAAGTTCCCAAACCAAAGATTAAAACTTGCCTTTGTGTCGCTTGTGAATTTGGCTCTCCTTTGATTGATAAACAAACTCTAACGGAGGTTTCAGGAGGTTTGACATTAAATTGTCGAACCGAAAGAAGCGGGTTTTTAAGGAGCATTTATTGCCCACCTTTGCTTCTCCGCCACTCTGTGCGTTTTTCAGTCAGAGAGCTAACGTACGCTTGTTTATTTAAGGTTTTAAGTTCCTTTTGTTTTGCTTCGATCTTGTTTTAATTGAATTATTTGATTTAAGGTCAAGTTTTTTTCAAAAATCCAAAAAAATTGAAAAACCAAAAACCCAAAAATATTTTTCTTCACCCTCTATCCGTTTAATTCTTTTTCTTTATGTCTTCATCTTACCACCATGGTTGTCAATGGTGTGGAGGTCCTCATAATGGTGGGAATTGTCCCGGTTGTAGCATGGTGGAATCAGGAAACGGGTTTGTTTATGACCAAAATCCTTATTCTTACCATGAAACACCCGACTTTTTCAACCAGCCCCCACACCATGAGATGGAAACATATTCTTGTGAACATTGTGGAGGTCCACACCCAAGTTGTGATTGTCAAGCAGGAAATACGTCTGTCTATGAACAAGATCCATGTAATCAAAACTTCAGGTATGACCAATATCCATATGATTCACCGAATCAGTCACAGCAAATGTATTGTTGTGAGTACTGTGGTGGTCCACATTATGAATCCGATTGTCAAACGAGGACCCCGCTTGTCTATGAGCATGTCCCTTGTAACAATTACGACTATTCTTGTCATGACCAACCTCCACAGTATCAAATGATTCAACCTCAGCCATCTCCTCTTGAAAAATCTTTTGAAAATGTATTCCAAAAACTTCAAAACGTGATGGATACACTTAATGATTTGGCTGTTAAAAATGCCCAAGAAGATCCTCATCAGAAAACCATTGGAGAGCTTCTAGCTGAAGAAGAACAAACAGCTAGAATAAATTCCAGATATCGTCAAACTTTCATTTGCGATGACGATGATGAAGATTCTATGTGGGGAGTTTGCGAGAATTCATCAGCTGCAATTACACCTATCCAGAAAAGGCAGGAAGACAAGACTATTGCAGAATTGCTAGCAGATGTACAAATGTAACGTATAAAAGCCGTTTTTGCTAGCAATATTGATGAGGAGGACGACGAGGAGAGTATTATTCCTTTGAGTGATATCATTTCTCAACTCCTTCAGTCTATTGCAATCACATAACTCTTACCATATATGGACCCCAAGGACTCTCTTAATATGGGGGATGAGCATATTAGCACTATTCCTGAAAAGGAATCGGACGAATTCATAAAGTCTAGTGCTGAGAACCTTATCCCAATCCCAAGTGAGTCTGAGGATATATCGGACAGTGATTGTGATTCGTCTATTTGTAGTGATCAACCTCTTGACACTACTGATGAATTTTTCGGGACGTTTTCTAACCCTCTTTTCGATTCAAACGATGATTCTTTCGGGATTTTCTCTAATCCCCTTTTCAATTCAAATGATGATTTTTCCTTTAGTGATGACGAATCACTTTCTGATGAGGACGTTCAAAATGAAAGTTTCAAAGTCTATTCGAATTCTCTTTTTGAATTTGACGATGAGTACTTTTCTAGCAAAATAAATCCTCTCTTTGATGACGAGTTAGAAAATGATGAGGTCAAGGACTCTATTATTCATAAACTTGATGATGTGACCTCTACTCTTAATCCCGATATTGATCTTTCTCCGACATATGTGACATTTCCCGTTGAGGATCGCCATTATATTGACTTCACATATGTCGTTCGAGTTTTTCTACCTTTCTTCGCCTATAAGGTAGATTGTCCTTTCATTCACTCGTTTGGGAATGAGGACAAAGTTTTTGATCCCGGCATCTCCATTTATCAATCTTTTGAGCCGGATGTATCTCATCGGAGTGGAACTTTCATGAAATTCAATGTTTATCTAAACACATTGAATGAAAGTCCGATGGAGATGGTTTCTTCCACTTGCTCCCCCATGAACCAATGAATTCGGGGTCGAGTCAAGCTAGTGACTCGGTTAACAAAAACATTAAGTGTGGGGGGATTTCCTCTACTGTGCTTTTTTTGTGTGTTGTTTGCCCTTGTTTGCAGGTTTCCCTTGGATTGTGATGATTGCCGTGCCTGTTTTCAATCCAGCCGTCCAATATCCTATCCTTTTGCTAACGATTATCTAGGGATATTTTTTTTTTTAATCCTGTTTGTGAAAATAGAGATTTCTTTCACACACTTGGCTATTAGTATTACATTTTTACGTTCTAAGTCTCGGCATAATAGCCGGTACTTTGAATATTGAGGGCAATATTCAATTCTACGTGTGGGGGGGAATTCTCTCGAATTTTGTCACATTTGTACCTTCTAGTGCCCTAGTACCCCCGTTTTGGCCAAAATTTTAATTTTTTTTCCTTTTTAGATAAGAAATTGCCAAAAAAAAAAAAAAAAAAAAAAAAAAAAAAGTGTTTAGTCTTGATTAGGTTAGAACAAAGGGAATCCTGACTCTGCCAGAGTATTGATCTGGCTGCTTCCTTAACTATTAGACTAAGGTTTTATAATTTGTGCAAATGAAAATGCTAAGCGTAGAATAGTTGGTTTTCTTTAGAGCTTATATAAGTAATCTATGGCTTTTCCTCCCAGAAGATAACTAATCTGACTAAATGCGTGCTGTTTTCAAACGTTTGAACGTTAAAATCATGTTGTTATGCAAAACAAATTTTTATACAATTTTGATATAGAGCCCGAGTTCAACTTTTTATTTTTATTTTTGAGAAAGCATATATGTATGTATATTATTAAAGTTAAAAAAAAATGAAAAAATTATGAAAATGATGAAAAAATGAAAAAGAAAAAAAAATGGAATGATATTGCAAAATGCAAAAATATAAAGATATTGCAAAATGCAATAAGTTTTGATGTTGCAAAAATAAAGTTGTAATTGTTAATAAATATAGGAAAATTGCTTTCTCTTAAATTTAAATCGGAACTTGAACTTGGATTCGTCAATTTTGTATAAAAGTTAAACGGTAATTTAGTAGATCGTTGATTTCAAAGATCCCGAAAGCTCTGGTATTATTCTCTGTGAGGTGTCAAAAACCTGGTCACCTCAGTTTTTGTGGCATTTAGTGCTTATCTAGTGGCTTATTTTTAAGCCTAAAAGTCACCCTCTGGACTTGCCCTGCACCACACCTTCATCAGCAGACCCTTTTCATATTTAGTGCTTATTAGCTTATTTCAAGAGCTTTTTCAAATTCCATTATTCTTATCATGTTAGTTTAAATAGAATTCAACTTTTTCCAATTTCCAAATAAGCCCTTAATAGCTTGATAGCTTATTTGATGCCTTAAGCTCATTATAAGCTCATTACTGCTCATCGCTTTTCTAGCTGACGGCCTGGGCTTATTTTAGTTTTTTGAGTTGAATTAGGTTTGTTTAGGTCTATCACACTATACCTGAGCTTTTGGTGCAATCTAGTGCTTATTTGCTTATCTGAAGTGCTTATTTAAACTGCTTATTTGCCCAATTCAGCATATTAGTGGGATTATCTAACTTTTTTTTTTATTTTTCCTAGTATTCTGCTATCATATAGTATTTATAGAAAAAATTCCAGAATTTTTAGAATAGTTTTAGTATTTTTAATGTATTTTTCTTTTTAAAACTGTTTTTAATTAATAATAAAAAATATAAAAGTCAGAAAAATATAAATCTTTTTTCTAAAATTTTCTTTTATTATTTAGGATTTAAGAAAAATAATTTTGCACTTGTAAGATTAGATTTCCTAATATTTTAGTTTTTAGCCCGTTTTTAAAATCCCCGTATCGCGTTTTTATTATAATTTGTTTAAATCTTAAATTTTTCAGTGAGAGTTTGTTTCTCATTTGTTAAATTAGAATAATCAAGCAAAATTCCATATTCTAATCATCAGTCAATCTAATCCAAACTTTCAACGATTACCCATTCACACCTCGTTGGGACACGACCCGGGTAATCACTTACCTGGTATCACACACACACAAACGTGAGTTTTTGCGAGTTAGCCTTTTTCCTAAATCGTTAATTTGTCTTTATTCACGCGTATCCGTCTGATATTATTTATATATACTTTAGCACGGATCAACTTTGCTATCGCAAATGCCTTTGCTATCGCAAATGTGTTTGTTATCGCAAACGACATTTCTATCGCAAACAACTGATGCGTGGTTTAGCGACCTTACAACAGGTTTTACCTCTCGAGGGATCTCAAGAGGCTTGCAATCCCCACCAGGCAGTGTACCTGACCGATGTAGTATAGTGAAGTGGCAAGTACTGGGGGATTGATCGTTCTCTAGGGGAATAGTGTCGTTAGGATTGAAAAACTACTCTAATAGGTCTAAGGGTGAGGGAAGATTCTTTTGGTATTTTTATATTTTTATGAAAGCAAGTAAGATCTCGGGTTTGAAGGAGTGGGTGGAATTAGTTGCTAGTCAACTAACCCAAATAACTACAAATGCAAATAAAATAAAATAACTGAAAATAAAAAGGTTGTGGAACTTATATGGAGAGAAATGTGTTTACTTAGATTTCCTTACTCCCTAACTATCTTTTACCGGTTGATTAGTGTGTATTAATTGCCTGGATGACGGGTGTATTCCTTAATACCAATCGTGGGGTGGCGTACGTACTTCCCCAACTCTATAAGCTCTTACTTCACTCCTATGTCGAGCCGGCTAAGAAGCTCCTAACATGGGATCACTAGAATTCGCTCATGCATTAAATACAACCATAATAACCTTAGTACGTATTGGTTCATGTTTCTTAAGACGTTCAAGTAAGTTACCGTATAGGAGGTTAGCCAGTTTTCTTAAGCCTAACATCGATAAACAATCATCCAATACAATTAATAACACACTAACAACCAATAATCAATAGTTAGGTTTCATTAGATCTAAGCAAACACAAGATAAATCTAGCCTAGCATGTTAAATAAAAGACAAGAACAAGATATAATCAAACAACACATAGACATATTGAATGATTAATTGATTACTTATCTTCAATTGAACATGGGAGATCCAAGGGTACAAAACGCTTATAAATGGCAGAAAAATCGTCTAGGGTTTCTCCTCACAAAGTTGCACACTAATGACTAAAAATTATGAAAGTATATATAGGAAAACAGATCTGACGGCGTCACCCTTTGGGTCGTGACGTCGTCACCTCGCCGCGGTTAGGGTTTCTTGATGGCCTTCTTGACGCCGTCCCCCTTTAATCTTCCAAAATCCTCTCTGGCTTATCAAGGCTTGAGGACCTTCTTGACGCCGTCCCCCTTTAATCTTCCAAAATCCTCTCTGGCTTATCAGGGGTTGACGGCATCACATTGGGGCTTGACGCCGTCACAGGTACTTTCTAGCAGATTTTTGAGACTTTGTCGTTTTCTTCACTTTTATGCTCCAAAAACGTCCAAAATGCTTCCTTTTCCAGATTTCTTCTCCAAAGTACCTAAAATGACAAAAGGAATGATTTAGGGCAATATTTGATCAAATAAATACGATTTAGGGCTTAAATGACCCCCTAAAAGCGGTACACATTTCGCTTCATCAAATACCCTTACACTTGAGATTTGCTTGTCCTCAAGCAATTGCGCTTTTATTCTAATCAAAATACAAGTTAGGGGTCATTTAACGCTAATATAAAAGTAATTACAACAAATAGTCGTTCCACTTTAATCATAATAAGCACGGAGATTACACACTAGCACCTCACAAGTAGTGTTTAGATACTCACATCTCTCAGGTGTCATAAAAGTATATCTCATAAATGAAAATGAATAATATCTCTCACTACCTGTCATAGCAAATAGTTTACCATAGGCTTGGGAAAGGATCAAAAACCTCCTCCACTAGGCGTAAGCACCTAAGATAAACTATCAAAGAGGGATTTTAAACGGGTTATAACGTTAGGTGTAGGGATATGATAAACACGGTTTTGTTGGATAAAAGATATTTTACTGGTGGCGAGTTAAAGATCTTGATTAATTACATGTACAATAAGGCGTTGCTAAGCCAAGACTAGACTCGACTTAAGCTAATGAAAGAAATAACAAAAAGATAAAATAAACATAAAATGAAACGGGATGGTAGTCCGTATGTTTTTTCTACTTTTCTTTTTCTCATTTTTTTGTATTTTTCTTGATTTTTTTTTTTTCATACACTCTTGCCCTACCATCCAAAATAATACATCATAGGGGCGTTGCATTCCCATTACACTTGAACTTTTACATAACTTTACAAATAACTATTCTAATGACTTGAATTAAGATAATCGAAACACTTGGAGTACTTTTAAAATATTTAGCACATATGGGGGTATTAATGTTGTTCTTCCCCATTACTCCATTACACTAGTACTTTACCCATGAGTCCCAATCGTCCCAAAACAATATGTACAAGGATATGACTCGACTTAGCAACCATGTAATCAATTAGATAATTAACTTGGGGTTTAAACAAATGTTGTCACAATAGTGCACTAAAGATGAGTGCATACAAGGTAGGCTAAGGCGATTTGGGTGTACATTTAAGTGGGGTGTAAACAAATTCTTCCTTTAAGTAAAATTCTTAAAGTTAGAAACGAAAAGATAGGCTCTGAGGGGTGTACTAGGGGTATCGTGTACTAAAAATGAGTACAACGCAAAGGGTGTGGGAGAATTACTTGACCAATGTAGCCAATGTAATTATAACAAAAAAACAGGTGTAAAACAATGGGTTAATCCTAATGCCTCTTATCATGTAGTAAATCTAACTACACGAATGTAGTCTCACTTGTGGCCTCGGAATGGTCCTAACGCAAGTTCTAGAATCTAAGTGCTACCGGTACACACATCATAGCATAAATGCTTTTCCTACCAATTCTAGGGGCGAACCTCACATATTTGGGGGTGGAAAATTTTTTAGTGGTACGGTTTTGTGATAGTCATATAACTCCTATCCGTGAGACGCTCATTAAGACCAAAGTTTCACTCCTATATGTTGTAAAAAATTTTAAATTTGGCACTAAAATTGCCTTAACAGGTATTTCTCTCAGTTTTATTACACATCTACCATTAAACAAACAAAAATCAAGTGCAATTGCATTCTCTAAAGTATCGTACTTTACCCCCCCTTACACTTAAGATGAACATTGTCCCCAATGTTCAAATAACAAGATGTAAAAGTAAATAAGGTAAAAGAATGAAATCAAATACTCCCCTGATTCGTTCGGTGGATAAAGAGGTAACATGGTTAGATCTTCTTCCAAGGTAATGTTGAAGCTCCAAGACTAAAGCATCGCCAAAAGCTGGATTCCACATACATCTCCTTGTCCAAAATAACCTGTTAAACTTGAGAAAACAAACAAGAAAACCTGCATAACATCGGCGGGATAAATCTGTATAAGGATATAATGCTTGTGGAATGATTATTTTGCAGATTCCTGGAGTTTATAAGTTAGAGATTTAATAAAGCATTTTATGATTCCGGTAGAAAAACAAAACTTTCAAAATTTTCAGAAAATTAAAACCTGACGCCGTCAGGTTGTAAGGCCTGACGCCGTTAGAAATGATCTGACAGAATTCTCATGTTAAGTTTCCGGAAAATTTCTGGAAAAACCTTTACCTTACTTCCAGGAATTCCTACAAAATATCATTATGACTCGATACAAGCATTTGACTCAAACAATTACTAATATGTATGTTAATTTAATATTGTTACGATTCATGTTCATTTGTTCTAATAAACCGATTTGGATTTCCCTTACACTTAACTTTTGCAAAATACCTTTATATGTAGTTAAGACGAAGTTAAAAACAAGATAAAGCATTTTCACAATTTAGTTTTGAACATGAATCAATAATAATAAAAATTAAACAAACATACGGAAGCAAATAAAATCAAACACAGAAAGCAAATAAAGCTTGAGTTGCCTCCCAAGAAGCGCTTTTCTTTATTAACGAGTCTTGTAGCTAGACTCAAAGTCGCCGTACATTACGTGATTCCATCATTCATAATGACGCATCGCTAATAGATATAATCTTTGTTATCAGGGTGGTGGTGTCTCAATCGCTCGACATTCGCAGTCACTTCACCTCCTCCCTTGCTGATCAAGCTTACTACCCCATCCTGATGTAGACTTTTAATTGTGAATGGTCCGTACCACCAGGGACTTGGTTCATCGGTAGGTGCTTTTGTTTCTGAATGCCTTAGGAGCACTGAGTCTCCTTTTGTAAATTCAACTGGGTTATTGGTGTGCTCATCAGCCTCAATATAGTCGTTATTTCCACCCTTACATTCTCTAATCTCATTTTCATTGTAATTCTTAATCCTTGCATCCCATGCAAGGATTTTCTCTCGAACATTACCACGGATTATATTGGGGTTTGCCTCCATCTTCTTTTGTAGAGCAACATCTCGTATATGTCGTGGGATCGTTGGGAAGTTTATTGTTTTCTTCCCCTTCTTCATTTGGATGGTACTATTTTCGTAATCGATTTGTGCCCTAGTGGTAACGAGAAAGGGTGCCCCAAGGATTATTGGCATATTCATATCATTTCTTTCAATAATCATGAAGTCGACCGGATACAGGAATCCGGCAACATTGACCAACACATCTTCTGCAATTCCTAACGGGTACTCATAAGAATGTTTTGCAAAGGAGAGTTTAGTACGGGTGATGGATGGCAGTTCGTCGGTTAACTGGACATAAACGGATAAAGGCATCAAATTTACGTCGGAACCTTGGTCAGCTACCGCATCCAGATACTTGAGTTTTCCAATGCTGCATGGTATTTCGAAGACCCCGTAGAATTCCTGCTTTTCCACTAACTTTTGTCTTATGAGGCTCTCATATAATTGCCCTCCGGGTAATGTGTCAGATTCATCATCCGGTTCCATCCTCTTGGACTCCTTGTTGGGTAGATGAGTACGTCGATAGTTTCTCACCCAATCGTTTATGGTCTCTTTGTTTATTTCGTGCTTCAAGTAATGCCACACTTGTTGTGACTTTGGCGGTTCTACCAATTGGCGCTCCTCATAGGGCGCCTCCTTTCCCTTGTCGGAATCGCATTTGTAGGCATTGGTGGTTCCGTCATTAAGTGGGATGAGATCAATCTTGTTAACTTTCATAGTTATCAACTTCCCTCTTTCTTCATTTACGCCTCCTTTGACGACGGAGATGGCATTAACACATTTAGTGTTGGGAACTTCAACGTCTTTTCGCACTAACACATTTTCAGGAGCTTTTGTTTTTGTGTATTCTTTCAAAAGGCCCATCATCTCAGCCATCTTCTCTTCCATCTCCTCCTTTTGTTTGTAGATAGCTTCCTCAAATTTTGCCAACCGTTCGGAGTGTTTTGACATGTATTCTCTCATTCGAGCTTCGAATGTTGGACTAAGTTCCTGAGGTGGTGAGTTGGGTTGAGCGTGCTTATGGAAGGGTTTAGTATTTTCCCTCCGGGGTGATTCGGACAATGGTATTTGCTTAATGCTTGAGACCGAGTTAACTGTTGCTTTTTGTGGACTTAAGGGTCTCTTTTGCTTTTCCATAAGATATGCAACCCTCTTCTCAAGTTCACTAACGCTTTCCTCGGTGATTTGATTGGCTTTATCGGGCGATGAATATGTCTTGACCGCCGAGCGTACGTCGTGGGAAACTTGCCACAATTCATCATTGTCAGATGCAAGCTCATCAATGATTTCCAATGATTCCTCGGTGCTTCTGTCACGCAATCTGCCTCCGGCGGCTCGATCGATGGCACGCTTGGTGTGGTAGTCAACATGGTCATAGAAGATTTGAATTTGAAGCCATAGATCTATGCCATGATGAGGGACTTTTTGGAGTAAGTCCTTGAATCGAATCCATGCCCCATATAGGGTTTCGCCTCGACGTTGTTCGAACATCAAGATATCCTTCCTTAACTTGGTAGTTCTTCCTGGTGGGAAAAACTGAGCGAGGAAACGAGTGGTGAGATCATCCCAAGAGGTGATGGATCCTGCGGGTAGGCGCTCTAGCCATTGACTAGCTTGGTCCCGCAGAGAGAATTGAAAGAGACGCAGTCGGGTCATCTCACGAGTGGCAACATCAAGGTCTATGGAATCAACGATTTTGAGAAAGTCCTTGAGATGTTGATTAGGATCTTCGGAACGAAGTCCATGGAATGCGCATCCACTTTGCACCAACCGGATGGTGTCGGATCGCAAGGGAGTGACATTGGCTCCTTGAGTGAGCTCAATGGTGTTTCGATAGCCATGGTGGCTAGGACGAGAGTAGTCTCCTAAGGTACGGGCTCTAGGAGGTGGGTGTTGTTGCGGTGGTGGGTTGTTGGGATCGAGGATATTACCACCTTCCATGATGTCGGATGGTAATGGTTACAAACAAAGAAATGAAGAAAAAAGATAGACTAAAGAAAACCTAGAAAAATAAAATAAAAATCTCACTAGAAAGGAATCTAGTGACTAGACCTAATAAAATAAAAATTCAACCTAAACAATAACTATTCCCGGCAGCAGCGCCAAAAACTTGATGCGTGGTTTTGCGACCTTACAATAGGTTTTACCTCTCGAGGGATCTCAAGAGGCTTGCAATCTCCACCAGGCAGTGTACCTGACCGATGTAGTATAGTGAAGTGGCAAGTACCGGGGGATTGATCGTTCTCTAGGGGAATAGTGTCGTTAGGATTGAAAAACTACTCTAATAGGTCTAAGGGTGAGGGAAGATTCTTTTTGTATTTTTATATTTTTATGAAAGCAAGTAAGATATTGGGTTTGAAGGAGTGGGCGGAATTAGTTGCTAGTCAACTAACCCAAATAACTACAAATGCAAATAAAATAAAATAACTGAAAATAAAAAGGTTGTGGAACTTATATGGGGAGAAATGTGTTTACTTAGATTTCCTTACTCCCTAACTATCTTTTACCGGTTGATTAGTGTGTATTAATTGCGTGGATGACGGGTGTATTCCTTAATACCAATCATGGGGTGGCGTACGTACTTCCCCAACTCTATAGCTCCTACTTCACTCCTATGTCGAGCTGGCTAAGAAGCTCCTAACATGGGATCACTAGAATTCGCTCATGCATTAAATACAACCATAATAACCTTAGTACGCATTGGTTCATGTTTCTTAAGACGTTCAAACAAGTTACCGTATAGGAGGTTAGCCAGTTTTCTTAAGCCTAACATCGATAAACAATCATCCAATACAATTAATAACACACCAACAACCAATAATCAATAGTTAGGTTTCATTAGATCTAAGCAAACACAAGATAAATCTAGCCTAGCATGTTAAATAAAAGACAAGAACAAGATATAATCAAACAACACATAGACATATTGAATGATTAATTGATTACTTATCTTCAATTGAACATGGGAGATCCAAGGGTATAAAACCCTTAAAAATGGCAGAAAAATCGCCTAGGGTTTCTCCTCACAAAGTTGCACACTAATGACTAAAAATTATGAAAGTATATATAGGAAAACAGATCTGACGGCGTCACCCTTTGGGTCGTGACACCGTCACCTCGCCGCGGTTAGGGTTTCTTGATGGCCTTCTTGACGCCGTCCCCCTTTAATCTTCCAAAATCCTCTCTGGCTTATCAAGGCTTGAGGACCTTCTTGACGCCGTCCCCCTTTAATCTTCCAAAATCCTCTCTGGCTTATCAAGGGTTGACGGCGTCACATTGGGGCTTGACGCCATCACATGTACTTTCTAGCATATTTTTGAGACTTTGTCGTTTTCTTCACTTTTATGCTCCAAAAACGTCCAAAATGCTTCCTTTTCCAGATTTCTTCTCCAAAGTACCTAAATTGACAAAAGGAACGATTTAGGGCAATATTTGATCAAATAAATACGATTTAGGGCTTAAATGACCCCCTAAAAGCGGTACACTTTTCGCTTCATCAACAACATTTCTATCGCAAATGGCATTTCTATCACAAACGGCATTTCCTATCGCAAATGACAATATCGCAAACGGCATTTCTATCGCAAACGGCATTTCCTATCGCAAATGACAATTTCTATCGCAAACGCCAATTTCTATCGCAAACACACAATCTTATCGCAAATGACCCTTTCTATCGCAAACGACAATTTCTATTGCAAATGTCCATTTTTATCGCAATTGCTAAAATTGTGTAGAAATTGACAAATTCTATAGAAATTGTTCAATTCAATAGAAATTCTCATTTCTATAGAAATCATCATGTGTAAACTTGTAAAACATGTTAAACAATTAAAAAGGATCACATGTGCAACTTAACGGTTATCTAATGCTAAATTTCATGTATCCTCGAAATTTGTGTCCAAATGATGTTTCAGAAATCTCAAAAATGGCTGCTTCATCACAACAAACACCACCAATACTCTCAAAAGAAGAAGTTTTCCCGCATGGATACATTGCTGAATTAGGTGACAACAATGCAAGAGTTGACTTCAACAAAATCTCATGCAGTGAACCATGTTGTAAAGTTGCAATAGAGATTATGAAGAGACACAAGTTCAGAAGCATACTGGAAAACTCAGAAAGTATCCCTAAATTGTACATTCATCAAATGTGGAGTACCATCAAGATGTCAGATAATGAGAAGCACTTCACATGCACCTTGGGTTACAAGAAGTTGAAAGTCACACCATTACACCACCGAAAAGCCCTAAGCCTCCCAGACCCACCTAAACCAGCTAACCGATATTTGGATTCTCCTTCTGAAACTAATGTTCTTCAGTTCCTTGTTGACATCGGTTATGATGTTCAACCAAACACACCACTCACTAAGATTTCCAGAGTAAATGCTAAGTGCATCCCAAAACCCTGGAGGACCCTTTATTACATCATAATTCGATCTGTCTCAGGGAGGGATAGTGGTCACGAGCATCCTCGTCTGTCACATCTTCAAATATTCTGGGGAATGGTGAGTCTAGTGAACATTGACTACACGACACTTATCTGGGATGACCTTGTCTTTCAAATCCAAGGTCGTAAACCATCTACCAAGATTCCTTTCGTCAGATACACCAAGCTACTTATAAGTCTTCTGCTTGATGAAAACAAGGATATCTCCTCACGACCTGGAGACAGGGAAGTACATCAGTACAGGATGGATAAGCTTGTCAAAACGGTTTATTTTCCCAAAGACAGTACATGAAAGCAAGGTTCAAGATTACCAGATGTCTTATTAACTGATGATGTCAAGGAGACTACAGCTTTTGCAATCTATGAAAAAGCTTATGAAATGAAACAGGTTGGGAACACCAAACTTGCAGAAGGAACAGGATCATCCAAAACACGTTCAAAAGGCAACAAAACTGGGAGTACCTCAAGTGCCTCAAAGAAACACCCCAGAACACTTAAAAGAAGAATAAGGACTGATCCTAGGCCCAAAACTGAAGAAATTAGGATTCGTGATGAACCAACTGAATTTGAAGAGACAGAATCAGAAGAAGAAGTGAATATGGATGAAGAAACAGCTAAGTTTCAAACTGAAATTGACATACTTAATGCTAAGAAAGCTAGCATGAGGACAGCTAAAGAAGATGAGCTAAGAAGGGCTGAACTACGAGTCAAACTAATGAAGGAAATGGAAGAGAAAAAGGGAGATGAAGGATCCGGAACTATCCCAGAAGTACCTTCAACCCATACTGATCCGGTTAATACACCCGAAGGGTCTGAAGATGCTACCACCACAGCTCAGCCCAATACCGTTAATCAACCCGAGAGGGCTGAGTCTGCTATTTCTCCACCACCAAGATCGGTTAATCAACCTGACTTAGAAGAACAAACACAGTCAGAGAAGGAGAAAGAGAAGGTCTTGACAGATGAAGAAATACCAGACTTCATGTTGGAAAGTGACAAGGAAGAGGAACAACATCATGATGATAATATCGATTGGAACAATTCTGAAGAAGAACGGGAAATAACCGGGGTGAAAACTACAGAAGCTGAGCATGAGACAGAATTAAAGACAAAAGAGGAAGAAGAAAGAAAGCGGAAGGAAGAAGAGGAAGAGGCAGATAATTACATTCAAACTCCACCTCATCTTTCTATCGTGGTCTATCAACCTCAACAAGAGTCACAACCAATAGTTTTATCTCCAAATCCCGCTATACCTCCTGAGTCACCTCCAAGAAATCCAACACCTCCATCCTCACCTCCCAAGGACTCTACACCTCCCAACTCACAATCATCAATTCCTTCTCTCACAGCATCATCTTCAAGATCCCAATCACCATCAAAAGGCAAAGAAAGAATTTCAGAAACAATAAAAAAAGTCATAAAAGGAAAGAATGTAAGAAAGATTGCTCGTGTTACAAGGGTCGAAGTCATCTCTCCAGCTGCAAAGAAGTTAAAGAAGGAAGCTAAACTTGCCCGAGAAAAGAAAGACAGACAACTAAGCAACCAACTGAATGAAATGAAAACTTTGGTTAAGGATCTATCCGAAAAAGTTAATGAGTTGAATACAATGAAGAAGTTAATGGATGAGTTTCTGAGTGACAATGTCAATGAACGTTTGCTCAAGGCGACTCGGGCCAATACAAAGCACTATGTCAAGCAATTTATGCCTGAAGTTTGGGAAAACCTTAAAGAACACATCGACAAATATCTCGAAGACAAGCTTAAAGACATAGCTGCATCAACATCTCATCAGAAACACATCTATGATTACTCTGTTGACGAACTTCAGCTGGCCCTTCTCACCAAACTCATTGCACAACCCTCCATAACAGACACATAAATGGCTCTCATTTCGGCCATTCAGGATAATGTGAAATCATGCAAAGAAGCAGCTGATCAGGGAAAACGTACTCGTGAGGATGACGACAAAGACAAAGACCAGGTCAACACAGCAAAAAGACACAAGACTGGAAGCGGATCTGGAATTCACATCAACGAGCCAACCGGAACAACAACTTCTTCTCAACCTTCAAAGGCTCCGGAATCTGGTCCAACTGCTGATGAGCATCAATTTGAGCATTTCACCACAGAAAATGTGGACTTTCAACCGCAAGATGATCAACCACAATCACCACCAAAGTCACCTCCAAAGTCAAAGCCTTCAAGCAGCAAAAAATCTTCCAAACAAGTCAATGTAGTCTCATGGCTTGATAATGATGATGACATACAAGGCAATGACTGGTTTCAAACTTCTCAAAGACAAATCCCAAAGTGCTGCTGAACTAAAGTATCATCTTGAAAACATTGCTCGAGCAATGTCAAGTGATTTTGACTGGACTAATCCAGACATAATCAGGGTTGATGGCAAAGACAGCAAAAATCGTCCTTATATAACAGACTGGACAAAGCCACTTCCCGTGATACGCAAACATCACACATCAGAAATCCCTTTCCAATTCTTTTTCAACAATGATCTAGAACTTCTCAAGCATGGAGCGTCAAGCAAAACAAAGTATGCAACTTCAATCACCTTCACTCCAGCTGCACATTATTCACAACCAGCCATAGAGGAAGCTGCTCTTCACCAACACCTTTTCATCAAGCAACAAGTGAATTATGATCATAATGCAGAACTAGGCATTTATCACTGGTTTGACAAAAGAAAGACATGGTACAAGAGTAAACTTACCGAGACTTCCCGTGATAAAGTGTACAGTGACCTCAAGATCATGGCAGTGGTTAGTGTTAGGGGAGTAAAGAGGTATGATTACACTTTCCTTACTAAGATCAATTTCCGAAGACATGACGATAAACTCTACTCATTCTCAGAAGCAGACTTTCCGGATTTAAGCCTGAATGATATTGAAGACATGTACCTAATGAAAGTACAAGGACGGTTGCATCATCTCACTACCGAACTTCAATATGCTTTCAGTACGGCTATCTGCCATTTCATCAGACGAACAATCATAAAAGAAAGAGTAGAGGGTCTTCAACTGGGAGTGGAAAGTTACCAACAGAAGTTGAATCTTGTTGAGCCTGTCCTACTTCTTGAACACAACCATGATCCTTAATACACCATGAAAAGCCACCCACTCTTTGGTTTTGTCTACAGAAGTGCAACGAACATCAACCGCTTCATGTCATTTTATGAGATCCACAAATTATATGGCGATATACTGAAGAACGTTCGTGACGGGTTGGTTCTTAGAGTTTGGGATCAAGAATTAGGAAAGTCAAAAAGATGGAATACTGATCAGTTGAGACAAGTGAAGCAGTTCATATGGAAGAACGAGAGAGGACTTTATCGCAGAGAACAGATAAGGAGATTGGAGAGTTATGTTGGCGGTCGTCCATCTTTCCCAATCAGCCTATTCCAAAGAACTGATCCGGTGCTCACAATGTTTGGTAAAGGAGGTTAATGTAAGACCTTGATTTAACAATTCATCATTTTTTTATTCATCATTCTTACTATATGACTGTGATATTATGGTTTTTGCACACATAACAGTGCACAACCCGTACCTTCAAGAAAGGACCCTGAGGTACGCTTCAGTGCCTCAATCCTAATCAAAGGAGCAAAAGCTTCTTTCTTATGAGTAGAATTAAAACCAGAATTTTCTAACGTTTTTCAGAAATTCTGCTCATAAGAACAAATATTCCTTCATTAAGGGGGAGTATTTGAAAAACATAATCTTTGTTCCAAACCAAAAACGTTCTTGATATTCTTCCCACAAACCTCAAAAATGCATATTTTAATCAAACGTTTTACCAAAAACATCATAAGTATGCTATTTTTGAGGGGGAGAATAAAAACTTGATTAAAATATGTTGTCTCAAATGCTGGAATCTCATAAGTGCTCGACTCAGAATTGACCCTCGAATTGATGATAGGAAAAAGTCAGTAGTCGAAAAGACATGTCCCGGACGGGTAATAATTTCAAGCCAGTTCATCTGGTGATGTAAACGTGTCTCGCAAAGGAAGTGTCTGAGTAGAATGTACCGATTTTGAGCGATTTTCTTTGAATGTGATCTAGACGGGTAATAATTTCCAGCTAGTTTACTAGTGATGTAAGCGTGTCTCGCGACGATCATGTTCATTGAAAATCAATCAATTCAAAAAGTGCCAACTCTACCCTACATGTGCAAATTTACTTTAACTATATATGAGCACATGTTAAGGGGGTGTCTTTCTGAAAATCACAAAACTCTCAAGGTGTTAAAAAAATATGTTTTTCATAATTATAAACACTTTGAGAGATTTTCCAAAAGGTTTGGTTTATGGCATCAATAGGATAGTCATGGAGTCATAAGGTGACTAAGGTTAGGAATAACCGTCCTATGATCTTCCAGAGCCGGAGGGATCTACCCAAGGACAATACCAATAGTTTAGAACTAGAAAGTCCTAGGTATGATTGAAAAAGGAGATATGAAATGTAAGGAGAAAGAAGGGGTTGAAGAATTAAAAAGAAAAGCAAAGAAAAGGGTGAAAAGAAATAGCCCTCCATTTGTTCAACCTTAGGGCAGACACCGGGTTTAATACATAATCTACTGGTTGACTGAGCACCACCGGTATTAAAGACAAAAGACGTCATGGACCCAGTGACGCACTGCACTAAACCTTCTAAGCCACTCAGGTGTCTCTCAAAAGACACTTGTTTCATTTCACACAGAGAACCCTTCATCATCTATCGACCTCTCACTACGAGATGTGTTGATATTGAAAAGGAGGCACTCTGCTCCACGCCTCCGACGACCAAACAAATGTGCACTAATTGAGACTAGAGTCATGATATTCATCAAAGATCTCTTAGGAACACTTAGTATTACACTGTTGTCTTACATCATGGGCAACAGTCGTAAAATTAAGAAGAGTCCTTCGCAGATCTTAGCAATCTGCCGAGAACATTCTTGAGAGAATTCACAATTGAGATTCTCAGTGATAGAATGGAAATCCTGCCAGTATAACATCAAACAACCCTGACAGCAGGTCACTTCGGTAACTCCTTGTGGGTTACGCTTAGTGTTTGTTCCAAAATGGTCTACAGTCGTGGGGTGATCTCCAGCGACTCACTGAATCGTGGGTCCACTTCGGTGTGTCCGTGTTAGCCCTTTCGGGGGTATCTGGTTCAGAATGGCCTGGGTTTGGACTAGAGAAAGTCTTCACACTATGCTGTTGACGATCTCGAAGTCGGAACCTGTAAGTGCCGGTTGGTTCGTGCTGCTGCTGCTGAGGATCTTGAAGACCTGAAGTTCGACCACCAAGATTCCATCATGCTCACATACTGAAGATATGTTCTCAAAAGACTCAGAAACAGCAAAAGTTCAAAGATATTAAAGTAAAGTCTAAAGTTCAAGCTCCACAACCTTTCAGAAATCAAAGATTGAAAAGTGAGAACCAGTTGATGAACAAAAGTCAAAGACATATGAGCATGGTGGAAAAGACGAGAAGACGTTGGAGATTGGCAGATGAAGACAACACCATAACATTTCAAGTCAAGAACAAAGAACAAAGATTATCAAGACGTCAGAAGCCAAAGAGGCAAAGATGACGTCGAGCAAGGTTGATGACTAAGACTTAGGGGGAGATTGTTAGGAACACGTTTTGTAATTTATTAAGTCTTAGTCATTTCCGATAGAATGTTGCTCAAAATAGGATTCTATGTTTGTAATTAAGGTCCGGTCCATTAGGAATCCATGGGCCGGCCATTTTAGTTAAATATCTTCTAGAAGCACACATGTAAGAGATGCCCTAGATCTTCGCCTATAAATAGAAGGCTAGGGGTCTCATATTTCTTGATGGTTTTCATATTGTATGTGTAAGCTTTGTCCCTTCATCGTTTGAATGAAAATCATCCAACTTCTCTTCATCTCTTATTCTCTCTTTAACTTATTTACTTATCTCTACTCGTAGCTTATTTAATAAGTAGTTGTTGTGGTAGTTTAGAGTAGTTTACGTGTTTGTGTTCGAGTTAAATAGGACCTACAGACCACATTGGAGGCTGAGTTCAAGTTCCAGTGATGGTGAGGAATCTTCCAAACAAGGGAGGTATATTGCTTGGATCATGATCTTGATGTTCAGTTGGTTGAAGATGAGTATGAGACTCATGGGAGGATTTTGAATGATTGATACTGATGAAGTTAAGTGCTGGAGTACTTGCTATTATGATTTCTTCAAAGCTCAGATGTGAAGAAAATACTGAAGTGATTCAATATATATGATTAGTTTGAAAGAAGGACACAAGCTCTGAGGAAGAAAAGATAAATGTTTGAAAGAATTACCCCCCATCATCAGAGTTGGAGTTTAATTCAAGAAACTTAGTGATTTGCAGAGAAATCATAAGTTTAGGGGAGGATTGTTAGGAATTAAACCAACAGTTAGTACTGCCAAGTATAAAGTTACAACAGCTGAAGATTACACCAGCAGTACTAACTAGGTTAGTACTGCTAGTACATAAGGTTTATACTGCTTATGTGATGAAGATAGACGTATGAAGAGATATGTATAGAAAAGATTTAGTGTATATTCTATATAGTTAGACTTATACGAATATTGTGCTTGATATAGTTATCTTGTAAAAGGACTTCTTGTGATATAAAAGGAGGTCCTAGGTTAGGGTTTCATATATCAGTCATATGTATCTTTGTGAAAGCTTCAAGGTTGTTAAAACCCTAGTGATAGTCTAAGATCACTCGTATTATAATCAATAATATTGAAGCTATTTGGTTGTTTAATCATTGTGTTCATACTTTCACTGTTTCATACATACAATCATATACAATACACATAATCTTCTAAGTGCTTTGTAGTAAATTCCGCGTGCTACTTAGCATATACTCAAAGTATCTCTAACACAAGGCGTGTGTTTAGATCATCTCATAAAGGGTTTATTCGACCGAGCTCATCACCTTGGGGAGCTCCTGTGCTATTTTTGAAGAAGAAAGATGGGTCGTTTCGTATGTGCATCGACTATCGTAAACTCAACAAGTTAACCATTCAAAACCGATACCCTCTTCCCAGAATCGATGACTTGTTCGACCAACTCCAAGGTTCTAGTGTATACTCTAAGATTGATCAACGATCAGGATACCACTAGCTTCATATACGAGAAGAAGACATCCCCAAGACGGCATTCAGAACGAGATATGGACACTATGAGTATCAAGTAATGCCTTTTGGTTTGACCAACGCACCAGCGGTATTCATGGATTTGATGAATCGGGTGTGTAAACCATATCTTGACAAGTTTGTTATTGTGTTCATCGATGATATACTCATCTACTCCAGGAGCAAGGAAGAGCATGGGGAACATTTGAAGACCATCTTGGAACTACTAAAGAATGAACAGTTGTATGCTAAATTTTCCAAGTGTGAGTTTTGGATGGATTCGGTAAAATTCTTTGGACATGTAGTCAACAGTCAAGGTATTTATGTCGACCCTACCAAGATCGAAGCGATTAAGGATTGGGCGACACCAACAACTCCAACAGAAATTCGGCAATTTTTGGGTCTTGTTGGTTATTATAGGATATTTATTGAGGGCTTCTCTTCAATTGCCAAACTTTTAACCAAGTCGACACAGAAAAACAAGAAGTATGAGTGGGGCGAAGAAGAAGAACAGGCATTTCAGACATTGAAATAAAAACTTTGTAGTGCTTCAATTTTAGCGTGACCAGAAGGAACCAAAGATTTTGTGGTTTATTGTGATGCTTCACTAAAAGTTTTAGGAGCAGTGCTCATGCAAAGGGAGAAGGTTATTGCCTACACTATTAGGCAATTGAAGGTGCACGAAGAGAAGTATACAACCCATGACCTAGAATTAGGTGTCGTAGTATTCGCACTTAGGATTTGGAGACACTATTTATAGAGCACTAAATGTATAGTTTACACGGATCACAAGAGTCTTCAGTACATCCTAGATCAAAAAGAATTGAATATGAGACAACGAATATGGTTGGAGTTACTGAGTGATTACGACTGCGAGATTCGTTATCACCCGGGTAAAGCAAATGTTGTAGCAGATGCACTAAGCCGAAAAGAAAAAACAAAGCCGTTGCGTGTCAGGTCATTAGTAATGATGGTACACACCAAATTATCTAAGCAGATTCTCAATTCTCAAGCAAAAGCAATAAAAGGAGAAAATGTGGAAGCTGAAAACCTGGGGAAAGGAATCAAACCAATATTTGAGATTCGCTCCGACGGAACCCGATGTTTTGATAAACGAGTTTGGTTGCCAAAATTCGGTGGGTTGAGAGACTTAATCATGCATGAGTCTCATAAATCCAAATACTCCATTCATCCAGGATCTGACAAGATGTACCACGACCTGAAACAATTGTATTGGTGGCCGAACATGAAGGCTGAAATTGCTACCTATGTTGGAAAATGTCTAACATGTGCTAAGGTAAAGGCTGAGTATCAAAAGCCAATCGGATTACTGCAATAACCTGACATTCCCATTTGGAAATAGGAAAGAATCACCATGGATTTCATCACCAAGCTTCCTAAAACTCCCAGTGGATATGATTCAATTTGGGTCATTGTAGATCGTTTGACCAAATCTGCTCATTTCCCACCGATGAAGGAAAAAGACAGTATGGAGAAGCTTACACGGTTATACTTAAAAGAAATTATCTGTAGACATGGTGTGCCATTATCGATTCTATCCGACAGAGATAGCCGATTTACCTCTCGATTCTGGAGGTCACTCCAGAAAGCCTTAGATACAGATCTAGATATGAGTACAGCTTACCACCCACAGATAAACGGTCAAAGCGAGAGGACGATTCAAACCCTAGAAGACATGTTTCGAGCATGTGTGATTGATTTTGGAAAAAGTTGGTATCGGTATTTGCCATTAGTCGAATTTTCCTACAACAATAGCTATCATGCAAGCATCAAGGCTGCACCTTTTGAAGCTCTTTATCGGCGGAAATGTAGATCACCGGTCTGCTGGAGTGAAGTTGGGGATAGCCAACTCACAGGTCCAGAGATAATTCAAGAAACAACAGAAAAGATAGTACAGATCAAAAACCGCTTGTTAGCCGCTCGTAGTCGCTAGAAAAGTTATGCTGATGTGAGGCGCAGACCTTTAGAGTTTAATGTGGGTGATAAGGTTATGCTCAAAGTTTCTCCATTGAAGGGCGTGATTCACTTCGAGAAGCGTGGGAAGTTAAGTCCGCGTTACATTGGACCATTCTGGATCCTAGCTAGGGTTGGTCCAGTAGCATATAAGTAAGAACTACCAGCAGAACTGCAAGGAATTCATAATACTTTTCACATTTTAAACCTGAAGAAGTGTTTTTCTGATGAGAGTCTTGTTATTCCACTAGACGAGATTCGAATCGATGATAAGATGCATTTCATCGAAGAACCTGTTGAGGTCATGGACCGTGAAGTAAAACAACTAAAGCAGAGCTGCATTCCTATTGTTAAGGTTCGTTGGAATTCTCGACGTGGACCCGAGTACACATGGGAGCGGGAAGACCAAATGCAACGAAAGTACCCTCACCTTTTTCCCGACACGTCGACAACGGATAAAGACAAGCAGAATCACAAGGATATGATTCCCCTTCAACGGTGGAGTGATGTAACAATTGAGGCATTTCAGGTCACTAATTTTACTAATTTAATAACTTAATTTTTCTATTTTAAGTAACTTGGCTTTTACCGGGAATGTTGCCCGCGTACGTCGTAACACGTACACTTAAATCCGTAATTTGACTCAGACTATGCCCAGTCTACCCATTAATATGATTTATTTTCCCCCACGTACTTGTTTTCTCATGGAATAATGTAATTTTCCATTTCTATACGAAGTGTGCACATTTTACGTTTTACGCGTTTTCGACTTGCGGTTTGAGCTTTAAAGACATTATAAGACTCCGGAAGGCTCGAGAAATTTATGAAACATCAAATTAGGTCATTTTAAGTTGAATTTAACATTTTTATGAAAATAGTATCTTCATGACATTTATTTCCATAAACTAGGCATAAAATGTTACCGGTTTAGCTCCGTTGGCCATTAAATCACTCCGTGACTTATAATACTTATACTTAATACATCATTACACTAAATAAAAAAAAAGAAAAAGATAATTAAGCCCCCAAAATACCCCTAGGCCAGCCCTCCCCCTTTATCTACTTACACACTCTTTTATTTTCTTATTTCCAAAGATACTCATCATTTCTTACATGCAAATCTAAGTATCACCCAAACCATCCAACTTCAAAAATCCTTCCCCTCCATTGCCTTGCTGCCGTGACTTCCCCCCCCCCCCCACAAGACCACCATTATCAAGTTTTCAAGCATCCAAAACCTTGCATTATCTGTCCCTTTTAAGCCCTAGTAAGTTTCTCTAATTTGTTTCATCTCATTTCCTTTTGTTTTCTTATATTTAATAGATATTTTTCTAGACTAAGCAAACTACTCTTGCATGTGTCATTTTAGATGATTTAATGCAAGATTTCATAGGAAATAGGGTGTTTGATAATTGGTTAGGGTTGATTGGTGATGAACTCAAATAAGTACATTTTATGATCATCATTTGTCCTATTTATTTGACTTGTTTTATTATATTATCTATGAGAATTGATACATTAATGTTTACTTTTGTAATTCTCAGGTAAAAACAAGTATTATGTGAAACTTGGCGATTTTTGACTAATTATGGAGCAAAACAAGCAAGATGTTAAGAGTCTACTGAAATGTACAAGATCAAGATCATTCTGCTCCAGATACGCCGCAACATACTTCTTACATACGGCGTATCACTATCAAGATTTCACAAGTTACGATCCAAGACAGCAAAGGACATGCGCCGCATAGAGAAATGGAGTTACGCCGCATCTTAAGGCGGTGTACGAATATTCCTGAATATATTAATCTTTGACCCCACGCGAAGTTAAGTCAATGCGCCGCATCTACTTATCCTATGCGCTGCATCTAACCCTCAGACAGAAACTATAAATACCCCAAGGTCAGACGAATTTCAGAGGTTGGACGAGGTTGGACAGTGCAAGATACCATACGTACGAGTACCAAACCAGAGACTAATTCAGACGTATTAGTAGCACAAGACACACCCTGAACGAAGATACAAGAGCTGTAAGAAGGTCCTACATGTATTCAATTCATTAAGTAGTTTTGTTTTATTGTATTAGTACACTTTAATTCATCAGGATTGATGGGCTGATCTCATGTGACTACGGAAAATCATGAGCACCCCTTAAAATTGCTTTCCCATTAATTAAAGTTTATATGTTGATGTCTTTGGTGACTTTTATTAGTGTATTGATAACCTCTGTGTCTAGCTGAGCATTGCTTGGGTTGCCATGCCCCTTCCTCGCCTATTTATTCTATCGTTTCTAGGATAGTGGGATAGACATAAGTGATCATTAAGGGTTTACTCACCGATAAGATTAGAGCCAACGAGAAAGGGTTAATTATATACACTTCATATAAAACTAGCAATAAAACAAGTGACAAGCTACTTAATTATCAGGACAGGTCTTCTTATTGTCTCAAGTATCTATCTGTGTACGTGTGTGCTAATCGCTGATTCGTGCTCATTAGTTTAGTTTTCTATTTAATCATAACCAAACCGTGCCAGTCTCTCAGGCTGAACCCCCTTGCGTTAGATTAGGTTGTACAGCTAACTTAAGATATTAAAATACTGATTAGAATAACTAGATAATACGTTCCACTCTTAGTGATCGACACTCTACTTACCATTATATTCATACTGACCGGGTACACTGCTCGTTAAGTGTGTGTGTTATTGATAAGTCGGATAAATATAAATTTAAAACTTGAGTAGGCATTAATACTGCTAAACCGCAACGACACATCGCACGCATGAATTGGTAAATGTTATGCAAGAGTTTAATGGATTTACATGAGTTTTGAACTAGTTATTGATGATTATCTTGGATGTTTTGTTTATAAACTGAAGTTAATCTTCTAAATAATCATTCATCTTCTGGACTTAAAGAGTTATTGGGTAAATAAAAGGGTAGGGATGAATGATCTTAGACATGCATGGGTATTAGACACAATAATTATGCATAAAGTAACAATTTTGATTGGTCCATAGTCTGTCTCAGATTTTATGCAAAAAGATCAGTTCACCATTTTGTCCTTAGAAGGTTTTAAGCAAAACTAAAAATATTGGGAGTTATTCCCAGGTCTTAGGATCGTTTCCCCGAAAACCTTACATCTTAATTCATCCTGGTGATTTTTGGAGAAAATCCACACTAAAACTGGTCCAGGATTGCATGTCAGATTTGATAGGCTATTTACTCTAAAATGTTGCAAAGAACCCTAGGTTCGTAAAAACATGAAAGTTGGAGCTAAGACCTGTAGAAAACTTTTCCCACAGTCCATGTGTCCATTAGACCTGTAGGTAAAAAGATATGCTCATTTTTCTTAACATAATTTGATATTGGAAGTAATTTCATAGAGACGCAAGGGTAAATTGGTAATTTCACCCCTGCTCTGAAGTTCTCAGTTAAGTGAGGCCTTGATTTTCATATAGTATAGAGTCATACCTTTCTAAGCATATAAAGTTGATAATTTTAGCCTTGACGGTTTAGAATTGGCGACCCGATTAGTGCGGTAATTTCATAAATTTTCCATCAGCTTTTTGAACTAAGCCATATGAGTTATTTCAAAAATCTTTTCGACCCGTGAATTACTATATAACTTTCAACTAAATTACCTTATGGTACTATAAGTTCAAGTACTGAGTTAAATCATAAATATAAGTATTATACCTTAATCCCCGAGCCTAAGTCGTGTTGTATTTTTATTTAGGTCACTTGTGATCTTTACGGGTTTTTCTCGATGTGCACACTTCTTCGATTTCCGTTGCTACTTCATCGTTGGTGAGTTCATAGCCCCATTTTTACTACAATTGTTTTACAAACTCCGTGGGGGAGATACAAGCTATAAATATTTATGATCACAATATTTTGAAAATTGTATGCTATCATGTTATTGTTATTGCCTAAGTTTCCCATAGCCGAAAGTCCCTTTTATCGTGAACCGTTAGTCACTTGTGAGTGAGCGCGAATACCGTGAATAGTTCTATTGGGATTAACAATCCCATGCCGGAATGTGCCTATATGGCTTTTGTGTGTATTGTATTCGTACCAATGATAGGTGTGGCTATTACCTATGTTTGAAGGGCAAATTTATGCTATTGACAGCAATGATGTCAGTGTTGGGGTCACGAGCTTAGGGCAATAATAACTTTACTAGACTTCGCATTTGTTGCTTAGTTGCTTTTATAAATTATTTATTGTGATCGTCTGCTTATGATTAAACTTTATGGATTCACTCAAACTTTGTATTGACCTTTTTACCATGTTTTTATCTCAGGTCCTAAAGGCGATAGCAGGTGGGAAGCATTTTCGAGTCATTTGCATAAATGAAGACTTATTTTATACAATTCCATTCGATAAACTTTTGAACAATTTATGTTATGTACTAATGTATTGGGACCAAGTTATGCTGTAAAACTCTGAAATTTCTTTAATATTATCGAATGGTGTTGTTTTTCGAAAACGTCTCATTTTAGAGTTCGTTTTCTATGACGTGGACTGTGTAACTAATAAGTAACTTCCCAAATTTCTATTCTGCAGTATGGTAAATTTGGGGGTGTTACAACTGCTGCAGAGGAGTTTATGTTTTTTGAATTTTTATGGTTTTTGGTATAATCAAACCTTCTATGTTCGTGATTACTTGAACTAATTCATCATGGAGGTTGCTTGCTGTGTTCATTGTGCTTTCACGCGTTATAAACTCTAGTGATGTTTAGGGTTTCTCTTTGATTGATGCTGATCATACGATTGGGATTTTGGGTTAATGCATGCGACGTGAACAATTCAGGTTACTGGTTGCCTGATCAAGTTTGGATTAATTGTTGTTATTTGTTGCTTACTGGTCGTGCGAAGTTCAGGGGAAGAACACTAAACCTGTGATTGTTTGACTTGTTTTGAAGCATGATGAAACCCTAGCATATTCAGTTCTACTTTGCAACAAAGATGTTGGTTGATCTGATTTCGGTTAATGAAGGAAGGGATTTTTAGTACTGATTGTTGGACTTTTGGTACTGCTTCATATATATCAATTAACTCGCTTAATATACTTTCATGTTCTAAAGTGCACAATAGGGTTGACATGGGAAATTATTTAGTACTGCTCGTCCGCAAATGTTTGATCGTTTGTACTACTATCGAAGGATTTAGTAATGCTCAGTTAATGTTTGTACTGCTCATTATATAACACATAGTACTGCTAGTTCTTGGATTGGTGAACTTAGTACTGTTATATATACTCGTTAGTAGTGCGACCTTATTGAAGTTTATTAGTACTTCTGGACATTTTGAGTTAGTACTGCCATCACATGCAAATACTATTGCTACATTCATTTGGTTGTTGTTTGGTTCCTCTTGCTCGTTAAATGTTATTTAACCTTAATACTGTTTGTTCAAAGATTAAGGCTGCTTATTATGAGGGGCAGAAACTTCTAGCATACATGAGATGGTGGACGATACACACACATAAGATAGTTTTTGTACACACACAAGGGGAAGATACACACAAAAGATGTTTGGTTTTTGGATATTGGTTTACGTTCTTAAAGGTTTAATGGCTCGTTCTTATTTGTTCTAATTGATTATGAAGAGGGTTATTTATTACTTATTTGACGATGAAGTGGAATTTTTCGAGTTTGTGTTCTTATCATATCTTAAATTGAGATTTAAAGATAACTTGTCCGTGCATTCAAGTGGTGACTACGAATTGACAAATCTAGTAAGATGGTTTTGCTATCACTTTAAGGAGTTACGTTATTGTGCTCTGTGTCTCATTGAAGATGAGGATCATTGTCAAGGGATTGCGGTCTCCCTATACATCAGGTATACGTTCGAAGTCACATATTTAGTACAAGACATAAGATACGTGTTTGGGTTATTCTACTTCAGCATCAAGTTGGTAATGTTTAGTTTTTTTCATCATTACATAAATCTTACAGAATTGAAGATTCAACAAACGGTTAACATATGGGTTTCAAGGGAAGCTTAATGTTAAAATGTTTAACCATTTAGGTGCTACATCGAGGTGAAGGTTTTCACAACTGCTAGTTGGTATTATTACTGATGGTTTAAGTTTCTTTTTACTTGAGTTCATTTAATAAGTAAGCATTTTGGTGTTCGTTCATGGAGGGTAGTTCGAGACATTGGAAGTATGATAGTGGTTCGTGGTTGTAAAGATCAAGGATGCTTACTTTTGTCCGCTAATTGATGATGACAAAAAGGGGAAGAATATTTACATAGAAGATTACAACTTGTAGAGCTTTGATGATATAGCATGGATTAAGGGGAAGTCTATGTCTTTCATATATTTTAACTTAAGGGGAAGTTTGTGTTTATTTGGTTTTGTCATTATCAACTAGGGGAAGATTGTTGGGAATTACAATTGAGTTGATAGGACAAAACATGTGAAAGATGAAGGACTTAAGAAGACAAAGGATGAAACTCTACAAATACAGAAGATCTTTTACTTTATTAGTAGATATGCTTTGTAACGCTAATCCTCTAGTATATAAAGAGTATATAGGGTGTATGTTTTAAGAGTGTATCAAGATGTAACATCAGGATATGTGGGTGTGTGTAACTAGGCGTCAAGTCCTCTAATGGACGCCTAGGTTTGAGTTTTGGTTTAAGCCTCAAGGATCTTTGATCCATGTTAGATTAGGTAACCGTACTACACTTGATCACGTAGTATTGGGGCTGTTTGTAAGTAGTTGTTAGAGATGATCACGAAGAACCTTGTTCAATAATAATGATGTTTTAGTTTATTCCGCTGCGTACCATGTTTATCATTGTTATTATTGTTATCCCTAGATGAGATCTAACCAATCTCGAGCTTTAAATGATTTTCACAATATTATGATGAGTTTAATCATTTGATGTTCATGCACCACTCGAGGGGAAGTTTTTTTATCACAGTTGCATACATTCCCTATTTGATTATAACAAAAAGGGGAAGAGATGTGGTGGTAGCATGGCATGGAAATTACAAAGGAAATCAAAACCTAAGGGGAAGCTTGTTTCATTCGTGGGTGATATTTAATTATCTCAACTTCTTTACTTCTTATAGGGAAGTTCGTACAAGATTCGTGGTTGTCATGTCATCATCAAATAGGGTAGGATTGTTGGGTTTATTGATTTGATGAAGATAAAACAAGAAGAATGAAAAAAAGAAGGACTAAATCTGACAGAAGATAAATCTACAAAGACTAAAGATTTAGAAGATATTCTTAATTATTTAAAAGATATTCCTTAGTAAACCCTAATCCTCTATTATATAAAGAGGGTTAGAGGCATGTATTTTATAAGTGTGTCAAGATGTAAACACAGGAAATTGTGTGTGTGAACCTAGGCGTCAAAGTCCATAATGGACGCCTAGTGTTAGAGTGGTTAGGTTGGTTAGTGTTGTTTGTCATCTCAAGGATCTTTGATCCCTGTTACAATTCATTGATGTGACCGTATTATCTTGAATAATATTGAGAAGATGTGGAGAAAGTTTGGAAAAACCTTGTTATGATAATATTGATTCTATGTTTGAATATTCTGCCTATATTATCATGTATCCTAGGTATGAGGTCTAATCAACCTCGAGCTATAAACGATTTCACACGTATTACGAAGCTGAACTTTAATTTTTGTGAGAAAGGTGATGATCATTGAAGGAGCTTGATCTTTGCTTTGGAGAAAAAAGACCCCAGTCCATCTGGAGTAGTCATCGACAATTACTAGAATGTAGCGTTTACCGTTTGTTGTTTGAATACGCATAGGGCCACACAAATCCATATGAAGTAGTTAAAGAACGCGATCTGTAATGTGTTCTGTTTTTTATGGGAAATGTGCATGAATACTTTTTCCTTGTTCACAAGCTAGACATAAGTGATCTTTTGAATATCGAAACCGTGGAAGACCATTGACTAGTTTGTGACGTGCGAGTTCAGTCATGGTTTTGAAATTCAGATGAGATAGTCATTTGTGCCATAACCATGATTTTGTCGAATGTGCTTTGGAGAGCTGACATATAGGAGAAGAAGCAATCATATCAGACATTGAGATGGTGTAAAGACTAGTTCCATGAGTGCCCGACATTAGATCATTTCCTTGTAAGTCAAGAACGAAACAGGTTTTCTCCCGAAATGCTACTTCGAAATCCCCATCACAAAATTGACCGACGGAGAAAAGGTTGTGACCAAGGCCTTCGACATAACAGACACGACTAAATTACATGTTGCCATTGACGTAATCTCCATAGCCCATGATAGCAGCGAAATGATCATTCCCGAATTTGACAGTGTCGATGAACTTTACAACAAAGTTTACTAACAGTTTGAGATTGCCTGTCATATGTCGGGTACAGCCGCTATCAACAATCCATAGAACAATTTGTATCCACCTGCGTCACACGAAGACGATGAAGTTGGAGTGATGGTAATGGTAGAACCAAGAGAATTTGTGGGTTCCGTTAGGTTAGTAACACAGTTATTAATAACTTTAGGTAGCCATGTAAAACTAGGTTTCCTTTGTAACCAACGTTGCCATGTCCAACTAGTTTTAGCTTTCTTCTTAGTAAATTCGCTAGGTTATGGGATTGTCTTAGGAGTTGTATTCGCAACTATGGGTGTGTCTAAGGCATTTTTAGAAACTACACTTGGCGGTTTCCCTAGCACAGACTTAGAAGCAATAGTGGGCCTAGAGGGAATTCCAGATGTACGTTTCTTGTTACGAGTTAAAAGGGAGTTGGCAACACATTTTGTATGATCACCAGATAACATACTATTACGACAAAACACACAAGATGCATTAATATTCAAAATATTTAAAGGTTCATCATTCGTTACACTAATAGTACGATTACAATTTGCCAAATTAGAATCTAAATCAGATACAACATGAGTTTTATTCAAATTCCTAAGTTGATCTTCTACTTCTGGTGCTTCTAGTTTTTCGCTTTTACGTTGCCAGATCCTATTCTTCCATTTGTTGCTCTTACGCTTTGATCTGCTAAAGCTAGTAGTGGGGACTATTCCTGTAGAAGTGGAAGGATTCAAATTAGTAGTCTGAGGGGATGTTTGCCTAGGTGTTGTGTCTATTTTGTACATTCCCGGTGCAATTACATTTGTGTTAAGAAACTTTCCTTTTTCTAGTAACTGAATTTTCTCTTTAAGTTCAATGATGATGTGATTCTTTTGTTGAATTTTTTAATCGAGTTCCCTATTTAAGCGAACGGTATCATTACAATCTGAGGTTTTAATCGTCAGGTATAAATTTTTGAAAACTGCTGTAGATGAGTTTATGTTTTTCAAATTTTTAGGGTTTTTGGTATAATCAAACCTTCTATGTTCGTGATTACTTGAGCTAATTCATCATGGAGGTTGCTTGCTGTGTTCTTTTTGCTTTCACGTCTTATAAACTCTAGTGATGTTTAGGGTTTCTCTTTGATTGATGCTGATCATACGATTGGGATTTTGGGTTAATGCATGCGACATGAACAATTTAGGTTACTGGTTGCGTGATCAAGTTTGGATTAATTATTGTTATTTGTTGCTTACTGGTCGTGCGAAGTTCAGGGGAAGAACACTGAACCTATGATTGTTTGACTTGTTTTGAAGCATGATGAAACCCTAGCATATTTAGTTCTACTTTGCAACAAAGATGTTGGTTGATTTGATTTTGTTTCATGAAGGAAGGGATTTTTAGTACTGATTGTTGGACTTTTGGTACTGCTTCATATTTATCAATTAACTCGCTTATTATACTTTCATGTTCTAAAGTGCACAATAGGATTGATATGGGAAATTATTTAGTACTAATCGTCCGCAAATGTTTGATCGTTTGTACTGCTATTGAAGGATTTAGTACTGCTCAACTCATGTTTGTACTGCTCATTATATAACACATTAGTACTGCTAGTTCTTGGATTGGTGAACTTAGTACTGTTATATATACTCATTAGTACTGCTACCTTATTGAAGTTTATTAGTACTGCTGGACGTTTTGAGTTAGTTCTGCCATCACATTCAAATACTATTGCTACATTCATTTGGTAGCTGTTTTGTTCCTCTTGCTTGTTAAATGTTATTTAACCTTAATGCTATTTGTTGAAAGATTAAGGCTGCTTATTATGAGGGGCAGAAACTTCCAGCATACATGAGATGGTGGATGATACACACACATAAGATAGTTTTTGTACACACACAAGGGGAAGACACACACACAAGATGTTTGATTTTTGGATATTGGTTTACGTTCTTAAAGGTTTAAAGGCTCGTTCTTATTTGTTCTAATTGATTACGAAGAGGGTTATTTATTACTTATTTGACTATGAAGTGGAATTCTTTGAGTTTGTGTTCTTATCATATCTTAAAGTTAGATTTAAAGATAACTTGTCCGTGCGTTCAAGTGGTGATACGAATTGACAAATCTAGCAAGATGGTTTTGCTATCACTTTAAGGAGTTACGTTATTGTGCTCAGTGTCTCATTGAAGATAAGGATCATTGTCAAGGGATTGCAGTCTCCCTATACATCAGGTATACGTTCGAATTCACATATTTAGTACAAGACATAAGATACGAGTTTGGGTTATTCTACTTCAGCATCAAGTTGGTAATGTTTAGTTTTCTTCATCATTACATAAAGCTTACAGAATTGAAGATTCAACAAATGGTTAACATATGGGTTTCAGGGGAAGCTTAATGTTAAAATATTTAACTGTGGGAAACTAGAAGGGGGGGTTGAATAGTTTACCGGTTTAAAAACTTCTTTTAAAAATCTTGTTTTAAAAGTATGCTATTGGAAACTTTGATTCGAACTCTATGTGTAATCAATCAACACCAATATGAACTACACACTAAGCTAAGTAATAATAACAAATAAAAGTAAAGAGTAGAGTTGGAAAGATCAAACCAAGACAGAGGATTTATAGTGGTTCGGATAAGAAGCTCTTCTTCGCCCTACTCCACTCCCCGAGTACCATACTCGAGAGTTTCAAACACTATATCAACAACCTCCCTTCAGGCGGAGAAAACCGTACACGTCGCTTATCCTATTACCGACACTAAGCTAGATGTCGAGTGCTAATCTTAGCTAGCACCAATCTACCAAGGTCCACGTGACCAAACACTCAAGCCCAGTGGCTTCAAGAGATCACCAAGATCTCAACACTATCACAATGATCAACACTCACTTCACTCTACTCAACTAACACTAACCTAATGACCCTTGATCTTCTTGATCAATCACACAAGCCCAATGGCTTCAAGAGATGTTCACTATCTCTATAGATCACACTTGATCTTCACTCTCACTCACAAAAAGGAAATAAACTTGATGTATGCTAAGACACAACAAGGTTGTAACAAGTGTTACAAAAACCTATCAACTATAACTCTAGTATCTTCTTGATTACTTGAGTTCTTCTCTTGCTAATGAAAAGGGATGACAACACCTTGTATCAACTTGGATACTTGTGTTCTTCTCTTGCTAGTGAAGAGGTATGAAGAGGATCACTTGAAGGATGATTGGATCACTCTTGAAACAAAGAAAAACTAATCTAAATGAACCTCAGAAGTGAAAGGTGTGAGAGGATTTAGCTAGGGGATTTTTCTGTGTGTGAAGGGTGCCCAAAACTATGAAAGAGGTGGGTATTTATAGGAAAAGAAAATATGAACGTTACAAAAAATTCTGTACGGACGGCTCCGTTAAATACCATACAGCTCTACTAAATTTAGTGGAACCGTGGTAAACTAGGACGCTCCAAATTTTGTCTTTTCTGGTGAAAACATATTTGGGGAAGGTTGGAGCTGATTTTGGGGGGAAAATAGCTGTTGTGATTTTCAAACTAATTTTTCCATTAAAACATTTCTTAATATTTCAAAAATAATTTGTCATGTGTATTTTTGAAAAAATGTTTTGTCCCATTTAAAATGTGAATTTTCAAAACATAAATTCACTTCTTTGATCACTAGTTCAAGTTGTAACTTTTTTCAAGAGTGATTTGCGTAGAAACGGGATCTTCCGATTAAAAACTTGTTAACGTTAATTTTAACGTAACGTGAGTTCACATTTTGTCATCCTCAAAACGTGAAGTAATCGAAAGATATAAATAACGTTTTTAGAACACTATTTTCATCAACATTAACCATTTATGTGCTACATCGAGGTGAAGGTTTTCACAACTACTAGTTGGTATTATTACTGATGGTCTAGGATTCTTTTGTCTTGAGTTCATTTAATACGTAAGCGTTTTGGTGTTCGTTCACGGTGGGTAGTCCGAGACATTGGAAGACTGGATTGGAAGTATGATAGTGGTTCGTGGTTGTAAAGATCAAGGTTGCTTACTTTTGTCCCCTAATTGAAGATGACAAAAAGTGGAAGAATATTTACATAGAAGATTGCAACTTGTAAAGCCTTGATGATATAGCATGGATTAAGGGGAAGTCTATGTCTTTCATATATTTTAACTTCAGGGGAAGTTCGTGTTTATTTGGTTTTGTCATTATCAACTAGGGGAAGATTGTTGGGAATTACAATTGAGTTGATAAGACAAAACATGTGAAAGATAAAGGACTTAAGAAGACAAAGGATGAAACTCTACAAATACAGAAGATATTTTATGTTATTAGTAGATATTATTTGTAAACCTAATCCTCTATTATACAAAGAGGATATAGGGCGTATGTTTTAAGAGTGTGTCAAGATGTAACACCAGGATATGTGTATGTGTGTAACTAGGCGTCAAGTCCTCTAATGGACGCCTAGGTTAGAGTTTTGGTTTAAGCCTCAAGGATGTTTGATCCCTGTTAGATTTGGTAACCATACTACACTTGATCACGTAGTATTGGGGCTGTTTGTAAGTACTTGTTAGAGATGATGACGAAGAACCTTGTTCAATAATAATCATGTTTTAGTTTATTCCGCTGCGTACCATGTTTATCATTGTTATTATTGTTATCCCTAGATGAGATCTAACCAATCTCGAGCTTTAAACGATTTTCACAATATTATGATGAGTTTAATCATTTGATGTTCATGCACCACTCGAGGGGAAGTTTTTGATCACAGCTGCATATATTCCCTATCTGATTATAACAAAAAGGGGAAGAGATGTGGTGGTAGCATGGCATGGAAATTACAAAGGAAATCAAGACTTAAGGGGAAGCTTGTTTCATTCGTGGGTGAGATGTAATTATCTCAACTTCTCTACTTCGTCTAGGGAAGTTCGTACAAGATTCGTGGTTGTTTTTTGTCATCATCAAATAGGGGAAGATTGTTGGGTTTATTGATTTGATGAAGATAAAACAAGAAGAATGAAAACAAGAAGGACTAAATCTAACAGAAGAAAAATCTACAAAGACTAAAGATTTAGAAGATATTATTAATTATTTAAAAGATATTCTTTTGTAAACCCTAATCCTCTATTATATAAATAGGGTTAGAGGCGTGTATTTTATAAGTGTGTCAAGATGTAAACACAAGAAATTGTGTGTGTGAAACTAGGCATCAAAGTCCATAATGGACGCCTAGGGTTAGAGTGGTTAGGTTGGTTAGTGTTGTTTGTCATCTCAAGGATCTTTGATCCTAGTTACAATTCATTGATGTAACCGTATTATCTTGAATAATATTGAGAAGATGCGGAGAAAGTTTGGAAAAATCTTGTTATGATAATATTGATTCTATGTTTGAATATTCCACCTATATTATCATGTATCCTAGGTATGAGGTCTAATCAACCTCGAGCTATGAACGATTTCACATGTATTACGAAGCTGAACTTGAAGTTTTGTGAGAAAGGTGATGATCATTGAAGGGGCTTGATCTTTGCTTCGGAGAAAATAGACCCAAGTCCATCTGGAGTAGTCATCGACAATTACTAGAATGTAGCGTTTACCGTTTATTGTTTGAACACGCATAAGGCCACACAAATCCATATGAAGTAGTAGAAGAACGTGATCTGTACTGTGTTCTATTTTTGAAGGGAAATGTGCACGAGTAATTTTTCCTTGTTCACAAGCTGGACATAAGTGATCTTTTGAATATCGAAACCATGGAAGTCCATCGACTAGTTTGTGACGTGCAAGTTCAGTCATGGTTTTGAAATTCGGATGAGTGATTTTGTCGAATGTGCTTTGGAGATCAGACATACAGGAGAAGAAGCAATCATATCAGACATTGAGATGGTGTAAAGTTTAGTTCCACGAGTGCCTGACATTAGATCATTTCCTTGTAAGTCACGAACGAAACAAGTTTTCTCCCGAAATGCAACTGTCAAATCCCCATCACAAAATTGACCGACGGAGAAAATGTTGTGACCAAGGCCTTCGACATAATAGACACGACTAATTTAGATGTTGCTGTTGACATAATCTCCATAGTCCATGATAGCAGCGAAATGATCATTCCTGAATCTGACAGTGCCGATGAACTTTGCAATAAAGTTTACTAACAGTTTGAGATTTCCTGTCATATGTCTGGTACAGCCGTTATTGACAATCCATAGAAAATTTGTACCACCTGCATCACACGAAGACAACGAAGATGGAGTGATGGTAATGGTAGAACCCAGAGAATTTATGGGTTTCGTTGGGTTAGTAACACAGTTATTAACAACTTTAGGTAGCCATGTAAAACTAGGTTTCCTTTGTAACCAATGTTGCCATGTCCAACTAGTTTTAGCTTTCTTCTTAGTGAATTCGCTACGTGATGGGATTGTCTTAGGAGTTGTATTCGCAACTATGGGTGTGTCTAAGGCATTTTTAGAAACTACACTTGGCAATTTTCCTAGCACAGACTTAGAAGCAATAGTGGGCCTAGAGGGAATTCCAGATGTACGTTTCTTGCTATGAGTTAAAAGGGAGTTGGCAACACATTTTGTATGATCACCAGATAACATACTATTACGACAAAACACACAAGATGCATTAATATTCAAAATATTCAAAGGTTCATCATTCGTTACACTGATAGTACGATTATAATTTGCCAAATTAGAATCTAAATCAGATGCAACATGAGTTTTATTCAAATTCCTAAGTTGATCTTCTACTTCTGGTGCTTCTAGTTTTTTGCCTCTACGTTGCCAGATCCTATTCTTCTGTTTGTTGTTCGTACGCTTTGATCTGCTAACGCTAGTAGTGGGGACCATTCCTGTAGAAGTGGAAGGATTCAAATTAGTAGTCTGAGGGGATGTTTGCCTAGGTGTTGTGTCTATTTTGTACATTCCCGGTGCAATTACATTTGTGTTAAGAAACTTTCCTTTTTCTAGAAACTGAATTTTCTCTTTAAGTTCAGTGATGATATGATTCTTTTGTTGAATTTTTGAATCGAGTTCTCTATTTAAGCGAACGGTGTCATTACGATTTTGACAACATTCATCGATTTCCTTTTCATATTTGAAATTTTGACTTTTTAAAACAACATTTTCATCTTCAAGATTCTCAACTTTGGACGTGTGACTGTTATGAAAGGACATTGTTTCATTTTGACTTTGCAATTTTAATTCAAAATCAAGACTCTGAGTTTGACACCATTGTAGCTTCTGATTAAGTTGAAAAATTTCTGTTGAAAGTTTACTTTGCATATCATCATTGTGTTTAATGATTCTCTTATTTTCTCTTTTTAAAGTCTCAATTTCGTTTCTCAACGTTTCAGTGTCAGCAGTGTGATCATCAACAAGCATAGAATTGCAAGACTCATAAATCGAATTCATAACCACAGAGATAATATCAGAACTTAGAACATCTTCCAAGAGTCGATCAGCTTCATTTTGTAAAACTTTGTTTCGACGTTTTTGTTTTGAGATCGAATTTTCTGTTGCATTGAAAGTGTTCATCATGGAAGTTACTTCTGTTTGGAGTTCCTGTTCCCAGTGTGTAGTACAAAGACGCAAATGTTTAACGTATGGTAAAAATTATTTTCAAAAAATTTCTCTCTTTTCTTTTTCGTAAGCAGATTGAAAAGTGAAAACTTTTATCTCAAAGTTACGTTCAATTGCTTGTTCTAAAAGGTTGATGTCTTCCATAAACGTATCAAGGTATCTAAGTACAAGACATCGTTTTGGTATTGGTGCAATTACACCATAATTTGGTAAAGGACCATTTATTTGTGCCACTGTTTAACAGGACCAACATCAGAAAAAGATTCATGAATTTGCATTACGAACCGTGGTTCTTCTGTTTTATCTTTTTGAGGAACAAAAGTGTCAAGAATACGAGGCAATTTTGAATAATCAAATGGTTTATTGAACTTAATATTGCTCATTTTTTATTGACTCTCTTCGTCCTGTTCCTGTTCTTCCTCACAGTTATATACAACAACATGCATAATTGAATCATCAAAGAGCTGGTCTGCACTATACAACTTTGGATTTTCCTTGAGTGCTTTGTGTAAAAAACGTTGTTTGTCATCACCAATAGCAAAACCATAACCTTGGGGATTTTGCTTTAAAATAAACTTTTGAATTGTTGTTACAGACTCACCTGTTTTATAAACAACTTTTTGAAACTCTTTTAATTTACTTTCCAAATGTACGATTTCATCAAGATAAGAATCAATTCGTTTCCTAGACACTTGTTTATGTTCAAAAAAACTAGCTTGACAAGCTGACAACTCTGTTTTTGTTTTTGAAAGTTCAGAATTGAGGTGTTCAACCTGTTGTTTGAATTCTAATTTTTCTTGTTCCATTTTAGAAACCAAGTTATTTTTGGAAGCATATAATTCTCGTATTTGATGTTGTAAATCTTGTTCTTTGACATAAGCTTTTTGAAATGAAACTTCAAAAACTTGTTCTCATTTTTCTTTTGGTTCAAAATTTGTGAGTTGTATTTTACAGCACTCAAGGTCCGCAGTTAATGATGCAACTTTTGCTTTTAATGTTCTGTTGATTTCATTGCATTTTTCAATCTAAGATTTTTATGAGTCCAATTGGGATTGGGTAGTCAATAGTAAGGTCAAGAGTTATAGATCTGGACCGAACGAAGGTTCATTTTGTTTAATTTGATCATTGTTATCGTCATCAATTGGATCATCAAATGTAACAACTGGGTTAATTTGATCATCATCAAATGTAACAACTGTGTTCATTTGTTCATCATCTTGAGGAGATAATAATGAATCAATTTGAACAACTTACTCCTCGTCTAATGCAGATGCAGATGGTGATGCAATTTCATGTACTAGACATGTTGTTGGATCAGGTACCTGAGACAGACCATTTGCTTCCAAGTCCTCTATGTCATCATGTGAATATGCATTTGCCATGAAGTTGTTTTCTTTGTCAGTGATAGTGTGTAAAACCTTAAATTTCCATTCATTTGAAATTCTCATTTTGCCCCTCTAAAAATTTTGAATTTATAAGAGCATACAAATAATAATACAAGAACATTATACATTTTAACCTAAGTATGAGAATGTAACTATATGTCATTTAAAAACACGTTACCTTATAAATTTATGCACATTATAATTAAACACCTAAAACTATATGTTATGAATATAAGTACAATTAATATAAACTAACCTAAGTAATACACAATAATAACATTTGTTACAAGTTTCAAAAACCTTCCTAGGCCTTTAAGTCTTGTACGCCCCATAGTCCTAGTAATATGCACGATTTGTACAAATTGAGTAAAGATAAGAATCCTCAAATTAGCCATAATTTCCTCAATCAAGGATCAAACATTATCTCCTTTTCAAACTTAAGTCACGCTCCTTTCTATCCTTAAGATCGGTTCATTCTTTTTCCCCCCTTTTCATTCGTACAACACAAGGTAAAACACCCCGACCCGACAAGGGTAGAGATGTCACAACAATGGTGACATATCAGAAGCATACATAAGCATACATCTTCAATAATACAAAGAAGTACAAAGGTTACAAGGAATTACAAGGAAATACAGAATTACAGAGGAATAAATACTAAGTCTGAAAATAAAAATTCTTCTAGTCATCTTTATAACAAAATATCTATCACAGTGTAGTCTTCTAAGTCCAATGATACTCTCCACTCATACCCAGCTTCCTACTAAAACCTGCCGCAGGAAAAGAAATGCGGCTGAGCTACGAGAGCTCAGTGAACAGATATAACGGTAACAAGCAGTAATAAAGAATAGTACAGAGTATCAGAAATATAGGTCATGCAGATATAATCAGAGTTAAAGGGTAAATAAAGGAGTAAGGATAAAGGGATAGGGAATAACAAATAGGTAAAGGTAAAGGGAAACAGTGCAAGGTATAATAAGGGACAAAGTAAGTAAATGTATATGGTAAAGGGAAAACAGTAATCCACCACGAGCCCAGAAACAGAGATATAATATATATAACCATGCCATCATCATCAATCAGAGGGGTGTCCTCTCAGTAACCAGATAATATGAGGGGTGTCCTCATGTATCAAATGGAGTAGCTAGTTCCCAGAGGTTGTGAAAGACGTGTATCGCACACACCATCAGTCACCAGAGATATAACAGATAATATAAACAGATAACAGAAACAGAACAAATCTAGGATGCATCCATACGCCCCAGGTGGCCAGAGTCTACCAATACACACCAAATCAGATAAATTCAGGGACGGGACAGGTCATCACTCTCCTGCCCTAGAGTCATGCCATCGGTGCATCAATGACATGGACATGAAACCCTCATTCCTAGTGAGTGGCTCGGGTATCAAACCGTGGGTCAAAGGTCAAGTATCATGTCATAAACAGAGGGTCATGTCAAAAGGTTCAGATTATAAGGTCCATGTCAGATGTTACAGAAGTGTATATCAGAGGTTCAGAAATCAGATAGGTTTATACCAGAGTTTATAACAATGTTCAAGTCCAGGTTCAGAAATAGTATATCAGATTAATACTTATATCAAAGTTCAAATTAAGTTTCAAAACAAGAGTTTATAATCAGGTTTAGAATAAGGTTCAAATCAAGGTTCAATAGGTCATATCAAAGGCTCATAATCAAAGGTTTATAGGTTCATAGAAAAGATTTTAATTCAAAGGTTTCATATTAACCTTGTATTTAAAATAATCTTCTAGTGACTTTCATAAAATGATGTTTGGTAAAACCTTTTTATACAGATAATCTTTAAAAGGAATTTTCATAAAACTTTTAGAGCAGTATCAATTCAAAATTGGTATAACATCGTACTCAAAAGCTCTTCAAAAACATTTTCATATCATTAAGGAAGCTTTTCAATTTAGTTATATTATCAAATGAAACTTTAGGGTATACAAGGATTTGAATATGCAGGTCACAAGGTAATGAGTCAAGTATCAAGGGAAATTCAGAGTCAGATATCATGTCAGAATCAGAGTGTTATAACAAGTTCATATTTCAAAGGGTTTATAACAGATGGCTCAGAGGAATTATAACAAAGGGGATCATATGAAAGGTTCAAAGTAAGGGAATCATAGCAATGGCATCAATACAGAAATTGACAGATCAGAAAAATGAAAGAGATCATGAGAAACCTGTGAGAAGGTTCAGAATATCTGTACCTTAATCGGAACGCAAACAAAACTCAAAGATAGCAAAACTGACAAGAGTCAAACCACTCCATCTTCACATATAAAGGAGTAGAAGACAAGATTACCAAAGGGTCCTTAATTTCCAATTTAATTCGTCTTTCCATTTTAGGTAACTTCCTCTTTTTAATAACTTTCCTCATTTAGAAATATTTGTTATTAACATTCCCGTTCATTAACTTAATGTATTAGAGATGACCATAATCATAGTTAAATGTTCATAATGTCATTTACATCAGTTTAAGGTTCATAATGTAGTTTTCATAATTTTTAGGGTTCAATATGTAGTTATCACAAATTTAGGGTTTAAAGTGTCATTATGGTAAGATTAGGGTCTAAAGTGTAAATATATTCAAGTTACAGGTTTTGACAAGTTAAGTCATTTAGTTTTAGTAAAAATAACCATTTACACCCTTTAGTTTATAAAATAAACACATAACACTCTTTTAATAACTTTTACACTTCTCACAGATTTTACACTTAATTTAGACCTGTTTTACAAGATTTTTTATCCTTATAAGAACTCAGAATAAAAATTCCAAAAAATTCATAAAAGTGCCCAAATGTCTTAAAAATTTACCCAAATTTTTCCAGAATTTATTATTAAGTAAAAATATAGTTTAAAAATCCTTTGTTTCAAGTTGTCCAGATTTCTGAAAAATTTTAACATACGAAAAGTAAGCAGTTCAAAGCCCCATCAATAAAATACATAAAAATCTGTAAAAATTCCAGAAATTCACATATATCCCAAATATTAATTTGTTATAATTTTAGGTCTCAACTCTTTAAATATTTCAAATTAAAAATCATAAACTACAGGTGAATTTTCGTAACCGAAAATACAGTTTTGACACCCGATCTCATAAATTCAGAAAAAGTGACTTCCCGACCTCTAAAAATTACAAGGTTAATTTCTACAAAAATATATTTCATTGAAATTAATTTTAGACCCTAGAAAAGCCCAATTACACGCTCAAATCATATAGATACAGCCGATTAAAGTCTAACAATTTTCCAGGACAGTTGCAGTTTCAATATTATTTTATGTATTCAATTAGGGTTTTCATTCCAGCGATACTTTCTTGATACCAAACGATTATGAGTGACTCTAAAACAGATATAGGTCGATTTATATCTGATCTTAACAAGTTCATATCACTCAAAACATGATCAATTACCTAGGCCGATTATATTAGGGTTTTGTTCATAATTTTGAAGGGATTAAAATTATACACATATGATTACCTTGTAACAACACACGATTATACCACGTACGAACACCACGAATCTCTTCATTGCTTGCTTGATTGGAACCAAATGGGAGCAGAATGGAGGAGGGAGAGGGCGGCCAAAACTTTGAGCGCTAGGGTTTACTATCTTTTTTTTTTTTTTTTTTTTTTTTTGTCGAGTTAATTTAGAAGGGAAAAGAAAACAAAAACCGGTCTTGTGGTTTTTTAGTTGGGCCATGAGGGCTGAATGTATGGTGGCTTAATTTCATTAGGTCCATAAGTTGTTTACTTATTTCAAAACGAAAGGACTACGGCCCAAAACAATTATTTGTGTAACGTAATTAATTCCTCGTATTTTATTTTATTTTTTTATTCCATAATGTATGGTTTATTTAATAGCTTAAGTCATTAAATAATTTAGGACATAATTATCTTAGGTTAAACGTCAAATGACGTTACTTATATAATATTCATAAGTTATTTAAAATTTTAAATTTAAGGGCATTTTTGTCATTTCAGATTGTTTTAATTTTGGGGTTTTATAGGTTTAATGCAACTGGTGGAAATAAGAACAATGCAGGTGCTCCTCAGAGAAGGGTTGAAATTGTTGAAACTGAGAATACAGAGACTGTGAATACTATGGTCAAGTGCTATAACTGCAATGGGAAAGGCATTCTGGCTAATGCTTGTCCTAAACCTAGGGTTAGAGGCAGTGAATTTCATAAGCAGGCATTACTTCTAGCTCTAAAGGATGAATCAGGGGGCACTCTAACAGACAAGGAAAACAGCTTCATGGCAAATGCATATTAATATGATTACATGGAGGATTTGGAAGCAAATGCAGTTGTGATGCTAATGGAAAATATGCAGGAACTTCACATGAGTGACACAGGCCCAGTGTATGACACTGATTGTCTGTCTCACTTTGAAACCAAGTCCCAAAGGTCATGGTTTTGCTGTAGGTGATAATAAACCACGTTTTCTACAAACAACACTCGAAGAAAATCCAAAGTTGTATAGTGCAGACCAATTATTTGATGAATCAATTGTGTGTGTTGTTGTACATGATTGTGAGGAAGAACAAGAACAGGAAGAAGAAAGTCGATCAAAAATGAGCTTTAAACCATATGCTATACCTTTTGATTATTCAAATGTGCCTCATATTTCTGACACCTTCGTTCCTCAAAGAGATAAGACAGAACAACCACGGTTTGTAATGCAAATTCATGAATCTTCTTCTTATGTTGGTCCTGTTAAACCAGTGGCATAAATAAATGGCCCTTTACCAACCTCTGGTGAAATTACACCATTACCTAAATGTTGTCTTGTACTTAGGTACTTTGATATGTTTATGGAAGACATCAAATTTTTAGAACATGCAATTGAATGTAACTGAGAGATAAAAGTTTCTACTTTTCAATCTGCTTACGAAAAAGAAAAGAGAGAAAATTTTCAAAAACAATTCTTACCACATGTTCAACATTTGCGTCTTTATGCTACACACTGGGAACATTTTTACTGCAACGGAACTTCAAAAAGAAGTAACATCAATGATGAAGATTTTTAATGCAACGAAAAACTTGATTTCAAAACAAAATCATCGAAAAAAAGTTTTACGAAATGAAGCAGATCGACTCTTGGAAGATGTTTTAAGTTCTGATATTATCTTTGTGATTATGAATTCTATTTATGAGTCCTGTAATTCTATGCTTGTTGATGATCACACTACTGACTGTGATATGTTGAGACACGAGATTGAGACTTTAAAAAGTAATAATACGAAAATCATTAAACAAAATGATGATGTTCAAAGTAACATTTCAATAGAGATTTTTCAACTAAAACAGAACTTCAATGGTGTGAGGCTTAAAGTATTGATTTTGAATTAGCCTTACAACACCAAAAAGATAATCTGGGTTTTGAAAACAATCTGTCATCCAAAGTTGAAAACTTGATGATGAGAACGCAGTCTTAAAGTGTTAATTGCTCAAATATGAACAAGAAATTGAAAATGTAAAAAATAAGTACAATTCTATTTTTGATTCTTTAAAAAAGAATCGGTCTCAACTTTTAAAAGAAAATGCTGACTGTAGAAAACACCGTTAAGCTACTGTTCGCCTAAATAGAGAACTTGAGAGTAAAATACATGAAGAGAAGCACACCATCATTGAATTAAATGAGAAAATTCAGTTACTAGAAAAAGGAAAGTTTGTTGACACAAATTTGATTGCACCTGGAATGTACAAAATGGACACAACACCTAGGCTAATGCGTGGTTTTGCAACCTTACAACAGGTTTTACCTCTCAAGGGATCTTGAGAAGTTTGCAATCCCCACCAGGCAGTGTACCTGACCGTTGTAGTATAGTAAAGTGGCAAGTACCGGGGGATTGATCGTTCAACTCAAAGAATAGTGTTCGTTAGGATTGAAATTATTCTAACTAGGTCTAGAGGTGATGGATGATTCTTTTTGTACTTTTATATTTTATAGAAAGCAAGTAAAAATCTCGTGTTTTGGAAGAAGGGGCAGAATTAGTTGATAATCAACTAACCCAAAAGCTACTAACTAAACTAATATGCAAGAAAAGTAAACTAGGGTTCTACAAGGGAAATGAAGCATGTCTACTTATGATATGTTACTCCTTGCTAGCTATCCAATTCTACCTATTGAATTGTCACACCTTGTTTTAATTGACGGGTTGTATTCCTTAATACCATTCGTGGGGTGGCGTACGTACTTCCCCAACTCTACAAGCTCTTACTTCACTCCTATGTCGAGCTGGCTAGGAAGCTCCTAACATGGGATCACTAGAATTCGCTTGTGCATTAAATACAACCATAAAAACCTTTAGTACGCATTGGTTCATGTTTCTTAAGACGTTCAAGCAAGTTACCGTATAGGAGGTTAGCCAGTTTTCTTAAGCCTAACATCGATATCACCCAATCAAACAAGAGACAATAGGAAACAAGAATTATAAACTAAACCAACTAGATCTATTGAAGTTGTCACGCCCTAATTGATGGAGATGGACACACACATCAACAAGAAATCAATAAGATCTAATTAGTTATACACAAGTTTCACACAATCATAAGTAGACACAAGGTGATTTAGCCAAGCATAATTAATGAAGAGAAATCAACAATAATCATAATTGAAGACATAACATAGGATTGAATCGATAAACAAACCATTACAAGATGTTTATGGCATGATTAGGACCCTCTAAGTTGCTGGAAAAACACCTACCTAAACCCTAGAATCGGACTTAGGGTTTAGGGCTTACAAATAATGAAGTTGTGAAGTTATATTTATAGGCATTTTTCTGTCGGCCTGATCTGACGGCGTCAGACTTACACGTGACGCCGTCACGTCCAATTTTTCACCAAATTGTAGATCTTTTCGTCCCGATCGCGTGGCCTTTTGAATCACCTAAATCCGAGTTCGTATGAGGATTTTATGGCCAAAACAGTAACAGCTACCGCGCGCGCAAGTTGTGACTAGTTAACACGTGATGGCCTTCTTGACGCCGTCTCCCTTTAAACCTCCAAAATCCGTTCTGGCCTATCAGAAGCTGACGCCGTCAAGGTTAAGGGTGACGCCGTCATTCTTCAGCTTAAACCGTGACGACCTTGATCACTCCAAAGGGTGACGCCGTCAGAATTCCAATGCAAATCTCACTGGCTTATCATGTGTATTTTTCATATCCACCACTTTTGCCAAGCCGTGACGCCGTCAAGAGCAAGTCTTGACGCCGTCACATGTACTTTCCAGCATATTTTTGAGACTTTGTCGTTTTCTTCACTTTTATGCTCCAAAAACGTCCAAAATGCTTCCTTTTCCAGATTTCTTCTCCAAAGTACCTAAAATGACAAAAGGAACGATTTAGGGCAATATTTGATCAAATAAATACGATTTAGGGCTTAAATGACCCCCTAAAAGCGGTACACTTTTCGCTTCATCAAATACCCTTACACTTGAGATTTGCTTGTCCTCAAGCAAATGCGCTTTTATTCTAATCAAAATACAAGTTAGGGGTCATTTAATGCTAATATAAAAGTAATTACAACAAATAATCGTTCCACTTCAATCATAATAAGCACGGAGATTACATACTAGCACCTCACAAGTAGTGTTTAGATACTCACATCTCTCAGGTGTCATCAAAATAAATCTCATAAATGAAAACGGATAATATCTCTCACTACCTGTCATAGCAAATAGATTACCATAGGCTTGGGAAAGGATCAAAAACCTCCTCCACTAGGCGTAAGCACCTAAGATAAACTATCAAAGAGGGCTTTTACATGGGTTATAACGTTAGGTGTAGGGATATGATAAACACGGATTTGTTGGATAAGGGATATTTTACTGGTGGCGAGTTAAAGATCTTGATTAATTACATGTACTATACAATGTTGCTAAGCCAAGACTAGACTCGACTTAAGCTAAAAACAAAATAACAAAAACATAAAATAAACATAAAATAAAACGGGATGGTAGTCCGTATGTTTTTTTCTATTTTTCTTTTTCTCATTTTTTTTGTATTTTTCTTGATTTTTTTTTTTTTTTTTTTTTTTTTTTTTTTTTTTTTTTTGCATACACTTTTGCCCTACCATCCAAAATAATACATCATAGGGGCATTGCATTCCCCTTACACTTGAACTTTTACATAACTTTAAAAATAACTATTCTAATGACTCGAATTAAGATAATCAAAACACTTGGAGTACTTTTAAAAATATTTAGCACATATGGGGGTAATAAATGATGTTCTTCCCCATTACTCCATTACACTAGTACTTTACCCATGAGTCCCAATCATCCCAAAACAATATGTACAAGGATATGACTCGACTTAGCAACCATGTAATCAACTAGATAATTAACTTGGGTTTTAAACAAATGTTGTCACAATAATGCACTAAAAATGAGTGCATACAAGGTAGGCTAAGGCGATTTGGGTGTACATTTTAGTGGGGTGTAAACAAATTCTTCCTTCAAGTAAAATGCTTAAAGGTCGAAACGAAAAGATAGGCTCTGAGGGGTGTACTAGGGGTATCGTGTACTAAAAATGAGTACAACGCAAAGGGTGTGGGAGAATTACTTGACCAATGTAGCCAAAGTAATTATAACAAAAACACAGGTGTAAAACAATGGGTTAATCCTAATGCCTCTTATCATGTAGTAAATCTAACTACACGAATGTAGTCTCACTTGTGGCCTCGGAATGGTCCTAACGCAAGTTCTAGAATCTAAGTGCTACTGGTACACACATCATAGCATAAATGCTTTTCCTACCAATTCTAGGGGCGAACCTCACATATTTGGGGGTGAAAATTTTTTTAGTGGTACAGTTTTTGTGCTAGTCATATAACTCCTATCCGTGAGACGCTCATTAAGATCAAAGTTTCACTCCTAAATGTTGTAAAAAATTTTAAATTTGGCACTAAAATTGCCCTAACAGGTATTTATCTCAGTTTTATTACACATCTACTATTAAACAAACAAAAATCAAGCGTAAAAGCATTCTCTGAAGTATTGTACTTTTACCCCCCCTTACACTTAAGATGAACATTGTCCCCAATGTTCAAATAACAAGATGTAAAAGAAAAAAGTAAAAGAATGAAATCAAATACTCCCCTGATTCGCTCGGTGGATAATGAAGTAACATGGTTAGATCTTCTTCCAAGGTAATGTAGAAGCTTCAAGACTAATGCATCGCCAAAAGCTTGATTCCACATACATCTCCTTGTCCAAAATAACCTGTTAATCCTGAGAAAACAAACAAGAAAAACCAAAGCATCAAACCTAACAAAGACAACTCACAACTAGGTGTAATTCCAGACTTAGAAATAAAACAATTAAAGATATAATGCTTGCGGAATGAATGTTTTGCAGATTCCTGGAGTTTATAAGTTAGAGATTTAATAAAAACTTTTTATGATTCCGGTAGAAAAACAAAACTTTCAAAAATTTCAGAAAATTAAAACCTGACGCCGTCAGGTTGTAAGGCCTGACGCCGTCAGAAATGATCTGACAGAATTCTCATGTTAAGTTTCTGGAAAATTTCTGGAAAAACCTATACCTTACTTCCTGGAATTCCTGCAAAACTTCATTATGACTCGATACAAGCATTTGACTCAAACAAATACTAATATGCATGCTTATATCTCATTGTTATCGTTCATGTTCAATCTTGTTCTTAAAAACAAATTTGGATTTCCCTTACACTTATCTTTTGCAAAATACCTTTATATGTAGTTAAGACGAAGTTAAAAACAAAATAAAGCATTTTCACAATTTATATTTGAGACATGAACAGTAAACAAAAAGAATAAGAAATGCATACGGAAACAAAAAAAATTAAATAAACAAACAATCAAACAAATAAAGCAAATAAAGCTTGGGTTGCCTCCCAATAAGCGCTTGTTTTTGTTCGAGTCACGAGCCTGACTCTACCCTTATTTAACAAAAATAGGGGAGGTTTTCCCTACACTTAGGATTAAGTGCGTGTGAAAGTAGCGATACACACCCTTAGGGTGTGAATATGCCACGTGAGGTGAAGGGGGTGAGTGAATGGCTTCCTTCATCCTAAAACTACCCGGATAATATTGGTTGATGGGTGGGTCGGTTCCTCTTTTTTCTCCTAGATGTAAATCTAAGGATGAAAAGTTGTGTAAAGGTTGAGGTTCCAATTCATCAACACTAGGAAATTCCCTAGAACTATGAGTAAGGTCATCACTAAAAGTGTGCAAACCTATATCCTCTAGTTGTGCTTGGTCCAAGGGTTCTACCTCCATCGGGAATCCTAAAGTCTCTTCTACTTCTTCCGGGTAAGTCACGGGCGGTGTGGGTGCCTCAAATGATGGTTGAGTATTTTGTGGGCTTATGGTGTTTACCTCATTATTCCACGTGTCAAGATCACCTATATCCTCGTCAATTGTTTTCTTAGGTAGTGATAATAACAAACCTAGTGCTTCATCCAACTTATGATTTATTGATACGGCTCTATCCACAATTCCTTGGCAAACTAGGTCGCTTTTCCTATTAGCCTCACTAAAACAAGATCCTAAACATGGAGGTTGTTCATAAGAATCTATCCTAGGTGAAGGCTCATATGATTCATAAGTGTCTCTTAATGAGGTATTTTGAACTTCTTGGTGTTCTAGCCACTCAACCATATCTTGCAATCTTAGAAATCTAAGTGAAAAGTCCATTTGAAGCAAATTACAAACAAAATCACAAAGAAAAGATAGACTACGAGAAAGCTACAAAATAAAAAGAAAATATCTCACTTGATAGGAATCTTGTGAGTAGACCTAATAAAAATAAAATTTCAACCTAAGCAATAACTACTCCCCGAGCTGCGGCGCCAAAAACTTGATGCGTGGTTTTGCAACCTTACAACAGGTTTTACCTCTCAAGGGATCTTGAGAAGTTTGCAATCCCCACCAGGCAGTGTACCTGACCGTTGTAGTATAGTAAAGTGGCAAGTACCGGGGGATTGATCGTTCAACTCAAAGAATAGTGTTCGTTAGGATTGAAATTATTCTAACTAGGTCTAGAGGTGATGGATGATTCTTTTTGTACTTTTATATTTTATAGAAAGCAAGTAAAAATCTCGTGTTTTGGAAGAAGGGGCAGAATTAGTTGATAATCAACTAACCCAAAAGCTACTAACTAAACTAATATGCAAGAAAAGTAAACTAGGGTTCTACAAGGGAAATGAAGCATGTCTACTTATGATATGTTACTCCTTGCTAGCTATCCAATTCTACCTATTGAATTGTCACACCTTGTTTTAATTGACGGGTTGTATTCCTTAATACCATTCGTGGGGTGGCGTACGTACTTCCCCAACTCTACAAGCTCTTACTTCACTCCTATGTCGAGCCGGCTAGGAAGCTCCTAACATGGGATCACTAGAATTCGCTTGTGCATTAAATACAACCATAAAAACCTTTAGTACGCATTGGTTCATGTTTCTTAAGACGTTCAAGCAAGTTACCGTATAGGAGGTTAGCCAGTTTTCTTAAGCCTAACATCGATATCACCCAATCAAACAAGAGACAATAGGAAACAAGAATTATAAACTAAACCAACTAGATCTATTGAAGTTGTCACGCCCTAATTGATGGAGATGGACACACACATCAACAAGAAATCAATAAGATCTAATTAGTTATACACAAGTTTCACACAATCATAAGTAGACACAAGGTGATTTAGCCAAGCATAATTAATGAAGAGAAATCAACAATAATCATAATTGAAGACATAACATAGGATTGAATCGATAAACAAACCATTACAAGATGTTTATGGCATGATTAGGACCCTCTAAGTTGCTGGAAAAACACCTACCTAAACCCTAGAATCGGACTTAGGGTTTAGGGCTTACAAATAATGAAGTTGTGAAGTTATATTTATAGGCATTTTTCTGTCGGCCTGATCTGACGGCGTCAGACTTACACGTGACGCCGTCACGTCCAATTTTTCACCAAATTGTAGATCTTTTCGTCCCGATCGCGTGGCCTTTTGAATCACCTAAATCCGAGTTCGTATGAGGATTTTATGGCCAAAACAGTAACAGCTACCGCGCGCGCAAGTTGTGACTAGTTAACACGTGATGGCCTTCTTGACGCCGTCTCCCTTTAAACCTCCAAAATCCGTTCTGGCCTATCAGAAGCTGACGCCGTCAAGGTTAAGGGTGACGCCGTCATTCTTCAGCTTAAACCGTGACGACCTTGATCACTCCAAAGGGTGACGCCGTCAGAATTCCAATGCAAATCTCACTGGCTTATCATGTGTATTTTTCATATCCACCACTTTTGCCAAGCCGTGACGCCGTCAAGAGCAAGTCTTGACGCCGTCACATGTACTTTCCAGCATATTTTTGAGACTTTGTCGTTTTCTTCACTTTTATGCTCCAAAAACGTCCAAAATGCTTCCTTTTCCAGATTTCTTCTCCAAAGTACCTAAAATGACAAAAGGAACGATTTAGGGCAATATTTGATCAAATAAATACGATTTAGGGCTTAAATGACCCCCTAAAAGCGGTACACTTTTCGCTTCATCATGGACACAACACCTAGGCAAATATCCACTCAGAATACTAATTTGAATCCTTCCACTTCTACAGGAATAGTCCTCACTACTAGTGTTAGCAGATCAAAGAGTAAGACCAACAAACGGAAGAATAGGATCTTGCAACGTAGAAGCGGAAAACTAGAAGCCCCAGAAGTAGAAGATCAACTTACGAATTTGAATAAAACTCATGTTGCATCTGATTTAGATTCTAATTTGGCAAATTATAATCATACAATCAGTCTAACGAATGATGAACCTTTAAATGTTTTGAATGTTAATGCATCTTGTGTGTTTTGTCATAATAGTATGTTATCTGGTGATCATACTAAATGTGTAGCTAACTCCCTTTTAACTCGTATAAAGAAACGTACATCTGGCATTCCCTCTAGGCCCACTATTGATTCTAAGTATGTGCTAGGAAAACCTCCAAGCGTAGTTTCTCTAAATGCCTTAGACACTCCCATAGTTGCGAATACACCTCATAAGATAGTGCCATAACCTAGCGAATTCACTAAGAAGAAAGCACGAACTAGTTGGACATGGCAACATTGGTTACAAAGAAAACCTAGTTTTACATGGCTACCTAAAGTTATTAATAACTATGTTGCTAACCCAACAGAACCCACAAATTCTTTGGGTTCTACCCTTACCATCACTCCATCTTTTTCGTCCTCGTGTGATGTAGGTGGTACAAATTGTTCTATGGATTGTTGATAGCAGTTGTACCCGACGCATGACAGGCAACCTCAAATTGTTAGTAAACTTATTTTCAAAGTTCATCGGCGCTGTCAGATTCGGGAATGATCATTTCGCTGCTATTATGGGCTATGGAGATTACGTCAATGGAAACATTGAAATTATTCGTGTATATTATGTCAAAGGCCTTGGTCACAACCTTTTCTCCGTCGGTAAATTTTGTGATGGGGATTTGGAAGTAGAATTTCGGGAGAAAACTTGTTTCGTTCATGACTTAAAAGGAAATGATCTAATGTCGGGCACTCGTGGAACTAGTCTATACACTATCTCAATGTCTGATATAATTGCTTCTTCTCCTATATGTCTGCTTCCCAAAGCACATTCGACTAAATCATGGTTATGGCACAAACAAATTTCTCATATGAACTTCAAAACCATGACTTCACTTGCACATCACAAACTAGTCTATGGTACATTTCCCTTCAAAGACAAAACACAATATGGATCACGTTCTTCAACTACTTCATATGGATTTGTGTGGCCCTATGCGTGTTCAAATGATCAACGGTAAACGCTACATTCTATTAATTGTTGATGACTACTCCAGATGGACTTGGGTCTATTTTCTCTGTAGCAAAGATTAAGCTCCTTCAATGATCATCACCTTTCTCTCAAAAATTCAAGTTCAGCTTCGTAATACGGTCAGAAAAGTTAGAACAGACAATAGAACTGAATTCAAGAATCAGACTCTTCCATCTTACTTTGAGAAAGTAGGAATTGAACATCAAACATCCATTGCAAGAAGTCCAAAACAGAATGGGGTTGTCGAAAGACGCAACAGGATGTTAATGGAAGCTACAAGAACGATGCTAATCAATGCTCAATTACCAGATTACTTATGGGCAGAAGCTGTATCAACTGCATGTTATACCTAAAACCGTTGTATGATCACCAAACGCCATCACAAAACCCTTATGAGATTGTTCACAACCGCAAACCAAATATTAAACACTTTCATGTATTTGGTGCTTTATGCTACCCAAATATTGATCGTGATGATTTTCGAAAGCTCAAAGCAAAGGCCAACATTGGTATCTTCATTGGATATTGTGAAAACTCCAAAGGTTTTCGAATCTGGAATAGTCGTTCTAGAGAAATTCTGGGGACTATTCATGCGAATTTCTATGAGCTTACAGAAATGGCTTCTGAGCACAACAACTTAGGACCCGCAACAAACTGTCTAAACTTTCCAGATCAATCAGCTGCACCTCTTTCACTTAACCGTAAAGAATTGGAAACCCTGTTTGCTTCACTGTTTGATGATTCCTTTGCATTTCGTGCACCTGATGTATCACCAATTTCTGCTGTACAACCTGAAAATATTCCAATACTCGATACATCGGTAACAACAACAACAACCATTGCAACAGATGCACCTCTAATTGAGTCTCCATCAACAGCAGAACAAACCGCTTCCAACAATGAAAATTCAGCTGAAGATCTACAATAACAACCAGTACCCGAACCTGCAGATTATGACCCAAATGCGTTCTTTAATCCATTTGCACCGACTCCAACCATTTCTGATATTGTAGAGTCGTCCACACGCAATTTGGACCCGTCTAATCTTCATACGTTCTATTAACACCACCCTTCAACACATCATTGGACCAAAGATCACCCCTTAGTAAACATTATTGGCAATCCCTCAGCTCCAGTTATGAAAAGACGAAAACTTCACACCGATGCTGAAAACTGCATCTACGCACTCACAGTTTGTCAAGATGAACCCAAAAACATTAAAGAAGCACTGACATACGACAACTGGATTGAGTCAATGCAAGAAGAACTCGACCAATTCAAACGCCTGGAAGTGTAGGAATTAGTTGAAAGACCAGATGAGATATTTTTCATCAGACTGAAGTGGATTTGGAAAAACAAGATAGATGCAGAAGGCACAGTGATTCGTAACAAATCGCGTCTGGTAGCTAAAGGATTCACTCAGAAAGAAGGAATTAATTTTGAAGAGTCCTTTTCTCCAGTGGCTAGGCTTGAGGTTGTCCGTATTTTTCTGGCATACGCTGCACACAAGAATATGGTTGTTTATCAAATGGATGTGAAAACGGCATTTCTGAATGGTTTATTAAGTGAGGATTTTTATGTTAGTCAACCAGAGGGATTCATTGATCCAGAGCATCCCAATCATGTGTACAGACTCAAGAAGGCGCTTTACGGACTTAAAGAAGCCCTAAGGGCATGGTACGATAAGCTTACTGCTTTCTTGCTTACCAATCACCTTTCTAAAGGTTCTGTGGATCCAACTCTGTTCATTCAAAAGCACGAAGAGGACATTTTAATTGTTCAAATCTATGTCGATGACATTATTATTGCATCTACAAATAAAAAATATTCAAATACTTTTGGAAGATTAATGAAACAAAATTTTGAAATGTCCATGATAGGTGAACTTACCTTCTTCTTAGGTGTAGCACATTCACTAACATATAACACACGTATGATTGTGTTTTGGTCGATTCACTTAGAGAGAGAAAGAGAGAATTGGGAACCTAGAGAGAGAAAGTGTTATGTATTAGGATAAATGAATAAGAGTTCCAACCCTTCCCTTTTGTGGGAAGGGCTTTATATAGGTGTACATAGGGTGCCCTGTGTGGGCTGTGAAGTGAGCTGACAGTGGGTAAAGACCCGACCCACTCCACGAATACTTTAATAACTAAACTATTACTAATAATACTAAGAATCTTACGAGCTACTTAATACAAACAGATACTCGGGGTGACCGAGTCTTCATATGAATATTTATATTCCTAACAATCTCCTCCTAAGGGAGGTCACCCCAAAAATTATATTTTGAATTCTAGCTTCTATCATATGTGTTTGTCTTCGTAGCTCGTAGTTCTTGATTCTTCAAAGTCATTAATCTTTGTGCATTCAGCAGTGAGCTTTCGATGACTGTTCTTTTGTCTTGGATGATCATCGAGGCTTCAATGAGGTCATCATCCAACATACGTCTTCAAGTCATCCTTTTTGCAGTATCGTCTCCATGTGATGTTGTAATCTTTGGACCGACATGCTCACACTTTTCTAGATCATGATTTTCTGCATCAGAGTTGCGGAAGCAGTGTCGAAGGTCTTGTAGTTATCATGATTTCTTTGATTATGATGGTGAAGTGTGAGCATGTGGTGATGGATTGGCATCTTTTTGGCAAATAGCTGCAACCGCCAGGAATTCCTGCATAAGACAGTTAGCAATAAAACATCTGGTACATACATGTTTGGATTTCGAGATTCTTAACAACATAGTGTGAGAACTTTCTCTAATCCTTACCAAGGCCGTTCCTAAATCGGATACCCCCGAGAGGGCTTACAAGATCTACCAAAGTAGATCAACGATTAGGTGAGTCGCTGGAGTTCTCTCCATGACTGTAGACCATTTTGAAACCGCCGCGACCACTAAGCGTAATCCATAGGAATTACCGAAGTGACCTGCTTTCAGAGCTGTTTGATGTTGACCCTGGCAAGAATTTCCATTCAATAACTAAGAGTTACTTTTGTAGACTCTCTCATAAATGTTCTGGGAGATTGCTAAGATCTGCGTAGGACTCATAAGTTTACACCTGGTGTCCTTAATGTTGAACAACCAGTGTAGAAGTAACATGTGTTCCTATGAGATCTTATGATGCATCTCTTGGCTCTAAACTCAATAAGTGCATTTTGTTGGTCGGAGACTGGAGCGGTGTCTCCTGTTTCAATGTCAGCATTACTCATAATGAGTAGTCGATAGATTATGCAGGGTTCCCCGTGAGAATGAAACAAGTCCTTTTAAGAGAACTTGAGTGGCTAGAAGGTTTAGTGCAGTGCGTCACTGGGTCCATGACGTCTTGTCTTCAATACTGGCGTAACCTTATTAACAACCAGTGGCATATGAATTGAACCCGGTTTCTGCCCTAAGGTTGAATAATTGGAGGGCTATTTCTTTTCACCCTTTCTCATTACATTTTCTTTTTAGTTCTTCAACCCCTTCTTTCTCCTTTCTCATATTACTCCTTTTTTCATAATCATACCTAAGGACTTTCTAATACTAACTATTTGGTATTGTCCTTGGGTAGATCCCTCCGGCTCTAGCAGATCATAGGATGATTTTTTCCTAACCTTATCCTATGCTGTCATTACCCAAATCTTTGAAAAAATCACTCAAAGAGTTTATGATTATAAAACACATTTTATTAACACTTTGAGTGTGTTATAATTTTCAAATGCTCCACTTTAAAATGTGCTCAGATGTTTTTAGTATAAATTTGCACATGTTGGGTAGAGCTCGCACTTTTTGAATTGATCCACTTTCAGTGAACATGACCGATTCGAGACACGCTTACATCACTAGTTAGACTTGCTTGAAATTATTACCCGGCCTGGTCAAGTCCACAGAAAGTTTCTCGAAACGGTACACTCTATTCGGATACGTCCTCTTCGAGACACGCTTACATCACTGGTTATACCAGCTTGAAATTATTACCCGGTCAGGACGCATCCTTTCGATTAATGACAGTTTTTGTTTCATCAATTCATTGGTGAAGTCTGAGTCGCATTCACTTGAGATGCCACATCCTTTTTGCTATCACAAACCATTTGCTCCCCCTCAATATGTGCATCGATATACGAAAGAGTTTAGCACATATGGGAGAGCTTACATTTGGTCCAAAACATCACATTTTTATCATATTGCATATTTAAATCACATTCTCTCCCCCGATCAAAAATTTCAAACCTTTTGAGATTTGTGATCCCAATTGATTTAAAGAAGTTTTTTAAAAAAATATGGGAGAAAATGTGGCCAGGTTTAATATGTGCTGATAATTGGAATATTACGATGCTCCCCCTCAATCAATGAGAGAGAATCTTAGTCTCAGGTATGATGGGTTTGGAAGATTTGAATATAATAAAACTCATACACTGACACATAACAACCATATTTTGTTCACTGCTTATTATGTACAAAGAGACATGTTTTGATGATATAGAATTTTGAAATCATCACTCTCCCCCTCAATCGATGACCCTTCTTCTATTTAACTAGCTATAGTCATTGATTGAGTGATAGATTTTATATGAAAAGTTCAATTATGATTGAGATTCAAAAATCATGGTACCACCAAGTTTAGCACAAATACTTTCCAGAAGAATCATAGATGGAAAAGTATATGTGATGCAAAGAAGACTTCTCTTCTGATACAAGAAATGATGCACTGAAACGTACATCAGATCGAAGAAACATGGATATAAAGTAATCCATACCCAGGTGAACTTCACCCGGTTGGAGGAACAACCGTCTTTTTGGCGACATGCTTTCCCCATATTAAAGCACGGGTTGCAGTCTGAAGTAACTACAAGCCGACGAGACATGTTTTAACCATTTAATATAACTTTTGCTCGAGCTTCATTTAAAGACCCGTGTCATTATTGAATGACATTTCTAGGACTGTAAATGTTATCGATAAACAGAAGACATGCCTAAGTGAAACTATTTTTGGTATTTTTGTGATTTTCTGATTTTTTTGGTTTTTATAGGTTTTATATTTTTCTATTTTCTTTTTGGTTTAAGATATATACAAATATATACAAGGATATGTGAAGCAAAATCCTTTGCTCCTCGTTTTCTTCTTGAAGACCCTTGAGGATTTTTGGAGTCAAACTCTTCATGCCAAGTCGCGGGAGAATAACTTGAAACCGTTCTCTCGGAAGTGCCTTAGTGACGATATCAGCCAACTGAAACTCTGTCCTCACGAAGTAAAGTTCAACTACCCCTTTTTCAACCTGTTCCCTTATGAAGTGACGCCGGATATCGATGTGCTTTGATCGGGAGTGTTGGACATTGTTGCAGCAAAGAGCGATAGCACTTTTGTTATCACAATACAGAGGAATTTTGTTGTATGCAAAGCCATAGTCTGATAGTTGTGATCTCATCCAAATAATTTGAGCACAACACGCAGACATGGAAATATATTCAGCCTCTGTAGAAGATATAGATGTACTCATTTGCCTTTTAGATGACCAGCTAACCAACTTTTCCCCCAAAAACTGAGCACCTCCCGACGTACTCCGACGAGTATCTTGACACCCCGCATGGTCTGCATCTGCATATGCCGTGAGTTCCATGGCGGTGTCCTTAGGATACTAGAGACCCATGTGAACAGTTCCTTGAAGATATCTGAAGACCCGTTTTATTGCTTCCAGATGCTTTTTGGTAGGCTTGGACTGGTACCGAGCACACATGCATACTTCGAACAAGAGATCTGGCCGACTAGCGGTGAGATACATTAGGGATCCAATCATGCTTCGAAACTTAGTTTGATCAATCAAGATCCTAGACATGTCTTCATCCAACAATGATCTATCAACCATAGGAGTGTCAACAGGATCACTTGAATCAAATCCAAATTTCTTCAATATTTCATTAGCATACATGGATTGATTAATGAAGATGCCTCCGGGACTTTGAGAAATTTGCAAACCTAAGAAGAACAACATTTATCCCATCATCGACATTTGGAACTTAGAACTCATCTCTTTAGAAAACTGATCACATTCACTAGGATCAGAGGAGGCAAAGATAATGTCATCTACGTAAATCTGAACGGGAAGTAGATGCTTGCCCGTTTTCCTAGTGAATAGTGTAGGATCAACAACACCCTTATAGAATCCGTTTGTCAGAAGAAACTTAGACAATGTGTCATACCATGCCCTAGGTACATGCTTTAGGCCATAGAGGCCTTCTTCAAGCGATAGACATGAGTAGGATGATCAGGGTCCACAAATCCTTTAGGTTGACTAATATAGACTTCCTCTTTTAAATCACCATTTAAGAATGCTGTTGATGAACTCAAATAAGTACATTTTATTACCATCATTTATCCTATTTATTTGACTTGTTTTATTATATTATCTGTGAGAATCGATACGTTAATGTTTACTTTTGTAATTCTCAGGTAAAAAAAAGTATTATGTGAAACTTGGTGATTTTGGACTAATTATGGAGCAAAACAAGCAAGAAGTTAAGAGTCTACTGTAATGTACAAGATCAAGAACATTCTGCTCCAGATACGCCGCATCTTACTTATTACATACGGTGCATCACTATCAAGATTTCACAAGATACGATGCAAGACAGCAAGGACATGCGCCGCATCTAAGAATGGAGTTACGCCGCATCTTCTGGCGGTGTACGAATATTCCTGAATATATTAATCTTGGACCCCACGCGAAGTTAAGTCAATGCGCTGCATCTACTTATCCTATGCGCCGCATCTTACCCTCAGACAGAAACTATAAATACCCCAAGACCAGACGAATTTCGAGAGCCTAATACCGAAGAAGACCGAAGACCACAAAAACCCTAAGGCCGAATTCAGTCGAAGTAGCAGCACAAGACACACCTTGAACGAAGATACAAGAGCTGTAAGAAGGTCCTGCATATATTTAATTCATTAAGTAGTTTTGTTTTATTGTATTAGTACACTTTAATTGGTCAGGATTGATGGGCTTGTGTTATGTTATCATTCACTTCAACTCCCCTTAAAATTGCTTTCCCATTAATTAAAGTTTATATGTTGATGTCTTTGGTGACTTTTATTAGTGCATTGATAACCTCTGTGTCTAGCTGAGCATTGCTTGGGTCGCCATGCCCCTTCCTCGCCTGTTTATTAGATCGCCTATGCATTCTATCGCCTGTAGAAAAGTAGGAAGAAAGATAAATAGGATAGTCATAAGTAATCATTAAGGGTTTACTCGCCGATAAGATTAGAACCAACGAGAAAGGACTTAATCTCGGTGCGTTGCATCGAACTATACCCTTCATATAAAACTAGCAATAAAACAAGTGACAAGCTACTTAACTATCAGGACAGGTCTTCTTATTGTCTCAAGTATTTATCTGTGTACGTGTGTGCTACTCGCTGATTCCTGCTCATTAGTTTAGTTTATAAATTAATCACAACCAAACCGTGCCAGTCTCTCAGGCTGAAACCCCCTTGCGTTAGATTAGGTTGTATAGCTAACTTAAGATATTAAAATACTAATTAGAATAACTAGATAATACGTTCCACTCTTAGTGATCGACACTCTACTTACCATTATATTCATACTGACCGGGTACACTGCTCGTTAAAGTGTGTGTTATTGATAAGTCGGCTAAATATAAATTTAAAACTTGAATACTGCTAAAACCACAACGACATACCGTGGGTATTAATTAGAGCACTAACACGCACGCACACCAAGTTTTTGGCGCCGTTGCCGGGGAGTGAATTGTTATTATCTGTTAATTTGATTAGTATTTTAATTAGGTTTTTCTTTTTAATTTTTAATTCTAACCGCTAACTCTGTTGTATATTAGGTTAATTTGCATTCGTTGTATTATTTTGCATATTTTCTGTTTTTGTGTGTTTTTATTTTCTTTTATTTGTGTTTCTTTTTGTTTGTTTTTATTTGTTTTTATTTTTCGTATTTTCTGTATTCTGCTATCGTTGTACTGAGCTAATATAAACGATACGGCGCATCTATTTTCTTAGATACGACTTATTGCGTTTAATTTTTATAAAATACAACGCGTTTAATAAATTCGATACGACGCATCTTTCCCCATGATACGGCGTATCTGTTTTTAATAAAAAAAAAATTCTGAGCGATAATGCCATACGACGCATCTGCTTTTGCAGATACGGCGTATCTATTATTTTAATTAAAAACAGTTTTTGAATTATTAAACAGATACGACGCATCGATCTTTGTCGATACGGTGTATCTTCTGAATCAAAAATCTTGTATTTTGAAACGTAACGAAAATACGGCGCATTAACTTTTGTTAATATGACGAATTTAATTTGATAAATATAGTTGATTTTTGATATTCACTTTGATCGTTCCACTACTCTCGTACGCAAGTTGGTTTACTTTCAGGATAAATGATGGCTTAAGCATCACTATGGAAGATTACATTCTAAGCCCGACCATGAGATGCTAGCTGGAGTAATCAAACCATTGATGATTGTAAGGCTGTAATAAGACGACAAGTGTGGAGGAGAATTCAGTACTGGTAACATTGAGTATCTTAAAATTCTTGAAATTGAATTCCAGGTATCCTCTACAATAATTTACCTAGCCTTTAAGAGAGTTCTCTACGAAACCTCTCCCGAATATAATCTCAATTTTGTAAACTTAAAACGATATTTGCTCCTAACCTTGGAGTAAATCATTATCCACTAAGCAATGAGATTATAATCATTAATAAAACGTATATGCCTATTACCCTTACTTTGAATTTATATTTATCATATGGTGTACCGTTTTACCCAATTTTATGTATAAGGAAAAGCGTTGCGCAGGCCAAGGTACGTTCCCTATTTAAATTTTGTTTACTGGAGCAACAATACGGCGGATCCAACATTCTAAGCGCCACATCTCAAACTGATTAAAACCTATTGACCAGTCAACAAGTTTAGATAGATATGGCACATGTTAATTATGAGATACGGCGCATCTATCTGCCCTATAAATACGAAAGGGAATGCGCCGGATCTCAGCTTTTTACCCCAAATCCTCACACAGTTAAAAACATACACAAAGTAAAATTAAACCCTAAATCCGAGCATTTTTCTCAAATCAAACCTCTAATCCGATCTCTTAACCTACTCCTAATCATATAATTAAGGTAATTATTCTATTTCGATTTAATTTTGTTTAATATAAAAATTTGGGTTTATGTGATTAATTCGATTAGGGGATTAAATTATATAGGGATATGATTAGGACTTGCATTAGATGATTTCCCCCGTATTTAATTTGCATAAATCATTGACTTTCTGGCCTAGTTTTATTTGAATATAAATTACGGTTTTGAATTCGATTTTGAATTTTAGTGGGAAAATGGATTGGTGGTAGTATAATAAACTTTAAGAACTTTTATAATGGGTAAATGGAACAGTGATGTTAAGTGGGAGTTTACGTCACAGGTCCGGATTCTTGGAATGCGTGCCTGACCACTTTTTATGTTGATAGATTGATAGATGCGGCGCATCTTAATTAATTAATGCAGCATAACAACTTATTCCCAATTTAAAAAACTTCATTGTTACGCCGTATTACTTAACCTAGATACGACGCATGACCTGTGCGCTGTATTGCCTTTTGTAATGCGCCGCATCTCCCTACTAACAGAACACTAATATTCTCTGTTTTGAATCTTTCAGAATGGCTCTCCCAGTTGCCGCCCGTAGACACCCATGGCTCCGTTTTGAAACAATGGGACTGACACAGGGTGTCGTTGATGATTACATGACTAGACTTAGAAAGTTTTATCAGAGGAAGGTGTTCAGTGTTCCAGTTTTGGATTTTGACAGCATCGGGAATATTGATGAGGGTAACGCTGCTGAGCGGTTACGAACTAGGTTGGAGATGATACACAATGATGGGGAAGGGCAGGTTTTATTCAGGTCTTACGCTTGGGAAAGGTTGTTTAGGATTGAGGAACCGTTGATAAAGGTTTTGATGTTGGAGTTTTTCTGTACAATACACTACAGGGAGACTGATCTGGGTCTTGACACATTTGATACTTTGGTATTCAGACTGGGTGGTTTTGAGCGAAGGATGTCTATGGGGCAGTTCATACTAGCTCTCGGGTTGCACACTACAGCAGAAATGGCATTCCCAGGTTTTGCTGATTATTGGGCTGACAGTTTAAGGGTCGTTTCGGATCGTGGGGAGTTAGGAGATTATTGGGTTGAGATTTCATCTGGGGGTGATTCAACCACCACCACTCCTTCATACACACTGATTAGGGAGCCCATGAGGAGGCTTTGTCATCGTCTGATAGCCCTGACTATTGCCGGGAGGGGACAATCCCCTGAGAAGGTAACTACTTTGGATCTTTTTCTCTTACGGAGCATGGACGAGGGAGCTTTGGTGAACATCCCTCACTTCTTAGCACATTATTTACACAGAGTTACTCCAGGGAGAGATGGTAGGAGCCAAATGACTGGGAGTTACTTTGTCTCTCGACTTGCTAGGCACTTTGGGGTATTAGGTAATGAGATTCCCGCTGATCTCCCGATTGATGTAGCTAGATTACCTGGTATGGATGCAGACTATCTTGCGACTAGGCTTGGGATATGCGAGGAGATGATGGGTGGATACTTCTGGGCACCATTAGGACCGCCTAGGCCTGCTGAGCCAGAGCAGGGGGATGCTCAGGCAGCCCTAGCTGCTGCTCCTGCTCAGGAGGAAGTACATGCACCAGCACCACCAGCTCCCCGCACTATAGGACAGAGAGTCGAGAGAGTGGAGCTAGAGGTTAGGTCATTGAGAGAGGCTCTCGAGGCACAGAGAGTTGAGCTTGCTGGAGTGAGGAGAGATACGAGCTGGTTAGTCGACGGTGTCATTAGGGTGATGGCTCTTCATGGGGTCAGCCACCACCTCCCAGATGGTGCTTATGTCAGGGGGATGGCCACATACGAGCGCAGGGTTCGCCGCAGGACTGACGGAGCTAGTACTTCAGGAGCCCAATCAGATGACGTGACTCCCGACCAGCCTACAGCTTGACCACTCTTTGCATTTTCATTACGGACACGTTTCCTCGTACATTACTTATATTCTTTTGGGACTGTACTCATTATTACTACCATGTTTATATCTAATGCTCCAGTTTATGTTTCTTGTTATATCTGATGAAGACTGGCATTAAGTTCAGCATGAGAGTACGAGAGGACGTGAGAGATAAACCGTGGAATGAGCCATATTACAACAGACTGTTAACAGTCTGTTTGGTTAATACATGCGCCGCATCTAGTAAAACAGATGCGACGCATCCTATCCTTTATTTTATCTTATTTCGTATTTGTTCCAGGCTCGATACGGCGTATCTTCCTCCATAAGATACGGCGTATCGACTGACCTGATGAAGTTATGGAGCAATTGCCAAATACACACACACTTGATGTGTATACCAACTGAAGTATCAAAATAAGGAGCTGAACGTGAGTCTAACTTGAAGACTCTGGAATAAAGACAAGTGCTGACCGGGAGACAATCCGGAAATTTTTTTATATTCTGTTTTGTGTCGAGTCAGTCAGGCCCGCAGAAGATACGGCGCATCTCAATCCCTAGATGCGACGCATCTCCTGCACTGGTCATATCTTACTTTATTTTTCTGCATTTTTATTTTTGACTTTAAAACTTTTTGTCAGTTTATTTTAATGCGGCGCATCCCTGGTTAAGGATGCGACGCATCTTCTATTCTGATTCGTATTTATTCCAGGCTTGATACGGCGTATCTTCTTCCATAAGATACGGCGTATCGACTGACCTGATGATTTTCATTTTTATGTTTTATTTTTTTTCTGACTACTAATGTATTATGCAAGTTTGAACCTTCTTATTTTAGGTGTATTTAAAATCTTGGTGGTATTATAGATTCCTGCATTTCTTGTGGATACATCAAATATGAAGCTTAAACGTTCTCATCCACAAGAAAGATGATTTTTGCTCTTATACAAATAATGGAGGATCATACCAAGCAAATCTCAGGGGAGTTTCTCTGTTCTAATTCTTTTATTTTCCAGTTTTTAATCTTTGATACAAACAACGAGGATGTTGTTTAACTTAAGTGGGGGGATTGGAAAATTAGAACACTTAATTGTCCTAAACTTTTCAAAATATGCTTAAAATGTGCTTAATATATTAAAATTTAAAATTTTTTAGCATGTTTTTGTTTAAATTCTAAATTACATAGCTGCACACATGACGTTAATTTCAAAAATTGTGAACTTTTCAAAATTCACAAATCTATGAGTTTGCCGGTGACTTGTAAACTTTAGAACTTGGCTTGTATACTATTCGAGACCACCATAATAAGTATTATTTTATATAATTGGAATGACTTGTCTAAATTGGTAAAATTCTAGGATTACACCCAAATAGCCTTTATATGTTATGTGTTATTAGCTAACTACACTGGTTAGTTAACCCCCGTATAAACCCTTTTGTTACTCTCACTTTTAGAGTAAGATACCCCTAGAAAAACACTCAGAGCCATTCCTTTCGTTTCTTACACCTTTGTTATAATGTTTCGTTACACCCTTACACCTTAGCTTACCATGTAGATTAAAATCCGTGGTTGGTTAATTGCTTTAGGCAATGTGTGTTTCCTTACATTACCTGTGTTCGCGTGCGTAATTCATTATCTTTGGTTAGGTCGGGAAATTGCACAATGCAATTGGAGTGAAAGTAAATATTGTATATCTTTGAGTCTTGTTTTTCGTGTGTTTACTACTTTCACTATTACCGTTATTTCTGAAAGTATGGAAAGTATGGAAAAATTATCCAGAAAGAAAGTGATAGAAAAGTTGTGAAATTTTACACATCTATGTTTATGTTTCAAGTAAAAAAAAATAATAATAAAAAAATAAATAAAAAAAAATTGAAAAAATAAGAAAAGAAAAAGAAAAAGGAAAATTTGGAAGTTTGTTTTAACTAACTTATGTAAAGTTTTGTATTAAGTGGTCGATATCACCACTAATTGTTGTTATATATTAAATTTATGGATTGAATGGGAGTTGGCTGTTATGGGAACGCCAACTAAGGTTATTCTTTGATTGAGATCTTGTTGAGTATAATTCGTGTCTACCTAAAGCGTGTGTTTCAAGTGTTAAAGCGTGAGTTATTCTATGATATGAGTCTTATTCATGGGATGGTTGGGATAGTGATTAACCACACTTAGGATTTTAATTTATCTATTTTGTTTAATTTTCATTTTACACCAATTTGTATCCCAAATATTATCCATACCCTATATTGTTCTTTATCCAAACCTTTGATTTATTGAGATTAGGGATTTGAGCAATCTTAAGTATCGTAGTCGTGGATTCGGCTATGTATTTATGATTTTGTCGCCCTTTTTGATATAATATTATTGGTGAAGATTACTTGATCCTATTTTTAGCCTATTCGAGTTAAGGATTTGAGCAATTGCAAGTATCGTGTTCGTGGATTCGATCATGTATTTGTGATTTTGTCGCCTTTTCTGGAATTTGAGATCGATAGAGATTAAGGAGAATGATTAACCCTTAACCTACAAACCCTTTTTTACCACTTTAGACTTGTTATTCCTTGGCTTTAGTGGAGGAGATGCGTATACTTGCCAAGCTTATGATAGAATATTCGTCACGACTGGACAGTTAAACGATTAGATTTGCTTTTATCAAAATATTTTATTTTACTTCTAATTCGTTAAGTGTTTGGTTGTGTGATTATGACAAAAATGAATACATGCTTAAATATAAAAATAAATCCTAATATCTTTTAGGATACACTTTCATAAGATTAATTCTAAGGTTTACATGGGGACAAGTAAAGTTCAAGTGGGGGGATATTTGATGAACTCAAATAAGTACATTTTATTACCATCATTTATCCTATTTATTTGACTTGTTTTATTTTATTATCTGTGAGAATCAATACGTTAATGTTTACTTTTTTAATTCTCAGGTAAAAACAAGTATTATGTGAAACTTGGCGATTTTGGACTAATTATGGAGCAAAACAAGCAAGAAGTTAAGAGTCTACTGTAATGTACAAGATCAAGAACATTCTGCTCCAGATACGCCGCATCTTACTTATTACATACGGCGCATCACTATCAAGATTTCACAAGATACGATGCAAGACAGCAAGGACATGCGCCGCATCTAAGAATGGAGTTACGCCGCATCTTCTGGCGGTGTACGAATATTCCTGAATATATTAATCTTGGACCCCACGCGAAGTTAAGTCAATGCGCCGCATCTACTTATCCTATGCGCCGCATCTTACCCTCAGACAGAAACTATAAATACCCCAAGACCAGACGAATTTCGAGAGCCTAATACCGAAGAAGACCGAAGACCACAAAAACCCTAAAGCCGAATTCAGTCGAAGTAGCAGCACAAGACACACCTTGAACGAAGATACAAGAGCTGTAAGAAGGTCCTGCATATATTTAATTCATTAAGTAGTTTTGTTTTATTGTATTAGTACACTTTAATTGGTCAGGATTGATGGGCTTGTGTTATGTTATCATTCACTTCAACTCCCCTTAAAATTTCTTTCCCATTAATTAAAGTTTATATGTTGATGTCTTTGGTGACTTTTATTAGTGCATTGATAACCTCTGTGTCTAGCTGAGCATTGCTTGGGTCGCCATGCCCCTTCCTCGCCTGTTTATTAGATCGCCTATGCATTCTATCGTCTGTAGAAAAGTAGGAAGAAAGATAAATAGGATTGTCATAAGTAATCATTAAGGGTTTACTCACCGATAAGATTAGAACCAACGAGAAAGGACTTAATCTCGGTGCGTTGCATCGAACTATACACTTCATATAAAACTAGCAATAAAACAAGTGACAAGCTACTTAACTATCAGGACAGGTCTTCTTATTGTCTCAAGTATTTATCTGTGTACGTGTGTGCTACTCGCTGATTCATGCTCATTAGTTTAGTTTATAAATTAATCACAACCAAACCGTGCCAGTCTCTCAGGCTGAAACCCCCTTGCGTTAGATTAGGTTGTATAGCTAACTTAAGATATTAAAATACTGATTAGAATAACTAGATAATACGTTCCACTCTTAGTGATCGACACTCTACTTACCATTATATTCATACTGACCGGGTACACTGCTCGTTAAAGTGTGTGTTATTGATAAGTCGGCTAAATATAAATTTAAAACTTGAATACTGCTAAAACCACAATGACATATTGTGGGTATTAATTAGAGCACTAACACGCACGCACACCTGCTGTCTTGACATCCATTTGATAGACTGTCATATTCTGACTTGCAGCATTGGCAAGAAAGATTCTGATGGCTTCAATTCGAGCAACCGGAGCAAATGATTCCTCGAAGTCTATGCCCTCTTCTTGTCGATATCCCTTTGCAACAAGTCGTGCCTTATTCTTCAGAACATCACCGTGCTCATCGAGCTTCACTTTAAAGATCCATTTTAGAGCAATAATCATTGCACACTCTGAAGGAGGCACTAATTCCCATACTTCAAGATGATCAAATTCATGAATTTCATCTTGCATTGCATTAAACCATTAGTCTTTGGACATGGCCTCTTTGAAGTCTTTTGGCTCGACTTTGGAAAGTACGGAATTGAAGAAACACCACAGTACATCAGTGGCAAGTTGATTTCGTGTGGATACTGGACGAGAAGGATTTCCAATGATGTTGTCAATCGGATGATCATTGGTCCATTTTCTGAGATGATCATGTGGTTGAGGGTAGTGAACTGATGTTGCCATGTTGAGATCCCCTGAGGAAGATGTTTCTGTAGAAGATTCAGGAGTAAAAGACATTCTCGAATGAAACATCATCAACAAGAGCAAAAGGATTCACTTCAAAATAATTATATACTACAGAGCCTTGCCGTACCAAAGGAGATTGAATGTTTGATGTTGATGGTGAGTGACTAGCAGACGGTGCATCTTGAGTGATTGAGACAGATACAGATGGACCTTCAGAGTTTTGTGGAACTTGAGCATCTGCAACTGGAGGTACAAGTGGAGCATCCGTTGTAGTATCAACCGTTGGTGGCTCAAAATATTCATCAAACATTGGGTCAAACAACTTCTTATATTCATCACTGGTAGGAGGTACATAAGGAACTGCAGGAGTGGGATTCTGTACACGACCTGAACTAATTGGTCCAGGTGACAAAAGATTAGGAGCAGGTCCAGAACTAGTTTGTCCAAATGCCGTTTGCTCATCGAATGTTACGTGAATAGTTTCCATGATTTGTCGGGTTCATTTGTTGTAGATTCTGTATCCCTTGCGATCTGGTGCATACCCAACGAAGAAACCTATGTCTGCTTTTGCTTTCAGCTTTCCCAGATCTTGACTGTCATTTGTCGGATAGAACAGTGCACCGAACACACGAAGAAAGGAAAGATCTGGTTTCTTGCCATGTATCAGCTCATAGGGAGTTTTGTTGTGAATAGTATGTATCTGGGATCGATTTTGGGTGTAACATGCTGTAGCAATTGCTTCTGCCCAAAGAAACATCGGTGCCTTGGAAAATATTAGCATGGTTCGTGCATCTTCCACAAGAGTACGATTTCTCCTTTCCACAACTCCGTTCTGCTGAGGAGTGCGTGGAACACTTTTCTGGTGAGTTATGCCAATACTTTCATAAAATTGACTGATTTGTTGGTTAACAAAATCAGTTCCATTGTCTGTACGGATGATTCTGACAGTTTTGTTAAGTCTCACTTGCAGCTGTTTGATAAGTTTGATGATAACCTCTGGAGTTTCGTCCTTGGCTCTCAAAAACTTTACCCATGTAAACCGAGAGTAGTCATCAACCACCACCAAAACATATTTCTTCCCATTAATACTCTGAACTCTCATTGGTCCGCACAGATCCATGTGAAGGGTGTGAAGAGCTTCCATAACGATGTTGACAATTTTGGGTTTGTGAGTATGTTTCTTGCTTTTGCCCAGTTGACATGCAGAACAAAGATGATCTTTCTCGAACTTTAATCTGGGCATGCCTCGTACAAGATCCTTGTGAGAAAGGTCATTTATGGTGCCAAAGTACAAGTGATTTAAATGACGGTGCCAAATACAAGATTTGGTCTTTGAGGCCTTTGAAAGCAAGAAAATAGGAGAGGACCTCATCAATTCTTCAATAGAGATGGTGTATAGATTGGTGCCACGACTGCCTTTAAGAAGATCAATACCATCCAACTCTCAGACGAAACATGTATGTTTTCTGAAAGCTACTTCAAGATCGGAATCACAAAATTGACCAACAGAAAAAAAATTGTTCCCTAGTCCTTCCACGTAGTCTACCCGGGAAATTACACTGTCGCCAAACACATAATCTCCATAACCCATAATTGCCCCAAAATGGTCGTTCCCGAATCTAACTGTCCCGATAAACTTTTTCACGAAATTCTTGAGCCGTGAGCGATCCCCGGTCATATGTTTTGAGCAGCCTGAGTCCAAATACCAAAGGATGATTTGTACGACCTGCATTTGAAAATAGACAACGATGGATAACTGAAAAAGGTGGATCCCCACGTGCAATTGGTGTCCGTTTGGTTAGCACACATAAATTCTGGAACTACTGGAATTATAGATGCTATGGTATTCGTAGTGGAAACTTCACTAGAGGATGCAAATGACATAGTTGCAGGGCATTGTGTCACTAAAGGGAAAATTCGACCAGTTGGCCTCCATTCCTTAACATTCACTGCCTTATGATTAGTCATTCCAGTTAAGGGGCACTGATCTCCTAAAGTGAATTTTCTTCCAGTGGGCTTCCATTGATAACCAACATTAGTAAACATCTTTCCTGTTGCTTTCCAAATTTGCTTACTCAGATAAGTTTTCCAAATATTCTTAATTGGGGATCATTTGGGAGACATAAAAAATGACACAACATAATTGTTGAACCTAAAGACCTTGATAGATCTTTGTGAGCTCGTGGATCGTTAGTAATGTTTATGTAATCACAAACACACTAAAAGAAAGTCTAAGTTACTTGTATTCTATAGCGGAAAACAAACACAAGTAAGAACACAATTACTAAGAACGATTTGATCCTCTATGGATCTTTTTATTAATACTAAAATTGTTTTTCTAAACTCGTACATAATACATAAAGACGTGTTCCTTTTATAGATAAGGAACCCTAACTAGATTTCACTAGAAACCCTAAACCGTTTCACAAGAAACGTATATTCTAAAAACTAAACAAGATATGCATTATCACTTTCTAAATAAACTCATACATATCCTAACTAAAATCAAAATACGCGGAAACTATCCATCAGCAGAAACACATTCCGCAGAATCTATACTTCCGCAGTAACATTCTTCAGCAGAATCACAAAGCTTCAGCAGTAACCATCAGCAGTAACCATCAGCAGAATTCTTCCTTAGCAGAATTCCCAACAATCCTCCCCTAATCTTGAATTTGACTACGTTAAGTTCAAGATTCTTGATAGATCTTTAATACTTCAGAATAAGAGGATTGAATTCGAACATCATCAGCAAAGAATCAAATGAACCACATCTCTAGGTCTTTGCAGCAACAAATGACAGATTGTACATCAAAACAATTTAGTTGCATACTATTCTCATCACATCCAAGTGTGTTAACACCTGTGAGAGGTGAATCATTGAAAATAATGGATTTGATGTCTCTTTACCAATAGCCATCACTACTGGAGTAGCCAAATGGTTTAGTTTGAAAACTATGGTACACTGATAACAATCTGATTTATTAGCAAATCAGCAACTATAAACGGATTTGAGATGTCTTGACCTGTAGCCGTTTGCTCAGGACTAGCCAATTCTTGGTTTCAACTGAACCTTGGTGAATTGAATACCAAATATGGATACCAAATGTCTTTACCACAAACCATACTTTTGTGGACTAGCCAATTCTTTGGATCCCAAAAAGGGTTACATCCATGGTGAATTGATGACCATTTCAACTCTCAGCAATGAAGCATAGGTGAGTTGAGTACCCTATAGCTTTGAGCAAGCTATTATAGCTATCAACAGATTTGATGTGTCTTTACCAAAGCTGTACCCTTTGGACTAGCCAACTCTTTGATGGACACAAGTCACATCTGGTGAGTTGATAACCATCAACAGAGTTAGACAACAAACCTGCAGAAAATTTAGTACACAAATATACAAGATTTTTTTTTTTTTTTTTTTTTTTTTTTTTTTTTTATTAAGAAATAAATGAAATAAAGAAAATAACTTCAAACTACAAGAATAATACAATATACCAGAATCAAGAAGAAGCTTTATGTTGTAGAAGCTTAGCCTTGATGAACCCAACCAATTGTGCAGCATGTGTCCTGTCATTAGCAACTGGATTTGGAGGAACTTCCAATTTCCTTTGAAGCATACAATTCATCAGTGTCATGGACAATGGATAATGTTGATCAGAAAACATACACACTCTTATCCCAGACTCAGTCTCCACCACATGTACATTGGGAATGGGGTAAAATCTCCAAGTATCAACTTTCCACCTATGAGAATTCTTCTAAATTGAATATCCTTTCCCATGTGGAGTTTGCGAGTCAAAGAGAACTTGAAGGTCTCCCAATAGATATAAGCCAGCACCTTGTGGTGTATGTGTAGCATAATACTCAGTGACCAATCTGTGAAGAGTCTGCAAATCTTGCCTATCCACCAAATGAAGAATTTCTTGCAAGAAAGTGAAATTCTTATAGGATTGATCTTGTCTATAGATAGTGTTAATTTGGCCATCTGTTATAGTCCATCTGATCAACACATTGTATGAACCTTCAGGAAAAGTTTCAGAAGAACCCTCTTGAATAAATGTATCATTAGTAGCTTCTAGATTCACATGCTCAGAAGAACTACCCTTGTGTGCTCTGAGGACTTGCTTAGCCAACCTGACTGATCTTCTACTTGCAACATGTTTGCTTATATGTGCCATCCTCTTCTTCCTCCTTCCAGGTATGTAAATCCCCATAGAAACATCTTCAGTAGCAATAGAAGAAGCATCTTCAGCAGGAAGAGAAGAAATTGGAATAGAAGAACTTGGAACAAAACCCCCTGCTACATGTAATCTCTCAGCCTTTTCCCTGGCTTGTCTACTCTGAGCAGCTGCCTATTCAGCTTGTTTAACCTTTTCTGCATTATAGTTTGACAATGATGAATCTTCATGGTCAGCAGATGTTGTACCAAAAGGTTCAGCAGAATTGGGTGGAGCTTCAGAAGAAACAGGAATCCCAGATGATTGTCGCTCAGAAGTTTCATCAGCAGAAATGGTAGGAGCAACAATAGGCTCAGCAGATTGTGTGACTGCAGGAGAATCTTCAGCAATAACAGTAGATGAAGTACCGATCTCCACTTGCTTGAGTCTTTTGGCACTTGGTGCATCCATACTATCAGCAGTCCTCTTAAGTTGAGTAGTAGAAGAGGGAATAGACTTCATAATCTGATCATAAATTCTATTCAAATCAGAATCAGACAAAGCCCAAACTTGCTTCTTTGACAAACCATAGCTATACACAGAAGTATACTGATTATAGACCACATTCCTCTTATATGTCCTCTTTTGTGCCTCAGTCTTGGGTCTATCTCTCTTAGCTTTTGCTTTCTGAGCAGCAATAGCCTTCCTCTTTTCAGCTGCAGCTTGCTTTCTCTGTTGACCCAGAGCCATCATCTGTGCAGCAAATGTGTCACTATCAAAGTTAGCTCCCAGAATGCTTTGAGCCAAAGTAGGATTTGAAGCTGCTTGGAGAGTGTAAGAATCCCATTGTTCATCAGTGAAAAGAACTGATTGAGCATCCAATTCCCTTTGTCTTTCAGCTGATAAATTGGAGGTGAATTGGGCTTCCATCTTTCTTGCCAAAGCTTGACTTTTCATCATATCTTCATATTGTTTCCATATTTTAGTTTGCGCCTTCCTTTCTTGATCTGTCACAAGATCTGGACCTAGATCAGCATCATCCAAACCTTCTTTCTCATGACTAGCAGAAACTTCAGTAGGAACATGAGGAGTAGGATCATTAATAGAAACACCATGAGGAATATTAACAGTTGGAACTGTGGCAACATCCTCCAAAGGAATCTCAGAAGAATTATCAGCAGTAAGATTGTGAGAAGAGCCTTCAGCTGCATTAGGAGAACTCTCTGCATCAGGATTCAAGATAAAAGTTCTTCCAGCAACAAACAATGCAGCAGGTGTTGGAACATTAGCTTGAATGTTATCATCATCAATGTTAGCTTGATCAACATTCATACTTGACTTCTCAGAAGTCCCAGCTACATTCTTGCTCAAGTATTGTCTCCTCCTTCTCTGTCTAGAAAACTGAATAGGCTCCTTTGATTTTAATGATTCATCAGCTTTAGGTGAAGAGGTAGAAGTCTGCTGAGCAGCTTCAGCCAATAAATCAAGATGATCCCAATAACTATCCTCCTGCTCATCATCAGATGCAAACACAAACTTCCTTTTCTTTTTCTGCCCAAGTT